>CM035432.1:19882380-20482380 GCA_020310875.1 Ceratopteris richardii | reverse complement strand
ATTATTTGTGGGCTGAGGCTGTAAATACAGCTACTTATCTGGTCAATAGGCTACCATGTAAAGCCTTACAGGGTATGACACCATATGAGGCATGGTGGGGTAAGAGACCTACATTAGACCATTGCAAAGTATTTGGATGTTTGGCATATGCATATGTGCCATCACAATTAAGACACAAATTGGAACCTAAAGCTGAAAAGTATGTGTTCATTGGTTATGATGACAAGCAGATGGGTTATAGATTGTGGAGACCATCTACAAATCAATTCATTGTATCAAAAGATGTTACATTTGATGAGCAAGGTACTTGGTATGCAGGTACAATCAATATTAATGCAGGTGGTGAAGAAGATGTAAATCAAAAGAAAGGTAAATCAAAGGTTCAGATACTTGATGAAGAGGAGAATAATGAAGTGCAGGTTGAAGTTGAAGAAATGCCAAGATTTGATCCTGAGTGTGAAGAACCAGAAACCTCAAGGAGTGGAGAACTCAGAAGGTCATCAAGACACAAGTGGCAACCTACAAGGTATAGCTATGATACTTCTTTTTTGGCTACCAAAGATTATGCTTATATGATTAAAGCAGATGAAGACCCTTCTACATATGAAGAGGCAAAAGGTAAAGAAAATTGGGAGAAAGCTATGCAGGAAGAATATGATGCATTAATGGAGAATCAGACATGGGATTTGGTTCCTAAACCAAATAGTCAAAAAATCATTGGATGCAAGTGGGTCTATAAGACAAAAAGATTTGCAGATGGAAGTGTGTCTAGGTACAAAGCTAGACTTGTTGTGAAAGGATTTGCTCAAACATATGGTATTGATTATGATGAGACCTATAGTCCTGTGGCAAAGATGACAACCATCAGGACACTCATAGCCATTTCTGCATGTAAAGGTTGGAAATTATGTCAATTAGATGTGAAGAATGCTTTTTTAAATGCTTACATTTTAGATGATGTTTTCATGGAGCAACCACAAGGATTCAGAGATAAAAGGTATCCAGATCATGTGTGTAAGCTCAAGAGAGCTTTGTATGGTTTGAAGCAGGCCCCAAGGGCATGGAATTATAGACTTGTGAAGTTCTTGAAAGAACTTGGATTTCAAGTATCTAAGGCAGATAGTAGCTTGCTTGTTAAAGCAAGTGATGATGGGTTCATTTACATGTGCATATATGTTGATGATATAATTCTTACAGGTACAGATGAGAAAGGCATTCAAAGCCTAAAGAAGCAAATGGAGAAAGAGTTCAAAATCAGTGATTTGGGAGACTTGTCATATTTCTTGGGCATGGAGATTTCATACACTCAACATGGAGTGTATGTGACTCAAGAAAGGTATTTGAGAAACTTGTTAATCAAGTTTAAAATGAATGATTGCAGGGTAGCACCTACTCCAATGGAGGTGAATCACAAATTGATCAGATATGGTGGAGAAGAATTCAAGGACATGAAGCTATATCAGAGTTTGGTTGGTAGTCTTATCTATGCTACATTAACTAGGCCTGATTTATCATATGCAGTTGGGGTTTTGTCTCAATTTATGCATTGTCCTAGGAAAAACACATTGAGATTGAAGTCATACATACTTCAACTAAAGGTCAGATAGCTGATATGTTTACCAAAAGCTTGGATGGACCAAAGCTACAAAGATTCAAAGACATGGCAGGCATAAAGAAGATAGAGAAAACCTCAATTGATGATTGAGGGGGAGCTGTTGGTGCAAAGCAATCAACAATTGAAGTTTTGGAAGTCAAGGACTGAAGAAAAGACCAACTTATGAAGCATGGAAGAAGTTCATATTCAGAAGATAAAGAATTGTACACATATGTACATTAATTTAGAGCCAGCTCACTTATGTCTTTGATTAGTCATAAGCTTGTAAATTTTTTGTCTACATATATACTTGGAAAATGTCGGGACACGAGAGGAGAGAATGTAGAGCATGAGAATTGAGAAGAATTAAAAGTTATTAGACACTTATGAAGAGATTAGAATAGCTCTCTCATTCAGATGTAATTTCTGTCAGAAATAAAGAGAAGTTGCGCCCGATATTTATGTGCATTCTCCATCTGTGCTTAATCATTTCAAGAATCCTTTTGTAGACTTCTAAGTCTATAGTTAATGAGTCTATGGTTAAAGTTTGAGAGCCTAATTGTGATCACGCTGTGAGAATTATGTGTAGGAACATTCATGTGTGAAGAAGTGTTCACTGGTTCCTGAAACAGGCGCAAAATTCGATGTTAATGTTTTGGTCAGTTCTCCTTCTACAGTGTAAAGTTTTGAGCAAGCAGACACTCAATCTTTAAGTTGGAAGGTAAGCTACTTGTGGCTAAAAGCATTTGCATAAATGGGTTCTTGATTGAGAGAACCAAGTGTTAAAATTTATAGGTGTCTAAATCGACTTCTCAGAAGAACAGTTTTAGACATAGGTGACTTGTCAAGTTGATTTCTCAAGATCTACAAAATCTTTTGGAGTGATTCAACTTGGAGGAGGTGCGCAATCTTTACGCGACACCTTGTGCAAAGTTTTATAAAAAACTTTATACATTTGATAAGTCAATGAGAGAGAAATGTGCAGCGGACTTTCTCTAGAATCATCCTCTTCAGAGATTTTCCAAAATCCTTATAATTGAATATTGATCCTCCAAATTGGTGAAGGTTTTGACTTACTCTTGATATAGAGGTGCTCTAATTTCAAGAGTAGGTTGTTCTTTTGGAGATTAACACTCTCCATCAGATGGATGTGCTTCTTCTGCCTTCATCATTTCTCTTAATCTCTTGGTGCCTTTCATCCTTGGTTTCGAGCTCGTTTTGGCCTCTTCCATCACTTTTATTCCCTTCTTTTTCCTTGGCATAGTGGCTAACTTAGCATACTTAGCCATCTCCAAAGATGAGGGCATATCCTTCAGATGTTCCCGAATACCTAGTGCATGGTAGATGAGTATGACCAAAGCTACACTCTCGTTCAAGAACTTCTTGTTCTTCCATTGCTTCTTAGCTTCAAAAAGACGCTCTTGGATGTATGGTGTCATGTTCACTTGATTATCGATCTGTTTAATAGCATGAGATAATAGCTACACTATGATTTTCTACGGTGTTGTGTAACAATGCATGTTTGGAAAGCAGAAGTATTGATGAATCAGAAAAACTTCTTCCTCTATATCTATAGGATTGATATCCGTGAATGTTTGGGTCTTGCTCCCTCGACATTCATCCCTCAGGTCTATGTTCCCATCCTTTTCCCATCCAAAAGCTTCTTTGATCAAGTCATGAGTGAATTGGATGATTGCCCATTCTCTTGCCACATGTAGAACTCTTGCCTCTGGCACTAAGGGGTTATGTAAGGCCGGCTGGAGGGTATTCATCACCTGAGTGCATCATTCAAAGTCCGGTTTGTAAATTTGTAGCTCAAAGTATTTCTGAATACCTGCCTTTGTCATTATATCCATGGTTGAGGGGAGTTGATGTATGACTTTGAAATCTTGGGACATGACTGGGAACTGATGGTTGGTGTCCATAATCTTTATTGTCACTAAGAAAAGATAATCCCCAACACGCTGGTCCTCTCGAAATCAATGACCTTTGGCTTTGGTCATGCTTTGTAATGGAAACTCTAGCACCTCTTCTTGAACAGTTGCTTTGGAATCCTCAGAAGCCACCTGCACTCATAATAAAGAAGGAATCAACTTCTATGGAAATCAATTCATTTGTTATGTGTGGTTGAGTGATATGTCGTTTCCTTCGTCACTCCGTTCCCCCTTGATTAAGTAAGTAAGGTCTCTTACCACACTTCTTTTGATTTTTACTCCTGAAAGAAAACAAAAGTTAGTTCTGGCTGAAGCATTTATTTATTTACAATGTAAGCTCATTCCTATGGCAGTAGAAACTAAGACCTATTGCAATGATGGAAATGTGCACCACCAGTTTTGTTGAAAAGATAATGTTCCAAATGCATGGCCTTGTAATGTGGCCCTGACATGCATACTCTAGGTGTATTGGACTCTTCATGAGTGCAAGTGGAATCTTGTTGAGTAGGTTGTTCTTGTCCTTGCTGCCTCTTGGCTCTCCATATCCACTTCGTAGTTGTTGCTTGAGGCATTTGGTTCCATCGTTCTTGTCATTGTATGGTCCTTTTCTCCTTCTTACTTGAAGTCTAAGTGGTTGATGTCGTGTTCCTTTTTGTACCTTTGATGATTCTTTTTGGACCTCCTTATTTTTCTTTGCTAGCATGATATCTCATTAAGCTTGTCTAGCTCTTGGTTAGCAGACTGTTTGACCTTCTTTGGGATCCATATACATAGGTGTGTCTTTTGGGTTGCTACTAATGATTTTGGAAGCCATACACAGAGGAGTCTTTGTGGTTCTGATTGCGATGGTGAGTAATGGTCACCTCTTCCTGTCTTCAATGAGTGGTTGATCCACTTCTGTGTTGGCTTATTTGGTTCCATCATTTGATCCTTCCGTACCCATTGTAGATGAGTATTCCATGGATGTGATGTTCGAGTAGTAGACTTCCATGTGGATGTTCTTCTCTTTGAGTATGTTAATTTAGAAGCATTTTCCTCACTTTCGCTCTTTGGCTCATCTCTCATGGGAAAGGTGATCATATCATCATGCAACACATCCTGATTTGCAGGCAATTCTAGATTAGGGCATTCGTAAGACTTGCACTCTACTAATTCATTTTTTGACTTCTTTTCTAAGCTTTCTTCATTGGGTTTGATAACCTCATGAATGTGAGAAGGTCTTTCTTCAAGCAAACTAAAGATTTCCTTATGCCCTATTTTGATGTATCCTTGTGCTAGATGAATGCTCACTTCGTTCTCAATAATCCAGTCTTACCCTAGGATTAGATTTTCAATTAGGTCTTCGTCCTTACATACCTCTTTTCTCCATAGTGGAATTTCCTACATGAAGGGATACTTGGGATTCTCCAACACATTTTATAACTTTGCCTCCAATGCCTATCATTGATGCTTTAGTGGGACTTATGGTTGTTGGAAGATGTGTGATAAACTTCCTTCGTATACAGCTTAGGGCTGCTCCTGAGTCAATTAGAGCATCTATTAACTGGTACTCTTTGGTTCCAATTCCTAGGTTTAAGTATGGTTGGGAGATACTCAGGCTTCCATTACTGGCATTACTGACTTGGTAGTTTTGTTACCGTTAGTGTCCATGTGAAAGGCCAAATGGCCACTCGACACTTCTTTGTATATGTTATTTAATAAAACATATAGTGGCCTGGTCAGCCATAGGCTGTAAGTTCGACCACATTTGCAGAAGTCTGTCTTCGTGCTCCCCTGTGTACTGTGTTTTCTGCGTATTCTGTAGTCTTTGTGTGGAGTACTCTGTGCGGCCTTTGGAGCTCCATTTTCTACTCCAAGGATATTCACTCGCACCCCCCGGCTTTCTCCAAGGCGTATGACTAAGGCAGCAACCAAGGCATAGACCTTGGCATACCTTGTCATCTGAGTCACCGAAGTCGCCGTTGGTGCCATTGGCTCCACGCGAGGGAGGACCTCAACGATCAAGGAATATAGAGGTTCTCGGTACTTCCTGGGAGGTCACCCATCCCAATACTGTTCCCCCAAGAGCTCGCTTAACAGTGGCAATCTCTTGCCACTAAGCTACACTTTTGTGGTGTCTGAAGAAGGGGAAAGACTAAGGTTGACATTACCTTGACTTTTGGAGTCGTTTTGAAGTACTTTCACACATAGTTCTCTTCACAAAGGTCCAAGAACATCAAGAAGAGTGTTCTTTGTACTTCTTTGACATTAAATATCAACCTTTGGGGCTGTATTTTCAGCCACACTCGTAAAACTACAAGTTTCTTGAAAGATTTTAAGGAAGCAACTGCTGCAAATTTATGCAGGTTTTTTGAGCCAAAAACATCAGAGTTGACAGACACTTGCAGGGGTTATTGGCTTGTTTTTGGGTTGTGCATTCAGCCTTTTAGTGTTATTTTAATGCATATATTGAGCACATACACATTATGTACGCTTCTGTGGATACCGCTTATGTATGTCCATGGGGTCATTAATGTAGCGGTTACGTTCTTTGCATAAATCCTTTTATGTCTAATAAAGAGGGTCATGGTGAGGTTTTCTTAACTAGGAGACATCCAGATGTCGAGGACTCTTTGGTGATGGAGGTGGAAGACTTACCCAGCCTCGCCATAGGAGATGTATGATAGCTATTCATGGGTGCTCGATAAGCCTAGTTGGCTTCTATTGGGAAACTGATTATATGTAGTGGAGTCAATGATTCTCTATGCAGGCAAACATGTCAGTACTTATAGTTTTATGATATTTTTGACACTAGTCATACACTCATTTTGTAGAGGATACTCTAGCAATTTTTTTTCAGATTTTTGGTTTTGTCAACTATATAGTGGTCGATTTACTCCTTGATACACTTATTCGTTAGTGTTTGGACTCTTCTAGCTCCATTATCATTCCATTCAGTTCTCTACCATCATGGCATCAGAGGTCTTAGGCACATCTAGTGGATCAGGGTCTAGTGCATATGGAAGAATCATATTAAAGATGTGCTGATTCAAAGGAGGCAATGGAAGCCAGTAAATGAAATTTCAAAGAAGCCTGCTGACATGGATGAAGATGATTGGGATGAGTTAGATGAAATTGGCCACGTCTACCATTCACTTGCACCTAGCAGATACTGTTTACTTTATAGTATTAGACTGTGAAAGTGCAGATGCGCTTTGGAAGAAGTTATGCAATACATATGAAAAAGAGAAGGCATCAAATAAAGTCTATCTAATGAGAAAATTGTATGACCTTCGTATGAAGGACATAGATAGTGTTGCTACTCATCTAAATGAGTTTGATGCTATATTCTCTCAGTTACAAGCTTAGAAAATGGATATGGATAATGAAATGAAAGCAGTATTGTTGTTATGCACCTTGCCTTCATCATGGGATACATTTTGCACAGCTACTAGCAATAGTGCACCTGGTGGTAAACTTGTCTATGATGACATATGTGGAGCACCCTTGAGTGAGGAGATTCGTAGAAAATCTATGGTTGGCACTCAGAGTGGAGATGCATATAATGTTCGTGATTCTTACCAAGGAAAGAATCAACAACGTGGCAGGAGCAAGAACAAGGAAAAGAATGGTCAACAGAATAAGAGTAGAAGTAAATCAAGGAAGAGGGATATCAAATGCCATTATTTTCATAAGAAAGCACACATGAAGAAAGATTGTTATACATTAAAGAATGCTGAAGGTAAAGGACAGAATGTTGATGGGCATGTTAAACAGTTACCTGCACCATCTACTTCAACTGTGAAGATTGAAGAAATTAATGTTATTTCTAATGATGCTGATGTGTTGGCACTTGATAGTAATGTGTCAATTGAGGCTCTTGTGGCTGATTCTCTTTCCCACACCTGGCTGCTAGATTTTGGTGCTTCTTTCCATGTGACATCACATAGAGAATGGTTCTCTAATTATGTAACAAAGTCTCTTGGTACCCTGAGAATTGGTGATTCTTACCAGTGTGATGTTGTAGGGATTGGAGATGTGGTTGTGTAGTTCATTGATGGTTCAAAATTTACTATGCATAATGTATGCCATGTACCTCAGTTATCATGTAGTTTGATGTCAGTTGGTCGAATTGATTACCTTGGTTACAAGGTGGTCTTCTATGCTCAGTCCTTTTGCATATCAAAGGGCAATATGGTTATTGCAAAAGGAAGCAAAGTTGGCTCACTTTATCCTTTATTCATATCACAGAAAGAACACTTGTTAGCTATTACTGAACAACCTATGGCTTGTATTTGGCATGGTTGTTTGAGCCATATATCTCGTAGTGGAATGGAAAATCTTTCTCGTTCTGGATACTTACCTGTGTTATCTTTCTCGGATTTTTCATTTTGTGAGCATTGTCAATATGGAAAGAAAATTAGAAATGTGCATAGAACGCACATTGACTCTTCAATTCAGCCTTTAGATCTCATTCATATAGATGTGTGTGGTCCTATGCCGACTAGGTCCTTAGGTGGTTCTCTTTACTTTGTCACTTTCATAGATGATGCTACTAGAAAAGTTTGGGTATATCCTATCAAATCGAAGGATGAGGTATTCCCTACTTTCAAAAAATGGCTTGCTTCAGTTGAGACTCAAAAAGGAACTAAGCTTAAGGTTTTACATTCAAATAATGGAGGTGAGTATACCTCACATGAATTCAACCTTTTTTTGTCAATCTAGAGGGATTCGTAGAGAGTTTACAACTCCTTATACCTCATTACAGAATGATGTAGCTGAGAGGATGAATAGAACTATTTAAGATAGAGTAGTCTCTATGTTGCGTCATGTACGGTGCACTGAGAACTCATCAATTCTTTGACCATCAAGATTGTGTCTGTTTCAGAAGACACTAATCACTTCTTCACATATAAATGTTCTACACATAATTCTCTCAACCTGTTTGCAATTAGGCTCTCAAATCCTAACCATAGATGCATTAACTATGGAATTAGATATCTACAAAAGAATTTTTGATATAATCAAACACAGAAGGAGAACTAGAGAAAAGATTGGCGCGCAATTCTTTGAAAATTCTTTCTATTCAATTCATCATACATCTGATGGATGATACACACAATACTCATGATCTATTCCTTTCTATCTCATCTATACTTCATCTCTCTCTCTCTCTCTCCCCTTATATGACAATATATATATATATATATATATATATATATATATATATATATATATATATATATATATATATATATACGAGTATTGATTCGTCATTACTTCAAGTATTTTGAAGTATTTACAAAACTAATGTACATATGTTTATAAAACTTTTCTTCCTGAACCTTCACTTCACTTCATGAACTTAGACTTCAATCTTTCCTTCAGGTCTTCATTTTTAAGCTTCATATAATCACCAATTGTTGATTGTCTTGCTCCAACAACTCCCCCTCAATCATCAATTGTGATTACCTGCATCTTCTTTATTCCTGCCATATCTTTAAACCTCTACAACTTTGGTCCACCCAAGCTCTTTGTCATCATATCCACAAGCTGATCTTTTGTAGGAGTATGTATGACTTCTATTTCTTTATCAACAACCTTCTCTCTCAAAAAATGATATTGAATCTCAATATGTTTAATCCTAGCATGAAACAGAGGATTAGCTACCAAATATAAAGAACACATATTGTCTCCACAAATCATAGGAGTACTCTGAATAAAATCAAAACTCTTCATAAGAGTCTTTAGCCATATTATTTCCTTTGCAGCTTCTATTATGCCTTTGTATTTTGCTTCTGCAGATGATAAAGCAACTGTATGTTGCTTCTTAGAGCACCATGAAATTAGCTTATCTCCCACATAACACAAATATCCATGTGTTGATCTTCTATCATTAGAGTTACCTGCCCAATCTACATCACTATATATTTTGATTCTTGTATCTAAAGTAAACCCATAGTACAATCCTTCTTTAAGTGTCCCCTTGATGTACCTAAGTACTCTTTGTCTTGCAATCCAATGTTCCTTTCTAGGACAATGCATGAATTGAGATAAAACTCCAACTGCATATGATAAGTCAGGCCTTGTTAGTGTAGCATAAATCAAGCTACCCACCAAACTCTGATAAAGCTTCATGTCTTTGAATTTTTCTCCTCCATATCTACTCAATCTATGATTCACCTCCATTGGAGTTGGTGCTATCCTGCAATCTTCCATTTTAAATTTGATTAGCAAATTTTTCAAATACCTTTCTTGAGTAACATATACTCCTTGTTGAGTATATGAAATCTCCATTCCCAAGAAGAATGACAAATTTCCAAGAAGAATGACAAATTTCCCAAGTCACTAATTTTGAATTCTTTCTCCATCTACTTCTTAATGATGTGTAAACCTTTGTCATCTGTTCCTGTAAGTATTATGTCATCAACATAAATACAAACATAAATAAATCCTTCCTCACTTGCTTTGACTAGCAAGCTACTATTTGCCTTTAATGCTTGAAACCCAAGTTCCTTCAAGAACTTTACAAGCCTATAATTCCATGCCCTTGAATCCTGCTTCAAACCATAGAAAGCTCTCTGAAGCTTACACACATGATCTGGATACACTTAATCTTTGAAACCATCTAGTTCTTCCATGTAGACTTCGTCTGAAATATAGCCATTCAAAAATGCATTCTTCACATCTAATTGAGACAATTTCCAACCTTTGCAAGCAACAATTGCAATGAGTCCTTATGGTTGTTATCTTTGCAACAGGACTATAAGTTTCATCATAGTCCACACCATATGTCTGTGCATATCCTTTTACAACAAGCCTGGCTTTGTACCTCGATACACTTCCATCTGCAAACCTTTTTGTTTTGTAAACCCATTTACATCCAATGATCTTTTGAATATTTGGTTTAGGAACCAAATCCCATGTTTCATTCTCCATCAGTGCATCATATTCTTCCTGCATAGATTTTTTCCAATTCTCCTTTCCTTTGGCTTCATCATATGTGGATGGATCTTCATCTGCTTTTATCATATAAGCATAATCTTTAGTAGTCAAGAATGAAGTATCATAGCTATACCTTGTAGGTTACCATTTGTGCCTAGATGACCTTCTGAGTTCTCCACTTCTTGAAGTTTTTGGTTCATCATATTCTGGATCAAACCTTGGCCTTTCTTCTACTTCAACTTGTCCTTCATTACTCTCTTCTTCATCACATATTTGAATCTTTGATTTACCTTTCTTCTAATTCAGAATTTCTTCATTACCTGCATGAATATTAAGTGTACCTACATATCAAGTATCTTGCTCATCAAATGTAACATCCTTAGACACAAGGAATTGCTTTGTGGATGGACTCCACAACCTATAACCCATCTGCTTGTCATCATAGCCAATGAACACATACTTTTTTGCTTTAGGTTCTAATTTATGCCTCAACTGAGATGGCACATATGCATAAGCCAAACAGGCAAATACTTTGTAATGATTCAAGGTAGGTCTCTTACCCCACCAAGCTTCATATGGTGTCATACCCTGCAAAGCTTTACATGGTAACCTATTGACCAAGTATGTGGCTGTGTTTACAGCTTCAACCCACAAATAATTTGGAAAATTTTTCTCCTTCATCATTGATCTTGCAAACTCAACAAGAGTTCTATTTCTTCTCTCTGCTACCCCATTTTGTTGAGGAGATTACCTACAAGTAACCTCTCTCTTTATACCTGCATTCCATAAATAATCACTGAATTCATTTGAAAAATACTCTCCCACTCCATCTCATCTTAACCTCTTCAATTTTTGTCCTCTAATTCTTTCTGCATATGCATGATAGTGTTTGAATGTATTAAACACTTCTGACTTGTCTTTGATCACATAGATTGTGATCCACCTGGTAGCATCATCAACATATATGACGTAATATCTTGAACCATTTATACTAAAGTCCTTTGAAGGACCCCACACATCTGTATGTACCAATTCAAGTCTTTCTGAGTACATAAAACCATGCTTATATGATTGCTTATGAGCCTTACCTAGCTGACATGCTTCACATCTGTATGTCATGTGTTGACCTGCAACATTAGGTAGTCTAAGTATTGAACCATTATTAACCATTTCTTTGATACCTCTTTCATTGAAGTGTCCAAGCCTTTTATGCCAAAGGTCCAATTCAGACACCTTTTGCTCTCCATATCTAAACATAGCATGTCCAACATTACCTTGTATCTTTAGTGTGAAGAGCCTTCCTTCCTTCTTTCTTGTAACAATTTGCTTATACCCTTGGCTAGGGTCTTCAACGTAAACTCCATCATTAGTGAACCTTACCTTATATCCCTTTTCCACAATCTGTCCTACACTAATCAAATTCTTTGGAATTGTAGGAACATACAAAACCTTAGTCAAAAGAGTACTTCCATCTTTGGCTTTAACTGAACCAATTGGCTTCACTTTGTGCTTTGTATTATCTCTTGTTTGAATTGTGTGATTGATTGCCTTATGATCTAGATCAGTCATCAAAGCAATGTTTCAACTCAGATGATTGCTACATCCTGAGTCAATATAGAATACTCTCATGTCTTCATGGAATGCTTCACATGTTGCATTCATAATAAGAGTTGAATCTTCTTTCTGATCTGATGCATAATTGTATAGGTATCTCATCTATACTTCATCTCTCTATCCTTATATGGCCATATATATACATATATATTAACATATGAGTATTGATTCATCATTAATTCAATTATTTTGAAGTATTTACAAAACTAATGTACATATGTTTATAGAACTTTTCTTCCTGAATCTTCACTTCACTTCATGAACTTAGACTTCAATCTTTCCTTCATGTCTTCATTTCTAAGCTTCAGATAATCACCAATTGTTGATTGTCTTGCTCCAACATGAGAAGAGTGGTGTTTGAGGATACTAGTCCTCTGGTTAGCATGCATAAAAATGTTGCACATAGGGATGTTCAAGAGAATGTCCATTTAGATCAGTCTGCACATATTCCTCTTCAACAACCATTGAGACGTTCTGCACGTGTTTCACATCCACCTGATATATATGTTCTAGGTTTAGATTTTGTTATGCTAATAGATGCGAGTGAGCCTTCTTCCTACAGAGAGGCTATGCAGACAGAGGATCATGTCAAGTGGGAGTGTGCCATGAAGAGTGAGTTGGATTCTATTCACAAGAATGGTACTTGGGATTTAGTACCTTTGCCAAAGGGTAGGAAAGCTTTACCATGTAAATGGGTATATAAGCTGAAATTCACATCAGATAATGCTTCTCTAAAGTATAAAGCACAACTTGTTCAAAGGGTTTTAAGCAACAACATGGTGTCGATTTCGAGGAGATCTTCTCTCTAGTGGTCAAGATGACTACCCTGCACATGTTGCTTGGATTTGTTGCAATGGAGGACTTAGAGCTAGTCGAAATGGATGTGAAAACTGCTTTCTTGCATGGAGATCTTACATATGAGATCTATATGGAACAACCAGAGGGTTATGTAGTTCCTGGCAACGAAAGTTTAGTTTGTAAGCTTAAGAAGAGCTTGTATGGACTTAAATAGTCCCCTAGACAATGGTACCAAAAGTTTGATGCTTTTATGAAGCATTAAGGCTATTCTCAAAGAAATGAGGATCATTGTTTCTACACAAAGAGATGCTCAGATGGAAGCTTGATATGCTTGATAGTTTATGTCGATGATATGCTGATTGCTGGGAAGTCCTCTTATGATTTGTCAATTCTCAAAAAGAAGTTGAGTTAGACATTTGATATGAAGGATTTGGGGGATGCCAAACATATTCTTGGCATGTGTATTACTCGTGATAGGAGCAAAAGATGCATATACTTGTCTCAAAGTGAGTACATATCCAAAGTACTTCGCAGGTTCAATATGCAAGGTGGAAAGGCATTGAGTACACCTTTACCCACATATGTGAATTTGAGCAAGGATGATTGCCCCAAATCAGATGAGGAAAAGGAGTTCATGACCAAAATTCCCTATCAGCCTGCTGTTGGTAGTCTCATGTATGCTATGGTAGCTACAAGACCAGACATTGCATTGCATTTGTAGTGGGAGTTGTGAGCAGATATATGTCTAATCCTGGCAAGAAACATTGGGAAGCGATCAAGATGATTTCAAGATATCTGAGTGGCACTAAGGACAAGTGTCTATGCTTAGGTAGAGGGAAAGCATCCATTATTGGTTACACAGATTCTCACTATGTTGGTTGTGTAGACAATCATAAGTCTACATCCGGGTACATTTTTCATTTTGCTAGAGGTGCTATCTCTTGGAGATCTTGTCTTCAAGAATGTACAATTGTTTCCACCACAAAAGCAGAGTATGTTGCAACAAGTGAGGCATGTAAGGAAGCATTGTGGCTTTCTCTTCTTGCTTGCGATATGGTTTTACCTCAGCATGTACCTCGTTTTCTCAATGATAGTCAAAGTGCCATTGCTTTGGCTAAGAATCCGATCTATCATGGAAAGACCAAGCACATTGAGGTGAGGTATCGCGTCATTCAAGATTGCTTAGCCATTGAGCATATTATTCTTGAGAAGGTTCACACTCGAGATAATGCTGCAAATGCTTTGATACTTTGGCCATATTGGCCTTTAGTGGGAGATTGTTATCGTTAGTGTCCATGTGAAAGGCCAAATGGCCACTAGACACTTCTTTGTATATGTTCTTTAATAAAACATATAGTGGCCTGGTCAGCCACAGACTATAAGTTTGACCGCATTTGTAAGTCCTAAGAAGTCTATCTTCATGCTCCCTTGTGTACTGTGTTTTTCTACGTATTCTGTAGTCTTTGTGCAGAGTACCGTGTGCGGCCTTCGGAGCTCGATTTTCTACTCTGAGGATATTGTCATGGAGATCGGGATAAGGAGAGCGCATTGTGGTGCATCGCCATTGAAATACTTCAAGTTGGCCATAGGTATAGGTTCTTCCCCCTGTAAATATCCTTCATCCCTTTGTCGTATTCACTCTTTTCATTTCTTGATCCACTCTAAGGCTTCTTGGCGTGCTTCTTCTCGAACCCTATCCTCTTCCTTCTTTCGATTTTGTGCTTCTATGAGTCGTGCTAACATCTGATCCATCAATGGCTCCAAATATCTTTTCACTCTACATCCACTTATGTAGTTGGGAAGTATATCTCCATCTAAAGTGGCTAGATTGACTACTCCGCTTGTTTAGATTCTATTGATTAATAAGGGTCCATATCCACATTGTTGCAGTTTCTTGGCATGTTGATTCAATGTATATAAAAGGACTAAATCACCTTCCTTTAGGCCTTTATCTTTGATATGTGCATCATAATATGCTTTCTATCTTTGTTTAGCAGCATAAATTCCCATGACCGCTTGTAGTCTTGTTTCGTGTAACTTCTCAATCTGCTCGAGTTGCTTAGAGATCTCATGCCCTTTCCACTCATACTATTGTGCTACTCGTAGAGTAGGTACCAAAAAATCAATTGGCAAGATTGCATTTTGTCCATAGACTAACTTAAATGGAGTAGTTCCAATGGCTGTCTTCTAAGCCACATGGAAGGCCCAAATTGCATGATGCAATTGTTTGTCCCAATCTGACCTTCCATTTTTTACTATCTTTGTCAACACTGTACACAACACTTTATTGGAACTCTCTACTTGACCATTGGATTGAGGGTGATAGGGTGCTGATTTTTTATGAATCACTAGGAATTCATTCATCAAGGACTCTATCACTTCGTTAATGAAGCTATCACTACTATCTATATAGGTAGTCCAAAGTGAGTAAAGATGTTCTCAAAAAGAAACTTTGTCGTAGTTTGAGCATGCTTTTGCTTCTACCCATTTAGTTAGGTAATCTGTTGCCACTATTATGTACTCAGCATGTGATCCTTTGGCTGGTAGGTTAGTAGGTCCTGAGAAGTCAATACCCCATTTGGCAAATGCTCTCACACTTCCTTTTTTTACCACTACCTCGAAGTCGAATTCCATTAGTAACAAAAACCATCATACTAGTCTTCCCGTATTATAGGGCTTATTGACAAGGTACAATAGGGCCTGATGGTCGATGAAGAACTTGAACTTGTTAGCGAGAAGGTAGTGCCTAAATTTCTTGATTGCATACACCATTCCTAAACCTCTCGTTCCATAGTCGTATAGTTTCTTTCCGCTTGGTTTAGTTGTCTGCTTGCATATGCAATAGGGTGGTCTAATTTTCCTTCATCTGCAGGTTGAGCTAGGATGCATCCTATTGCATAGTTGGAGGCATCTACATGGATATGGAATGGCTTATTCCACTTGGGTATCTTCAAAATAGGTGTTGTACTTAGTTGTCTTTTTAGTTCATTAAATGCTTTCTCACACTCATTTGTCCATGTAAATTGGGTTAATAATCCATATAGTGGCTTGGCAATTATGGCATACATATGAATAAATCTACGATAGTATCCACAATGACCCATAAAAGCTTGCACTTCCTTAGCATTTTTTGGTCTTGGAAGCTCTAGGATCCCCTTTACCTTATCCTCGTCAGTGGAAATTCCGTTCCTGGATATGATGTGTCCTAGGATCTTTCCTTGTCTCACCATAAAGACGCATTTCTCAGGATTCAGGCACACTTGATATTGTCCACACTTCTCAAATATCCTTCGTAATTTTGGAATGTGTTCATGTCTCTAGCTTGAGTATGTGCATAAGTCATCCACGTATACTTCCATACTCTTCCTTAAAAATTCTTTAAAGGCGTGACACATCAACCTTTGGAAAGTAGCAGGGGCATTTGTGAGTCCAAACAGCATCATTCTAAAAGCATATACTCCCCATTCAGTTAGGAATGCAGTCTTATGTTGATCTTTTTTAGTAATGGCTACTTGGTTGTACCCAGAGAATCCATCTAGGAAGCTATAGACTTCCTTCCTTGCAACTCTTTCCAAGAGATGATCAATGATAGGTAATGGGTAGCTATCACGGATTGTGGCTGCGTTTACTTTCTTTAGATTAATGCACACTCTTAATTTCCCATTTTTCTTGGGTGCGACCACTAATGGTGACACCCATTCTGTGTGCTCTATCTCATAAATGAATCCAGCTACTAATAGCTTGTCTATCTCCTCCTTAATTTTTGTTGAATAGACATCATTATAAGTATAAGGGCATTGCTTCGATGGTTTTGCATGAGGTATCATTGGGATTGATGAGAACAAATGGATGGATCTATGCCTTTGAGGTCCTTGTAGGTCCATGCGCCTTTGAGATCCTTGTAGGTCCATGCAAACACGTCTCTATACTCTCAAATTAGGCTTATCAATTCTTCTTCCTCCTCTGGCGACACGTCCTTTTGGATGTATGTACACCTCTATTCTACTTCATATCTTTTGAAGTGCTCTGGGACTTCAAAAAGATCTGGGGTTGGTTTAGTCTTATCTAACGTCTCTTCATTATTTGGTCCTATCTGGACAACTTCTATTGCTAAGACCCTAGGCATTCCTCATTTATCCTCGGTTTGAATTGCTTCTAAATATCACTCCTCCAAACCAAATTCTGGTTCCATTTCTATGCTTTCATACTCTTCCCTCCATTCCTTTTCTAATGATTCTCTTGCCTCTACTTCCTGAAGGACTACCGTAACTCAAGCATAAGCACCACCTCCTTTACTTATCAATCTGCAGAGACGTGAGGACCGGTATGAAGACCTTGAGCGAGTGAAGGCACAAGTGCATGACTGAAAGCACACAAGCAATGCACACACATACACACACACATGCACATGGTAAGATCAAAGAGAGGAACAATGGAAAGCTTTCAATTGCAAAGGAAATCTCTTACAAAATCTCTATTCTCTAACAAGCTAACCTCAAAAATGAGCTCTCTAGCTCTTTTTATAGTCCAGTAGTTTTGGCCCTGTCCAGACCTAGTGTCTGGCCTAGTTAAAAATTAGGTTCCAGGGCTTATTTGAGGGCTCAAACAAAGTCTAAAAATTATGAAAATTGGTAGGATGATACTTCTAATATACTCAAGCTTAAGGACTCCTGGGCTTGAACAAAATGGAGTTACAAAAAGATGAAATGATATTTACAATGGTTTGAGTGATCAAAATCAGTGTTTTTGTAGGGGATTCTTCTTAAAATTTGACATGTACTTCTTGGAGCTCCCTACATGCTCCTTCTTCTTCTATGTCCACCTCTTTGATGTGCTCTTGTGCTTTGTCCTTGACCTTCAGTTTCAACACTCCCCCCCTCTCGAGTCTTGTTTTTGTTAGACGTCTGCGGAAGCACGCGAACAACACAAGGAAGAAGAAGAAGCTTGGAGCACAACACACAATACTGAATGTATTACTAGAGAATGTACAAAGATAAGAAGCCCATTAGGGCAATAGGCATATATACAAGCTGGGGGAAAAAAACCTTCTGAAGAGGGAAAAAAGTGCCCTGACGGTCCTAGAGTGTTCACACACATCACTACCTAAATATATCAACAAATCCTCCCTCAGAGTGATGCGGTGAACAAGTAGTTGGCACTCATGTATAAGGAAGTGCCAAGCTATGTGGAAATCACTCCACAAAAGGAAGTAAGCCCAAAGCTTTGCGTAAAACTTCAAATTTCTCCCTAGGCAAAGCCTTCGTGAAAAGGTTTGCAATGTTCTCCTGCAAGAGCATATATGCCAAGCTGATCTCCCCAACAGAGAACCTCTCAATGACATAATGATAATGCACCTCAATGTGCTTAGTGCGAGCATGGAACACAGGGTTCCTTGCAACTACCAATGCGCTCTAACTGTCAGTGAAGATGGTGGTGGCAGAAGACTGACCAACACTCAAATCAGCCATAAGGCGTCTGAGCCACACACACTCAACAATAGCTATGAAAGTTGCCCTATACTCAGCCTCACAATTGGAAGTGGCCACAGTAGGTGCTTCTTGCTCAACCAAGATATACATGAGCTACCAAGCACGAGTGTCATAGAAACTAGCCGAGTCTGAGTCAGAAAAAGTATGCAAATCTGGCGGTAGTGATCCCCCCTTGGGATAAAACAACCCAAGTAGCCGAGTACCACTCAAGTAGCAAAAGATGCGCTTGACCGCCACACGACCGTCATAGCAACTAGCCGAGTCTGAGTCAGAAAAAGTATGCAAATCTGGCGGTAGTGATCCCCCCTTGGGATAAAACAACCCAAGTAGCGGAGTACCACTCAAGTAGTGAAAGATGCACTTGACCGCCTGCCAATGCTTAGCACCTAGGCAATGCATAAACCTGCTCATTTGTGAGACATCAAACTGAATATTTGGCCGAGTAATGCATAAGTAAATTGGGCATCCAACAGCTTGTCGATAGAGGCAACATCAAATGCAACTCCAACATCATGAAGACTCAATCGTAAACCTTTCTCCATAGGAGTAGCAATAGGCTTACAACCTTCAAGGTCAAAACACTGCAATAATGTGTCAATATATTTCCTTTGACACAAAGCCATTCCACCATCAACGTGCATAAAATGAATGCCCAAATAGTGATGCAAATGCCCCAAATCGGACATCTCAAATGAGGCATGCAAATCAGCCTTAAAATCAACAATATGCTTCTCAATAGGACCAGTGAGTAGTATGTTGTCAACATAGACAACAATGATTAGAAGCACATCATTAGCTCGCTTAACATATAAGGTGCTTTCAGTTGGACTGTTCTCAAAACCATGTGCAATCAGATAGGCATGTATCTTCTCACACCAAGGACATGGTGCTTGCTTTAAACCATATAATGCCTTCTTTAACCTGCACACCTGGTTTTCATGCCCTTTCTGCACAAAGCCACATGGCTGAAAAACATACACTTCTTCATGCAAGTCACCATTCAGAAATGCAGTTTTAATGTCCAACTGATGTACATTCCAACCATGATGGGTTGCAAGTGCATGGATGCTCCGAACAGTAGCCATACAGCATGTAGGTGCAAAGGTCTCATCAAAATCAATGCCTCTTTCCTGTGCATAACCCTTTGCAACAAGCCTAGCCTTATACCTGTCAACTGTTCCATCAAGTTTACGCTTCAGCTTGTAGACCCACTTAGTTCCATTGGCCTTCTTGCCAGGAGGCAAGTCACATAAATACCAAGTATCATTCTTCATTATAGCATCATATTCAGATTGCATAGCAACCATCCAATTTTTTGAATTTTGTGCTTGGTCAAATGAAACAGGCTCATTCTCATCAGAGAGACTAGATGCAACCATAGCATAGCAATCTGATGCAAAAGAGGCACTATGAGAGCCTGATCGAGTACGATATGACAGAGATGCATCTAATTTGCTGTCATGCAAAGTTTGCACCAGCCATTTTGGCATAGTTTTTGCCTCTTCAATGTCAGCTCTCTCATCAACAAGTGCATCATGTAAATTTGCATCAGAAATGGGACAATCTGCATCATCACATGAAATGTGCAAAGGCTGAGAAGTTGCCTCATTAGGACCAGCACTAGACTGTCCACCTGTAAAAAGAGGCAACAAAGTATCATACATGTCTTTGGAGCTAACAAATGTCTCCTTAGTACATGAAACCAATGGCTGAATAGCATCTTCCACAAAAGCAACATCACGGCTAACCAGAATGCGTTTAGTCTATGGATGATATAGACGATAGCCTTTATTTTCAGAATGTACCCAACAAAAATACATTTTACTGCTTTATCATCCAATTTTTTGTGATGTTGTTTAGGCACTAATGCATATGCCAAACAACCAAAAACACGCAGATGTGTAACAAATGTCTTGTGATCATGTCAAGCCCCATATGGAGTGATAGATTGCAGTGCTTTAGTAGGACACCTGTTAAGTACATATGTTGCATACATGACAGCCTCAAGCCAGAAACTATGTGGTAAAGCCGAACTCTTGACCATACACCTCGCCATCTCCATGAGTGACTTGCTCTTTTGTTGAGCAACTCCATTTTGTTGAGGTGTATACGACACTGTACACTAGTGTTTTATCCCACGTTCAGCCAGAAATGCATTAAAATCAGAAGACATATATCCCCCCCCCTCAATCAGAACAGAGGGTGCCCATTTTACATGCTGATAGATTTTTAGCCAAAACCAAAAATTGTTTGAATCACATGAACACTTTGGACTTTTCCTTCAATGGATATACTCATGCATGCCTGGAAAAATCATCGATGAAAGTCACAAAGTAAAGATAATTTCCAAAAGAAGGTGTCTGCATAGGACCACAGACATCACTATGTACAAGTTGCAATTTCTGAGTAGCCCAAAATGAACCATCTTTTGGAAAGGAGGAACGTTGCATTTTGCCCAAAATATAGCCTTCACAAACATGTTTTCCTAGTGCCTTAAGTTTGGGCAAAGAGGACACCATTTCAGATTTCTGTAGGCGTAGCAAACTAGCAAAATTCAGATGACCAAAGCATGCATGCCAAAGCTTTGCATCTGACATAGCCTGATAATCATGTATTGCACATGCCAAATCATTTACAGATCTTTCATAGTCTATGAGCTTATACAACCCACGACATAGAATGCCAGAAGCAATAATCACGTTGCCATTTGACAAATCATGAACTGTACATCTGTCATCAATAAATTTCACAACAAGCCAATCTTGGATAATGCAAAAACTGATAACATATTTTTCTTGATCCCTGGCACAAACAAAGCATCTGACAAAGTGAAAGAACTACCATCAGTAGTAGTGAAAATGATCTTACCAACTCCCATAACAGGATAAGAGGAGTTATTGGCGCATGTAATAGTATTCCCTATAGGGGCAGGCTCGAGTGAAGAGAAGAAACTACGTTGCGAGGTAATATATTTGGTCGCCCCATTGTCAAAGTACCAAACATCTAAGTCTACTGCAGACATGCACTACTCATGAGAAGATGGGTCAAAACTGCAAACAGTAGTAAACGCCCATTCTTCTTCCTGCACAAGATTAGCAGACTCCGTTTTTGGTGTAGAGGCTTCTGCAACAACCATTCCAGCCTCTTTCTTCTTTGCCTCTTTAGTAGCCAATTTTGGACAATTCTTTATGGTATGATCATTCTCTTTACAGTACTTGCAAAACAATTTCTGCTTTTCTGATTTTTTCTCATCTTTATCTTGGTTCTTCGAATGTGCAGCATTTGCAGATTTCTTCTTACTAGTAGAAGAGCTCCATATTCCTTTGCCCTTCTGACTAGCTAGGAAAGCTTGATTTGCAACATGCATAATGGACCTGTTCTTCCTAGACTAATCTTCTTGCAACAGAATAAAGACTAACTCCTCAAATGACAAGGCATTTGGATTGCCTTTCATCATCAATCGAAGAATAGAAGCAAAACTCTGATATGAATCAGGAAGACCATTCAGAACGGTCTGCACAAGTGAGCTATCTGGTATAACCTCATCAGCAGAAATCAACTGTTCCTTTAAGTCTTTGATCTTTGTTAGAAAATTTTCCATAGATTCACCTTCATTCATGTGCTCACTCTCCAACTGTTTTCAGAGATAAGCAACATGAGCCTCATTCGTAGCTTGGCACAATGTGGTAAGTGTATCCCAAGCATCCTTAGTTGTTTTGCAAGAGTGAATGTGAGGAATAATGGCACGTTTGACAGACAAAGCTATCAATGCATGTGCTTGAGCATCTCTGCCATCCCAATGAATTTGCTCTGCATTAGGTGTAGAAAAAACCATAGCACAAATAGGAATATGCAGAATATCATCATCTTCGACACCTTGTGCATCAGCTTGAGTACTTGCAATTGTAACAATTGCAGGTGTGATAGGACATTTACCCTCCACAATGTTCCACAGTCCTTTTGCAACCAATACATGGTGCATCATATAAGACCACAACGGGTAGTTGGCACCATCCAACTTATCCTCAATAGCCAACATACGAATTACATCACCGCTTTTAGCCATGGTCGGTGACTAAAATACCTTGATGCAGAAAATTGACTATATCTCAAAAAGTTGAACGGATCTGCCTAGACAAGTTCTGCTAAACATGTAGCAGACTTTGAGATGCTTATACTGGCAAACCAAAACTGGTATATACCTTTGGCAACAAAAGACAAAATGGCCTGCACAAGCACTATGATAGAGCGTTTGGAGTCCAAAATGAGCTCAAATCCTGATTTTGGTACCACAGAGCGAAGATGTTTTGATCTCTAAAACACCCTAAGTATGCTCACCAAATGTTATGCAAATCTGAGTATGCAACCAGAGAGGTGTCGACGATGCCCTAGATAAAGCGGCGACCTGCTCTGATACCACTTGTTGGAGTTAGACATCTGCAGAAGCACACAAATAGCACAAGAAAGAAGAAGAAGCTTGGAGCACAACACACAATATTGAATGTATTACTAGAGAATGTACAAAGATAAGTAGCCCATTAGGGCAATAGGTGTATATACAAGCCGGGAGAAAAAAAACCTCCTAAAGAGGGAAAAAAGTGCCTCGGTGGTCCTAGAGTGTTCACACACATCACTACCTAAATATATCAACAAGTTTGTCGTCCCTGATAGACCCTTGTTGTAATGGTTGTTCCATGTAGTGCTTTGAGAGGTAGTGTCCATCTTAAGAGCCATCTATCTTCCAATTGTAACAGGTTCTATTGTCTGGTTCCTCATTTGTCATTGCGAGCTTGTGCAAGTTGTAGTCCCTTGGTATGTGCTTCTTCCTTGGATTCGAGCATGAGTGTGTCATTGTGGGCATCCATTGATGTCCTCCAGATATTCCAAAGATGATGTTCATATGTGGCTCATGCCAAGTACTCGTATCCCATAATGAGTGATGGGTAAGTGTGTTAGTGCATGGGTGGAAGAAGTATGTGCCTTGTGCATGGCCTTGGAAGGTGCCCTATTCGTGCATACTTGGAAAATGCAATGGAAGAAATATGGTGCAAAAATTGGAGGTCTTGAGCAAAGTGCTCAAGAGTATGCTGAAGAAGAGGTTTCCTAATCTATCATGGTTATCATGTTGCCCAAGTAGGAGATTCTTACCATGGTGAATGGTCAATCGATGCAGATCTCTTTGTGTTGTACACCCGGTATTTGTGATGGAACATTGTCACTGAATGTCTGTGTTGATGGTCCATTGATGAAATTTTGTGAGTGCTTGATCATGTCTCCTCTCTGCAAAGCAACATTTTCCAAAAACTAAGAATTGAATATCTTTATATTCCTTGACAAACAACATTGGGTAACTACACCAAGCTTAGTTTCACATATTCTCTTTAGCTCACCATAAGCAAGAGTCTTCTCACCCAGTATACAGACAAGGCTTTTCAGGGTACCAAACTACCCCTTGCAGATATCTCCTTTGATGCTCTCGTGCATATAGTAGTTAAGCATCACTCAATTTGCGGACCTTCAAGCTCTTCCCTCCCACCATGGTAAGGGGAAACAATAGTTGTGGATGCCATGTTCATGCCAAGTGCTTGACATCTACCAGATAAGGAAGCAATAATATCATCTGCTAACTGAGACACACTTCTATCCACATTGATAAATGCCCAGTAATCAATGGTTCCACCTTCACATAAGCATGACTCATTCATGTTCCATGAGAAAAACCTAGGAACAAGCTCTTCTTCCCTTTTTTTTAACAAGGTCACAAACAAGAAGACAAATGTTAGTATCAGAAAAGATAGTTGACGTATGTCAATGTGCTCTTGTGCATGGGATTCTCAAATGTGTCTATGCACGGCCATGTAATGTGGCCCTATATTAATCCATACTTTGGAAATGCATGACCTGATGGTGCAAAAGACAACGTTGTGCAAGGAGAAAATGGTTGTTGTTTGTCGAGGCTTTCGATGTTACTTGCAGATGTTGATGCCGTCTTTGTTGGAGGTATCCATTGGACCTTGAAATGATGTAAGTGATGGATTGTTGATTGACAATTGATCATTCTTCTGTATGGGGATCCATTTGAGAAGAGTGTTTGTCTATGAAGTGATCACCTTTGGTCGCTTCATGTTTGGATGGTTTGCCGATTTTTGCATCCCTTGTGGTTGGCTCTTTGGTTTTGTAGAGGCCCTGGGTGTTTTTGCCTTCCAAACCCATATCCTTCATAATTGTCTTCTTACCATTGCCGAAGAGGTGGGGTGATCTTCTTTGGATCTTTGTTCCGGGTTCTGACCCTTGCCTTTCCTTGACTTCTTTTTTGAGACTTTATGCATGTGGGAGAATATAGGTTGTTTTGTACGTAAGAGCTTCTTGGGTACCCATATGTGTGACTGACCTTGTTGAGCTGCCACTAATTTCTTACGCACCCAAACTTGTTGGATACCTTGTGGTTGAACTTGTCCTAGTTGCTTGGTTCATGTTTTGGCATGGTTGGCCAGATGGGAATTGTTGTGGCAAGGCTGGTGGTTGCTCTCCTTTTCGTACCCAGATCTGCTTCATTCCCCCCACTACTTTCTTCTTGAAATCATGTTGTCTATTTGATACAGCAGTTGTCATGTACTATTTCTCTTCCTTGTGTGATTGAACTTCTACAGATGGTTGAGCCTTCGTACAAGAAGGGAGTCTCAATGGTCCTCCGACTCTTTTGTTGGAGGCAGCATCCTTCTGCATCATAGAGCTTTGGACACATACAACTTCTTCTTCTCTAAGATTAGTCCTAAGAGAATGTGTGACACCATGATCTGTGAGCAGGCAGTTTTCTAACTCTAATGTAACTATTATTCATGAAACCAAACTTGAAGAAGTTGGCTCCTTATGTTTAAGTTGACTGCATGGTCATAGATCCAATCTTTTCCCAAGACAAGTGGTTCAGTAAGGTCCTCATCTTGACACGCTATCATTTTGACTCTCATTGGAACATCTTGAAGGTAGATGGGAAGTTCCACCTCACCCAAACAAGGGGTTTCCACACCTTCCAAACCTATGAGATAGGCTTCTATGGGCTTGATGTTCAAGTGTAGGTCTTGGCAATATGAAAATCGAATTGCACTAGTTGCTGCACCTGAGTCAATCAAGGCTCTCACAGTCCTCACATTCTCTTTGTGTCCTACTTCTAAGGTCACAAAGGGATGTCGGTCGATTATTCAAGAAGTAACTATGCCCGATTTTTGGCACATGTCCATGTGATATTTTGGGGATCTCGGGTTGACATCTAGGCCTAATCACCTTAACTTATTTCATCTAATATGCTGTCTTGCCTTGGCTTGTGCTTCTTCTCTGACCCTTAACTCTTCTTCTTTTCACTTCTTAGCAGTGTTGAGTCTCATTAGCATATCCTCTGTAAGAGGTTCTTGATATAGCTTGACTCGGTATTCACTAATATAGTTTGGCAAGATGTCACCTTCTAGAGTGGCCAATTGAACCGCACTGCTAGTGGAAATTCTATTAATGATCATGGGTCCGTATCCTCTTTTTCCCAATTTACGGGCATGTTGCTTTAGTGTATAAACCAACACTAGATCTCCTTCTTTCAATCCTTTATCTTTGATGTGTGCATCAAAGTATGCCTTCTGCCTTTTCTTTGCAGCATAGATGCATGTTGCTGCTCGTAGCCACGTCTCACCTAAGCGTTCTAGATCAAAGATCCTAGAGGACAATTCATGTCCATTCCACTCATGCTCTTGTGCTACTTTTAAAGCTGGTATTAGGAAGTCCAGTGGTAGCA
Organism: Ceratopteris richardii; assembly: GCA_020310875.1. Taxonomy (NCBI): domain Eukaryota; kingdom Viridiplantae; phylum Streptophyta; class Polypodiopsida; order Polypodiales; family Pteridaceae; genus Ceratopteris; species Ceratopteris richardii. The sequence goes on along the minus strand of CM035432.1, from coordinate 20,456,247 downwards.
CAACATTCTATCCAAATACCATATGAAATGGGGTGGCATTGAGAACGGTTATATAGGCAACTCGATAAGCCCAAACATTCTCCTCATCTGTAGATATTCCATTCTTAGAAACAATGTGACCCAAGATTTTACCTTGTCGTACCATGAACACACACTTTTCTGGGTTAAGACACACTCCATATTCTTTGCACTTGTCAAAGATCTATCTGAGCTCAAAGATGTGGTATCTTCTTTCTTGGGAATGAGCACATAGATCATCCACATATACTTCTAAGCTCTTTTGCAAGAACTCTTTGAAGACATGACACATGAGCCTTTGGAAAGTTGCAGGTGCATTTGTGGGCCCAAATGGCATCACACGAAATGCAAAGACTCCCCATTTTGTGGCAAGTGTTGTTTTGTGTTGATCTTCAAGGGAAATGGCTACTTAGTTGTAACTTGAAAATCCATCAAGGAAGCTATAAACTTCCTTGGTTGCAACACGCTCCCCTAAATGTTCAGTGATTGGAAGCGGGTAGCTATCTCTAATTGTAGATGCATTAACTTTTTTAAGGTTAATACACACTCACAAGTTCCCATTCTTCTTGGGCACCACTACAATGGGGGACACCCATTTAGTATGCTCAATCTCATAGATAAATCCAGCTTCAATTAGCCTGTCGATTTCTTCTTTTATTTTAGCTGCATAAGTGTCATTATATGTGTAGGGATTTTGTTTGGTGGGATTGGCGTCAGCAGTCATGGGGATCATATGAGAGCATATTCTTGGATCTACTCCCTTCAAGTCCCTATAGTGCCACGCAAAAACGTCCCTATATTCCCTTTATAGAGCTACGAGATCCATTTCTTCTTCTGCACTTAGGTCATCTCCTATGTAGGTACATCTCTCTTCGTTTGCCTCAATGGTCACAACAATCTTTTTTGTCTTTTCTTTATTATCATATGATTCTCCTATGATGGTCTCTCTCTTAGGCATTCGTGCCAAAATTTTTTGATCTTCTTCATATTTCTTGAAGTTTTCTGGTACTTCAAACAATGATTCCTCCTCTTCTTGTTTTATTGCTTTTCTTTTCTTTTTCTTTTGACTGCTCTCACTTCCATCCTTTGAATTTACTGTTTTAATGCTTGTGAGAGGTTATTCTTCTTTTTGAGTAAATGCTCCAACATCTTCTAGATAGTGCTTCTCTGAGTTAAAGCAACTATCCATCACAATGGACTCTAGATCATCAATTCTCTTCCTCTTCTATGACATCACTAGGATCACATTCTTCTAGCAAGGTATGACACATGAACACAGAAATATCATAACCCTCCTCATCACAATGAGGAGTCCATTGTTCTTCATTGACTGCAATGTCCATGGTGGCTAAGCTATCTGGCCAGCCATGAGGCTCAAATTCCTCATCTGGAAAGATCATCGATGTGAAGGCTGGGTCTCTAATGTTGGAGATTCACTCACTAATTAAGCATAAAGACATGAAGACATATGAAGGATAAAGAAAGACAAAGAAAAGCAGAAACAAAGTATTCAAAAAAGCAAGCCTTACTGAAGGGACAAATTCACGACTGTAACATAGTTCACAAAAACTTCCAGAATTACGAGTTTTTGAATCTCGGATCAAAATGTATATAAGACAGTTGAGAGAGTGCTTAGATATATGAGAAGGTAGGACTCCCAAGAGAGTAGAGAAGCGCTTGTAGTAGATGCAGGTGTACGTATGTAGAGATGAATAATAGAACCTGAAATGTCGGGTATTCATCTGAGAGAGAGATGGTGAGGAAGAACTACTCAGCATAGGAGAGTTTTCCATGGCTATGAGCAAAGAAAGGCCAAGCCATTTTTGTACAAATCTTCTCTAATAGAAAAAACATATTTATGTGGAAAGATATGACTACATTCTTATTGTGTGAAGAAATCTAAGTGATTTCATGTTAATATGAAAGTTAGTTAACAGTCACAGTTTTTCTCAGTAAACGTTTTCTGGTACTTCTGCAAGTTAAATCTCGCAGCATAGTGTAAAGTTTTTCATGAGTGATAGCTCATCTTGAAGCTAGGAGTCTGAGCTACAAACTGATCAAAGAGTTTTGCGAAACTGGACATGTATGCACAGTACTAAGTCTGACCATATAGGCATCCAAGAACTGGTGAAGTTTTTTCTCAAACTTCAGATAGAGTTCATTTATTGAAGGAAGCTCATGTATTATTTCCTTACTTCATCTACAGTCATTTGAAGTAATTACAAACAGGATTAGAGTTGATTCCGGTAATATTCCGGTACAATTTTGGTGAGATTCCGATGACCGTCCGGTAACAGTCCAGTGAAGTTCCAATGGTATTTCAGTGAGTCCAAAACTCAAATTTTTGGCACAGTTAAGTGACGGAAATATTATCTAACTGTAAGCAAACACAGTAGTGTAAATTTTGAAATAAATTAGTTCAGAATTGAAGCTTGAAGAAAATGCAAAGCTTTCTGTAAAGTGAAGTTTCAGTTTTCACTAAATATAGTTATAAAGTTTTCAATTTCAGAAGGTTGCTAAGCTATTGATGATTATAGAGGTGTTCTAATATCACTCTAGCTTAGTTCTAGTTGAGGCATGGCAATTTTCCACAGTCTTGTTAGTGATGTTAAAAGGGATTTTTTCAATAGATCCGCTTTTAATCTCTTTTCGGGTTCTTGGGGATGGTAGGGGTCTGATAATGCAGAGGCCCTTTATCTGATTTTCCCAATTAACTAATTACCCAAACAATAATTATACGCTCAGGCACTACTTCTGTTACACAGTTATAATCTTCCGTTTACGGTATCATCACACATTAACTTATCACACAGTCGTTCAATCACATAATCAAACAGATCTATTCAGGTTACGACAGTAATACTGTGTAGTATTAGTTTACGACAATTCAATAAGAACAGACTTAACTGTACTCACATATATGCAAACTCTGCAAGACGACATCTCCACAAGGTCGCAAATCACCCAGACAGATAGTCTGGCGATCCCATCTCTTCTCCCACCGGAGAACCCCGTAATGTCTCTTCATTAGTAGGTAAAAAGTTACATCACTTCGCTACGCCCTTTCGGTATGTGCGGTATATGAGAATATATAAAATTACAAGGTGCCAATCCGGCAGCCTAACACTGGCCAGACAACTAAGGCTCCTCGACAATGCCTTGTATATACATAGTTCTTGCTAATTTGAAGGTTCTAGAGATTTTCTTTTTCAATGAATCCAGCATCAATTTTAATGTCTCCGGCTCCACCAGCTATGCATCAGTTCTGACTAAACTTGCCCTAATGACCTGACTCATCAAAACTTCAGTCTGTGTCTGCAAAAATGCTTCTTGTAAGTAAAAGTCATCGGCAAGGGCTGCATCGTGGCTCAATCTCATGTCTTCAATTTGGCCATCGATTCGGGATAGTCTATCGGCTTGAACTCCCAACTGTTTTTCTCTACGTTCCAACTCGTGAGCTTGATATTGAATTGTTTGATAATAAGCATCTCTTTCTTTCATAATTCCTGCTAATTCCTTCTTAAGTTGAATGGTTAAACTCGTCTGGGCTTTGAGAGCAGAATTCGCCTGAAAAAGATCGGCAGAGGCGGCCTGTAATTCGGCAGTAGTCTACTTAGCTAAAATTAGCCATTTCTTGTACTCTCTGCACGACTTCATCAAGCTCAACGCGAGTTTCTTCCAAAAGATTGCGGAGAGAAATCCGAGCATCCTCCTTATCCTGTACTAACTGATTTAATTGCTTGATTTCTTCATCACGATCATTTAAAAGATCATCCTTGGCTTTTAACTCAGCCAAAGGAGCATCACGTTGGGCAATCAAAGAGTCCTGCTCTGCAATCCTTGCTTGAAGTTGCTGAACCTGCACCTGCAAAGCATGGTTCTCGACCTTAACTGTGTTTGCTTCTTCCTGTAACGGAGCGATATCGGCTTCTAACAAGTCAACTTTCTCTTGGAGTTCCTACCAAATACTGTCAGTTGCCAGCTTCATATGGAGAGGTAATTGTTGAGAAAATTGGATCAAGAGACGACCCATTGATTCTAATTCATTAAACATTAGAGCCGGAAGAGTAAGAGGAGGAAGTGGCTGGGATGAAGAGGCTGATAATAGGTGAGGGGAAGGTGGTGGAGAATAATTGGGAGAAGATGAGGAAGTAGAGGGTGCATCAAGAACAACAGGCTCGACTGGGATAATGGACTCTACAGTGTTCATGAGTGGAGGAGGTGGAATAATTGGTATGCTCTGGTTCGGGTCTACACAGAATGGCGTACTCATTAGATGAGTGCCGGGGAAACAACTCTTTCATGGTGGCTACAGGAAGGAGTGGACCATTCTCCAATCCTTCCATAGGGAGATGGAAAGCTTCAACAAATGAAGCTAAAGTGATCACAACGTGGGATGGGAAGCAGGCGATGGGCCAGCACTGCTCTGTAGCAGGTGTAGAGGTGATGGTAGCAATAATTTGCGCATAAAATGGCTGACATCCCACTGAATGCCAGGGCAATTCAGTGAAATTCAACAAATCACGAGTGCGCAAGTACTCACTTACTTTAGGAGTGAGTCCTGCATAGAAAGTAGCGACATTCGGTAAAGCTTCCATGGCGCGCACAAGTAAGCACAAGATACAGACGACAAGGAACGCACAATCACACAAACACAATAGCGATTAACAAGAAAAGAAACAAGATTAATTAGTCACACAAACAACATTAGGCGGGCAAAAACCCTAATCATCGCGCGATATTGGAAAGATATCCGTCATAATTATGGCATGCATGCAGTAGAAGAAACAGTAACACAGGGCAGTGATTAATCATAGTTAGATACCATAACGAGGAGATTACGGTCAGTGGTCAACCGAAATGCAGAGATAAACAGAACATAAGTAACACACGAAAAAAAACGAAGAACACGTCAGCGGTGATTAGGCTGTTGGTGATATGGGCGTAACTTGGAACCATTAACCACTTTTAGGAGGGGAACTCCAGTTAAGGTGGCCAACCTAAAAGTAGTAGGTCCCACCTGCTCAATAATTCGGTATGGACCGAACCACCGTAATTTAAATTTTCCAGCAGACCGATTTGCTTTAGCATTGTAGAATAACACCAGTTGCCCCACCGTAAACACAGGGGTCTTCAAGAAACGATCATGGGTACGAGCTTGACGAAGCTGAACTTCTTGAAGTACCAAAAAACTTTCCCATTGCTGTTCATCCAATGAACTGAGCGTATCCAACCGAAATGGCAAGGATTCTTCCGGGAGCAATTTTTGAGCTAAGGCAACGCGTAGACTCGGCACTACTACTTCCATCGGTGCAATAGCTTCCAATCCATAAGCTAGTTTGGACGGAGTCATACCCGTAGCTACCTTGTACGTAGTCCGGTAAGCCCATAGAATTGCAGGTAGTAACTGGTCCCAACGTTCCGGACATTCCAAAAGCAATTTACGGAGCATAATCAACAAAGTCTTATTGGTACTCTCCGCCAAACCATTGGCACGGGGATAATAAGGCGAGCTGAATTTGTGGACAATATGAAATGTCTCGGTCAATACTTGCATTAAGTGGTTAGCAAAGTGTGTACCTTGGTCCGTAACAATTTCCAGAGGCAACCCATAACAAGGAAAAATGTCCTTCATTAGGCATTTGGCCACCAAAACTGCTATGGCCGACCGTAATGCTCAAGCCTCCGCCCACCGAGTGGCATAATTGGTACAAGTCAAGATATAGCGGGTATTGGTGAAAGTAGTTGGGGGTGTTATTGGACCAATAAAATCTAGACCCCACTTGTGAAAGGGTTCCAGAGGTAAGACAGGTTGAAGGGGAAAGAAGTGCCGCTGTAATGGTTGTCCAGACCATTGACAGGTATCACACTACTACACAAACTGAGTCACATCTTTATACATTGTAGGCCACCAAAGCCCACTTTGAAGAATTTTTCCGTGAGTAAGATCAACTGCAAAATGTCCGCCTGAGGGTAATGAATGAGCCATAGCACTAACCGATTATGCTTCATGTGGTGGAATACATCGAAGTAAAACACCAGTATGATCCATGTAGTACAGTTGACCTACAATCAACCGGAATCTGCGACTGTAAACTACAAATTTCTGCCGTAGAGCAGGGGGAGTTTGAGGAGGAAGACACCCGTCAGTTAGAAAAGTTAGTAATGTATCGTAGTATGTAGGGGGAACAAGAGGTGCTATAGATTCTTCAATAGTTGGCTGAGTAGCATAAATTGCTGGTGTAGTGTCATCAACCCCCACCGGAGCTTCACCGAAATCCAACCGAGATAGAAAATCCGCCAAGGCATGGGCTGTGTCAGGTCGATGAATAACTTCATAGCCGAACTCCTGTAATAATAGAACCCATCGAGCCAAGCGACCACCTAAATTTTGCTGCCGGATCAAATACACATGCGGCATGATCCACGTGGAAGGTGAACTTTCGGCCCTACAAATAATGGCAGAACTTCTTCACAAAGTACACCAACCCAAGACATTCTCTTTCGGTCACTGAATAGTTTCTTTCAGCAGGGGCTAATCGACGACTTGCATAATATACAGGCCGAAACCATTTATCCATTTGCTGCATGAGCACACTTCCAATAGCGATGTCTGATGCATCCACAAAAACATGAAACAGACGATCCCAATCAGGTGGTTGCAAAATTGGAGCCTGCGTTAATAACACCTTTAAACGATCAAATGCATTTTGGCACTCCAGTGTCAAATCATACTGCCACGGAGCACTAGTCATAAGCCGATTGAGCGGTGTTGCTAAATGAGCTAACCACCGTAAATGTCTGCCATGCCACCGTATTTGGCCCAGAAAACGCATAACTTCTTTCGGTGTCATAGGGACTGGTGCCTCCAACACGTCTGCAACTTTATCCGGACCAACTTGTATCCCTTGTGCAGAGATAATATGTTCGAGTAGTTTGCCACATGAGACCGCAAAAACAGATTTTGTCGGATTCAAGCATAATCGGTATTCGCGACATTTCTCAAAGCAGCACCGTAAATGATACAGGTACGCCACAATCTTACCAAATAAGGAAAAGTCGTCCAAATATACTTGCATAAAGGTAGTCAAGTAGGGTGAAAAAACTTCTTGCATACATCGTTGAAACGTACTCGGAGCATTCCTTAACCCAAACCACATTACCGTACACGCATAAACACCCCAGTTCGTGATAAAAGTTGTTTTAGGTATGTCCTGTTCATCCATCCGCACCTGATTATAGCCATTGTATCCATCCAGAAATGAATACATCTCGTGCCCGGCCACCCTGTCGAGCATTGTGTCCAAAAAGGGGAGAGGAAATGGATCTGGAACAGTGGCCGCATTCAGTTTTCGATAATCAACATAGATACACAGCTGTTTATTTTTCTTCGGAATAATCACTATCGGAGATATCCATTCAGCATGCTTGATTGGTGCAATGAATCCCACCTTCAGTAACCGATCGAGTTCTGCTTTGACCTGTGCTGCATAATTGGGGTTCATTCGGTAACTAGACTGTTTAATTGGCTTCGCCTTTGGTTTGAGCAATACCCGATGTTGATAAATCCGTGGGCCCAGACCCTTCATATCTCGATAGTCCTAAGCAAAAACATCAGAGAACTCACCCAGGAGTCGTATCAAATCATCTTGAAATGTCTATGACAATCCTGCCTTAATCTTAACTGGTCGCGGGTTTATCGCATCACCCAAATTATATGTTACTAACTGATCTTTCGATACATAAAATTGTCGAGGTTTTACCATATCATCAGCGGACTGCAAAAGTTGGCGTAAGGTGGCTCCATCCATAGCGACACTATCATCTGCATCTGCATCTCCGGTCACAGGTACCACCGTGCAAGTGGCCTGACTCCACTTGTCTGCGACCGACTGGAGATCTACCGTACCTAATGAGATCAGATCCTTATTGGTCTTCAGAAACGCCTCTTCCTCGTCGTCAGATAAGCCATCCAACATGTGGACTGGCTCCGCTACATATGGTCTTGCATGAAGTTCGCAGGGCTGCATGGCATCCAATTTAACTACATATTTACGGTGATTATCTTTGAAAGTTAACTCCTACGCGGACCAATCCTGTACAACTTTGGCTTGTTTCAACCATGGCCGTCTGAAAAGTAGATTGTAGTCGAGGCTGGATTCTGGTAGTTTGAGAACGACAAAAGTCATTTTGAACGTGGTACCCTGCAAGGTAATCGGAATATTCCATACTAGTCCCACCGGATGGACTCCGGATTGGTCTGCCATGCGTACAAAAAATTGCACGGGCTCGATTTGGGTCCAACCCAATTGCTTGCAGAGTGCTGTCGTTGCTATATTCACACCTAAACCGCCATCAATTAGCACTTGAGTAATCTCTTGGTTTTTATGCCAGACAGTGATTAATGGGACTGAATGATCCACCGTAGAATCAGCTTCCGATTGTATTGTTGCAGTTGCCGGAGTACAAGAAGATCCGAGACTAACCTACTATTGAAATTGCTGCCTGACGCCTGGCACTAAGGCGAGTAACTGTCCCAAAGGGAGTGTAATTGAAGCCTTAGATAGGATATCCCATACCTGATCTGTTTGGATCGTACTTCTCACCGATTTCGATGATGATTCTACTGTTGCTGGGGCAAAATTTTGTTCATTCAATCTTGCCTTAGGTAGGGGAACTTGTGTTACCGGAATTGGATCACGAAACACAATTGGCTCTTTAGCTGCTCATGGATACCAAGCTCGAACACCTTAGTGGCGGGTTGCAACTACTTACCCGATCTGGTCTGAACCATTGTTGCTTGTGATTCAACTAGTGAAATATAGACCATGTTGGTCATTGGATTTTGTCGCTCCTTCTTCCTTTTGTCGTACTCTGTTGCATCCTTGCAAAACCTACGGATGTGGCCAATCTCGCTGCAAAAATGACATCGAGGTGATGGACGAGAAGTATCTTCCGCTGATGTACTCGCCTGCCATCGATTTGAATTGAAATTGGTATTTTGCTGACCCAGGTAATTCCCATATCCTTGCAACTGGTTGGTTCGCATCTATGGTGGCACGTAATGGGCTGCTGGCTGACCTGGTTCCTGTATGATGGCATTTACAGCTACTCGCCCCTGCACCTTGGCATTATACGTGCAATTTTCCGTCGAGTGTCTTGTTGTGTTGCAGATGGCACAATACATCTGGTTAAGGGCACATGTAGTACTAGTGTGTCCTGGATTTTTGCACTTGGTGCAATACATTTGTTTAGCCAGATCATTTGTTACGTTCTTACTAGCTTTCAGCCACTCCAAGTCTTCGGTGAATCCCCCAACTTTATGCTCTAGTTGCAAGGCCATCGCAATAACAGCATCTAGTGTCATAGCACCCACACAGCGGATGATCATAGTTTGTCTTAACTATGGGGTCAAACCGTTAATGAACCACTGGGTTATAACATCATCCGGTAGATTAGCGTGTGCCGGAGGTAGTTGTCTTAAGTGAGTTCTAAACAATGTTGCGTATTCCTGAACAGTCTGGTGCGGCTTCTGCCGATTGTTCTGCAAATAGTCAAAGATTTTGGCAGGATTCTTCTTCAACCAGAACCTCTGTAAAAATGCGTCCCTCACAGCATCATAGTTAACAAAATGATTAATATCATACTCAGTCAACCATCTAGCCGCTTCATTAACTTGAGTGGCTTGAAATACGATAGCCTTGTACGTCGGATCGGGTGGATGGTTCAGCACCGCATAGCTTATCTCAAAGGTGCGCACATGTGCATCAGGGTCATCACCCCGAAATCCACCGAACTTTGTGTAAGTCACCCCTGTTGGAACTAATCGAGGTGGGATGATTGGATGTGGTTGTTGTTGTTGCTGTTGTTGCTGTTGTTGCTGCTGTTGACCACTCATGGTACTATTATTGGTACTATTGTTGTTCCTTGAGTTTTGAGGAGGTGTCTCTTGTCCTTCGGAATCTGTATTATCAGACTGCTCACCTTCCGGCTCGAAAATGGCGTTGAATCTCTTACTTATCTCCAAATCAAATAGTCTGTCCTCATCTTTAGTATCAAGAGTAGGCAAGCTTGCCCCCAACAGTGGTGAACGTAACAAGGATCCACCAGGTAGTGCCCCAGAATCACCGAAAAACTTCAGACTCCCACTAAATGGTACTGAACTTCCACCGGAAGTTACCGGACTTTCACAGCATCCGGTTGTCTTTTCCGGAAACGGTCTCACTTGGAAACACAACTTTGTCACCGAAAATAGTTGAATCCTGACCAGATAATGTCGGATGAACTGTGCACTGTGTCTCTATACACCCGGAAATCACTGCACCTTCTTCAGAACGAACCAGAATCACACCAAAATCTACCGGAATCTCATCATGTGTCACCGAACTGGCACCGGAATCACTGCTAATTGGCTCCGATCCTTCGACAACTAGGCTTAAATGGCCTGCACTTCTACCACCTGGGGGTGTCCCTAATAGATTTGGAACTACCGAGGGATGTTGGTCTCTTCTATACTTTGGATAAGACTCGCCGGACCGAGTAACTAGCATATATCACCTCTGCACCGCTTGCCTTACGCACTGCTCTAACTTTACTCATTATTCTCAATCCATTTCCATCTTCCCACAAACGGCGCCAGTGTTAAAAGGGATTTTTTCAATAGATCCGCTTTTAATCTCTTTTCTGGTTCTTGGAGATGGTAGGGGTCTGATAATGTAGAGGCCCTTTATCTGATATTCCCAATTAACTAATTACCCAAACAGTAATTATACGCTCAGGCACTACTTCTGTTACACAATTATAATCTTCCATTTACGGTATCATCACACATTAACTTATCGCATAGTCATTCAATCACATATTTGAACAGCTCTATTCAGGTTACGATAGTAATATTGTGTAGTATTAGTTTACGGCAATTCAATAAGAACAGACTTAACTATACTCAGATATATGCAAACTCTGCAATACGATGTTTCCGCAAGGTCGCAGATTGCCCAGACAGACAGTCTGGCGATCCCGTCTCTTCTCGCACCGGAGAACCCCGTAATGTCTCTTCATTAGTAGGTAAAAAGTTACATTACTTCGCTACGCCCTTTCGGTGCGTGCGGTATATGAGAATATATAAAATTACAAGGTGTCAATCCGGCGGCTTAACAGTGAACAAGCTTTTGCCGTGACATCACATAACCTCAACAAGTGGTATCAGAGCTGAAAGGTTCTGAAGAGCAGAAAAGGTTTCTCAAAAGTAGAAACGGAAGTAAAGATACAAAAGAATTTGAAGAATTCTTCACAATAAAGGTGAAAGCTGAGGAGATAAACAACAAACGGCATCAAGAAGCATTCCGAAGTCATTCTCAAGGGTAAAGGTTTATGAAAGGTAAAATCTTTTAACGTTATACTCATCGGCAGTAACAGAAATAAGAAGATTATGGTAGATCACATTTCTACTGACAAATTGGACAGAGATAACTATCCCGCATGGGTAATGCGAATGGAAGCCTTACTTATGAGTAAGGACTTAATGAAATATGTAACAGGAGAATAAAAGAAGCCTACTTTTGAAGATGATAGTCAACCGAAGAAAGAAGAGTTAGAAGTCTTGAAGCTGTGGCAGAAGAAAGATGCAACAGCAAGAGCGTATATCTACAATACCATTACAGATCATCTACTACCACGTATTAGAGTTCTGAAGAAAGCGGAAGACATATGGGGTGCGTTGGAAGATCATTTCCAAAACACTACTAAAGCTAGGAAGGCTAGCTTATGGTCGGAGTTCACAACGTTCAAGAAAAAGCAAAGTCAAAGCATTAGTGATTATGTCACTAAGATGAAGGACTTGGCAGACAGTCTTTGTTGGGGGATTCTTAGACAAGAAGGAGTTTGAGGGTTTGTAGGAGAAAAGGAAAAGACCAAAAGAGGAAATACACCTTGGAAGCCTCTGCCGATTGATTACAGTAAGACAATTACAATGTTTGAAGCACAATACAAGCCAATACTTTTGTGCACAATCCCACAGAGTGCTCAATTACAAAATACCAAATACCCAAAGTCTTCTTGCCGTCAGCCTCCTCTGCACCAGACCTCCACCTGCTTCAAGCTTATCCTTGTGCACACCTTGCACCAAGCTTCCACTAAGGGGGAGGAATGAATACCTTCTGGCGGCACGCACACACTGCAAGGAGACCTTGAGATCCTTGGGGGGCTAGCTTAGCACTCTCTGCACAATCCCTTAGTCACTTTCCATGCACTCCTTCAACTCCACTTCTCTGTGTCGCACACTCGTGACTCTTGCACTTCCCTCTCTTGCTTCACTTAGACTATGCTTCTCTTGCTTACTCTAGAATGGTCCAAGAATAGTCCTTGCCTTGATTTGAGTGTGTCGATCATGTACGCTCCTAACTGCAATAGTATCTTGGTGCTCACTTTGATGTCCCAAGATTTTCTTCACAAGTGGCAGCCAACGACTCCCTGTTTTGTCCTGTAGTGACTTTAGACTAAAACCCAAAATTTTAATTGGGGAGCCATACTTTCCCCTGTGCGTACGCTGCCGCTTCACATACCTTCACATTTCCTTTTAAGTCTTCACTTTTGCACGTAAGAGAGGGTTCACATGAACCTTCCAAAATACTTTAAAAACACTTTGAACCTTAGGGAATTTAGAGAAAATACCTCTACAACCTGCAACCCACTTTCTCCAATTTACCCTTTGTGGACAATTAATTGTGCACTACCTATGCACTTTGACACCTGCACTTTAGCACTTTGACTTTGCACCTGTTGACTTTGACCTTGACCTTGTTGACTTTGACCTTTTGACTTTGACTACAGTTGACGTTGACCAACATGACTTTTATGGGCTCAACAGTTGCCCACCACCTAATGTGCTCTCTGGGAGCCGAAACTCTGAGCATAATAGACACCATGATAATGGAGCTGCAAAACTTCAAAAAGACACTAGAGCAGCCACCAAGTCCATCAGAGCAGCAAAGAAAGCACTAGAGAGTAATCAGCAATGTGGGTAGGGCGGAATTTTAGGAGGAAGGAAGGGGGACATATTGTTGAAGTGGAGAGATAAGTAGGAGATGGGACCAAGGATTGAATTGGAGAGATATATGGAGGTGGCAGAAAGTGAAAATATGGAAATGTATATGTACCAGAATGGGAAATGTAGTTGAAGGTTGGCAACAGAGGGGGGAAAGCCGTGGTTGGTGGGGGAAAGGGGGACTTGTTTTGGTGAAGGGAAGGGGGCAGGGGCTGTGTGTTTTTTTTTTTTTGGGGGGGGGGAATGGTTTTGGGGAAAAAGCGCAAAGAGGGAGACGGGAGGATAGGGAGGGGTGGCAAATAAAGAAATACCCAACCAGAGAGAGACCAACCTGTACACATACATAGTAATAAAACAACTGGCAACCAACCAGAGAATGCACAAGGAACACACAATGAACACAGAACTAGAATCTCATATATAAAAGCAGAAAAGTACAAGGAAACCACTGTCCATGGTAAGTACATGAAGTGCCAATGAATGGCAAAGAGCTACCTAGCAGAAAGTACATGATGAGCCAAGGAATAGCAACGAAACCAAAAGGATAAATAAATGCATCCTACGAACTGAGCCTCAACAACAAAAGGAGGCAAGGGTAGACCAAATGAAACTAGTGAAACCCAAGGGTGTATGAATACCTAGAGCCTAGGGGAGAGACACAGTACGAGTGTCTGGCTAAGGCTTCGGCGGAGAAGGAGGCCTATCCCCAAGTGGAACATCGCCTCGAGGTGGAGGTAAGTTGGGTGAGGTGGGTGGAATGATGGCTGCCTCCTCAGTCCATGCAGCAATCCTGCTCCTGTACCTGCATAGGTGATCGCGTTCTCGGCGGACCAACCAACACGCACGACTATCACAAATGCCTAAGGACGCACGCTGGCGGATCTCCATAAGAGCGCGAGTCGCAGCAGCAGCCTCATCTCGATACCGGCGTGCCAAATTTTGTTGGGGGATTCTTAGACAAGAAGGAGTTTGAGGGTTTGTAGGAGAAAAGGAAAAGACCAGAAGAGGAAATACACCTTGGAAGCCTCTGATTCCTTGAGAGCATGGGCTCGAGTTGACTTATCAAACTCCTCATGAGCCCTGTTGAAGGCATGCCCAATGGCATCATTGGTACATATGAGATCTCCTTTTTGCTTTGTATCTGCATCTGTGGTGGATTTATCTTCAGATGGTTCTCTGTCTTGATTCCATTCCTTAATTTTTGTTCCTTGACCTATGTCTGCTTGAACCTTCCCCTTGCTTCTTGTCTGCACAGTCAAAGATTTTATATCTTCTAACTGCACCACCCTGGTAGATGGTGATGGCTCATTGACTTGATCACACATTTCTTCTTTGTGCATAGAAATCATTAAAACACTTTGAACCTTAGGGAAATTAGAGAAAATACCTCTGCAACCTGCAACCCACTTTCTCCAATTTACCCTTTGTGGACAATTAATTGTGCACTACCTGTGCACTTTGACACCTACACTTTAGCACTTTGACTTTGCACCTGTTGACTTTGACCTTGACCTTGTTGATTTTGACCAGTTGACTTTGACCTTTTGACTTTGATTGCAGTTGACTTTGACCAACATGACTTTTATGGGCTCAACAGTCTTGGATCGATTGACGAAAATATTGAAGACCACAGGTTGATAGCACAATTGCTTGCTGGACTGAGAGGAGATGAAAGGTGGAAACCTTTCGTACTCTCAACTGAACTTTCATTAAATCATTTTGTACCATTTAAATCAATTGCTTGGACTAATGCTAAAGTTTGAGCAAGATTTGAAGACAGACAGAGATAAAGGACATAGTTCTGCTATGTACGCAAAGAATAAGAAGAAAGGTGATAAAGGAAAAGAAAAAGATGAAGAAGAGATGACTACTCAAGCAAATTATGCAAGAGGAAGAGGTAACGTCAGAAAAAGAGATAATACAAAAGGAAAAGGTAATCAGAAGAAGTCTTGTTGGATTTGTGGACTAAGCAATCATTTAGCTCATGATTGCTGGCATAATTCTCAAGGACCAAGTCAGAATAACAACAACAGAGGCAGAAGCAGAAGATATCAAAGAGGTAGACAAAGCCCAAGAGGCGGACATGGTAGAGGTGGAGCAAGAAGTTGGGGACAGAATCAGTCTCACAACACTAGCTACTACAACTATGGGAATGATACGCAGAACGACGATCATACAACATTGATGATGAATTCGATAAGTGTGTCAGAGAATGAAGATCTCAAGGTATTCTATATTGACTCTGGTTGTTCAAATCATTTGTCAGGAAATATAGAATTGTTATTAGAATTGGAAGGAGGTATTTCAAATCATACAGTACAAACAGGTGATAACACAAAACATAATGTAAGGTCAATTGGAAAGGTAAAGTGTAAGAATGGAGCTGAACTACTAACAAATGTTTTGTGTGTTCCAACAATCCCGAAGAATCTGATTAGCGTGGGACAGATAGTAGAAAAAGGTTTTCAAGTCAGGTTTACAAATGAAGGAGTATTTGTTGAAGATCCATAGAATGGATACAATCAAATTGTCCATGGTAAAAAGGAAGGTAGACTTTTGACTCTTAAAGTACAAGGGAATGTTGGTCAAGCTTTAATCACACATGGTGATAAAACATTTACAGAATTAGACCTCTGGCATAAGACGTTAGGACATTTTAATGAAAAAGGAATCAAGATGATGGTGGAGAAACAATCCATAAGAGGATTACCAAATATGAAAAATCAACATATGATTCACAAATGTGAAGCCTGTCAGATGGGAAAAGCACACAAATTACCGTTTCAGAAGAAGGGTTACAAACACGATGGTTTGCTAGAACTCATACATACAGATGTATGGGGACCAACAAAAGAAGGATCTATCAGCAGCTCAAGGTATTACGTTCTTTTTATTGATGATGCAACAAGATGGATAACTCTTTATGTTTTGAAAGAGAAGTCAGAAGTGTTTGGAGCTTTCAAGCATTTTCATGCATATGCTAAAAGACTTACAAGACAAAAACTCAAAAGACTAAGGTCTGATGGAGGACGATAATATTTTTCTCAAGAATTCAATGATTATCTGTGGAATGCAGGTATCAAAAGAGAAATAACTTGTAGGTATACACCGCAACAAAATGGAGTAGCAGAAAGAAGAAACCGAACTCTGGTTGAGTTTGCCAGAGCAATGTTAAAGGAGAAGAATTGTCCAAACTATCTTTGGGCTGAGGCTATAAATACAGCCACATATCTTGTAAACAGATTACCATGTGAAGCTTTAAATGGGATGACCCCTTATGAAGCTTGGTGGGGTAAGAAACCAACACTTGACCATTGTAAAGTGTTTGGATCAGTTGCTTATGCTTATGTACCATCACAGCTTAGACATAATCTTGAACCAAAAGCTGAAAAATATGTGTTCATTGTATATGATGAAAAGAAGATGGGTTATAGGTTATGGAGTCCATTAACCAAACAGTTTATTGTTTCCAGAGATGTGACATTTGATGAAGGAAAGAGCTGGTATGCAGATAAAGAGCATAGTGTTGAAACACTTGAAGAAGAGATGAGAAGAATTGAAAAAGGTAAATCACATATGCAGGTAAATGGAGATGAAGATCATATGCAGGCAAGTACGTCTAGGATCGGATCAGGTATGAGAAACGAAGATGGACCGAGATTTGATGAAGATGTGTATTCAGATACACACGAAGAGTTTGAGTGATACTTCTTATTTGACTCAGATACTTCTTATTTGACTCAGAAAAACTATGCTTACTTAGTAAAGAAGATAAAGAAGCTCAGAATTACAGTGAAGCAAAAGGTAAGGAAAAATGGGAAGAAGCAATGAAGCAAGAGTTCGATGCACTGGAAGAGAACAAGACGTGGGAACTTGTTCCAAAATCAAATGGTAAGAAAGTGATTGGAAATAAATGGGTTTACAAAGTCAAGAAGCTTGTAGATGGAAGAATAGCCAGATACAAAGCTAGACTGGTAGTCAAAGGTTACGCCCAGATGCATGGTATAGCTTATGATGAGACATTCAGTCCGGTGGCAAAGATGTCAACCATAAGGACATTGATTGCTATAGCAACATCAAAAGGATGGAAGCTAAGTCAGTTGGATATAAAGAATGCATTTCTAAATGGATATATATCAGATGAATTCTACATGGAACAACCTGAAGGGTTTGAAAGTTCCAGTTACCCAAATCATGTTTGCAGATGAAGAAGAGCACTCTATGGATTGAAGCAAGCTCCAAGAGCTTGGAATTAGAGACTTGTGAAGTATCTCAATTACCTTGGATACCAAAGTTCAAAGGCAGATGCAAGTCTACTCATTCAGAGAACAAAAGAAGGTATGATCTACATTTGTATTTATGTAGATGACATTATAATCACAAGTACCTCAGATGAAGGAATCAAGGAGGTAAAGAGATTGCTTGAAAAAGAGTTCAAGATCAGTGATCTAGGAAAGTTATCATACTTTCTTGGAATGGAAGTTACATATACAGATCATGGTGTATATGTTTCGCAAGAAAGGTATCTCCTAAACTTACTGAAGAAGTTTAATATGGAGAATTGCAGAGAAGCCTCAACACCACTTGAGGTCAATCATAAACTCAGCAAATATGATGGTGCAGAGTTTAAAGATATGAGAAGCTATCAATCTTTAGTGGGAAGCTTGATTTATGCTACGCTAACAAGACCAGATCTTAGTTATGCAGTAGGAGTTCTCTCACAGTTTATGTATTGTCCGAAGGATCAACATTGGGTTGCAAGACAGAGAGTTCTTAGAGATATCAAAAGAACTATAAAAGGAGGATTATATTATCCTTTTACATCAGACATAAATATGAGAGCATACAGTGACTCAGATTGGGCAGGAAGTCAAGATGACAGAAGGTCAACACATGGGTATATGATATACCTAGGAGATAAGCTTGTAAGCTGGTGTTCAAAGAAGCAGCATACAGTGGCTTTATCGTCAATTGAAGCTGAATATAAAGGACTTGTGGAAGAAGCTAAAGAAGTGATATGGATGCAGACCTTGTTCAAAAGCATGGGTATTGATCAAGGTATACCTATCATACATGGAGATAATATGAGTTCATTGTATCTTGCAGCAAATTCAGTATTTCATGCAAGGAAAAAGCACATAGAGATTCAATATCATTTCCTGAGGGAAAAGGTAATGGAGAAGGAGATTGAAATAGTATACACTCCTACAAAAGATCAGATTGCAGATATTCTGACAAAGAGCTTGGATGGAGTAAAGACAAGCAGATTCAAAGAAATGGTAGGAATAAAAGAAACTTATCTATGAAAGATCAGAAGATGCTAGTTAGTGATTGAGGGGGAGCTATTGGAGATTCACTCACTAATTAGGCATAAAGACATGAAGACATATGAAGGATAAAGAAAGACAAAGAAAAGCAGAAACAAAGTATTCAAAAAAGCAAGCCTTAGTGAAGGGACAAATTCACGACTGTAACATAGTTCACAGAAACTTCCAGAATTACGAGTTTTTGAATCTCGGATCAAAATGTATATAAGAGAGTTGAGAGAGTGCTTAGATATATGAGAAGGTAGGACTCCCAAGAGAGTAGAGAAGCACTTGTAGTAGATGCAAGTGTACGTATGTAGAGATGAATAACAGAACCTGAAATATTGGGTATTCATCTGAGAGAGAGATGGTAAGGAAGAACTACTCAGCATAGGAGAGTTTTCCATGGCTATGAGCAAAGTGAGGCCAAGCCATTTTTGTACACATCTTCTCTAATAGAAAACACATATTTATGTGGAAAGATATGAGTGTATTCTTCTTGTGTGAAGAAATCTAAGTGATTTGATGTTACTATGAAAGTTAGTTAACAGTCACAGTTTTTCTCAGTAAACGTTTTCTAGTACTTCTGCAAGTTAGATCTCACAGCACAATGTAACGGTTTTCATGAGTGATAGCTCAACTTGAAGCTTGGAGTTTGAACTACAAACTGATCAAAGAGTTTTACGAAATTGGACATGTACGCACAGTACTAAGTCTGACCGTAAAGGCATCCAAGAACTGGTGAAGTTTTTTCTCAAACTTCAGATAGAGTTCATTTACTGAAGGAAGCTCATGTATTATTTCTTTATTTCATCTATAGTCATTTGAAGTAATTACAAACAGGATTACAGTTGATTCCGATAACATTGCGGTACAATTTTGGTGGGATTCCGATGACAGTCCCGTAACAGTCCAGTGAAGTTCCAGTGGTATTTCGGTGAGTTCAAAAGTCATTTTTTTGGCACAGTTAAGTGACGGAAAGATTATCTAACTATAAGCAAACACAGTAATGTAAATTTTGAAATAAATCAGTTCAGAATTGAAGCTTGAAGAAAACGCAAAGCTTTCTGTAAAGTGAATTTTCAGTTTTCACTAAATACAGTTATAAAGTTTTCAGTTTCAGAAGGTTGCTAAGCTACTGATGATTATAGAGGTGTTCTAATATCACTCTAGCTTAGTTCTAGTTGAGGCGTGGCAATTTTCCGCAGTCTTGTTAGTGAACAAGCTTTTGTCGTGACATCACATAACCTCAACATCTAACTGGTCTATCTCCTGGCGAAGTTCCTTCTTCTCTCACCTTTAAGCATTCTTCCTCTTCCTCTGCGACCTTGCACATCCACAAATGAGTATCTTCATGCATCCAGGATGGGTCAGGAGAACTTCTAGAATGCACAGAGATTGAATCTTCTTTTGCTTTGTAGATAGGACTCCACTGTAGGGGTGGTACATCTCTGAAGGAGTAATCCTTCAAATTTGACCTTGGTGGTGACTCCTAAGTGTTGTACTTATGGTACATCTCTGAAGGAGTAATCCTTCAAATTTGACCTTGGTGGTGACTCCTAAGTGTTGTAAGTACAAGGAGTTGGTTCCCCAATCTTGTACTATTTGTAATTGTCGTAGGAAGGGCCTTCCTAGGATCGTCTCATAAAAATTATTTTGTTCAAAGATACATATAGCAAAGGTGTTCTCAAACTCTACACCACATGTGGTTAGAGTTATCCCTTCTAGCAATCCTAGAGGTCTTTCAACATGGCCATCTGCCATTTGAAGCTTCATTCTAGTTGGTCTTAATGTGGGCTTGCCCCATTGCTTCCATAAGGAGGTGGTCGCAATAGCAACACCAGCACCCGAATCTATGATCGCTTTAGTTGTGTAACCCTGGTAGGTGATCGGAAGATAAGTATTACCTTCTTCACCTTCACTCATGTCTCCTATTTTATCGAAAAGTATCTCTAGAACTTTTTGCTTAGAGCCTACTTTTGGCATTTTGGAATCAAGTACTGGAACCTGATCCTTCACATGATTCCATAGCTCAGGTTTTGCTTTGAGCAGCTCTTCTACAGTGAGATGATACTAAACCTTAGTATTCTCATGACGTCAATGTTTCTTGGAACCACTGAGTCTTCATTTCTTACCAATATGGTGGGATCTCTAATTTGAAGAGATTCAGACTCCCATGGGCCTGTGAATTGTGGCAACTCTTGCAAGGAATTAGATTCAAAATCTAATCTCTCATCTTCTTGTTGCTCTACTTGGTCTCCATAAATAAATGGAATGTCTTGGACAAATTTATGTTGAAGATCATCAATTTCAGGAATAGGAGGGGGATTACCCTTCTCCTTGGCCCATTTCTCCTCTTGTATTTCTTGAAAGAACTCTTGAGGGTACTGTTGAATTGAAAGGGGTGCTCCATCATCGATGGAATCAGGAACATAAGCTTTCGTTGGTGGTGAGATTTCTCTTTCAACTGTTGGTTGAGCCTGTGGAGGTAAAGAAACCAAGGGCTTGTTTACGAACTGATCTAATCTTTCTAGTAAGCCCTCAAAATGCAAATCCGATTTGATAGAGTTTGTCTGATTGAATGATTTACTGGTCTCGAGCATAGCTTGAGCTAACTCTACCATTTTCATGCACATTTTTTTCTGTTCAATCTCTAAATCTGCTCGAGGCTAACTCTTGTCTAGGTTTACAGCTGTTGGCCCTTCCTAAAGTCGAGCCTGGTAGGCCTTGAACATCACGTCCAAGCCCTCTCGTGTTGGATCTCCAAGAACAGACCCTGGTTGCGGTCTATTTACAATGGGTGGTGGGGTGGGATGAGGTGGTGTGGGTGGAACTTCAATGTGCAAGGGGTTTTGAGATGCAATGCCTTCTATTTTTGTTTTTGCATCTTTCAAGCTTTCTTCTAGTTTGGATAAATTTTTGTTTCACTTCCGATTGGCTTTCTCCCTGGTATCCTTCCATGTTCTTGTTTTCCTCTTAGTATGCTCTCTTGATTCACTCAACTCTGATTGCTCTACTAGTTTATCTTATTTTAATGCTTGTGCCCTAGTAACTACCTGTATAGGAACCACATTATTGCTTCTTGAACTTGAATCGACCACTAACCCTACCACATTAATGGGTGTAACCTTGGGTGCACTAGAGGGGTTTCTTGGACAATCTTAGATGCGGGATAAGTCTAAAACCATATGTATATAAGTCAATGATGTAAAGAAAAAACATGAGAGAGTCATTTGATGACAAGTGTCTTAGAGATAGATGTGTAGAGAGTTTTTCTCAGTTATTAGCGACGAGTCTTTCTCTAAGTTCTCTCAGTCTGATCATGTGGATTAGAAATCCTTTTGTACACATCTAATCTGGAAGCTATGTTAAAAGTTTCATGATCTAATTTCTTTACTATTGTGAGTATGATCAATAGGAACATTTGTATGTAGAATCTACAGAAAGACTTCTCAGAGTCGCGCACTTTTTCGTGTCAATGTTTTGCTTAGATCTCAGTGCACAGTGTAAAGTTTTTAATAAGTGAGCATTCAAAATCTAAGTTAGAAGGTAAGGAAGCTATGGTTAAAAGCATTTAGAAAAACGGGATCTATGTTGTGAGAAATCAATCTTAGAAGTTACCTATGTCAAAGTCACCATTTTTGGAAGACAGTTTTTGACATATCTTTGATCTTAAGAATCAAATTGAAGTTTTAATGATTCTTTTGAAGGTCTAATGATTGTTATGATTGCGCAAAGGTAGCTTGGAGATATGTATATCATTAGATTCAAGAAATTTGAAGATATATGTAGGTATTGAAGTCAATTTCTGAAGTAGACTTTCTGAAGAAGAAAAATTCTCACTCAGAGAATTATTCATGAATGATTTGGTAAATCAAAGTAACATTTATGTAAAGTTTGGTCTATAACTGATATAGAGGTGTTCTTAGATCAGTATAGATCAAGTATTTGGAGATTAAAAGGTCTCCAACAGTGGTATCAGAGCTGAAGGTGCAATACAAGTGAAGGCATTGGAAGTCCCGACTGTTGCAGATATTGAAGTTCTTTCTAATCGAAGGTGGACAAGGACAAATGCTTGAAGATAACCTGCAGAAGTACAAAGTACAAGTTCGGAAGATCAAGAAAGATTGAAGCCTCATATCAAAGGTACACTTTACTATCATAAATCATAGTAATTGCAGATACAAAAGATCAAAGATGGGAGAAAGCTTGTAGATTGATAAGCTAGATAGGGAGAACTATCTAGCTTGGTCCATGAGGATGGAGACACACCTCATGAGCAAAGATTTAATGGCATTCATTACAGGAAAATCGCAATTCTGAGCAATCCCAAAAAATGCAGTTTTGATTGAAAATCATGAAAAATGCAATTTTGAGTGAGAATCGTGAAAAATGCAATTTTGACAGAAAATCATGTTTTTGGCCTAAAAATCACGATTTTGAGAATGACTAGAGAATCACAGTTTTGATTGAAATCGTGTTTTCAAAATTGTGGTTTTTGACATGAGAATCGCGATTTTGGTTAAAAATCGTGTTTCTGAGAGTTGTGTTCTGAAAATTGGGATTTTGTACCTTAGTGAAAATTGTGTTCTGAAAATCGTGAAAATCGCATTTTTGGATGAAAGTCATGTTTTTGAAAATAGCGATTTTGGAGCTAGCTTGAAAATCGTGTCTTCTCAAAATCGTGTTTTTGACTGAAAATCATGATTTGTGAAAATCGCGATTTTGAGCCAATTGAAAATCGTGTTTTTTCCCAAAATCATGTTTTTGCTCAGAATCGTGTTTATATGAAAATCGCGATTTTGCCTCAGAATCATGTTTTTGAGAATCGTCAAAAAATCACGCTTCTTAGAATGACCAGAGTATTGTGTTTTTGAGAAACTTAGAGAATCGCAATTTTGAGCACAACCAGAGAATCACGATTCTGAGAATGACCTCAGAATCATGTTCTTTTTAGAAAGCTTTTAGGTGGGAAATAGAAAATCACATTTTTTTGAAAAATTTTTGAATTTTATGAAGATCGCAATTTTCAGTTAGAATCATGTTTTTTGGTGGGAAATTCAAATTTTTTAGCACCGAGCAATGGCGAGCTCCGTATGTGCAAAAAATCATAAAAAAACACAGGCGCTTGTTCTCCCTTGCACTTCCTAACTCCTTCTCGCACAATAATGGCTAAAAAATGGTATGAAAATGGTGAAAATGCATTAAAAAACAAGAAATTTCTATGAAGACAAAGATAGATGAAGATGGTGATGATGAACATGAAGAAGAAAAATCAAAAAATGAACAGAAATGACAATTTTTTTACCTTCCATCGTCACAAATCTACGATCTTACCATCACAACGCTCGTCCTCGAAGCTCTCTCCCGGACAACAACGCCAAAATTTGGTGTAGCTCAAGCATAAGCACCACCTCCTTTACATTTCAATCCGTGGAGATGTGAGGACTGGTATGAAGACCTTGAGCGAGTGAAGGCACAAGTGCATGAGTGAAAGCACACAAGCAATGCACACACATACACACACACACACATGGTAAGATAAAAGAGAGGAACAATGGAAAGATTTCAGTTGCAAAGGAACTCTCTTACAAAAGCTCCATTCTCTAACAAGCTAACCTCAAAAATGAGCTCTCTAGCTCTTTATATAGTATTTTGAGTAGTTTTGGCCCTGTCCAGACCTAGTGTTCGGCCTAGTTAAAAATTAGGTTCCAGGGCTTATTTGAGGGCTCAAATGAAGTCTAAAAATTATGAAAATTGGTAGGATGATACTTCTAATACTCCGCAAGCTCAAGGAATCCTCGGCTTGAACAAAATGGAGTTACAAAAGATGAAATGATATTTACAATGGTATGAGTGATCAAAATAACTGTTTTTGTAGGGGATTCTTCTTAAAATTTGACATGTACTTCTTGGAGCTCCCTACGTGCTCCTTCTTCTTTTGTGTCCACCTCTTTGATGTGCTCGTGTGCTTTGTCCTTGACCTTCATCTTCAACAACTACCATGTAAAAACTTACATCATAACCTTCTTCGTCTAAACATTCATTCATGGTTAGTACCTCCTAATTTGCACACACATCTAATGTGGCTAGAATCTCCATCCAGTCGTGTGGTTCAAATGCTTCATCTAGGAAAGCTTGAGGAATATACATAGGATCATCTATTGGTCAGTAAATTTTATGTACAATGGGTCATATTTGAGTTATTTTCTCTTCCCACTTTGCTTCCTTACACAGCCATAGTTGAGCATCTTCGTGCATCCATGATTGTTCACTTGAACCCGCACTATGGATTGAAAAATCATCCTCTTCCTTATGTATGGGGTTCCATTGTAGTGGGGGTACGTCCCTATACAAAAATATATGTAAATTTATCTTGGTGGTAGTTCCCTGATGTTGTAGGTATAAAGAATCTCTCCCCCAGTCTTGTACTACCCTGAGTTGTATCATGAAGGGTTATCCCAATATCATCTCATAGTTATTTGCTTTTCCAAATTGACATAAAACTAGCCTGTACTCAAATTCTACTCTGCAAGTAGTCAACTTAATCTTCTCTAGTATTCCTAGGGGTCTCTCTACATACTAATTAAAGCTTCATACGTGTTGGTCATAGGGCTGGCTTTCCCCATTTTTCCCAAATTTCCTTGGTGGCTATGCCTACACCTGCTCCACTGTCTAAAATGGATTTGGTCATGTATCCATTATATGTGATGGGTAAGCATGTGTTGCCTTCATCTCTCTCACTGAATTCTCCAACTTTGTCAATAGGGATTTGTATGGTAGAAGCAGGTTCAGTTTCTCTATTTTTCTTGTTATTCTCCTCATTTTCTAATTTCAACCATCCCACCAACTGTTTCCATAATTGTGATTTTGCTCATAGTAATTGTTCCATGGTCAACTGACATTGTACCTTGGTCTTCTTGAGTTCTACTAGATTATGAGAGGTCTTCCTTGAAGACTCATTTTCCTGGCCTCGGATAGTGGGAGCATGGAAAACTGTCGACCTTTTCTTATATTACCCCATATAGTTCGGTAAGATGGAAATATTGTGTGCTTCCTCCCTATTTCGGTCAAACATAGAGACATTTTCATATACTTCATCCAAATTTGGAGTCGACTAGTTTTCTTCAATGTTCAAATCCTCAAAGGTGGTCTAGAACTTCCATTCTATTTCCATCGGTCTTCCTGAATCTTAGCCCACAAATCTTGTGGCCAATCAGCTTCTAGCTCAGGGATTATAGAAATTGATTTTCCCTGAGTGCTCTGTAGTTCTTCCTTACTATTTTTCTCTTTAGGCATTACGGTTGGTTTCTGATCATTCTCTTTAAAACACTCCTTGAACTGATTCTCAGATATTCTTGTTTTTAGGAGGATTGGGATAGTCTTCTCTAGAGTGGCTTGGGCTACCTCTATGATCTTCCTGCATATTGCCAATCTCTCCTTCTCCAATTCCCCTTGTGGGTAGATTTTCTCATGCTGCTCTATGTTTGGTCCATTTGTGATTCTAGATTGGTACGCTTTCAACCACATATCTAGATCGTCTGGTCGTGGATCTGATAGGATTGATCCTTGTTTATCTAGTTTCTGGGTGTGGGATTTAGGTGGTGTATTCTCTTGTACTTTTGGTTCCTGCACTTTCTTGCTATCTTTAATTTCCTTCTTGTCCTCCTTATTCTTAGCTTTCTTCCATTTATTTTTAAGCTTTTCCCTTCTGGTCTTCCAACTTTGCGTCTTCTTTGTTTGGTTACTCTCACATGGATCTCCTGAATCCTCCACTACTTGTATATGTGGCTCTAGATCCTTACTCATTTCTTGTTGGGAATCTACTTTTCTTCTCTCTTGTCCTTTGGCTTGCGCTCGAGTAATAGCTTTTAATGGAACTGTACATTCTTTATCACTTCTAGATTATTGAGTCACTTCAATCACATTGATTTGTGTTGTGTTATGAGTCTTATTGGGATTCTTTGGGCAATCTCTAAATAGATGTTCCTTTCCACATTCATTGCAGTACCCTTCCCAAGTCCTAGGAGGTGGTGGGTTGTATGGTAGAGTGCATTCTCTTATGAAGTGATCTCCTCCACATCTATAGCAAGGTCCTTTTGGCACAGGTGGTCTAAAGGGTGGTCGCATAGATGTTGGAGTCTTAGGTGCAGAGTACATTAGGTTATCATACTCTCGTCCATAAGGATTTTCATATCCTTCATAACCATAGTATTGTGGGTCATAAGTTTGGTCATACTCCATCAGAGTGGTGTCATAGGGGTAGTATTCTCCTTGGGGTTGCTCGTATCCCTGATTTGTTGTTTTTGTACTAGCTAAAGGTGTGGCTAGTATTATGGCTCTTTCCATGTTTTGCTCTAGTTGAGTATATTTATAGCACTATGTTTTGGGGAAGGGGTGGTTGTTGTCCTAATACTGGCTACGGTTGTCCATATCCCCCTTGTTCATATGGTCTCGGTTCTCCTTGTGGGCCTAGATAGGGGTTGTATCTTGGGATCTCTCGTCCTTCTTCTCTAGGAGGGTATCCATAAGGCCTATATTGAGGTTGATTCAGAGCACATAGTGAGGTAGATCATCAATGGAGTTAAGGCTGATGAAAAGTGGGAGTCCTTCACCACAACAATGGATCTCTACATGGATATGCAAATACCTTACCTTGATGGGACAACTCTTCACCCATGAGACAAAGCTCAACAGAAGTGGTGAAAACTCAAGAGGTAACCAATCTTCTACCCTTTATATAGATAAGAATAAAGCTAAGGATAAAGGTAAAAGTAAGAAACAAGATGAAGAGGCTAGTACCTCTCAAGGTAATTATGCAAGAAGAGGAAGAGGTGCTAGAGGTAGGGGCAAAGGAGGGAAACAAGGTAGGGGGAGACCCTACAACAATTCACCATGCAACATATGTGGTCTCAACAACCACACTAGAGAAGAATGTTACAAAAATACAAGGAACCAAAGGGGAAGAGGCTTCCATAGAGGAAGCTATGGACAAACTAGAGGCAAGTACAACAATGATGGAGGCAAATACAACCATAACTTCAATCAAGGCTACAACAACAACAACTATCAAGGAGGCTTTAGAGGAAGAAGGGACTTCAACAACTATACTGAAGATCAAGAAGACTCTCTAATCATCATGAACATGACATCCAAGCAAGGTAAAGATTATGAGCATCTTTTCTACATTGACTCAGGTTGTTCCAATCATGTGGCAAGAAATGTAGCACTCTTATCTGATCTTGAAGAACCCAAGGGGAAGCATGAAGTACAAACATGTGATGACACTAAACATTCAGTCAAGAAAATTGAAAACGTCAAAACATCTGATGGTAGTATGAACCTTTTGGGCAAAGTTTTGTATGTGCCTACTATAACCAAAAACCTAATAAGAGTTGGGCAGATTGTAGAGAAAGGTCTATAGGTGAGATTCACTAAGCATGGAGCATATGTGGAAGACCCCCAACAAGGCTTCAAAAGGATTCCAAAGGTGAGAAGTTAGGTAGATTGTTTACTTTTGAGATTGAAGACACAAGGAACATAGAACTATTCAGTTATAGAGATCAAACCTTGTCTGAGTTAGAAATATGGCACAAAAGGCTAGGGCACATAGGAGAAAGAACTCTGAAGCAGATTTTCAGGGATCAAAGTGTGCTTGGCATTCCCAATGTAACCAAGTAGCACATGATATACAAATGTGGAGCTTGCAAATTTGGCAAAGCTCACAGGCAACCATTCAATAGGGTTCAACTGGAAAGGATACATCCACGAAGATCATTTGGAGCTTGTACACACTGATGTGTGGAGTCCTAGCAAAGATCCATCCATCTCAGGTTCAAGGTACTATGTCTCATTTATTGATGATTATAGTAGGTGGACAATTCTCTATTTCATGAAGCATAAGGATGAGGTATTTACATGCTATAAGAAGTATTTGGCACTAGTTGAAAACCAAACAGGGAGCAGCTTGAAGAGAATTAGGTCTGATGGAGGTGGTGAGTACTTTTCACATGAGTTTGATCTATTTCTACAAGACAGAGGCATAAAGAGGGAAGTAAAAACCATAAATAGTCCTGAATTGAATAGTGTGGAAGAGAGAAGGAATAGGTTAATTTTAGAAACAACTAGGTCTATGTTAAATGAGAAAAAAATTACCTCATTATTTATGGGTCAAGGCTGTTTCCACAACCACATATTTGATCAATAGGATTCCATCCAAATCTTTGAATGGTATGACACCATATGAAGCATGGAATGGTAGGAGATCATCACTGGACCATTGCAAAATATTTGGGTGCATTGCCTATGCACACCACCCATCACAAATCAGAGGGAAACTTGACCCTAAGGTTGAGAAATGTATATTCATTGGGTATGCTCAGAATCAAAAGGGATATAGACTATACAATCCCACTAACAAGGCATTCATAGTTAGTAGGGATGTAGTATTTGATGGGAATAATTCATGGTTTGAAAATGATTGCAGGAAAGTCAAGTTACCATATGATTTGGAAAATGATTTCCCAACCCTCACTCAAGAAGATCAATGCCCAACAGAGGATATCAAATCAAAAGATGAGGAGCAGATTGACTTCAAAGCTTGGAAGTCAAGAGGCAAGTTCAAATACAAAAAATTAGAGGATCTATTCGGGTCTTCCAATCAAGCTTTAAGAAGATCACAAAGATGAAGTAAGAAGCCCATAAGGTATGGATATGATACATCCCTAGTCACAAAGCACTCTGTGTATATTACTAAAGATTCCATGGTAGAGGATCCTTCTTCATTTGAAGAGGCTAAGAAGAAGAAAGAGTGGAAAGAAGCCATGCAGGAAGAAGTGGAAGCATTGCAAGAAAACCACACTTGCGATCTAGTTCCCAAGTACAAAGTTATAAAGAACTATGATGGTTCTATAAACAGATACAAGGCAAGGCTAGTGGCAAAGGGATTTGCCCAAACACATGGAGTAGACTATGAAGAAAAATTTTCACCTGTGGCAAAGATGCCAACAATCAGGGTATTGGTAAGTCTTGCTGCATCTAAAAATTGGAATTTATATTATTTAGATGTCAAGAATTCATTCTTAAATGGTTGGATATCAGAGGAAGTTTATATGGCACAACCACGAGGTTTTGAAGATGAAGAAAAAGTAGGTTATGTATGCAAGCTTAGAAAAGCACTCTATGGTCTCAAGCAAGCTCCTAGAGCTTGGAACCATAGGCTTGTTACCAATTTGCAGGATCAAGGCTTTGTGGCAAGCAAGGGAGACTCATCTTTATGTGTTAAGAAGAACAAATCAGAGGTCATCTACTTATGTGTCTATGTAGATGATATCACTATTACAGGTAATGATACTGATGGTATCAAGCAGGTCAAGGCTCAATTGATGAAGGAATTCAAAATCAGTGATCTAGGGTTACTAACCTATTTCCTTGGCTTAGAACTTGTGTATATAGATTCATGTATATTCATCACACAAAGGAAGTACATACATGATATGTTGGTAAGGTTTTAAGATGAACAACACTAAAGTTGCAGGTATTCCTATGAAGATCAACCATAAGCTAAGTTCACATGAAGGTGAACTACTTGAAGATGTTACAAGCTATCAACAACTTGTGGGTAGTCTTAATTATGCTACTTTGACAAGAGTAGATATTGCACATGCACTAATTACATTGATTCAATTCATGCATGTACCAAGGAAGCCTCATATGGAAGCTGCAAAGAGGGTACTTAAGTATTAAAGGGTACAATGAATGAGGGATTGTTCTATCCCTTCACTTCTGACATAGATATAAACTTATATTCTAATGCATATTGGGCTAGCTTCAAGGATGATAGGAGGAGCACTTCATGGTACCTATCTTTTGCAGGTTCAAAACTCATATCTTGGTCATCCAAGAAGCAACCAATTGTGGCCTTATCTTCCACAGAAGCAGAATATAGAGATTTGGCAAATGGAACTCAGGAAGCTATGTGGCTTAAGCAATTGTATGCAAATTTGGAGATACATTCCTACACTCCAATTATATTTGGAGATAAGACTAGTTAAATTCATTTGGCTACTAATCCTGTGTACCATGCCAGGACTAAGCACATTGAAGTGCACTATCATTATGTTAGGGAAAATTTTCTAGGCAAGGATATCCAGTTATCCTATGTATCAACTCATTTGCAATGTGCAGGTATACTCACCAAAGCATTGGATGGAACAAAGATAAACAGGTTCAAATTGGTGATTGGGCTGCAAGAGATCAAGAAGCAATGAAGATCAAGCATGTTAGGCTTGAGGGGGAGGTGTTGGTGCAATTATGTTGGTGCAGGACAATCACCAATTGATGTTTTGACATGCAAATGAATTCAAGATTTGAAGGAAAGATTCAAGTTATGAAGCAAGGAAGAAGTATACATTCAGAAGAGGAAGACATGTACACATATGTATAGATAGTTCAATTATGTCTTTAAGAAGTCATAAGGTTGTAAATTTTTGTATATATATGCTATGAAAGTGTCGGGGCAAATATGAGAGAGCACGAGAATAGAGAAATGAGAAGTTGTAAGAGTCATTAGACATATGAGAAGTTAGTTGAACTCTCTCTCATCATTCAGTTGTAAACTCCTTCAGAAATGAAAGATTTTTTGTGCCCGATGTTTCTGAGTTTTCTCTTCCTGTGTTAGATCTTTTGTGAAATGCTTTTGTACAAGTCTAAGTCTATAGGTGATCGACCTCTGTACAAATTTTTAGCTTCCAATTATGATCAGGCTAAGAGAATTATGTGTAGGAACATTTGTATGTGAAGAAGTGTTCACTGGTTCCTGAAACAGGCACAAAATTTGAAGTCAATGATTTGATCATTTCTCACTCCACAGTTTAAAGTTTTGAGCAAGCAAGCACTCAATCTTTAAGTTGGAAGGTAAGCTACTTGTAGCTAAAAGCATTTGCCTAAACGGGTTCTATTCTTGGAGAACCATGTCTTAGTAGTTATAGGTCTCCAAATCGACTTCTCAGAAATACAGTTTTAGACATAGGTGACTTATCAAGTTGATTTCTCAAAATCTACTTAATCTTTTGGAGTAATTCAACTTGGAGGAGGTGTGCAATCTTTAGGCGACACTCCGTGCAAAGTTTTATCAAAAACTTTACACATTTGCTTAGTCAATGAGAAAGATAAGTGCAGCAGACTTTCTGTAGAATCATCCTCTTCACAGATTTTCCAAAATCCTTATAATTGAATGTTGATCCTCTAAATTGGTGAAGATTTTGACTTACTCTTGATATAGAGGTGCTCTAATTTCAAGAGTAGGTTGTTCTTTTGGAGATTAACACTCTCCATCAGTGGTATCAGAGCAGGAAGCATCAGAATTGAAGGAAGGAGGATCCCGACTGCTGCAGGTGCAAAGAATTCAACATCTAAAGGTTCAAAAGGTGAAAGCTTGAGGATAAAGCTTGAGAAGGAGATCATACGATATCAAAGAACTCAAAAGGAGTGTCATTCGAAGTAAAGGTAACCTTATACTTTATAAAGATTGAAGAATTCAATACACAGGTGAAGGAAAGATGGGAGATTCTCTTCAGATAGAGAAATTGGATAGAGAGAACTATCGTGCATGGTCAATGAGGATGGAAGCTCATCTTATGAGCAAAGACTTGATAGCTTACATTACAGGTGAAGAAGAAAAGCCTCAATTCAGAGATCCTAGTGTTCCAACTAGGGAGGAATTGTCAGATTTGAAGAATTGGATGAAGAGAGATGCTCAAGCTAGGAGCATTATCTATATGGCAGTCAATGACTACTTGCTACCTCACATTAGAGGTCTTGAAAGTGCAAGTGATATATGGAATGCTTTGGAGGAGCATTTCCAAAATGCCACAAAGTCAAGGAAGGCATCTTTGTGGGCAGAATTTACCACTTTCAAGAAGAAGGCCTCTCAATCCATCTCAGATTATGTAACCAGAATGAAGGACATTGCAGATGCATTAGGAGCTGTTGATGAAGACATTGAGGAGGATAAATTGGTAAGAAAAATACTCACAGGTTTGAGAGGTGATGACAAATGGAAGCCATTTATTTTGTCCACTGAATTATCACTTGATCATTTTACTCCTGACTTAAATCAGTTGCTAGGACATATGTTAACCTTTGAGCAGGATGTCAAAGGTGAAAGTGACAAGAGTACAGGTCATGCAATGTACTCAAAGAATAAGAAGAGAAATAGCAAAGGAAAGCAACAAGCAAATGAAGATGAAGGCACAACTAGTCAAGCCAACTTCCTAAGAGGAAGAGGAGGTGGCAAAGGTGGAGGAAGAGGCAGGAACAACAAAGATGGAGTCAAAACTTGCTGGATTTGTGGTAAGACAAATCATTTAGCTAATGATTGTTGGCATAATAATCAGAGTAATGGTGGATATAATCAGAATTTTAATTGAAGAGGAAGAGCTGGTAGAAATCAAAGAGGTAATTTCAGAGGTAGAGGTAGTAGGGGTTACTTTGGAAGAAATGCAGGTAGAGGATTCCAAAGTCAACAATACAATAATACCTACTACCATTATGAATGCAACTTGTGAAAGGCAAAGTGAAGACCAAAGAGTCTTCTACATTGACTCAGGGTGTAGCAATCATCTGAGTGGTAACATAGCATTGATGATGAATGCAACTTGTGAAAGGCAAAGTGAAGACCAAAGAGTCTTCTACATTGACTCAGGGTGTAGCAATCATCTGAGTGGTAACATAGCATTGATGAATGATTTGGGAAATAAGGTGACTAATCATGTTGTTCAAACAGGAGACAATACAAAGCACAATGTGAAGTCAATTGGATCAGTAAAGGCCAAGGATGGTAGCACCTTATTGAGTAAGGTCTTGTATGTTCCTACAATTCCTAAGAATCTGATAAGTGTAGGACAAATTGTTGAAAAAGGTTATGAAGTGAGGTTCACTAATGAAGGAGTGTTTGTGGAAGACCCTAGCAATGGGTATAAACAAATTGTTTCAGGGAAGAAAGAAGGAAGATTGTTCACATTGAAGATTCAAGGTAATGTTGGTCATGCCTTGTTCACTTATGGAGGACATAAGATCTCTGAGTTAGATCTTTGGCACAAGAGGCTTGGACATTTCAATGAAAGAGGTATCAAAGATATGATTAACAATGGTGCAGTGCTTGGATTGCCTAATGTTGCAGGTCAACATATAACATACAGATGTGAGGCATGTCAATTAGGTAAGGCTCATAAGCAATCTTATTCCAAGCATGGTTTTATGTATTCAGAGAAGCTTGAGTTGGTACACACAGATTTGTGGGGACCATCAAAGGATTTCAGTATCAATGTTTCAAGGTATTATGTGGTTTATGTTGATGATGCTACCAGATGGATCACTATCTATGTGATCAAAGATAAGTCAGAGGTATTCAATACATTCAAACATTATCATGTGTATGCAGAAAGAATTACAGGTCATAAGTTGAAGAGACTAAGGTCAGATGGAGGGGGAGAGTATTTCTCTAATGAGTTCAATGATTACTTGTGGAATGCAGGTATAAAAAGGGAGGTTACTTGCAGGTACTCTCCTCAACAAAATGCTGTAGCAGAAAGGAGGAATAGGACTCTTGTTGAGTTTGCAAGATCCATGATGAAGGAGAAAAATTGCCCAAATTATTTGTGGGCTGAGGCTGTAAATACAGCCACTTATCTGGTCAATAGGCTACCATGTAAAGCCTTGCAGGGTATGACACCATATGAGGCATGGTGGGGTAAGAAACCTACATTAGACCATTGCAAAGTACTTGGATGTTTGGCATATGCATATGTGCCATCACAATTAAGACAAATTGGAACCTAAAGCTGAAAAGTATGTGTTCATTGGTTATGATGATAAGCAGATGGGATATAGGTTGTGGAGTCCATCCACAAAACAATTCATTGTGTCTAAGGATGTTACATTTGATGAGCAAGGTACTTGGTATGCAGGTACTATCAATATTAATACAAGTGATGAAGAAGTTGTGAGTCAAAGGAAAGGTAAATCAAAGGTACAGATATTTGATGAAGAGGAGAATAATGAAGTGCAGGTTGAAGTTGAAGAAATGCCAAGATTTGATCCTGAGTGTGAAGAACCAGAAACCTCAAGGAGTGGAGAACTTAGAAGGTCATCAAGACACAAGTGGCAACCTACAAGGTATAGCTATGATACTTCTTTTTTGGCTACCAAAGATTATGCTTACATGATAAAAGCAGATGAAGACCCTTCTACATATGAAGAGGCAAAAGGTAAAGAAAATTGGGAGAAAGCTATGCAGGAAGAATATGATGCATTGATGGAGAATCAAACATGGGATTTGGTTCCAAAACCAAATAGCCAGAAGATCATTGGATGTAAGTGGGTCTACAAGACAAAAAGGTTTGCAGATGGAAGTGTGTCTAGGTACAAAGCTAGACTTGTTGTGAAAGGGTTTGCTCAAACATATGGTATTGATTATGATGAGACTTATAGTCCTGTGGCAAAGATGACAACTATCAGAACACTCATAGCAATTGCTGCATGTAAAGGTTGGAAATTGTGTCAATTAGATGTGAAGAATGCTTTTTTGAATGGTTATATTTCAGATGATGTTTTCATGGAGCAACCTCAAGGATTCAGAGATGGAAGGTATCCAGATCATGTGTGTAAGCTCAAGAGAGCTTTATATGGCTTGAAGCAGGCCCCAAGGGCATGGAACTATAGGCTTGTAAAGTTCTTAAAGGAACTTGGATTTCAAGTATCTAAGGCAGATAGTAGCTTGCTTGTTAAAGCAAGTGATGATGGGTTCATTTACATGTGCATATATGTTGATGATATAATTCTTACAGGTATAGATGAGAAAGGCATTCAAAGCCTAAAGAAGCAAATGGAGAAAGAGTTCAAAATCAGTGATTTGGGAGATTTGTCATACTTCTTGGGCATGGAGATTTCATACACTCAACATGGAGTGCATGTGACTCAAGAAAGGTATTTGAAGAACTTGTTATTCAAGTTTAAAATGAATGATTGCAGGGTAGCACCTACTCCAATGGAGGTGAATCACAAATTGAGCAGATATGGTGGAGAAGAGTTCAAGGATATGAAGTTATATCAGAGTTTGGTTGGTAGTCTTATCTATGCTACATTAACTAGGCCTGATTTATCATATGCAGTTGGGGTTTTGTCCCAATTCATCCATTGTCCTAGGAAAGAACATTGGATTGCAGGTCAAAGAGTGTTGAGGTACATTAAGGGTACACTCAAAGAGGGCTTGTATTATGGTTTTACATCAGATACAAACATCAAAGTATATAGTGATGCAGATTGGGCAGGTAATCCTGATGATAGAAGGTCAACCTATGGATACATGTGATATGTGGGAGATAAGTTAATCTCTTGGTGTTCAAAGAAGC
The DNA here is from genome assembly GCA_020310875.1 of Ceratopteris richardii. Taxonomy (NCBI): domain Eukaryota; kingdom Viridiplantae; phylum Streptophyta; class Polypodiopsida; order Polypodiales; family Pteridaceae; genus Ceratopteris; species Ceratopteris richardii. The sequence goes on along the minus strand of CM035432.1, from coordinate 20,420,467 downwards.
AACATACAGTTGCTTTGTCATCTACAGAAGTAGAGTACAAAGGAATGGTTGAAGCTGCAAAGGAAATAATATGGCTTAAGACTCTGATGAAGAGTTTTGACACTATACAGAGTACACCTATCATATATGGAGATAACATGAGTTCATTGTATCTAGCTGCTAACCCTGTTTTTCATGCCAGGACTAAACGCATTGAGATTCAGTATCACTTTCTGAGAGAGAAGGGGATGGATAAAGAGATTGAAGTCATACATACTTCAACAAAAGATCAGATAGCTGATATGCTTACCAAAAGCTTGGATGGACCAAAGCTACAGAAGTTCAAAGACATGGCAGGCATAAAGAAGATAGAGAAAACCTCAATTGATGATTGAGGGGGAGCTGTTGGTGCAGGACAATCACCAATTGATGTTTTGACATGCAAATGAAGTCAAGATTTGAAGGAAAGATTCAAGTTATGAAGCAAGGAAGAAGTATACATTCAGAAGAGGAAGACATGTACACATATGTACAGATAGTTCAATTATGTCTTTAAGAAGTCATAAGGTTGTAAATTTTTGTATATATATGCTATGAAAGTGTCGGGGCAAATATGAGAGAGCACGAGAATAGAGAAATGAGAAGTTGTAAGAGTCATTAGACATATGAGAAGTTAGTTGAACTCTCTCTCATCATTCAGTTGTAAACTCCTTCAGAAATGAAAGATTTTTTGCGCCCGATGTTTCTGAGTTTTCTCTTCCTGTGTTAGATCTTTTTTGAAATGCTTTTGTACAAGTCTAAGTCTATAGGTGATCGACCTTTGTACAAATTTTTAGCTTCCAATTGTGATCAGGCTAAGAGAATTATGTGTAGGAACATTTGTATGTGAAGAAGTGTTCACTGGTTCCTGAAACAGGCGCAAAATTTGAAGTCAATGATTTGATCATTTCTCACTCCACAGTTTAAAGTTTTGAGCAAGCAGGCACTCAATCTTTAAGTTGGAAGGTAAGCCACTTGTGGCTAAAAGCATTTGCCTAAATGGGTTCTATTCTTGGAGAACCATGTCTTAGCAGTTATAGGTGTCTAAATCGACTTCTCAGAAATACAGTTTTAGACATAGGTGACTTATCAAGTTGATTTCTCAAAATCTACTTAATCTTTTGGAGTAATTCAACTTGGAGGAGGTGCGCAATCTTTAGGCGACACCCCGTGCAAAGTTTTATCAAAAACTTTACACATTTGCTTAGTCAATGAGAAAGATAAGTGCAGCAGACTTTCTGTAGAATCATCCTCTTCATCGATTTTCCAAAATCCTTATAATTAAATGTTGATCCTCTAAATTGGTGAAGATTTTGACTTACTCTTGATATAGAGGTGCTCTAATTTCAAGAGTAGGTTGTTCTTTTGGAGATTAACACTCTCCATCAAATTACACACAAGCCTACATACTTCATCACCTCACATAAGTTTGATGTATTGACATTACACTTAGAAGACTTCATATGTACAACCTCTTGTAACTTTGCTTCACAATTACCCATTGTAAAAGGTCAATAAACCCATGAGGAGTTAGGAAGCATATAATCTTGTATCATTTGGTCCTTGAGTCAAGAGAGAATCAATCCTATACTTTAGGATTCACTTTTAGGTGTTGATTTGAATTTGAATTCAAATATTTGGCTCCAACAAAATCTATAAAAAGAGGATATGAAAGGCATGCGTGCATCTCGAGGTTCGGAGATCATATTCATGTACTTTCATTGAGAAGAGGAGCTCGCCTCATAGCTCACTCAATTCTCACTCATACAACAATGGTTTATTACCAATGACATTGTACTTTTACATGATTTAATTCATACATGATCATTACTTCTTACTCTCATATCTCTATCACACTCCATCAGAACAGTGAACTTGTCTGAGCTTGTTCTCATTGTATAGTGGATCATTTCTCTTGATTTAAAGCATGATATAGCTCAAGCAAACTCTATATTTTAATCTTACAAAGTTTCATTAATAATGCTTCTTGAGATCCTCATATATTAATCAATCTCTGCTCACTAGTCTGTGACTCTCAAGGCCCGCAAAAGTCTGGATGGATGCTTAATTTGATAAACATATTCCTCTGCATATAGTTCATCATTTTAGATGATTTCACTCATGATTGGTAGGTTGTTAAGTTAATTGAAGTTCCCAAAAACGGAATTTTATCAATTGCTTCTATACTCAGAGAATGGTTCAAAACTCTGAGTAGGTGTCTAAACATAAATAGCAAGTTTTGAACATTGAATCATATGCCTACCTATCTGTTTTGATTCTATCATTAGTTGATCATCTTCCAAGCAACATATGTGATTACTTATGCTTATTAGCTACCTAAAGAGGCCCACAACACTTTCCAGCCATCACTGATAGCAATTGTGAAGCAGGTTTTAGCTACATCAACTCATCTCTTGTGATTATCCACCATCTCCTCTAACATGTCTTTCATCTTTATCACAGAATCAGATATTGATTGTGAGTCTTTCTTCCAAGTAAACCTATGCCTGAAACGTGTTTTCTTTGCAAGCGACTTTTACATATGCAACTTTAAATGGATGGTTCTCACAAACTAGATCCCTTTTTATAAAATGCTTTTAGACATAAGATGCTTACCTTCTAACTTAAATTTTCAATGCTTACCTGTGCAAAACTTCACACTGTAGATTGAGATTTGATCAATTCTTTGACCATTGAGATTGCACCTGTTTCAATAGTCACTCAACACTTGTTCACATATGAATGTTCCTACATAAAATTCTCTCAGCCTGATTACAATTGAACTCTCAAAACTTGACCATAGATACATTAACTATAGACTTAGACACACACAAAAAGGATTTCTCAAATGAATGATCATAGAAGGAGAGAGATGGAAAACATTGAGGCGCTACTTCTTCAAAACATCTTCTTTCCTAATAGAAATACATCTAATGAATATCTCTCACTCAACGTATGATCTACTCTTCTATATCTCATCTATATTCCATCTCTCATATGTATCATGACTATATACAAGTGTATATATACATATGATTGTGGATTCATGATTACTTCAAAGTATTTGTGAAGTATCTACAAAGCTAATGTACATGTGTATATAGAACATCTCTTTCTGAACCTCCGCTTCACTTCATGCTTTTAGGCTTCAATATTTTCTTCAAGTCTTTACTCCTAAGCTTCATCTAATCATGAATTGTTGATTGTCTTGTTCCAACAAGACTCATATTAGATGGTGGTGGAGAATACTTCTCAAATGAATTTGATGCTTTCCTACCAGAAAGAGGCATCAAAAGAGAGGTAACAACTAGATACACACCTGAACTCAATTAAGTAGCTGAAACGAGGAGCAGGACTATAGTAGAAGCAGCTAAATCTATGCTAAATGAAAATATTCTACCTAATTATCTTTGGGCAAAGGCTGTATCAAAAGCCACATACCTTATAAATAGACTTCCATCAAAGTCTTTAGAAGGTATGACTCCTTATGAAATGTGGAATGGAAGAAGATCCAACTTAGAGCATTGCAAAATCTTTGGATGCCTAGCTTATGCTCATATTCCTTCTCAAGTAAGAGGGAAATTAGATCCCAAGGCAGAGAAGTGTGTCTCTATTGGTCATGATCAAAATAAAAAAGATACAGATTGTATAATCCCACTGACAAAGGTTTCTTAGTTAGTAGGGATGTAGTCTTTGATGAAAATAAATCTTGGTTTGATGATGATAAGAAAGTGAAGTTACCCTATGAATTGGAAGAAGACTTTCCATCTCTTCCAACAAAGGAACCAAAGCATCTTGAAGATAGTGATTCTGAAGATGACTTAACAATGTTGGAGAAACTGAAGCTATGGAAGAACAAAGGGAAAGCTAAGGTGCAAGACCTAGCTCAAGGTTCAAAAAGCTCTCTTCAACCAATTAGAAGGGCAATGAGAAAGAAGAAGAAACCAGAAAGATATGGATTTGATACCTCTTTGGTCACAAAGCATTCAATCTATATGGCTAAGGAATCAAACAATGAAGAACCAACCACTTATGAATAAGCTCAAAGCAAGAGGGAATGGAGAGAAGCAATGGATGAAGAAATGGAAGCTCTTATGGACAATGACACATGCGAACTTGTTCCACACAAACCATCAATGAAGGTAATTGGATCAAGGTGGATTTATAAAGTTGACAGGAATCCAGATGGTAGTCTTAATAGACACAAGGCAAGGTTAGTGGCCAAGGGGTTTGCACAAACCCATGGGATAGATTATGAAGAAACCTTCTCACCTATTGCTAAAACTCCTACCATTAGAGTACTTGTTAGCATTGCTGCATCTAGGAATTGGAAGCTATACCAATTAGATGTACAAAATGCATTTCTCAATGGAGGGATTTTAGAAGAAGTTAATATGGCACAACCAGCAAGTTATGAAGAATGCACACCATCCAAATTATGTGTGCAAATTAAGGAATGCCTTGTATGCTTTGAAGCAAGCTCCAAGAGCTTGGAATCACTTATTATTGAGCTACTTGTAGGATTCGGGATTCAAAGCTAGCAAAGCAGATACATCCTTATTCATCAAGAAGAATGGATCAGAAGCTATTTATCTTTGTGTATATGTTGATGACATTATAATCACAGGTAATGACATCAATGGAAATAAACATGTAAAGGTTGGAATGAAGGATGAATTCAAGATAAGTGATCTTGGACCTCTCACTTACTTTCTAGGACTTGAATTTTTCTATAAAGATTTTGGTATTTATATCACTCAAAGGAAGTATGTGCATGACATGCTTTTGAAGTTTAAAATGGAAAATACTAAGTGCAAGTACAGCCATGGAGTTGAACCATAAGCTTAGTGCTTATGAAGGAGAACCCATTGAAGATATCACAAGCTATCAAAGCTTGGTAGGAAGCTTGAACTATGCAACTCTTACAAGGGTGGACATATGATATAGTGTTGGCATACTTAGTCAATTCATGCACAAGCCAAGGAAGCCACACATGGAAGCAGCCAAGAGAGTGCTCAAATACTTGAAGGGTGCCATCAATGAAGGAATTTTCTACCCCTTTACTTCAAAAATTGATCTCAAACTCTACTTAGATTCAAATTAGGCTCGATCAAAAGATGATAGGAAAAGTACATCAGGATATTTGTCTTTTGCAGGTTCAAAGTTAATCTCATGGTCTTCAAAGAAGCAACTAACTGTTGCTTTATCCTCTACTGAGGCTGAATAGAGAGGATTGGCTAATGCAACACAGGAAGCAATGTGGTTGAAAGGTCTATACTCAGATTTGGGATTACATACTCTAACTCCTCACATGTTTGGTGATAATACAAGCTCACTCCACTTAGTAGCTAATCCTATCTACCATGATAGAACCAAGCATATTGAAATCCATTATGACTATCTAAGAGAGAAATTGTTGAGCAAGGACATTCAATTGTCCTATGTGTCTACAAATCTTCAATGTGCAGACATGTCGACAAAATCTTTGGATGTTATCAAGCTAAGAAAATTCAAAGGAATGATTGGATTGCTAGAAATCAAGAAAGAATGAACACTCAAGCATGCTAGGCTTGAGGGGGGAGCTGTTGGTGCATTTCTATCCAAGCCTAGTGCTTGATAACTCATCATTTATTATGTATACTCTCAATGAGAGAAGCCATAAAAACTAACTCTTGTAAAAGTCATTACTTGAAAAGTAATCACATCAAAAGGTAAAACCCTTGAAAATCTCGTGGCCTAGCTTGGAACAAATCACGATGTTAGTAAAGAGAAATTGATCAACCAAATATTTCCTTGACTTGTGGAAGCTTTTGGGTGGAATCCCTCCAAGCCTTGAATTCAAATTTCTCTATATATATACCCGAAATTAGTCACGATTTAGAGTAGACTTTTGTGCTACATTCAAAGGAGTTTCTAGCCATGTATTATGCTATTATTGAAGCTATTGCGAATATTTGTTTTATGTAGGGTACAAGTTTCAAATTATGTAAATACCTTTGGGAAGTCTTCAAATACTTCAAGAAGGCTCATATTATTCATAAAATGTAGCAAAAATACCACGTGAGTTCTAGAACATGGTGAGTCAAATTAGTGAGTCACAAGGGAGCTTCAGTGGTGTCCTAGTGGAAGGTCGATGTGGCTAGTTCTCAAAGTCCATCAATACTTTGCTTATTTGAGCACTTGAGTCATGTAATACCTCCATCCAAGTGTCTACCACGAATTTAGATGTATTAGGAAAGTTTTAGATTAGTTTCCCATGCTATAAAAAGAGGAGATAAGTGGTGATCTTGTGGGATGTCCAAGAGAGTCATATGTGCATCTCTACACTGCTGTAGTTTTGTATGCAGAGATTGCAGAGCTTGTATCTCCGTCATTATATACCCAAATTACATGTTTGATAGCTCATTTGAAAGCCCTTACTGTATACTTTTTTGATATAAATTTTCATAATCATTGGAGGTGTGAGCTGAGAGCAGTACTCTCTGCAAGTAGTGTGTGTTCTCTGTTTTTTATCCCTGTTGAAGGTCTCCATTAAACATCCAACTTGAAGAGGTCATATCTCCTTGTGTATGTATCCAAATCATGTGTTCTTTGGCTTGTTAGAAAGCGCTCTAAGTCTACTTGTATTCTAGAAAGTTTCAAAGTCATTGGAGTTGTGAGTTAAGAGCAGTAGTCTCTGAAAGTGATGTGTGTCCTCAGGTTCATCTCTGTTTCAAGGTCTCCATTAAAGCTGCATATTGCAGAGGTCATAGCTCATTGTGTATTTATCCATTTGAGGTGTTATATATCTTGTTGGAAAGCTCTTAGAGTCTAGTTTATGTGTGCAAAACAGTTTTGGAAAATTCTAAGCTAGTAAAGATCCATTTGCTCTGCAAGAAAATTGGTCTGTGCATACAAGTTTGTAAAAAAGTCAACTAGGTCCTGTTGGGTTTCACCTACTTCTAGCTGTACTTTGGAGATCAATAAACTCCAACAGAAGCACACATTGTGCTCCTCCTTCCCAAAAATCATCCCCAATCAATTCATGTATCGTGTGTGCAATATAGATTGATTTGCAAGACACATCTTGGATTTTTCTTCATCTACTACTATAGGTCTATTTTCATATTTTCAATCAACTTTGATCATTGATTTCTCTGTGTATACTTAGTCTTTTGACAATATTTAAATTCGTATAGGTAAAGGGATATATCTATTTGAAAATATCAATCTTCATCATCATTGGTGCAATATTCTATGAGCTACATCTATTTGAAGTGACCTATGTACGCAGGGAGATGTTCCTTGAAATGTCGGGATGACATGCCAATGTACCTAAATTAAATTATCTTAGCACGGTTCATCAAAATTCATCAAATTGGTTTCTTTTGATTCATCATATATCTAATTTAAAGTGTGGAAAATATCTCTGGACAATTCTCAATAGGTTATGAGCTCTGATTGAAATTCTAGAGTGCACCTCATCCCAAAATAGCAAGTTTTTGAGTCATCTGTTTTGAATTAAGTTATCTATTTTGATGTATCAATTTGAGAATGATATTCCAAAGCACTAAGGTGGTCTATATGCATTCTTAGAAAGCACAAGGTGACTACTTACTATCCCCAAAGCTATCTTGGCAGGTGTAGAGTAGCTTTTTGCAACACCAGGCTCATCTTTGGAGATATCTAGCAGCTCTTCCCACACAGGATAGCATAACTGGGCACATATAGGATGCCAAGAATCCAAAGGAGGCTTGGAATAGTTTGGTCACATTGTATGAGACCAATACAAAGGCACGGAAATCGCAACTCAAGAACAAGGTGCATACACTAGAGAAAAAGGGCATGTTGGTAATGATTACATCGTGAAAATCAAAAGCATATGTGAGTCATTTGCATCTATTGGCATGAATGTAGATGATGATGATAAGGTGGAAGTGTGCCTTCGTGGTTTAGGAGCTGCATATAAACAATCCAAAACTTCTATATAGACCAAGGAAAATATTCCGACTTTGTGGATCTAGTATCCATGTTGATTATTGAGGAAAAGAATCTTGGTGAGGACTCAAACTCCCAAGGAAAATCTACTTCTGAGTAGGTATTCTACTCTGGCAAAGGAAGAGGCAAAGTTAGAGGTTTTGAAAGTGGAAGAGGAAACAATAACCAAATCCAAGGTCAACATCAGAATTATGCAAGAGGTAGAGGATAGTTTCGAGGCAGGGGGAGCCAAAGAGGCTATAGAAATTTCCAAAGAAATGATTCAAGTAGTGATAGTAAAGGATGCGAGAATTATGGTAAACTTGGACATTTTGAACGTGATTGCAGGTTGAAGAATTAAAATAATACAAGGCAAAAAAACTACTATGCATCCACAAGTGCAGATGATTCTGAGAAGTTGTTCATGGTTCAACATCATATGATGAATATGATGTCTGCTGATGTTTCAAAATCGAATAGTAATGTCTGGTATGTTGATCCAGGTGCTTCAAATCACATGACTAGTCATGCAAAATGGTTTAGTAGTTTGCAGAAATCATCGGTTTCTGTTTTGAAACAAGTGATGACACATCACACCCTATCAAGCATACAAGAAACATAGCATTGTCTATGGAGGATAGGAAGGTAAAAAATCTTGCTCATGCACTGCATGTTCCAAATATAACAAAGAATCTGGTTTCTGTTGTACAAATGGTTGACCAAAGATTACAAGTTAGGTTCAATGCTGATGGGTTATATGAAGAAGAGTACAAATAGGGTGAACCATTGATTGCCAAAGGAAAAAAAAATGGGTAGGATGTTCACCTTAAATGTGAAAATTCATGAAATGAATGCAATCATGTTTGCAAAAGGTGCAAGAGTTATTACTCATATAGAGATCTAGCATAAACAAATGTAGGTTTTATGTTACTTTCATTGATGACCATTGTTAGAAGTAGTATTTTTGAGAGGAAAGTAATTGTAAAATGCCAAAAAATTGTAAAAATATTTATTCAAACAATGTAAAAATGAGGAAGAGTCTTCCTCACATAGATTAGAATCATATGTATTTTTTCTAGAATTTTTGGAAACTCTTAGATAGCATATTTTTAGATTAGAAGGGAAAAGGACTAAAATTCAAGTGTGAAAAGGGACACTTGAAAATGTATAAAAGATAATTTCCTCTATTTTGAGAGGGTTGGTTATTTGTATTAGATGCTATCCAAGCAAAGAGAGAGTTTCCTGCAGAAAATCGTGATTCTTCCTTTTGTGTGAATTTCTTTGATTTGTTGAGTCTATTCTATGTGTATCCATGGAATTTGTAAGCTTCTATTGTGTATTTCTGATAAATGTGTATGAAGAGAGTTGATTCATGATGTGGTGAGAGAGAAATTGTAGAAGAATGATGCTGAAGATGGAAATCATCAAATTTCACAGAATCGCGATTGTCTCGTCTGAGGGTTACAGGTATCATTTTTGAGATTTGACTTCATGATTGTGTTTTGCTGAGAAAATAACACACTTTAGACACCAAGATCACTGGAAATGGTGTAGTATTGCTCAAGATAATCAAAACCCTAGAAATTCCTCTTCATCTTCATTATTTCTCAGAAATCCAGCCAATTTCCTCTTATTTCTTAGATTCTATCATCTAGAAGGGGTTGTGGTCTCTTGTATACTTCCAGGATTGACAAAGATAAGATGTATTGTTGATTCTTTATGCTAAATGATTGGAGAGGACAACTCCAAAGGTTAACAACAAACATTTTTTGGTGCCGTTTTCGGGGAGTATAGCAAAAGCTTTATTGAAGTTGGACCTTGCTGGATCTTCTAATGTTGATGGTATTGAACACATTGAAAAGGTAATACTCTTTAATCAAGAAATGGAAACATGAAAAGGTAGGTTTCTTTGTTTTTCTTTTGGGAAAAGAAAGCAATAGACAATCTTTTGAGAATAAGAAGTGATAAAATTTTTGCAAATTGATAGTTTCTCATATCATTTTTGAGAAGTAAAGTGCAGCTGTGTGACAAACTGAATCAAGAAAGCTGAAGATAAGGTAAAATATGTCTATCTGTGCATTTGTAGAGTGCTTTTTGACCAAGTACCAAGCAAAATTGTTGATCTTGGGATAGATAACATGATTGCATTGAGGAAAGTCAAGAAAAGTAGATAGATGCAGGAAGATAAGATCCATTTGTTAAACAAGGCAAAGCAATAATCTTGAGAAAAAGTTTATTTGCATCTTGAAAATAAAAAAAAATGTGTGAGTTTATCTTTGCAGAAATTGAGATTTGCACTTCTTAGCACATTTTTCTTTGGGAAGTTTTGCTCATGAATTGATTAGATAGCAAAGCATAAAAGAGCATAACCAATCAGCAAACACAAGATCAATAGATCACTAAACAAGAAACCCTAAGTGAAGTGTTTACCTTAATTTAGGGCAAATACTAAAAAAAATTCATAAAATTCATTAAAACATTCAAACAAAGTTCTTTTTTCCTTAGGAAGTTGGACTGAAGGGTTGTTGATGAGAGTAAAGGGAAATAAGTGGAAAGAAAAGTTAAAAAACTGAAAAAAACTGGAAGTTCAGAAAACACGATTCTCTTCACAGAGGAAGTACAGAAAAAATACGATTCTTTGCACAGGATTGCAATTTTCTGTAAGAGGAAAAAATTTTGAATTATTGTGCATATTTGGGTTTTGAGGTAGGTAATTGTAAAAGGCTTCACTAAGTTGAGTAAGTGAAGGAAATCAAATTCTAAAAATCAGTGAGGATTGAGCATCAAGTGGGTAAAGTGGGACAGAAGTACAGAATTGCGATTTTTACCAGTAGGATCAAGGGAGAAATTTGTGATGAACAGTTAGAAATTGGGACTTAACATCATAAAATTGTGAAGGATAAAAACTTGAACAAGTGAAAAGTGAAGATTTTGAAAATATTGAACAAAATCGCGATTGTGTGGAATCTATAAAACCCTGGAATTTCAAAAGAAAACTCATTTGAGTGAGGAAGAGAGAGAGTGAGAGTGGACAGAATCGTGGCTTTCTGCAAACACGAGCTTTTGGACATTTTCTGATCAAGTAAGCAAGGTAAGTCTTTCCTAATAAAATTTTGCATTCTCTCAAGTTCTTATGTCATGTTTAGAACACAAAAACGCAGAGAACAGTAAAATCACGGAATCGCGACTTTTAGGATTTTGAATTTTACAGAGAAATAATGATAATTTTGTTGAAGTCTTTCATTGCATGATAAAATTTTAATAAAGCAACTTTATTGAAGGAATAAAAACTTAAAAAACAAAAACCTCAAAAATTTCAAAATCTTCACAGAATCGTGATTCTATAGTCAGATACAAAATCGCGATTCTCTGAAACAAAACACAAAATCGCGATTCCCAGAGCACGATTTTCATAAGAAGATCGTGTTTTCTAACGATTGTGAGCAATCACGATTGTCTGGGAACAAAATCATGGAAAAACACGATTCTCATCACAGAATCGTGAAAAACAGGATTCTCTTCACAGAATCATGACAAACACGAATTTCTTCATAGAATCGTGATAAACACGATTTTCTTCTCAGAATCGTGACAAACATGATTTTCTTCTCAAAATCATGGAAAAACACGATTCTCATCACTGAATCGTGAAAAACACAATTCTCTTCACAGAATCGTGACAAACACGATTTTCTTCATAGAATCGTGACAAACACGATTTTCTTCTCAGAATCATGACAAACACGATTTTCTTCTCAGAATCGTGGAAAAACACGATTCTCATCACAAAATCGTGAAAAACAGGATTCTATTCACAGAATCGTGACGAACACGATTTTCTTCACAGAATCGTGACAAACACGATTTTCTTCTCAGAATCGTGACAAACATGATTCTCTTCTCAGAATCGTGAAAAACATGATTCTCTTCACAAAATCATGAAAAACACGATTCTCTTCACAGAATCGTGAAAAACACGATTCTCTTCACAGAATCGTGGAAAACACGATTCTCTTCTCAGAATCGTGAAAAACACGATTCTCTTCACAAAATCGTGGAAAACACGATTCTCTTCTCAGAATCGTGAAAAACACGATTCTCACCACAGAATCGTGGAAAACACGATTCTCTCCACAAAATTGTGAAATTAATTGAATGATACTTAGGTCTGGTAATAAATTGTACACACATTCTCAGCAAGAGTTAGGAAGGAAAGAGGTAGAGTCAGTAATAGGAGAATTGCAAGAAAAAGATTTAGGGCAAGAAATTAATATGGAGAATTTAAATGAAACTAATGAATCCTCTGAAGCTGGTGATTATAGAAACATTCTCAAATACATGTATACGAACAGGTTTGGAACCTATGTATATCAGGATGGAATGCATAAATTTCTCATTAGATTGAGAAACTTAGAGTTGCCCCTAAATATAACACCAGTAGCACAATTCAAGGATGGTAGATATGAGGATAGACAGGGATGTGTATACATCTTCTCACAAGACCCAAAAAATTCTAATGACCTAGGGCAATGTGCAGACAAGAGACCTAGGGAACAGAACCTAGGGCAATCAGACTTGCCAAGACCACATGAAACTCACAATAATAGTGAACAACAACAAGGTAGGAGAACACATACTTCCCCAAATCCTTTTGAAAAAGAAGCAGAAGGATTTAATGATTTTCCATTGAGAAGAAGACATCATTGGCAAAATCAGGGCAGAATGCTTAGACCCTATCAAGTAGCCAAATGCATGAAAAATCAATATGAAGGATATTCTGGTCCTCATGCCCATGGGGCATAATTTAGACAATTAATTAGAGCAGAAGAAGTAGAGGATTACAAAGTCAAATTTGAGGCATTTGGTCTAACCCTAACAAGACCTGCATTATCCTAGTTCATTCCTTTGAGAAAGGAAATGTACCCAGAGATTGAATCCTTCCTTGAAGCCTTCATAGGGGAATTCTCAAAAACTGGAATAAAACATAGCACAGCTACCTTGATACATAGCTTTAAACAGCAAAAAGATGAAAATGTTAGAGAGGCAGCCAGGAGATTCAAGCAGTATATTGATAGATGTCCTAGAGAGGAGGTACCATCCATGGCAAGACAAGTATCCCTATTCATAGAAGGATTTAGAAGTGCCCAATTGAGAACCTTGGTGTATTATAGAAGGTGTTCAGACCTAGGAGCATGTGTTAAAGAAGCAATAGACTTAGAGGATAACCGGGGACAAGATCTATTAGCATTTGATCAATCAAGAACAAATGATGATAAAATCCCACCAGCAGAAGAATTAGCACAAGCAATTGCCAAAGCTCTAGAAGTTAGCACCAAGACAAATCTGATAAACACCAGGATAGCTACAAATAAGAAATGCTATAACTGTGGAGAAAATCATTTGGTACAACAATGTCCCTATCAAAAACCACAACATTTACAAGATAGGAAAACACTCAAATACTGTACACTAGAAAGAAAATGGACAAATCATACCAGAGAAGAATGCTTTTACAATAAACAACCCATTAAGGAGAGAGAATATGCAAACCAAAGAGAATCTGGATTTATGGAGCAACCAAGACATGTACTTGGGCAACAACCTCCATTACCAACAAATGTGGTACCAGTCAAATACACACCAATAGAAGAAAGAAACTCAAGAATAAGATCACCGTACAAAGAAGATTATCATTGGAATGAAGGATATCAGGAAGAGTGGGAGGAATATGAGATGAGAGAACCAGAACAGCAAGCCCTAGATTTGGGAAATGGGAGAATTGAAATGGATACAGCTACATTCATGTACATCACCAATAACTACATGTCTAATCAGAGACCTCAGTTCAAAGGGAGTCAAAAAATAACTTGTTATAGATGTGGAGGGGAACATTTCATTAGAGGCTGTCCACAACCTCCCACACTAAGAGTAGAAGGAGCCTATTGCAAGGATTGTGGCAGGGAGCATTTAATAAAGGATTGTCCAAGAAATCCTCAAAAACAACAAAATACTTCTAATAACATACCATTACAAGCAGTCAACATCATGGAGCAAGAAGAATTGAGTGACTCTGAACAAGTAAATGTAAATGTTATAACAAGAGCATAAGCCAAACAAGAGGACATAATCAAGGAACAAAAGAAGAATTCATCTCTAAAGGAGAAGAAAAACAGACAAAAAGGGAGATGGGAGAGAAAAATGAGAGTGGGTAAAAGTCAAGAAGAAGAAAATATGGAACTACCAAAACATAGCCCACCCCAAAAGACACAAACCTAGCAAGAGATAAGCAATTCACAAAGTTTGGAAACTATGATAAAAGCATACAAGGGAAGAATTCAAGAAGGACCAAATCCTACAGATCATGTAATGGCTTATTCTATACCGGATATAGAGCATGAAAGAATGCAAAAATGTAAACAAATCATACAAGAAGCACAACTTAAACTGGGGGAACTAGATAATTCTAGAACAAAGGAAATTATTGATCAAGAAGATAACTCACAAATAACATTTCAGGCAAATATAGACAAACAATGTACAATCTTATACCACACCACAATGGAGGAATTGATAAAATAGAATCCTCACTTACAATACAAAATGGTAAAATGGGAAGCAATACCAGACAATATTGATCCACAGCCACAAGAGTTGGAAGAGTTGTTGTACATTCCTATTGATAAAATAGGAGGATATTGTGAAGGAGAAGAAGGGAACTCAACTCTGAGAATACAATTTGGTACAAATCTATTGGAGAAACAATCACTAATTGGACATATATTTGAAGGTCAAAGCCTTAGAAGAAAACCACATGCCTATGTGAAGGGACAAATTCACATGTGTATTATATTTGTAAAGTTAGTTCACCTTTGTTCTAGAAGTTTTTTAAGAAGTCACGAGATTGAGAAAAACTATATAAGTTAGTTTGTATCAACTGACGCGAAGAGAGAAATAAAAGAAGACAATGAGAGAGTGAGTTAGAAATCATTTTGTATGACTGAGAATAGTCGGGCTTCTCTGCATGAGAAAGCACTTGTGTATTCCTGAGTTTTCATAGTTATGGAAAGAGTTTATTGAACTTCTGTGTATAAGTCTTCTTCTTCCATCTCCAGTGTTTGTCTTGTGTGAAATGATTTCAAGAGTTGAAGTTTTTCAAGCAAGTCGATGCCTGGCATCGAGTTTGTGTTGATAAGTCCATGTTTTGTTCTCTCAGTGTTATGTACTGCTAGAACTTGTTAAAATCATGAGGTTTGTGGAGCAACTCGATGCCTGGCATCGAGTCTTAGCATAAAGTCGATGCCTGGCATCGACTTCCCACATAAAGTGGTCTTGTTCATGTGTGTGTAAAAGAGGCTAATTTTGGTGCTGAAAAAGTGGCTGAAAAAGCTCAAAGTTGATGTCCGGCATCAACTTTTGGTTGGAAGTCGATGCTAGGCATCGAATTTTTATTTTTAGACAGTGAAATTTACTAAAACAGGCAAAATTTCTAGTTTTGGAAGGTCATATAGGGTCATCTTGTGAAGGCCATAACTTGAGTTTTAGAGATCTTTCATGCATATGAAAGCTTGTTGGAAAGCTCTACTCTTCTAGTTTTAGCCTATAAAAGATCTTGGAGAAATAATATTTGAGCTAAGAGAAATTAGCAAAATACGGAAGGTATGTCATTTTAGTGACTAGAAAAATTTGAAGAAACAAAGTTCTTGGTTTCGGCTATCATTTCTCAAAGTTTGGAGTGGCAATGAGCTAATGGTGACCATAGAGGTGTTCTACTGTCACCTTAATTCATTTCTTGTGGTGTTTTACACATCAACAAGTGGTATCAGAGCAGAAAGATTCTTGAGAGCAGAAGGCGTCAAAGGTATGAAAAGTTTTTGAAAAGTTTTCATTAAAGTTTGAAAGCTGAAGCATTTGAAGACACAAGGCATCAAAAGGTTACTTCAAAAGTATCCTCATACACAAACAACTCCAAAAGGTATTATCCTTTATCCTTTAAGCTCATAGGTTGCAGCAGAAGGAAAGGAGTATGGCAGATCATATCTCTATTGACAAACTCGACAGAGATAATTACCCCCCATGGGTAATGAGAATGGAAGCCTTACTTATGAGTAAGGATCTCATGATATATGTTACAAGTGAAGAAGAGAAGCCAGTATTTGAAGATGAAAGTCGACCAAAGAAAGAGGAACTTGATGTTTTAAAGCATTGGCAGAAGAAGGATGCAAATGCAAAAGCCTACATCTACAATACAATCTCTGATCATTTGCTACCACACATCAGAGGATTGGAATCATCTGAAGATATATGGAATGCATTGGAGTATCATTTCCAAAGCACTACTAAAGCAAGGAAAGCAAGTCTATGGTCAGAGTTTACAACATTCAAGAAGAAGCCAAGTCAAAGTATTAGTGATTATGTCACTAAGATGAAGGATCTAGCAGATAGTCTTGGATCCATAGATGAAGATGTTGAAGATCACAGATTGATTGCTCAACTACTTGCAGGATTGAGAGGGGATGAAAGGTGGAAACCTTTTGTCTTATCAACAGAACTTTCATTAAATCATTATGTTCCAGATTTGAACCGGTTGCTTGGTTTGATGCTCACATATGAGCAAGATTTGAAGGGAGATGGAGATAAAGGACAAAGTTATGCAATGTACATAAAGAACAAGAAGAAAGGAGATAAAGGTAAAGCAAAGGATGAAGAAGAGTCAACTTCTCAAGTTTATTATGCAAGAGGTAAAGGCACTGGCAGAGGAAGACCAGGAGGTTTTGGAAGAGGTAGAGGTAATCAGAATAACAACAAGAAGGCTTGCTGGATCTGTGGATTGAGTAATCATTTGGCTCATAACTGTTGGCACAACCAACAAGGATCAAACCAGAATCAAAACAACAATAGCAGAGGTCGAGGTGGAAGATATCAAAGTAATTTTCAAAGAGGTAGACAAAGTCAAAGAGGAGGCTATGGTAGAGGTGGAGGAAGAAGTTGGGGACAGAATCAATCCTACAACACCACCTACTACAATTATGCAAATGACACACAGAATGAAAGTCATACATCATTGATGATGAATTCAATCAGCACATCAGATAAAGAAGATCTAAAGGTATTTTACATTGACTCTGGATGTTCTAATCATTTGTCAGGAAACATAGAATTGATGTCAGAATTGGAAAAAGGCATTTCTAGCCATAGTGTTCAAACAGGTGATAATACAAGACATTGTGTACATTCAATTGGAAAAGTGAAATGCAAGAGTGGAGCAGATTTGCTAACCAATGTTTTGTATGTTCCCACAATACCTAAAAACTTGATTAGTGTGGGACAGATAGTTGAAAAAGGTTTTCAAGTCAGGTTTACAAATGAAGGAGTATTTGTGGAAGATCCAGAGAATGGATATAATCAGATTGCCTCTGGTAAGAAAGAAGGTAGACTCTTTACTTTAAGAGTGCAAGGGAACATTGGTCAAGCTTTGCTCACACATGGTGAAGCATTGATTACAGAACTTGATCTCTGGCATAAAGAGATTATGAAAGAGGAATTAAAGCTATGGTTGCTAATCATTCTGTACTAGGATTACCAAACGTGCAAAGTCAACATATGGTTTATAAATGTGAAGCATGTCAAATGGGAAAAGCACACAGGTTACCATTTCAGAAGAAAGGATTCAAACATGGTGGAGTACTTGAGCTCATTCATATAGATGTATGGGGACCAACAAAAGAAGGATCTATCAGTGGCTCAAGGTATTATGTTCTTTTTATTGATGATGCTACAAGATGAATAACATTATATGTTTTGAAGGAAAGATCAGAAGTGTTTGGAGCCTTCAAGCATTTTCATACATATGCAGAGAGAGTCACAGGTCAAAAGCTTAAAAGACTGAGGTTTGATGTGTTGGGAAAGATGGATGGATCCTCCAGAAGATTGAGTTGGTGCTGCTAATCCTGCTTTGCACCAGCCCTCAGTGTCTCCAGATATGATTCGTAGACACCCTTAGCTTCCAAATGATACCAAGAGATCATATATGTACTTTGCAAATGATGTGTGTAGTGATCAAATCAAAACAGACTACTTGATACTTCACAAATCCAAGAAAACTTGCTATTTTGGTATTGACACTTGCTCAGAGTTATGCTCAGTATGACCAGTACACTTACAATTGGCAAAATTCCTTCTAGAGGTATTCTATTAGCTTAGTAAGCTACCATTTGCAAGTGGAATGAGATAAAATGATAAAATATACTCAGAGAAATCACTTTAGCAAAATTATGGACATCCCCGACTTTTTAGGAAGTTTGCAGACAAATACCAATGAGCACTTTGATCGCGATTTCTCGAGATTGGCTGAACCAAGTTGCTTCAAACTTTGTATGCTTGTAGTATGCTTTGAGCTGAATCTACCATGCTTTGAATCACTTAATTTGGTGGAGTAGGTACTGAGATATGCCTCTTTGAAGTTGACAGACTTGAAGTAGTATACTCAGAGAACACAGAGTTGATGAATGTATAGACTTGTATTAATTCACAATGATGTACAACCTCATTGGCATCATAAGTGTAGCCTAATGAGTTTGAGTGTTGTGGGCTATGGTGTAGCACTCACACACACTCAATGATAGAGTAAATGAATCTCGGATGTACACTCTCTACCCGCGAGTTTTCTTCTCACTTTTTATATGAGTTGGAGGTTGATTTGAATTTCAAATTCAAATCTAAGACTTCCTATAATCACTCCTCTAAAAGTAGGGAGATATTCTCTCAACTCATACCATCTAATTCCACGAATCGATCAAGTAGGTGTATCCATAAGATTCCAAGTCATTTAGACTTTTACATGGGTAAAGTGGTAATAAATTACAAGCATAAGTTCCTATGGTTCTTCTCACATGTTGAGTTTTCAAGAAAAAATCCAAGCCAAGTGTGTGGGCTTGCAAATTACACTGTAGCTCAATGATGAGTAGCACCTCCTTTAATGTCAATCCGGGAAGACGTGAGGATGGTATGAAGACCTCGAGCAAGTGGCGGCACAAGTGCGTGAGTGAGAAGCACACTAGCATGCACACACATACACACACACGCGCACACACGGCAAGACAAAGAGTGAGAATCAAGGAGCTTTTTAGATTACTTTCAAAATGCTCTTACAAGTTCGTTTCAATTACAATCTAACCCCAAAAATGAGCTCTCTAGCTCCTTTTATAGTTTTTGACTAGCTTTTGGCCCTGTCCAGACCTAGTGTCCGGCCTAGTTAAAAATTAGGTTCCAGGGCTTATTTGGGGGTTCAAACGAGATCTAAAAATTATGACAATTGGTACGCAACTACTTCTAAGGCTCCTCAAGCTCAAGGACTCCTTGGCTTGCACAAAATGGAGCTACAAAAATGTGAAATGAGATTTACAATGATTATTAGTGATAAAAATCACTGTTGTTGTAGGGATTTCTTCTAGTGATCTGCCATACATATCTTCAAGCTCCCTACTTGCTCTTCTTCCCTGCATGTCCATCTCTCTGATTTGCATTAATGTCTTGAAAAAATATTGGCCTACTTGCCAGATCTTCTTTGACTGCCCTGTTTGCTTGTGCTGTCCCTTCGCTCTGACTCCCTTCTTTGACTTTCACGTCTTGTAGATCCTGATGTACCAAGGCTACTGCCAACACCCCCCCCACTCTCGCGTCTGTCGCCCCTGACAGACCCTTGTCTAGCTGCTTTTTGTACGTAGTATTGTACCACATCGGCGGCGAGGTGGTGTTCTTCTAACCTGAGTCCCCTTGCTAGATCTGTCAGCAATGCATCCCAATTGACTGGCCCTGGGACATCTGGGTGTGGCACCCGTAACTGCTCTGAGTGAATGGTTCGCTCCACAGCAAATAAATGGAGGAGATGTGAGGGTCTGGGTACAAATATTTCTGAGTGGTATTCCCAGAACCCTGTTATGAACATCTCTTCGAATGTTTGTTTAAAGCAGGCCGGGAGGTATTTTATTCTGGCGTGCCAAGCGTATATCACCTCTATGGAAGGAGTGGTGCTCATGTCATACACTAAATCTTGGTTTCCTGTAAGGAATCCGACGCCTGCGAAGTGTGGGTCCTTGATATTCTTGAATGTCCTGAATGTAATAAGCATTAACTCAAAAATTTTCATGCACATCTGGGCCATTACATCAGGGGTATTCTTTAATCGGAGGCTCCAGTGCCTTATAGTGGAGATCATGTAATTGACGGTGGGGGGCCCCTGAGGGGGTGCTAGATAGACGTAGTTTAACCATTTGGTGCATCCCTTGATATTCTTGACTGCAATGGTAAACTCTGGCCATGTACGTCTGCGGAGTACAGGAACATAACAAGGGTTATATTTAATAAAAAGAGGCATATTCGTCCAGGTGCGAACCATCTCCGGATAGGTTTCGAGGAGTCGGATCCTCCAAGTGGGTTGATGAATGGAGCCTTTTTTAGCACTCTCTGGGATGTCATCTGGCCCAAATTGTGTGGCAAACGTTGGAGGTTTGCCACATTTATGTTGGATTTCTGCATTGTAGTCCGCCAGGAGTATACAATAGGGCACATATTGATCATCATTGGTTCCGATCCATCTATGGTGGGACATGCTGCGGAAGTATTCTGATTTAATAATAGTGTCCTCTATCTTTGCCATGGATTGGATCTGAACTGCTACTCGATCTTCATGAGTTGATGCCGTTTTCTCTAGTGTTTGGAGCCACTCAGGTACTTCGATTTCTAGCGTATCCATTCCTTCTGCCGTTTGTTCACCACCTGGCATTGGCATAGGAACGTAAGGTTCCTCATACGTCTCATCTACCTCGATGGGTACCAAATCCTCGGGTTCTGGTTCGACAACTGGAGAGGGTTGCCTTTCATGTGTGAGTAATCTTGCTTGTAATTCGGCCACCTGCTCTTTCAATGCCTTGACTTCCTCTGAAGTCGTGGTCGTTTCCGTGACTTTGGGTGCTGTCTGTTGCTCTTGGAGTTGATTGCGCAGCGCATCACGTTCCCTTTCCAAGTCATCATGAGCTTCTAATAGATCTGCATAGCTGTCCAAGATGGTCTTCATTGTCGCTGAGGGCACCGCTTTAAACTGCTCTGGATCAATTTCGTGTGGAGCGCCTTCCATTGCTGCTTCTAGATTAGCTTCATTTTGCTGCTGCAGCCTCTTGTTTTCTTCTAGGGCGGCCGCCATGTGTTTTCTAAGAAGTGCCAGGTTACGCCGGACTTTGAGATTATCGGCTTGATATACCTCGAGCAGAGCTTCTAGTTGTTTGGCACCTGATTCTGTCGATGGTTGGGGTGCTGCCAGTAATGTCTGGTGAGCCTGCTCAAGTGTCGCGTAGCGTTGATTCAGTTCTGCATTTTCCGTTTGTAGAATGTGAAATTGTGTTTGTAAGTTCTGGTGGTGCGTTTCCAGTTGCTGATACCGGTTGTCCAGAGCTTTGTACTCATGTTGGAGCTGGTATACACATTGGTTTAATGCAAAAAATATGTTATTTACATTAAATAATGTTGGGAAAGGTGAAGATGCAGGGGGAATGGGGGCGGGAATGGGAGAGGTGAATGCTGTGGATGTAAGTGGAGATGTGGGTGGAGGGGGTATGGGTGATGAAGGTGGCATGGGGGGAGGGAGCGGTGCTGTGGCAGGTGATGTTTCCATCGTGTCAACTGTTTGAGTGACTGTGTAGATGGGAATCGTTGGTGGAGTGGATGTGACATCGGTGAACAGGGTGGTGAAGGTGGGCATGGTGACTCCCCCGAATTGGATTCCCGGGGAGAGTGGGATGCCCATGACAACGGTAGTGGTAGTGGATGTGGTAGTGTTAGTGTCCTGCGGTGGAGTGAATTGTGTAGTGTGAGGTGGGGATGGTGGTGATAACGGTGCTTCGTGATATTCTTCTGCTTGCGCTGACTCGCCAGGTGCTGATGTATTGATGTGAATTTGCTTTCCGGACCTCCTGGGACGAGTAGGAACTCTTTTTTCAAACCTGTGGATGTAGGCCATTGCCTCATGGATGGCCTCGTCCAGTCCTACAGCGTCGGCATGAAGGTTCATGGACTCAATGAACAAATCATCCACACCTTCCTCCGCTAGCAAGTCGTTCATGAGTCTTTTGCCCTGGTCGAGAGACATCTTATGCTGTTCCTGAACCACTCGCATGGTTCGATATAGTCTCTTGATCTGTGCCGAATATGCTGGGGCACTTGCTAACTCGGAGAGTTCGTCATATTCTTGCTGTTGTTCTTCGTCGGCTTCTTCTTCGTCTCCTCCTGCCTCTTGTTCGTCTACATCGACTTCTACCACTCGGGGTTGGGTGGGGGCCGATGTTGTTTTGGGTCGTGGTTCCTGATCTCGCGCTGCTTCCGCTTCGAGGTTAGAGTCATAGATTAATCGGGCAATTTCCTCATCCGTGAGGTCCTCAAGAGTAAATCCCTGCGGGAATTCCAAATCGGATGGAATGGGGGGAAACACCAGATTAGGCCCCTCCGTGCTTGGTCTTGGTAACCGGATTGTGAATGGCCTAACTCGTCGTGTCTGGGGAGGAGTGATTTCTGGTGTAGCGGTAGCTCCCCTTGGTTGAGCACAGGGTAGTTGGACTCCCCCTCTCATCTTCTTGGATGGGGGACCTGCTGTTGATAGTCTTCTTTGGAATTCTTGGACTCGGGACCATACGAGTGCCCGCTGAACAGGCACGTCATAAGCCAAGCATCTGTAGATTATTCTGGTCAAAGCACAACACCCGTGGAGTACATTCTTCTGTTTCTTGTTCCACCTCTGATGTGCTAGGTGGATCTGGTCTATGATCCAGTGTGGCACATTGATGGGCAGGCTTTCGGTTTCTGCTAGATATAAACTGAACCATATTTTTTTC
This sequence comes from Ceratopteris richardii, assembly GCA_020310875.1. Classification (NCBI taxonomy): domain Eukaryota; kingdom Viridiplantae; phylum Streptophyta; class Polypodiopsida; order Polypodiales; family Pteridaceae; genus Ceratopteris; species Ceratopteris richardii. Next base: position 20,397,614 of record CM035432.1, on the reverse strand, counting down.
GGGGGCATTGTGAATCGTTCTTGGGCGGGAAACGCAAAATGCTGCATGACGGTTCGCAGGTGAAGCGCAATGGTAGGTGTCATCGCCACCATGTCCTTGAGCTTATTAAGATCCTTGTGCTTCATTCGACCTGGAACCATGGTTTCCTTTTCTGTTGGGATGTGCATGCCATACATAGCCAACGCTTCTCTTACCAGATTGAGGGTCAACTTGAATCTTTTGAGCTCATTACCCGGCAGCAGTGATGGCAACACAAAGGTGCTGTCGCCGCCCTTGACTCTGCTTGGCGTGATTGTACTGATCAGATATGAACATCGTAAAAAATCCGGCTTTGGTATGTGGGTCCTGAAATAACTTTCCACACCTGCTTTGACCCAAACTGATCTCATGACCTCGGCATTTTGGTAGCTTTCAAATTCGCGTGTGAAAAAGTGGTATCTACCCCATTTGCCATTGAACTCCAATTCTGCCTCCCAGAAGTAGGTTCCATCGCCCAGTGGTCCAGCAACATCACTGAACCAATGCGCATGCTTACCTACTTGAGAAGTGTGTCCTTGAGGAGGATCCTGGATGGGGAGCACATGCACATCTTGAAGCTCTTGCGGTCTTGCAGTGAGGCGTGGCTCAAGGAGAAGTGTTTCGATGTCCACGATCTGGGGACCAGATCCGGCTTGAGAGCTGGTACCTACTTCTGCCATGGCCTGTTTGCTGATTGGTTCTGTGAGAATATAGAACCAAGTGTTAACATTGTAATGGACAAAATAAATCCGTTGTTGTCCCCGTTACAACATTAACATAAGGTAGAAGGTGAGTTAGTGGTTAGTAAGTGCATGAAGATAGTGTGTGTAGTTAGTGATTGTGTTGTCCTAGGAAACTATTGCAGTTAGTCAGTGGGTTATGAATTTACAAATTGGGGTCGGGGGGTTTATTACAGACCCTAGGCTGCCAAATGCAGTGGGTGGGCTGTGCTTTCGGTTTCGGAGAGTCTCTACAGAGCCTTCTCGGTGTCGTGGTTTGAAGATGAGGCCTTTTTGGGACCCATTTACAATTGATTACATGTACGCTCTTGGGTTTTGGTGTGTACATGAGTGTTGAGAACGAGTGAAATCTGGCAGTATGCGTCGCTGCGTTATGCTGTTTAAGTTGTGGCCTCAGCGTAGCTACTTGTGCCATCAAGCAAGCCTTAGGCACCCAAATTTGTCTTGATTGTGGGCTTGCCTTCATCGACTTCTTGGGCACCCAAATAGATTTTATTTTAGCAGAAGAATTTCTGAAAGACTTCTTATTAGCGTTGCGTTGTTGGTCACTAATAAGAGGCTTTACCCCTGTAGTTGACGGTGGTGCAGCTGGTCGTTCGCCTTTCCGCACCCATACCTGATCTATTTGCTGGGCTGTTCTGCTGCGCAGGTACTTTTGATCTCTGACATAGGTAGTACCCTGCTTCTTCTGCCTTTGATCCACCTTGGGTTGCTGCCTCTTTCCAGCCTTTGGAAAAGAAGGGAGTTCCTTTGCATTCCTGACTCCTTTTTTGCGAATATCATTCCTCTGCAACACATAGTTTTGGACAAGAACAGCATGGTCATCTTCATGTGTACCCCTGGAAGGACCAGGAGTCTGTGCCTTTCCTAGTTCCTTGAGTGCTTGATTGTCTAATTCTATTGTAACTCGACTATGATTGACCCAAACCTGGAGAAGTCCACTTCTTAGGTTTAGATTGACTGCTTGGTCATAAATCCAATCTTGACCCAGGACAAGTGGCTCAGTGAGATCCTCATCCTGACACACTAGTACTTTAACTGTCATTGCTTCATCATGAATGTAGAGGGGAAGTTCCACCTCGCCCACGCAAGGGGTTTCTACGCCTCCCAATCCTATAAGATATGCCTCCACAGGATTGACAGTTAACTGTAACTCTTGACAGTAAGACATTCTAACAGCACTCGTGGCTGCACCTGAGTCAATCAGGGCTCTTACGGTCCTTGCACTTTTTCCTTGTCCGATATCTAGGGTTACGAAAGGACGTCGATCAGTTATCCTAGGTGAGCTGGTTCCTGCGACTTCACACATTGCCACATGATATCCTTGATCTGCATAGTCATTTGTCCTAGGCTGCTCTCTACCTTGCCTACGTAACTTCATTCTTCTAATGCGTTCTAAAGCTTCTGCTTGAGCTTCTTCTCGCACTCGCTTTTCTTCCTCTTTGCGTTTCTTAGCAGTATTGAGTCGGCTAAGCATTTCTTCTGTGAGGGGTTCCTGGTACAACTTGACTCTGCAACCGCTAATATAATTTGGGAGAACATTACCCTCTAATGTGGCCAATTGTACCGCTCCGCTGGTGGAGATCCTATTGATGATCATAGGTCCGTAGCCTCTCTTTTCTAGCTTCCTCGCGTGTTGTTTGAGTGTATAGACCAAGACTAGATCTCCTGCTTTCAGGCCTTTATCCTTCACATGGGCATCGAAATATGCCTTCTGTCTCTTCTTGGCTGCATATATCCCTGCAGCGGCTCTCAGTCTTGTCTCTCCTAATCGTTCAAGGTCAAAGATCCTAGAGGAGAGCTCATGACCTGTCCATTCGTGCTCTTGTGCTATTCTCAATGTAGGGATCAGGAAGTCCAAGGGTAGCACAGCGTTTTGGCCGAATACCATCTGAAAGGGGGTGGCTTGGAGCACCGTTTTGTAGGCAACTCGGTATGCCCAAACAGCATGGTGTAGCTGTTTGTCCCAATCAGAGCGTTTAGTGTTCACTAGTTTTGTCAGTACATTGCATAAAATCTTATTAGTACTCTCAGCTTGTCCATTAGCTTGAGGGTGATAAGGGGCCGACTTCTTGTGTATTACCAAGAATTCTTGGAGTAGATTTTCAATAACTTCGTTCAAGAAATGAGTGCCTCTATCACTTACAAGCTCTATGGGTAGTCCATATCTCGTGAATACGTTCTCGAACAAAAATTTGGCCGTTGTTTGAGCATCGTTCTTGGTTGTAGCTTTTACCTCTACCCACTTGGTGAGATAATCTGTTGCCACAATGATGTATTCTGCATGAGAACCTTTCGCTGGGGGATTAATAGGACCTACGAAGTCTATTCCCCACTTAGAGAATGCACGTCCACCCATCATAGGTTTCAGTGGCATCTCATCTTTGCGTATAGGATGCTGAGTCCTTTGACAGATATCACACCGTTTCACATAGGTATGTGCATCCATGTGAAGGGTAGGCCACCAGAAGCCCGCAAATAGTATCGCTTTGATCACCCGATCTGGTCCAAAGTGTCCTCCTGCTACCCCTTGGTGAGCAGTTTCTAAGATCTTAAGATATTCACTCTCATGGACACATAATCTCAGGTAACCATCTTTACCGCGCTTATATAGATTATCACCTATGAGTGAATAATCCAGGGCTTCTTGTTCTAAACTCCTTTTCCTAGCTAGAGTCATGTCTGGGGGGAATGTGTTTGTCCGCAAGAATGATACTAGAGGTTCACTCCAATCTGGCACAATGGATATTTGATAGAGAGTGGCATGTTCCACAGGTGGTTTAGTGCAACAGATTGGGCATTCTTTGCACAACTTTTGGACATCCGCTTCCATAGTTGGCCAGTGCACTCCGAATCTCTTTAGAGTTTGCAACGTTCGTTGCTTCGAATGGTGTTGCTCTAGTGCACCTACATGTGCTAATTGCAACCATTTAGCGTACTCATCCTCTTCTACGCAACAAGCCAAGATCCCTTGATCTGTGTGCTTGTACATGCTGCCTGCCATGATATGGTACTTTTGGGCTTTTACAACCTCTCTATTCCGTGTGTTTACCACTGGATGGTTAGGTCCGTATGTCAAGACTGGTACCAAAGGCTTAGCCCACTGCGGTACAACTTCCAGATTAAACAAGTAAGCATCAGGAAGGTCATCTGACACTCCTTGTGGGGCTTCTCCCGATGTGAGCCTAGAGAGATGATCTGCTCTCAAGTGGGTTCTACCTTTTCTTACCACAACCTCAAAATCATATTCCATTAGCAGGAGAAACCATCTTACTAATCTTCCCGTATTGCATGGCTTGTTTACTAAGTACAACAATGCCTGATGGTCCGTAAAAAATTTAAACTTATTTGCAAGCAAATAATGTCTAAACTTTTTAACGGCATATACCATGCCTAATCCTTCTCGTTCAGTAGTGGTATAATTTCGTTCAGCCGCATTCAATTGTCTACTGGCATAGGCAATTGGAAGATCCATATTACCTTCACCAGTAGGTTGTGCGAGCACACATCCAATAGCATAATTGGATGCATCCACGTGAACATGGAATGGCTTATTCCAATCTGGTGTGGTCAAGATTGGTGCTGAACACAATCTTCGTTTAAGCTCTTGGAAGGAATTCTCACATTCATCCGTCCACTCAAAGTTTGTCAGAAGTCCGTACATGGGCTTTGCAATGACAGCATACATGTGTATAAATCGTCGATAATAACCGCAATGCCCCATGAAAGCTTGTACTTCCTTGACATTCTTTGGCCTAGGTAACTCCGCTATGGCTCTCACTTTTTCTTCGTCAGTAGATATGCCATTCTTTGACACTATGTGTCCTAGAATCTTACCTTGCCTTACCATAAAAACGCACTTTTCTGGGTTCAGGCAGACTTGGTACTCTCTACATTTGTCAAAGATTTGTTTGAGTTCAGGAATATGAGTTTGCCTAACGTTGGAATGAGCACAAAGATCATCAACATAGACTTCTAAACTCTTCCTTAGGAACTCCTTAAACACATGGCACATCAGTCTCTGGAAGGTAGCTGGTGCGTTGGTAAGCCCAAATGGCATTACTCTAAAAGCAAAAATGCCCCATTCTGTGGCAAAGGCTGTCTTATGCTGGTCCTCTGGAGCTATGGCTACTTGATTGTAGCCCGAAAATCCATCAAGGAAGCTGTACACTTCCTTGCCTGCCACTCTTTCTAAGAGATGCTCTGTGATGGGAAGCGGGTAGTTATCTCGAATTGTGGCGGCATTAACCTTTTTCAAGTTAATGCACACACGCAGCTTGCCATTCTTCTTGGGCACCACTACGATGGGGGATACCCATTCAGTGTGCTCAATTTCATAGATAAATCCAGCTTCAACCAGTCTATCTATCTCTTCCTTGATCTTAGCAGCATAGTTATCGTTATATGTATATGGCTTTTGCTTAGAGGGTTTGGCATCTGAGGTCATGGGGATGGTGTGCGAGCATATGTCCGGGTCAACACCCTTCAAATCCTTGTAACTCCAAGCGAATACATCTCTGTATTCTCTTAGCAAGGCTATCAATTCGTACTCTTCTTCTTCTGTCAGGTCATGGCCTATATACGTGCATCTCTCCTCTCCTTCTTCCAGGGCCACTACGATTTTCTTGGTAGTTTCTTTGTTATCATAGGCCTCTCCTGATTGTGCCTCTCGTTTAGGCATTCTTATCATGACTCTCCTGTCATCTATCTCATACTTCTTAAAATTTTCGGGGACCTCAAACAAAGATTCTTCCTCTTCTGGTGAGACTTCTTTCTTCTTTCGTTTCTTTCCTTCTTCCTTCGGGGTCATATGTGTTGCTAATCTTACCTCATTTGTAACTTCTCCATGCCTTTGGGGTTGAAATTCTATTTCATGGAAGTATTCTTCATCTGATGCAAATGGAGGGTCCATAATGATTGACTCTAGATCGGAGTCACTTGCATCTTCAAATGCATCAGGGCTAGGTTCGCATTCTTCTAAAACTGCCTCTCCCATGATTGGCTCAATGGAGAAGACTGAAATATCATAGCCATCCTCATCACAGTGAGGTGTCCATTGTTCTTCATTGATGGCTACGTCCAGTGTTGCTAAAATTTCCGCCCAGCCATGGGGTTCAAATTCCTCGTCTGGAAAAACTACAGGTGCATAGGCTGGGTCTTGGATTGATCTATGGGTTTCTTTCACACCTACCTCTCTGGCTTTCTCTCTCTTCTCTTCTTCTACTGCTACCTTGCACATCCATAAGTGGGTATCTTCATGCATCCAGGAGGATCCTGATCCTATGGAATGCACAGATTCTGTATCATCTTTGGCTCTATGGATGGGATTCCATTGGATAGGAGGGACATCTCTATGAGAATAATCCTTGAGATTGACTTTGGTTGTAACACCTAAGTGCTGTAGGTACAAAGAATTGGTTCCCCAATCCTGTACCACTTGCAACTGTCGCATGAATGGTCTTCCCAAAATCATCTCATAGGCATGATTTTTGCTGAAGTCACATATGGCAAAGGTATGTTCAAACTCGACACCACAAGTGGTGAGAGTTATCCCTTCTAGCAATCCTAGGGGTCTCTCTATGTGACCATCGGCCATCTGTAATTTCATTCTCGTCGGCCTGAGTGCCGGCTTGCCCCAACGCTTCCATAAGGAGGTGGTGGCAATTGCAACTCCTGCACCTGAGTCCAAAATTGCCTTAGTGGTGTACTCTTGGTAGGTGATGGGAAGATAGGTGTTCCCTTCTTCGCCTTCACACATATCCCCTATCTTATCCAAGGGAATTTCTGGCACTGTCCTATGGGATCCTACCTGGGAACGAGGTTTTGCTATCTCTGGTACTTGTTTGGCTACATGTTTCCATAATTCAGGTCTAACCTTGAGTAGCTCTTCTAACTTGAGATTACATTGCACGTTAGTGTTCTTCACTACCTCTGTGTTCCTAGGTATGACTGAGTCGTCGTTCCTTACCATGACTGTGGGTGCTCTCATACATGTGGACTTTGCTTCCCATGGACCTGTGAAGTGGGGTAGCTCTTGTATGGAATTAGACTCAAAGTCTAATCTCTCGTGAGACTGAACACTCTCATGCTCACCGTAAATAGATGGGATGTCTTGTGGGAATTGGTCGTGTGCATCGTCCACAAGTTCAAAAGGAGGGGCGACCTCGCTTTCGTTATCCCATTTGTCTTCTTGAATCTCTCGTAGGAAGTCTGGTGCGAACCGATTCATAGAAGAAGAAGTGTCTGGCTCCGTAGAATTAGGTACATATGCTACCTGGGAAGGAGGGCTTATCCTATCGTTGGCTCTTTCCTTGTTGTCATAGATAGCTGAAGCACAAGCTTCTTGGGGGGGAGTACCTATGCTATTACTTTTCCGCACAGGCTCATACGCTCTCTGGGAAGGAATGTGGGTTACCTGTGGAGGTACATACGCTTTCGAGAGAGACACCTGTGACCTTTGGGGAGGAAGATAGGCTCCTTGAGGAGGCACATGAGCTTCCTGAAGAGGCTGGCTTATCCGTTCTCTTGCCCTTTCCTTTTTTTGAGGGATAGGCTCCTTTTCTGGCTGTGCAGTTAGCCTCTCTAATCTTTCTAAGGAGGGGAAGTTGTCTGACTTAGTGGAATTGGCTGCATAAACTTCCGATGGGGAATGGCTCAGGTTTTTGCTTGCTTTTCCTTTATCCTGATTTTTTTCTTCCTTGTCAGATCTTGCAATTATCCTCTCTAACTTTTCTAAGAATCCATCCAAGTGTAATTGCGTCTTGGCTGAGCCCGAGTAATTGAAAAGGCGACTGGCTTCAAACATAGTCTGAGCCAATGCGACCATTTTCGCGCACAGTTTGGTTCTTTCTATCTCTAGGTCAGCTCTAGGATAGCACTTGTCATGATCCATGACGTTTGGCCCTTCTTGGATTCTGGCCTGATATGCTTTAAGCATCATGTTCAGGTCTTCAGGAGTGGGATCTGCTAGAACTGATCCTACTCTAGGGGGTGGTGGGATTTGATGAGGCGGTGGGGAAGGTGATGAGTCGGATGGAGATGGAAGGGGTGGAGGCGGGGTATCGTGAGAGGGGATTTGAGAGGTGATTTCAGTTATCCTAGCTTTGGTTTCTCTTATGCTTTCCTCAAGTTCACTCATCTTTTTAGCCCATTGTCTTTTCATTCTTTCCCGACTATCTTTCCACGCTCTGGTCCTTTTCTTTGTCACGCTCTCGGTTTCACTAGCCTCTGAGTTCTTACTCTGGTTTGTCTCTTGGTTTTGCTGCAAAGCCTGAGCTCTAGTGACTACCTGCACTGGTGCAGTGGAAGTGACGCTTCCTGAGGAATCTACAACCAAACCAATCACATTGATCGGAGTGATTTTTGGCATATTATTGGGGTTCTTTGGGCAATCTCGTAAAAGATGCTCTTTTCCACAATCTTGGCAAAAACCTTGGATAGTCACTGACTGGGGTTGTGTAGGTGGGGGCAAGGGACAATCACGAATGAGATGATCTCCCTGGCATCTGTAGCACGGTCCTCTTGGGAATGGAGGTCTTACTTGCCTAGGTTGAGGCCTGGGGTTGGGGTTTGCATACATGACGTTCGTGTAATCTGACTCCCAACTAGGTTCACTTGGTTCCTCACTATAGTAAGACTCCCCATGTTCTGGAGACTGCATGTAGTAAGCCTGGGGACTATCGACATGTGTAGAATCAAAGCTATGGTCACTTGGGTCATTTTCCGAGATCAATGGGGTTACTGGTACTATGGCCCTGTTCAGGTTTTCTTCTGCAACAGCATACTTTACTGGAATCACGTTAGCGGAGTTTGGGGGCTGTTGAGCTAGTACCGGTTGGGGTCTCTGTTGGGCCTGATATTGTGGTTGGTAGGTTTGTTGGGGTCTAGCATATTGTGGTGGTGGATTTTGGTTGTGGTATCGGCCTTGTTGGTAGGGCTGCGGATAGGGTTGCCTAACTGCCTGCTTGTTGTATGGGCAGTCTTGTGCGGTGTGATTGGTGTACCTCCGTTCTATGGTGCAGTACTGGCTACTAGGGTTTACTTGGGGTTGAGCCATAATGGGGCAGACATTCGCCAGATGGTCACCACCGCAAGTATAGCATCTTTTCACAGGGGCAAACCTTGGGATTTGTTTGCTCGATACACCTAATTTCTGAGCTACCTTTTCGGCAAGTTCCTCAATTGATGTAGATTGCATGGAAGAGTGGCTAGATGCGCTATCTGAATCTTTATAGATTTTGGAAAGCTCTAGCTCTTCCCCTAGGTTATCTTCAATGTCAATGCACATGCGTACACACTCTTCTATAGTCCTAGGGTCCTTCAGATACACATAGGATCTCAATTTCGTACTCAGCAATCCATCAAGGAATAAAGCTACTTGTTTAGCAGATGTGGGTAGCTCCGAAATAGGGCACCTTTCAAGATATTGTCTAAATCTTCTTCCTGCAAGTCTCACAGTCTCTTGAGGGGTTTGCTTGAAGCTGTGAATCAATGAGGAAGTATTGTGTCTTATGCCACTCTTAGAGAACTCTACGATGAAAGCCTCTAGGAGTTGGTCTATGCTCCTGAACTGACGTTCATCTAATGGCTGAAACCATGTAAGAGCCGTGTTCCTAAGGGTTAGACCAAAGGCGTTGTACTGCGTGAACAGATCTTCCACTTGTTCGGCTCTCAAAACTTGCTTGAATTCTGCCACATGATCATAGGGATCTCCTGTGCCGTCAAAATAATTCTTCATGGACTTAACTAGCTGGGTGGGTCTCAAAGTTCTTGTGTGCTCTCTAGGCCTTGGCAGGGGAAATCCATCTACATTTCTTTGGTTCCTGTGGGCTCTATGCATCTCAGGTTCTACCCTATTCGTCTCTATTCTCGTTCTTTCTCTGCCTGCAGGGTTGGCGAAACTTACTTCTGGTCTATCCCTACTTCTGTCTCTTTGCGTACCATGAGCTTGGGAAATTCCAGCCCCAGGGTGACCATAGGATACATTTGATCTTGGTTGGGGAAAAATGAATTCACCCTTCCAAGTATAGGCATGCCTATCATTTTCTGTCACCACGAAGATCCGTTCTGAAGCATGATCTAAATAGGTCACTCTGCCTGGGCTATCCGGATCCTTAAGCTCATAGATCATGATATTTCCTATGTCTGTTGGCTGATTAGACTTATACCTCCAGAAGGCTTCATCAGTTTCTCGATTGAGGAGCAACTCTATGCTCTTGTTGTCTTGGGGGACCCATTCAGGCGTGATAATCCTAGTGAGAACTGATTTACCTCGAGGGGTTCTAGGTTCCGCACCCATGTTCCCTTGTTCCAGGTCACCTAAGTCTGCTTCTGAGATTACATTCCCGAAGTCATCTGTCCTATCAGGGTGACTAGTGACTACATATATAGTTCCTTCCTTGTCCAGGTATGCACCATTTTCAAACTTGACAGCTGGGTGTTCTAGTCCAATGGATTGATCAGGGTTTTTAATCTGGACCACAGATCTTCCTAAGCCGTCCTCATAGATGCTAGCACCTAATCGGTTGGTCCTAAGGTACTCCAGCTGCGTTTTGTAAGGGCCTTCTACCCTGTACAAATAAGGCACTCCTGAACTTCCCGTAGGTCTGTCCATGCCTTGAGACATTTCTGACTCACTGGTATCCGAGCTAGGGTAATGAGAGTGGTGACTCAACTGCTGGGCCCAAGACCTTGCAGTGCGATTGACACTAGCCTCTGAAGACCTATGGCTTTGTCTCTCCCTTGCTAGATGTCGTCCTGATCGAAGGTTCATATGCCTAATTGGTTATCCCAAATTTTCCAGAGTACAACCTCGTTGCCGATCAATTGGTACCAGTCACTTGATTCTTTTTAGTTAATTATTGTGTTTATGGTCTTGTCTGATTATCACGTAGTCAGGAACACTTGAATGTTCTTCGTATTTTAGGTTGATCGTTCCACGTTAGATTCTTTTCCTTTAGGTTATCGACAGTACAGAGATTATGTTTTTACTTGAACTTGAGTTTTTTAGGTAGTCTTCAACTTGATAACTGCCTATCGTTGCCCTGACTTACTCCTATCTCTACTCGTCTTTAGCTTGAGCTAGGAAATGACAGAGGGAGTTGAGATTAATCCAACCTTACTTGTTGATCCCTTGCTTTATGGTGCTCAGGAACCCGGTTCTCAAGCTTGCAAAGAAACCTTGCTTTGTACGCTCTCAGTTGCTCTCAATGGACCTATAAAGGACCCACGGTTAGCTCAATGCTTATATTCAAAGAATAAAACCATCCACTTTCATTCATGTGACACAGACACACATTTGCATTGTGACTTTTAGGAAAATAATTCTAAAGACCCCTGACTTTGATCCCTCTGGGTATGGTCAACTTCAAAATACCCTTTCTGAAAATCAATGCATTATCTCTATGAAAAACAGTTGAGGGCATGTAGTATATGCCACGAGCTTTCCAACAAGCCCAAGAGCTCAAAAATTGGATTTCGTATGAAAAAGTTAGGACTGTTCAGGGTTTAGGGAGTTAATTCAGGGCTCAATACAAGCTAACAGTCAAACAGGAATACTCGAGTAGCTTGTGGCACGGCCTAACAATGCAATACTACACCCTAGAGTTTGTCCCACACATAATCACAATTTAGACCAATCACTTTGCCTTGAAAATTTGACCTAATTTGCCCTTCTAACGCGTTCGCAAAGTCTGTCGGTCGCGATTGACAGGTCAGTCGCGATCGACGTGTCGATCGCGATTGACAGGTCCGTCGTGGCTGTCAGTCGCGATTGACTGGTCAGTCGCGATTGACAGGGGTTACGAAAAGTCAATCAGTCGTGGTCAAAGCGTCGTTGACTCTGTCGGTCGCGATTGATGAGTCGATCGCGATTGACAGATCGGTCGCGAGGGTCTGTCGATCGTGGTCAAACCGTCGTTGACCGTGTCGGTCGCGATTGATGTGTCGATCGCGATTGATGACTCGATCGCGATTGACACGTGTCACGCGTATGGTCAGTCGGTCGTGGTCAATCGGTCGTTGACTCTGTCGGTCGCGATTGACAGAGCCGTCGTGGGCTGTCGGTCGCGATTGACGTGTCGATCGCGATTGACAGATCTGTCCGTCGTGGTTTGTCGATCGCGATTGACAGAGCGATCGCGATTGACAGAAATCTGTGGAATTTCAAAAAACTAAACACATTTTTGGGATGCCCTTAGCCTGTAGGTCATGGATATGCACTTTGTTTAGCAATTAGAGCAATTTTTCTGTCGGTCGCGATTGACAGAGCTCGGCGACACACAGACAGTTACTCAGATTTCCGTACCTGCGCAGGGTGCTGGGGATGATGATGCGGCCTGTACCTGCAGAAAGCTCACAAAACATGCAAAAAACAGCACATGCAAATTCGCTCTCTCGCTCTCTCTCACAAGTGAAATGAGGGAAATGAGGTGGAGATGGGGATATAGTCAAAAAACTGAAATTTTCGCGATGATGGAGATGGACGTGGGAGATGGTGATGATGATGATGGTGAGGAAGATGGTGAAGAAAGTAAAAGAAAATCGATGAGAGTGAAGAAAATACCTACAACTCCAACGCGTCAACTCTACGTCTTACCATCACACGCTCGTCCTCAAAGCTCGATCCCCGGCAACGGCGCCAAAATTTGGTGTAGCTCAATGATGAGTAGCACCTCCTTTAATGTCAATCCGGGAAGACGTGAGGATGGTATGAAGACCTCGAGCAAGTGGCGGCACAAGTGCGTGAGTGAGAAGCACACTAGCATGCACACACATACACACACACGCGCACACACGGCAAGACAAAGAGTGAGAATCAAGGAGCTTTTTAGATTACTTTCAAAATGCTCTTACAAGTTCGTTTCAATTACAATCTAACCCCAAAAATGAGCTCTCTAGCTCCTTTTATAGTTTTTGACTAGCTTTTGGCCCTGTCCAGACCTAGTGTCCGGCCTAGTTAAAAATTAGGTTCCAGGGCTTATTTGGGGGTTCAAACGAGATCTAAAAATTATGACAATTGGTACGCAACTACTTCTAAGGCTCCTCAAGCTCAAGGACTCCTTGGCTTGCACAAAATGGAGCTACAAAAATGTGAAATGAGATTTACAATGATTATTAGTGATAAAAATCACTGTTGTTGTAGGGATTTCTTCTAGTGATCTGCCATACATATCTTCAAGCTCCCTACTTGCTCTTCTTCCCTGCATGTCCATCTCTCTGATTTGCATTAATGTCTTGAAAAAATATTGGCCTACTTGCCAGATCTTCTTTGACTGCCCTGTTTGCTTGTGCTGTCCCTTCGCTCTGACTCCCTTCTTTGACTTTCACGTCTTGTAGATCCTGATGTACCAAGGCTACTGCCAACATACACCAACAGCTCCCCCTCAAGCCAAACATTTTGGCTTAAGTCTTCATCTTCAATCTTCAATCACATCCTGCAATCCAATCATGGATTTGAATCTGCATAATTTGTTTCCATCCAAAGCTTTAGTGAGTAAATCTGCACATTGCATATTAGTAGACACATAGGTCAACTGAATGTCCTTGCTAAGCAACTTCTCTCTCACATAGTGGTAATGAACCTCTATGTGTTTTGTCCTAGCATGATATATTGGATTAGCTGCAAGGTGAAGAGAGCTTGTGTTGTCTCCAAAGATAATTGGGGGCCTAGTGTATAGGCCTAGTTCTGTATACAAAAGCTTTAACCAAATAGCTTCTTGAGTGGCATTGGCTAGCCCTCTATACTCTGCTTCAGTGGATGACAATGCCACTGTGGGTTGTTTCTTGGCTGACCAAGAAATAGGTTTATCACCTGCAAAAGATAAGTATCCTGATGTGCTCCTCCTATCATCCTTGCATCCCGCCCAATCTGCATCTGAATACACTTTAATGTCAATGTCTGATGTATAAGGAAAGTACAAACCATGGTTCTGAGTTCCCTTTAGATACTTCAAGATTTTCTTTGCAGCCTCAAGGTGAGGTACTCTTGGTTTATGCATGAATTGACTTAGCACACTAACTCCATATGCTATGTCAATTCTAGTCAAGGTAGCATAATTCAAACTACCTACCATACTTTGATATCCTGTAATGTCTTGGACTTCATCTCCATCATGAGCACTTGGCTTTAGGTTGACTTCCATTGGAGTACTAGATACTTTAGCATCCTGCAAGCCAAATTTCTTTAACATGTCCTGCACATACTTCTTCTGAGTGATATATATACCTGAATTAGTATAAACCAATTCAAGTCCTAGAAAGTATTTCAATAATCCAAGATCATTGATCTTGAACTCCTTCATCATCTGATTTTTGATGCTTCTGATTCCTTGGACATCATTACCTGTAATGATGATGTCATCAACATAAACACAGAGATAGATTACCTCTGAATTGCTCCTTTTGATAAACAATGAAGTATCTGCCTTGCTCATAGTAAACCCTTGGTCTTGGAGGTATGTTGTCAGTCTATAATTCCATGCTCTAGGTGCCTGTTTCAATCCATATAAAGCCTTCTTCAATTTACAAACATAATTTACCTTCTTGGGATCTTCATAGCCAGGTGGTTGTGACATGTAGACTTCTTCAGATATCCAACCATTCAAGAAAGCATTCTTGACATCTAATTGGTACATGTTCCAATTCTTGGATGCAGCTACACTCACCAATACTCTGATTGTTGGCATCTTAGCCATAGGAGAAAATGTCTCCTCATAATCAATGCCTTGGGTTTGTGCAAAACCCTTGGCTACCAACCTAGCTTTGTACCTGTTGATTGTACCATCAGAGTTCCTCTTTAGTTTGTAGATCCATCTGGATCCTATCACCTTCATAGAGTCCTTCTTGGGTACCAAGTCCCATGTGTCACTCTCCTTGAGAGCTTCTATTTCTTCATCCATAGCTCCTTTCCATTCTGGTTTGGTGATTGCCTCTTCATATGAACCTGGTTCTTCATTTAACAAGTCCTTTGCAAGATAAATTGAATGCTTAGTTACAAGGGATGTATCGTACCCATATCTGATAGGCTTCTTACTTTCTCTCTGAGATCTCCTCATTGCTTGAGTTGAAGATTCTGGTATATCCTCAAGCTTCTTCATCTTTAACTTGCCTTTGGACTTCCATGCCTTGAATTCTTCAAGATTGATTGTGTCATCATCTTCTGAACTTGAGTCTTCCTTCTGGATTGATTCTTTCATTGAGAGTTTTGGAAACTCCTCTTCCAAATCATAGGGTAGACTAACCTTCCTGCATTCATTCTCATACCATAAGTCACTCTCATCAAAGATGACATCTCTGCTTACCTTGAACCCTTTATTGGTTGGGTTGTAGAATCTGTACCCTTTTTGATTTAAGTCATAACCAATGAAAATACATTTTTCTGCTTTAGGGTCTAGCTTTCCCCTTACCTGTGAGGGAATATGCACATATGCTACACAACCAAAAATTTTGCAATGATCCAATGATGGTCTCTTACCATGCCAAGCTTCATAAGGTGTCATTCCATCAAGTGACTTTGATGGCAATCTGTTTATGAGATAGGTGGAAGTAGATACACTCTCTGCCCAAAGATAATTTGGCAACTTCTTTTCATTAAGCATGGACCTGGCTGTTTCAACTATAAGTCTATTCCTTCTTTCAGCTACCCCATTTTGTTCAAGTGAGTACCTTGTTGTTATCTCCCTTTTGATTCCTCTTTCCTACAAGAAATCCTCAAACTCATTTGAGAAGTATTCACCTCCTCCATCTGACCTTAGCTTCTTCAAGTTCCTTCCTGTTTGATTTTCAACTAGTGCAAGATATCTTTTGAAACAATTAAACACTTCATCCTTGTGTTTCATAAAGTATAACACAGTCCATCTGCTATAATCATCAATGAAAGACACATAGTACCTTGATCCTGAAATGGAGGGATCCTTGCTAGGTCCCCAAACATCTGTGTGCACCAAGTCTAGGTAGTCTTCATGCATAAAACCTTTCCTTATATAAGGTAACCTGTGAGACTTACCAAATTGACAAGCACCACACTTGTAAATCATGTGTTGCTTGGATACATTGGGTATCCCAAGCACACATTGATCTCTGCTCATTTGCTTCAAGGTCCTTTCACCTATGTGCCCTAGTCTCTTGTGCCACATTTCAAGTTCTGAAAGTGTCTGGTCCTTGTAGTTATACAAAGCAATATTCTTTGTGTCTTCTAATTCAAAAGTAAATAATCTACCTGATTTTTCTCCCTTGGCTATCCTTTTGAATCCATGTCTTGGGTCCTCCACATATGCTCCATGTTGAGTGAACCTGACCTGCAAACCTTTCTCCACAATCTGACCAACACTCATTAAGTTTTTGGTAATGGTTGGTACATAGAGTACCCTGCTCAATAGGTTCTGGTTACCATCACAAGTTTTTACATTTCCAATCTTTACTACAGAATGCTTAGTATCATCACCTGTCTGTACTTGGTGTTTGCCCTTGGGTTCCTCAAGATCAGAGAGTAATGCCACATTGCCAGCTACATGATTAGAACACCCTGAATCAATATAAAACAGATGATCATCATTGATACCTGACTTGGAAGTCATATTCATGATCAATAGGGAGTCATCTTGCTCCTCTGTGTAGTTGTTGTAGTCTTTCCTATTTCTAAATCCTCCTTGGTAGTTACCATTATGGTTGTTGTTGTAATTGTTGTTGTAGTTATTGTTGTAGCCATTGTAGCCTTGGTGTTGGTTGAACCTTCCTCTACCTTGAGAGTATCCACCTCTTTGATAGCCTCTTCCTCTCTGATTTTGTAGTTTCTGTAGCACTCATCTGTGGTGTGGTTAGACAGTCCACAAATATTGCATGGTGATGAATTGTAGGGTCTCCCCCTACCTTGCTTACCTCCTCTGCCCCTGCCTCTTGAAGATTTGCCTCTCCCTGCATAGTTGGCTTGGGAGGTAGAACCTTCATCCTCTTGCTTTTTACCTTTACCTTTGTCTTTAATCTTTTTATCAGTATATACGGCAGAAGGAGTGTTACCTTTAGATGTATCTCCAAACTTTGTGAACTTTGCTTCATGTGTGAATAGTTGACCCATCAGAGTTGTGAGATCTGGGGTATGCATATCCATGTAGAGATCCATTGCAGTGGTGAAGCTTTCCCACTTATCATCTGCCTTTAGTCCATTGGTTACTTGTCTTACTATTTGTTCCTCTTCAATCTCCTCTCCTATGCTTGCTAATTGGTCTGCCACATCCTTGATCTTGGTCACAAATTCTGAGACTGATTGCTTTGGTTGCTTCCTAAGGGTTGTGAATTCAATCCACAATTGATTCTTCCTGGCCCTTGTATTAGATGAAAAATATGATGACAAGGTTTCCCAAGTTTCTTGGGAAGTCTTACAATTCCTAATGTGAGGTAAAAGGAAATCAGATATAGAGTTAAGAAGATAAGACCTTGCCAATGCATCTTTTGCACACCATGTATTAAGCCTTTCTTGTTCTTCCTTGGTGGGTAGACCCCTTGCTTTGAATGAGGGCAATTCCTCATCTCCTGAGATGAATCCAAATAGACTTCTTCCTTGTAGATAGGTCTTCATCCTCAAAGACCAAGCTTGATAATTGTTCCTGTCCAATTTGTCAATGAATGAAGGAAAACCATCTCCCATGTTACCTTGTTTGCTCTGATACCACTGTTGGGAAAGATGGATGGATCCTCCAGAAGATTGAGTTGGTGCTGCTAATCCTGCTTTGCACCAGCCCTCAGTGTCTCCAGATATGATTAGTAGACACCCTTAGCTTCCAAATGATACCAAGAGATCATATATGTACTTTGCAAATGATGTGTGTAGTGATCAAATCAAAACAGACTACTTGATACTTCACAAATCCAAGAAAACTTGCTATTTTGGTATTGACACTTGCTCAGAGTTATGCTCAGTATGACCAGTACACTTAGAATTGGCAAAATTCCTTCTAGAGGTATTCTATTAGCTTCGTAAGCTACCATTTGCAAGTGGAATGAGATAAAATGATAAACTATACTCAGAGAAATCACTTTAGCAAAATTATGGACATCCCCGACTTTTTAGGAAGTTTGCAGACAAATACCAGTGAGCCCTTCGATCGCAATTTCTCGAGATTGGCTGAACCAAGTTGCTTCAAACTTTGTATGCTTGTAGTATGCTTTGAGCTGAATCTACCATGCTTTGAATCACTTAATTTGGTGGAGAAGGTACTGAGATATGCCTCTTTGAAGTTGACAGACTTGAAGTAGTATACTCAGAGAACACAGAGTTGATGAATGTATAGACTTGTATTAATTCACAATGATCTACAACCTCATTGGCATCATAAGTGTAGCCTAATGAGTTTGAGTGTTGTGGGCTATGGTGTAGCACTCACACACACTCAATGATAGAGTAAATGAATCTCGGATGTACACTCTCTACCCGCGAGTTTTCTTCTCACTTTTTATATGAGTTGGAGGTTGATTTGAATTTCAAATTCAAATCTAAGACTTCCTATAATCACTCCTCTAAAAGTAGGGAGATATTCTCTCAACTCATACCATCTAATTCCACGAATCTATCAAGTAGGTGTATCCATAAGATTCCAAGTCATTTAGACTTTTACATGGGTAAAGTGGTAATAAATTACAAGCATAAGTTCCTATGGTTCTTCTCACATGTTGAGTTTTCAAGAACAAATCCAAGCCAAGTGTGTGGGCTTGCAAATTACACCAACATGATGGAGGGGGAGAATACTTCTCCCAAGAGTTCAATGATTATCTTTGGAATGCAGGTATTAAGAGAGAGATAACTTGCAGGTATACAGCACAACAAAATGGTGTAGCAGAAAGAAGGAACAGGATTTTGGTTGAGTTTGCTAGAGCTATGCTAAAGGAGAAGAGTTGTCCAAATTATCTTTGGGCTGAAGTTGTAAATACAGCTACATATCTTGTGAATAGATTACCATGTGCAGCTCTAAATGGAATGACTCCATATGAAGCCTGGTGGGGTAAGAAACCAACACTAGATCATTGTAGAGTGTTTGGATCAATTGCATATGCTTATGTGCCATCACAGCTTAGGCATAAACTTGAACCAAAGGCAGAAAAATATGTGTTCATTGGTTATGATGAAAAGCAGATGGGTTACAGATTGTGGAATCCTCTGACAAAACAATTTATTGTTTCTAGAGATGTTACATTTGATGAACAGAAAAGTTGGTATGCAGATCAAAGTCATGCAGCTGAAGAATTTGAAGAAGAGGTAAGAAGATGTGAGAAAGGAAAATCAATTGTGCAGGTAAATAGAGATGAAGACTATATGCAAGCAAGTACATCCAGAAGTGGATTAACAAGAAGGAATGAGGAAGCTCCTATATTTGATGAAGAGATGTATCCAGACACTTATGAAGAATGTGAACCAAGAAGGTCAAGCAGGACTAGAAGACAACCAGAAAGGTATTCTTATGATACTTCCTACATAACTCAGAAGAACTATGCATATATGGTCAAAGATGATGAAGAACCTCAGAACTATGATGAAGCAAAAGGTAAGAAGCAATGGGAAGATGCAATGAAGGAAGAATTAAATGCACTGGAGGAGAACAAGACATGGGAACTTGTTCCTAAACCAAATGGTAAGAAGGTTATTGGAAATAAATGGGTTTATAAAGTGAAGAATCTTGCAGATGGAAGTATAGCCAGATACAAAGCTAGACTGGTGTTGGCACACAAAGCAACAGAGGAATCATGCACAATACGGCAACAAGGCCAGATCATTTTTTCCCTTAGATTATGTACAACTCAAGTGATTTTAATCACTACACAAACATTGTAAATCCCGTTTTTGGTAGATTAGACTCCATTTTGTGCAAGCCGAGGAGTCCTCGAGCTTGAGGAGTATTAGAAGTACCATCGTACCAATTTTCATAATTTTTAGACTTCGTTTGAGCCCTCAAATAAGCCCTGGAACCTAATTTTTAACTAGGCCGGACACTAGGTCTGGACAGGGCCAAAGCTAGTCAAAAACTATAAAAAGAGCTAGAGAGCTCATTTTTGGGATTGGATTGTAATTGAAACAAACTTGTAAGAGCTTTTGAAAGTATTCTAAAGAACTCCATTGATTCTCCCTCTTTGTCTTGCCGTGTGTGCACGTGTGTGTGTATGTGTGTGCATGCTTGTGTGCTTCTCACTCACGCACTTGTGCCGCCACTTGCTCGAGGTCTTCATACCATCCTCACGTCTTCCCGGATTGACATTAAAGGAGGTGCTACTCATCACTGAGCTACACCAAAATTTTGGCGCCGTTGCCGGGGATCGAGCTTTGAGGACGAGCGTGTGATGGTAAGACGTAGAGTTGACGCGTTGGAGTTGTAGGTATTTTCTTCACTCTCATCGATTTTCTTTTACTTTCTTCACCATCATCATCATCACCATCTCCCACCTCCATCTCCATTATCGCGAAAAATTCAGTTTTTTGACTATACCCCCATCTCCACCTCATTTCCCTCATTTCATTTGTGTGAGAGAGCGAGAGAGCGAATTTGCAGGTGCTGTTTTTGCATGTTTTTGAGCTATTTTGCAGGTTTTTTGCTGTACCATCATCCCCAGCAGTGTGCGCAGGTACGACAGGCTCTGCACAGGTCCCGGGACGACAGCCTCTATCTATCGCGACAGACAGAAAATCTTAACATTTTGTGAATGCATGTTTAGCACTGTAACCTACACCTTGAGGGCATTCTAGATCACTAGAAGTTTTTCAAAAATTTGCGTTTTTTCTGTCTATCGTGACAGACACCGTCTATCGCGACAGACACTGTCTATCGCGACAGACACCGTCTATCGCGACAGACAGAGACCCACGACAGATAGAGTCTATCGCGACAGACACCGTCTATCGCGACAGACAGAATTTCATGACAGATAGCGTCTATCGCGACAGACACCGTCTATCGCGACAGACAGAAATCCGCGACAGATACCGTCTATCGCGACAGACACCGTCTATCGCGACAGACAGAAATCCGCGACAGATACCGTCTATCGCGACAGACACCGTCTATCGCGACAGACAGAAATCCGCGACAGATACCGTCTATCGCGACAGACACCGTCTATCGCGACAGACAGAAATCCACGATAGACACTGTCTATCGCGACAGACACCGTCTATCGCGACAGACAGAAATCCACGATAGACACTGTCTATCGCGACAGACACCGTCTATCGCGACAGACAGCCCCCACGATAGATTGTGTCTATCGCGACAGACACCGTCTATCGCGATAGACAGGCATTTTCGGCAAAAAAATTAAGGAGTGAATTTTTGGAAATTTAGGCTAAATTTTGGGCATATTTGCACTTTCATGTACTCATCTACTTACGAAGGCCTTAGAAAATGCATTAAAACCCCCGAAAGGTTCTGTTTGTCTAGTTAACCCCCTAAACCCTGAACGGTCATAACTTTTTCATACGAAATCCATTTTCTGAGCTCTAGGGCTTGTCGGAAAGCTCGTGACATATACTACACGCCCTCAACTGTTTTTTATGAGAATAACGCGTTGATTTTCAGATAGGATCTTTGGAAGTTGACCCACAGAGGGGTAGAAACACCAAGGGAGCTCTAGAGGAAATTTCTAGCAATACATAAGGGGGAACAAAGTGTCTGAAATAATTTGTCTGTCAATTGAAAGGTCTACTTGGAGCTAATCTTGGGATTTATGCAGGCCTATTGAGAAGCAACTGAGAGTATCCAAGCAACGGTGTGGCACACGCTTGAGAATCAACTTCTCGAGCACTAAAGAGCAAGGTTCGGCAAGAAAGGTCGGAATATTCTCAACTCCTCTTCGTCAATTCCTAGCTTAGGCTAAGAGCGATTAGAAGTAGGAGCAAGTCAGGGCGACGATAGGCCACTATCAAGTTGAAGACTACCTAAAAACTCAAGTTCAAGCTAAAAACTTAATCTCTGTACTGTCGACAACATAAAGGAAAGAACCTAACGTGGAACGATCAACCTGAAAGTACGAAGAACATTCAAGTATTCGGGGCGACGTAATAGCAGACAAGACTTTAAACACGAGAAATAACTAAAAAGAATCAAGTGACTGGTACCAATTGATCGACAACGAGGTTGTACTCTGGGCAAAGAATTGGGCTACTTAGATAGGCATATGAACCTTAGATCAGGACGACACCTAGTAAGAGAGAGACAAAGCCTTAGATCTTCAGAGGCTAGTGTCAACCACACTGCTAGGTCCTGGACCCAGCAGTTGAGCCACCAATCGAACTACCCTAGCTCTGAGACCAGTGAATCAGGGATGTCTCAAGGCATGGACAGACCTACGGGAAGTTCAGGTGTGCCTTACCTGTACAGGGTAGAAGGCCCTTACAAAACGCAGCTAGAGTACCTTAGGACCAACCGATTAGGTGCTAGCATCTATGAGGACGGCCTAGGAAGATCCGTGGTCCAGATTAAAAACCCTGACCAATCCATTGGACTAGAACACCCAGCTGTCAAGTTTGAAAATGGTGCATACCTGGACAAAGAAGGAACTATATATGTAGTCACTAGTCATCCTGATAGGACAGATGACTTTGGGAATGTAATCTCAGAAGCGGACTTAGGTGACCTGGAACAAGGGAACATGGGTGCGGAACCTAGAACCCCTCGAGGTAAATCAGTTCTCACTAGAATTATCACGCCTGAGTGGGTCCCCCAAGATAACAAGTGCATAGATTTGCTTCTCAATCGAGAAACGGACGAAGCCTTTTGGAGATATAAACCGGATCACCCAACTGATATAGGAACAATCATGATCTATGAGTTTAAGGATCCAGATAGCCCAGGTAGAGTGACCTACTTAGACCCCACTTCGGAGAGGATCTTTGTGGTGACAGAAAATGATAGGCATGCTTACACTTGGAAGGGCGAATTCATTTTCCCCCAACCAAGATCAAATGTATCCTATGGTCACCCAGGGGCTGGAACTTCCCAAGCTCATGGTACGCAAAGAGACAGAAGTAGAGAGAGACCAGAAGTAAGTTTTGCCAACCCAGTGGGTAGAGAAAGAACGAGAACGGAGGCGAATAGGGTAGAACCTGAGATGCTTAGAGCCCACAGGAACCAAAGAAATGTAGATGGATTCCCTCTACCGAGGCCTAGAGAGCACACAAGAACTTTGAGACCCACCCAGCTAGTTAAGTCCATGAAGAATTACTTTGACGGCACAGGAGATCCCTATGATCATGTGGCGGAGTTCAAGCAAGTCTTGAGAGCTGAACAAGTGGAAGATCTGTTCACGCAGTATAATGCCTTCGGTCTAACCCTTAGGAACACGGCACTTACATGGTTTCAGCCATTAGATGAGCGTCAGTTCAGGTGCATAGACCAACTCCTAGAGGCATTCATTGTAGAGTTCTCTAAGAGTGGCATAAGACACTGTAGCTCAGTGATGAGTAGCACCTCCTTTAATGTCAATCCGAGAAGACGTGAGGATGGTATGAAGACCTCGAGCAAGTGGCGGCACAAGTGCGTGAGTGAGAAGCACACAAGCATGCACACACATACACACACACGCGCACACAAGGCAAGACAAAGAGTGAGAATCAATGGAGCTTTTAGATTACTTTCAAAATGCTCTTACAAGTTCGTTTCAATTACAATCTAACCTCAAAAATGAGCTCTCTAGCTCCTTTTATAGTTTTTGACTAGCTTTTGGCCCTGTCCAGACCTAGTGTCCGGCCTATTTAAAAATTAGGTTCCAGGGCTTATTTGGGGGCTCAAACGAGATCTAAAAATTATGAAAATTGGTACGCAACTACTTCTAAGGCTCCTCAAGCTCAAGGACTCCTTGGCTTGCACAAAATGGAGCTACAAAAATGTGAAATGAGATTTACAATGATTATTAGTGATAAAAATCACTCTTGTTGTAGGGATTTCTTCTAGTGATCTGCCATACATATCTTCAAGCTCCCTACTTGCTCTTCTTCCCTGCATGTCCATCTCTCTGATTTGCATTAATGTCTTGAAAAAATATTGGCCTACTTGCCAGATCTTCTTTGACTGCCCTGTTTGCTCGTGCTGTCCCTTCGCTCTGACTCCCTTCTTTGACTTTCACGTCTTGTAGTTCCTGATGTACCAAGGCTACTGCCAACACCCCCCCCACTCTCGCGTCTGTCGCCCCTGACAGACCCTTGTCTAGCTGCTTTTTGTACGTAGTATTGTACAACATCGGCGGCGAGGTGGTGTTCTTCTAACCTGAGTCCCCTTGCTAGATCTGTCAGCAATGCATCCCAATTGACTGGCCCTGGGACATCTGGATGTGGCACCCGTAACTGCTCTGAGTGAATGGTTCGCTCCACAGCAAATAAATGGAGGAGATGTGAGGGTCTGGGTACAAATATTTCTGAGTGGTATTCCCAGAACCCTGTTATGAACATCTCTTCGAATGTTTGTTTAAAGCAGGCTGGGAGGTATTTTATTCTGGCGTGCCAAGCGTATATCACCTCTATGGAAGGAGTGGTGCTCATGTCATAAACTAAATCTTGGTTTCCTGTAAGGAATCCGACGCCTGAGAAGTGTGGGTCCTTGATATTCTTGAATGTCCTGAATGTAATAAGCATTAACTCAAAAATTTTCATGCACATCTGGGCCATTACATCAGGGGTATTCTTTAATCGGATGCTCCAGTGCCGTATAGTGGAGATCATGTAATTGACGGTGGGAGGCCCTTGAGGGGGTGCTAGATAGACGTAGTTTAACCATTTGGCGCATCCCTTGATATTCTTGACTGCAATGGTAAACTCTGGCCATGTACGTCTGCGGAGTACAGGAACATAACAAGGGTTATATTTAATAAAAAGAGGCATATTCGTCCAGGTGCGAACCATCTCCGGATAGGTTTCGAGGAGTCGGATCCTCCAAGTGGGTTGATGAATGGATCCTTTTTTAGCGCTCTCTGGGATGTCATCTGGCCCAAATTGTGTAGCAAACGTTGGAGGTTTGCCACATCTGTGTTGGATTTCTGCATTGTAGTCCGCCAGAAGTATACAATATGGCACGTATTGATCATCATTGGTTCTGATCCATCTATGGTGGGACATGCTGCGGAAGTATTCTGATTTAATAATAGTGTCCTCTATCTTTGCCATAGATTGGATCTGAACTGCCACTCGATCTTCATGAGTTGATGCCGTTTTCTCTAGTGTTTGGAGCCACTCAAGTACTTCGATTTCTAACGTATCCATTCCTTCTGCGGTTTGCTCACCACCTGGCATTGGCATAGGAACGTAAGGTTCCTCATACGTCTCATCTACCTCGATGGGTACCAAATCCTCGGGTTCTGGTTCGACCACTAGAGAGGGTTGCCTTTCATGTGTGAGTAATCTTGCCTGTAATTCGGCCACCTGCTCTTTCAATGCCTTGACTTCCTCTGAAGTCGTGGTCGTTTCTGTGACTTTGGGTGCTGTCTGTTGCTCTTGGAGTTGATTGCGCAGCGCATCACGTTCCCTTTCCAAGTCATCATGAGCTTCTAATAGATCTGCATAGCTGTCCAAGATTGTCTTCATTGTCTCTGAGGGCACAGCTTTAAACTTCTCTGGATCAATTTCGTGTGGAGAGCCTTCCATTGCTGCTTCTAGATTTGCTTCATTTTGCTGCTGCAGCCGCTTGTTTTCTTCTAGGGCGGCCGCCATGTGTTTTCTGAGAAGTGCCAGGTTACGCCGGACTTTGAGATTATCGGCTTGGTATACCTCGAGCAAAGCTTCTAGTTGTTTGGCACCTGATTCTGTCGATGGTTGGGGGGCCGCCAATAAGGTTTGGTGAGCCTGCTCAAGCGTCGTGTAGCGTTGATTCAGTTCCTCATTTTCTGTTTGTAGAGTGAGAAATTGTCTTTGTAAGTTTTGATGGTGCGTTTCCAGACTCTGATACCGGTTGTCCAAAGCTTTGTACTCATGCTGGAGCTGGTATACACATTGGTTTAATGCTAAGAATATGTTATTTACATTAAATAATGCTGGGAAGGGTGAAGATGCAGGGGGAATGGGGGCGGGAATGGGAGAGGTGAATGATGTGGATGTAGTCGGAGATGTGGGTGGAGGGGGTATAGGTGAGGAAGGTGTCATGGGGGGAGGAAGTGGTGCTGTGGCAGGTGAGGTTTCCATCGTGTCAACTGTTTGAGTGACGGTGTAGATGGGAATCGTGGGTGGAGTGGATGTGACATCGGTGAACAGGGTGGTGAAGGTGGGCATGGTGACGCCCCCGTAATGGATTCCCGGAGAGAGTGGGATGCCCATGACAATGGTAGTGGTAGTGGATGTGGTGGTGCTAGTGTCCTGTGGTGTAGTGAATTGTGTAGTGTGAGGTGGGGATGGTGGTGACAACGGTGCTTCGTGATATTCTTCTGCTTGCGCTGACTCGCCTGGTGCTGATGTATTGATGTGAATTTGCTTCCCGGACCTCCTGGGACGAACGGGAACTCTTTTTTCAAACCTGTGGATGTAGGCCACTGCCTCATGAATGGCCTCATCCAGTCCCACGGCGTCGGCATGAAGGTTCATGGACTCAATGAACAACTCGTCCACACCTTCCTCCGCTAGCAAGTCGTTCATGAGTCTTTTGCCCTGTTCTAGAGACATCTTATGCTGTTCCTGAACCAGTCGCATGGTTCGATATAGTCTCTTGATTTGTGCCGAATATGCTGGGGCACTTGCTAACTCGGAGAGTTCGTCATATTCTTGCTGTTGTTCTTCGTCGGCTTCTTCTTCGTCTCCTCCTGCCTCTTGTTCATCTACATCGACTTCTACAACTTGGGGTTGGGTGGGGGCCGATGTTGTTTTGGGTCGTGGTTCCTGAGCTCGCGCTGCTTCCGCTTCGAGGTTAGAGTCATAGATTAATCTGGCAATTTCTTCATCCGTGAGGTCCTCAAGAGTAAATCCCTGTGGGAATTCCAAATCGGATGGAATGGGTGGAAACACCAGATTAGGCCCCTCCGTGCTTGGTCGTGGTAGCCGGATCGTGAATGGCCTAACTCGTCGTGTCTGGGGAGGAGTAATTTCTGGTGTAGCGGTAGCTCCCCTTGGTTGGGCACAGGGTAGTTGGACTCCCCCCCTCATCTTCTTGGATGGGGGACCTGCTGTTGATAGTCTTCTTTGGAATTCTTGGACTCGGGACCATACGAGTGCCCGCTGAACAGGCACGTCATAAGCCAAGCATCTATAGATTATTCTGGTCAAAGCACAACACCCGTGGAGCACATTCTTCTGTTTTTTGTTCCACCTTTGATGCGCTAGGTGGATCTGGTCTATGATCCAGTGTGGCACAATGATGGGCAGGCTTTCGGTTTCTGCTAGATATAAACTGAACCATATTTTTTTCGGGGGCATTGTGAATCGTTCTTGGGCGGGAAACGCAAAGTGTTGCATGATGGTTCGCAGGTGAAGCGCAATGGTAGGTGTCATTGCTACCATATCCTTCAACTTATTCAGATCCTTGTGCTTCATGCGACCTGGGACCATGGTTTCCTTTTCTGTTGGGATGTGCATGCCATACATTCCCAATGCTTCTCTTACCAGATTGAGATCCAGCTTGAACCTTTTAAGCTCATTACCCGGCAGCAGTGATGGCAACACAAAGGTGCTGTCGCCTCCTTTGGTCCTGCTTGGCGTGATTGTACTGATCAGATATGAACATCGTAAAAAATCCGGCTTTGGTATGTGGGCCCTGAAGTAACTTTCCACACCCGCTTTGACCCAAACTGATCTCATGACTTCGGCATTTTGGTAGCTTTCAAATTCACGTGTGAAAAAGTGGTATCGACCCCATTTGCCATTGAACTCCAATTCTGCTTCCCAGAAGTAGGTTCCATCGCCCAGTGGTCCAGCAACATCACTGAACCAATGCGCATGCTTACCTACTTGAGAAGTGTGTCCTTGAGGAGGATCCTGGATGGGGAGCACATGCACTTCTTGAAGCTCTTGCGGTCTTGCAGTGAGATGTGGCTCAAGGAGAAGTGTTTCTATGTCCACGATCTGGGGCCCAGATCCGGCTTGAGAGCTGGTACCTGCTTCTGCCATGGCCCTGTTTGCTGATTGGTTCTGTGAGAATATAGAACCAAGCGTTAACATTGTAATGGACAAAATAAATCCGTTGTTGTCCCCGTTACAACATTAACATAAGGTAGATGGTGAGTTAGTGGTTAGTAAGTGCATGAAGGCAGTGTGTGTAGTTAGTGATTGTGTTGTCCTAGGAAACTATTGCAGTTAGTAAGTGGGTTATGAATTTACAAATTGGGGTCGGGGGGTTTATTACAGGCCCTAGGCTGCCAAATGCAGTGAATGGGCTTTGCTTTCGGTTTCGGAGAGTCTCTACGGAGCTTTTTCGGTGTCGTGGTTTGAAAACGAGGCCTTTTTGGGACCCATATACAATTGATTACATGCACGTTCTTGGGTTTTGGTGTGTACATGAGTGTCGAGAACGAGTGAAATCTGGCAGCATGCGTCGCTGCGTTATGCTGTTTAAGTTGTGGCCTCAGCGTAGCTACTTGTGCCATCAAGCAAGCCTTAGGCACCCAAATTTGTCTTGATTGTGGGCTTGCCTTCATCGACTTCTTGGGCACCCAAATAGATTTTACTTTAGCAGAAGAATTTCTGGAAGACTTCTTATTAGCGTTGCGTTGTTGGTCACTAATAAGAGGCTTTGCCCCTGTAGTTGACGGTGGTGCAACTGGTCGTTCGCCTTTCCGCACCCATACCTGGTCTATTTTCTGGGCTGTTCTGCTGCGCAGGTACTTTTGATCTCTGACATAGGTAGTACCCTGCTTCTTCTGCCTTTGATCCACCTTGGGTTGCTGCCTCCTTCTAGCCTTTGGAAAAGAAGGGAGTTCCGTTGCATTCCTGACTCCTTTTTTGCAAATATCATTCCTCTGCAACACATAGTTTTGGACAAGAACAGCATGGTCATCTTCATGTGTACCCCTGGAAGGACTAGGAGTCTGTGCCTTTCCTAGTTCCTTGAGTGCTCCATTGTCTAATTCTACTGTAACTCGACTATGATTGACCCAAACCTGGAGAAGTCCACTTCTTAGGTTTAGATTGACTGCTTGGTCATAGATCCAATCCTGACCCAAGACGAGAGGTTCAGTGAGCTCCTCATCTTGACACACTAGTACTTTAACGGTCATTGCCTCCTCGTGAATGTAGAGGGGAAGTTCCACCTCACCCATGCAAGGGGTTTCCACGCCTCCCAATCCTATGAGGTATGCTTCCACAGGATGGACAGTTAACTGTAACTCTTGACAGTAAGACAACTTAACAGCGCTAGTGGCAGCACCTGAGTCAATCAAGGCTCTTACGGTCCTTGTACTCTTTCCTTGTCCTATGTCTATGGTTATGAAAGGACGTCTATCAATTATTCTATTCGAGCTTGTTCCTGCAACTTCACACATGGCTATGGGAAATCCTTGGTCTGCATAGTCATTCGCTCCAGGCTGATCTCTACCTTGCCTTCGTAGTTTCATCCTTCTGATGCGTTCTAAAGCCTCTGCTTGAGCTTCTTCTCTAATTCTCTTTTCTTCCTCTTTGCGTTTCTTAGCAGTGTTGAGTCGGCTGAGCATTTCCTCCGTGAGGGGTTCCTGGTACAACTTGACTCTGCATCCGCTAATATAGTTAGGGAGAACATCACCCTCTAATGTGGCCAATTGTACTGCTCCACTTGTGGAGATCCTATTGATGATCATAGGTCCGTAGCCTCTCTTTTCTAGCTTCCTCGCGTGTTGTTTGAGTGTATAGACTAGGACTAGATCTCCTGCTTTCAAACCCTTATCCTTTATGTGGGCATCAAAGTATGCCTTCTGTCTCTTCTTGGCAGCATATATGCCTGCAGCAGCTCGCAGTCTTGTTTCTCCTAATCGTTCAAGGTCAAAAATTCTAGAGGATAGCTCATGACCTGTCCATTCGTGCTCTTGTGCTACTCTCAATGTAGGGATCAGGAAGTCCAAGGGTAGCACAGCGTTTTGGCCGAATACCATCTGAAAGGGGGTGGCTTGGAGTACCGTTTTGTAGGCAACTCGGTATGCCCAAACAGCATGGTGTAGCTGTTTGTCCCAGTCAGAGCGTTTAGTGTTCACTAATTTTGTCAGCACATTGCACAAAATCTTATTAGTGCTCTCAGCTTGACCATTAGCTTGAGGGTGATAAGGGGCAGACTTCTTGTGTATTACCAAGAATTCTCGGAGTAGATTTTCAATCACTTCGTTCAAGAAATGAGTGCCTCTATCACTTACAAGCTCTATGGGTAGTCCATATCTCGTGAATACATTCTCAAACAAGAATTTGGCAGTTGTTTGAGCATCGTTCTTGGTTGTAGCTTTTACCTCTACCCACTTGGTGAGATAATCTGTTGCCACAATGATGTATTCCGCATGAGAGCCTTTCGCTGGGGGATTAATAGGGCCTACGAAGTCTATTCCCCACTTAGAGAATGCACGTCCACCCATCATAGGTTTCAGTGGCATCTCATCTTTGCGTATAGGATACTGAGTCCTCTGACAGACATCACACCGTTTCACATAAGTATGTGCATCCATGTGAAGGGTAGGCCACCAGAAGCCCGCAAACAATATTGCCTTGATTACCCGATCTGGTCCAAAGTGTCCTCCTGCTACACCTTGGTGAGCAGTTTCTAAGATCTTAAGATATTCACTCTCATGGACACATAATCTCAAGTAACCATCTTTATCGCGCTTATATAGATTATCACCTATGAGTGAATAATCCAGGGCTTCTTGTTCTAAACTCCTTTTCCTAGCTAGAGTCATGTCTGGGGGGAATGTGTTTGTCCGCAAGAATGATACTAGAGGTTCACTCCAATCTGGCACAATGGATACTTGATAGAGAGTGGCATGTTCCACAGGTGGTTTAGTGCAACAGATTGGGCATTCTTTGCACAACTTTTGGACATCCGCTTCCATAGTTGGCCAGTGCACGCCGAATCTCTTTAGAGTTTGCAACGTTCGTTGCTTCGAATGGTGTTGCTCTAACGCACCTACATGTGCTAATTGCAACCATTTAGCGTACTCATCCTCTTCTACGCAACAAGCCAAGATCCCTTGATCTGTGTGCTTGTACATGCTGCCTGCCATGATGTGATATTTTTGGGCTTTTACTATCTCTCTATTCCGTGTGTTCACCACTGGATGATTAGGCCCGTATGTCAATACTGGTACTATTGGCTTGGCCCACTGCGGCACCACTTCCAAATTAAACAAGTAAGCATCAGGAAGGTCATCTGACACTCCTTGTGGGGCTTCTCCCGATGTGAGCCTAGAGAGATGATCTGCTCTCAAGTGGGTTCTACCTTTTCTTACCACAACCTCGAAGTCGTATTCCATTAGCAAGAGAAACCATCTCACTAATCTTCCTGTATTGCATGGCTTGTTTACTAGGTACAACAATGCCTGATGATCAGTAAAAAATTTGAACTTATTTGCAAGCAAATAATGTCTAAACTTTTTAACTGCATACACCATACCTAATCCTTCTCGCTCTGTAGTGGTGTAATTCCGTTCAGCCGCATTCAATTGTCTACTGGCATAGGCAATTGGAAGATCCATATTACCTTCACCAGTAGGTTGTGCAAGCACACATCCAATCGCATAATTGGATGCATCCACATGAACATGGAATGGCTTATTCCAATCTGGTGTGGTCAAGATTGGTGCTGAACATAATCTTCGTTTAAGCTCTTGGAAGGAATTCTCACATTCATCCGTCCACTCAAAGTTTGTCAGAAGTCCGTACATGGGCTTTGCAATGACAGCATACATGTGTATAAATCCTCGATAATAACCACAATGCCCCATGAAAGCTTGCACTTCCTTGACATTCTTTGGCCTAGGTAGCTCTGCTATGGCTCTCACCTTTTCTTCGTCGGTAGATATGCCATTCTTTGACACTATGTGTCCTAGAATCTTACCTTGCCTAACCATAAAAACGCACTTTTCTGGGTTCAGGCAGACTTGGTACTCTCTACATTTGTCAAAGATTTGTTTGAGTTCAGGAATATGGGTTTGTCTAATGTTGGAATGAGCACAAAGATCATCAACATAGAGTTCTAAACTCTTCCTCAGGAATTCCTTAAACACATGGCACATCAGCCTCTGGAAGGTAGCTGGTGCATTGGTAAGCCCAAATGGCATTACTCTAAAAGCAAAAATGCCCCATTCTGTGGCAAAGGCTGTCTTGTGCTGATCCTCTGGAGCTATGGCTACTTGATTGTAGCCCGAGAATCCATCAAGGAAACTGTACACTTCCTTGCCTGCCACTCTTTCTAAGAGATGTTCTGTGATGGGAAGCGGATAGTTATCTCGGATTGTGGCTGCATTAACCTTCTTCAAGTTAATGCACACACGCAGCTTACCATTCTTCTTGGGCACCACTACGATGGGGGATACCCATTCAGTGTGCTCAATTTCATAGATAAATCCGGCTTCGACCAGTCTATCTATCTCTTCCTTGATCTTAGCAGCATAGTTATCGTTATATGTATAAGGCTTTTGCTTAGAGGGTTTGGCATCTGAGGTCATGGGGATGGTGTGTGAGCATATGTCAGGGTCAACACCTTTCAAATCCTTGTAACTCCAAGCGAATACATCTCTGTATTCTCTTAGCAAGGTAATCAATTCGTACTCTTCTTCTTCTGTCAGGTCATGGCCTATATACGTGCATCTCTCCTCTCCTTTTTCTATGGCCACTACTATTTTCTTGGTGGTTTCTTTGTTATCATAGGCCTCTCCTGATTGTGCCTCTCGTTTAGGCATTCTTATCATGACTCTCCTGTCATCTATCTCATACTTCTTAAAATTTCCGGGGACCTCAAACAAAGATTCTTCCTCTTCTGGTGAGGCTTCTCTCTTTTTTCGTTTCTTTCCTTCTTCCTTCGGGGTCACATGTGTTGTTAATCTTACATTAGTTGTAACCTCTCCATGCCTCTGGGGTTGAAATTCTACTTCGTGGAAGTATTCTTCATCTGATGCAAATGGTGGGTCCATAATGATTGACTCTAGATCGGAGTCACTTGCATCCTCAAATGCATCAGGGCTAGGTTCGCATTCTTCTAGAACTGCCTCTCCCATGATTGGCTCTATGGAGAAGACTGAAATATCATAACCATCCTCATCACAGTGAGGTGTCCATTGTTCTTCGTTGATGGCTACGTCCATTGTTGCTAAGATTTCTGCCCAACCGTGAGGTTCAAATTCTTCGTCTGGAAAAACTACAGGTGCATAGGCTGGGTCTTGGATTGATCTATGGGTTTCTTTCGCACCTACCTCTCTGGCTTTCTCTCTCTTCTCTTCTTCAACTGCTACCTTGCACATCCATAAGTGAGTATCTTCATGCATCCATGAGGATCCAGATCCTATGGAATGCACCGATTCTGTATCATCTTTGGCTCTATGGATGGGATTCCACTGGATAGGAGGTACATCCCTATGAGAGTAATCTTTGAGATTGACTTTGGTCGTAACACCTAAGTGCTGCAGGTACAAAGAATTGGTTCCCCAATCCTGTACCACTTGCAACTGTCGCATAAATGGTCTTCCCAAAATCATCTCATAGGCATGATTTTTGCTGAAGTCACATATAGCAAAACTATGCTCAAACTCGACACCACAAGTGGTGAGAGTTATTCCTTCTAGCAATCCTAGGGGTCTCTCTATGTGACCATCGGCCATTTGCAATTTCATTCTCGTTGGCCTCAGTGCCGGCTTGCCCCAACGCTTCCATAAGGAGGTAGTGGCAATTGCAACTCCTGCACCTGAGTCCAAAATTGCCTTTGTGGTGTAGTCCTGGTAGGTAATGGGAAGATAGGTGTTCCCTTCTTCACCTTCGCACATGTCTCCTATCTTATCCAAGGGAATTTCTGGCACTGTCCTATGGGATCCTACCCGGGAATGAGGTTTTGCAACTTCAGTTACTCGACTGGCTGCATAATTCCGCGCGTTTAGTCTATTCTCAGGCAGTTCTTCCAAAGTGCAATCGCGTTGCATCTTGGTGTTCGTTACTACCTCCGTGTTCCTTGGTATGACTGAGTCGTCGTTCCTTACCATGACTGTGGGTGCTCTCATACATGTGGACTTTGCTTCCCATGGGCCTGTGAAGTGGGGTAGCTCCTGTATGGAATTAGACTCAAAGTCCAATCTCTCATGAGACTGAGTACTCTCATGTTCCCCGTAAATGGATGGGATGTCTTGTGGGAATTGGTCGTGTGCATCGTCCACAAGTTCAAATGGAGGGGCGACCTCACTTTCGTTATCCCATTTGTCTTCTTGAATCTCTCGTAGGAAGTCTGGTGCAAACCGATTCATAGAAGAAGAAGTGTCCGGCTCCGTAGAATTGGGCGCGTAAGCAACCTGTGAAGGAGGGCTGATTCTATTGTTGGCTCTCTCCTCGTTTTCGCAAATGACTGGAGCACAAGCTTCTTGGGGAGGATTACTTATTCTATTACTTTTCCGAACAGGCTCATACACTCCCTGAGAAGGAATGTAGGCAACCTGTGGAGGTACTTGAGCTTTCGAGGGAGGCTCATCTGCCTTTTGGGGGGGAAGATAAGCTTCTTGAGGAGGCTTGCTTATCTGTTCTCTCGCCCTTTCTTTTCTTTGAGGGACAGGTTCCTTTTCTGATCGTGCAATTAGCCTTTCTATTCTTTCTAAGGAGGGGAAGTTGTCTGGTTTAGTGGAATTGGCTGCATAAACTTCCGATGGGGAATGGCTCAGGTTTTT
Source organism: Ceratopteris richardii (assembly GCA_020310875.1). Taxonomy (NCBI): domain Eukaryota; kingdom Viridiplantae; phylum Streptophyta; class Polypodiopsida; order Polypodiales; family Pteridaceae; genus Ceratopteris; species Ceratopteris richardii. The sequence goes on along the minus strand of CM035432.1, from coordinate 20,363,097 downwards.
GCTTGCTTTTTCTTTCTCCTGATTTTTTTCTTCCTTGTCAGATCTTGCAATTATCCTCTCTAACTTTTCTAGGAATCCATCCAAGTGTAATTGCGTCTTGGATGAGCCCGAGTAATTAAAAAGGCGACTGGCTTCAAACATAGTCTGAGCCAATGCGACCATTTTCGCGCACAGTTTGGTTCTTTCTATCTCTAGGTCAGCTCTGGGATAGCACTTGGCATGATCCGTGACGTTCGGCCCTTCTTGGATTCTGGCCTGATATGCTTTGAGCATCATGTCTATGTCTTCAGGAGTGGGATCAGCTAATACTGATCCTACCCTAGGGGGTGGTGGGATTTGATGAGGCGGTGGGGAAGGTGGTGAGTCGGATGGAGATGGGAGTGGTGGAGGCGGGGTGATGTGAGAGGGAGTTTGAGCTGTGAGTTCGGTTATCCTCGCTTTGGTTTCTCTTATGCTTTCCTCAAGCTCACTCATCTTTTTGGCCCATTGTCGTTTCATTCTTTCTCGACTATCTTTCCATGCTCTAGTCCTTTTCTTTGTTACGCTCTCGGTTTCACTAGCCTCTGGGCCCTTTTCCTTGCTTGTCTCTTGGTTTTGCTGTAATGCCTGAGCTCTAGTGACTACCTGCACTGGTGCAGTGGAAGTGACGCTTCCTGAGGGATCTACAACCAAACCGATCACATTGATAGGAGTGATTTTTGGCATATTATTGGGGTTCTTAGGACAATCACGTAAGAGATGTTCTTTTCCACAATCTTGGCAGAAACCTTGGATAGTCACTGACTGGGGTTGTGTAGGTGGAGGCAAGGGACAATCACGAATGAGATGATCTCCTTGGCATCTGTAGCACGGTCCTCTTGGGAATGGAGGTCTCACTTGCCTAGGTTGAGGCCTGGGGTTGGGGTTTGCATACATGACGTTCGTGTAATCTGACTCCCAACTAGGTTCACTTGGTTCCTCACTATAGTAAGACTCACCATGTTCTGGAGACTACATGTAGTAAGCCTGGGGACTATCGACATGTGTAGAATCAAAGCTATGGTCACTTGGGTCACTTTCTGAGATCAATGGGGTTACTGGTACTATGGCCCTATTCAGGTTTTCTTCTGCAACAGCATACTTTACTGGAATCACGTTAGTGGGGTTTGGAGGCTGTTGAGTTAGCACCGGTTGGGGTCTCTGTTGGGCCTGATATGGTTGCTGATAGGTTTGTTGGGGTCTAGCATATTGTGGTGGTGGAGGGTACTGGTTCTGGTATCTGCCTTGTTGGTAGGGCTGTGGGTATGGTTGCCTAACTGCCTGCTTGTTGTATGGGCAATCTTGTGCGGTGTGATTGGTGTATCTTCGTTCTATGGTGCAATATTGGCTATTAGGATTGACCTGGGGTTGAGCCATAATGGGACACACGTTTGCCATGTGGTCACCACCGCATGTATAGCACCTCTTCGCTGGGGCAAACCTTGGGATTTGTTTGCTAGTTACACCTAATTTCTGAGCTACCTTTTCGGCAAGTTCCTCAATTGATGTGGATTGTGAGGAAGAGTGACTGGATGCACTATCTGAATCTTTGTAGATTTTGGAAAGCTCTAGCTCTTCCCCTAGGTTATCTTCAATGTCAATGCACATGCGTACACATTCTTCTATGGTCCTAGGGTCCTTCAGATACACATAGGATCTCAATTTCGTACTCAGCAATCCATCAAGGAATAAGGCTACTTGTTTAGCAGATGTGGGTAGTTCCGAAATAGGGCACCTTTCAAGATATTGTCTAAATCTTCTTCCGGCCAATCTGACAGTCTCTTGGGGGGTCTGTTTGAAGCTGTGAATCAATGAGGAGGTATTGTGTCTTATGCCGCTCTTAGAGAACTCTACAATGAATGCCTCTAGGAGTTGGTCTATGCTCCTGAACTGACACTCATCTAATGGCTGAAACCATGTGAGTGCTGTGTTCCTAAGGGTTAGACCGAAGGCATTGTACTGCGTGAACAGATCCTCCACTTGTTCAGCTCTCAAGACTTGCTTGAACTCCGCCACATGATCATAGGGATCTCCTGTGCCATCAAAGTAATTCTTCATGGACTTAACTAGCTGGGTGGGTCTCAAGGTTCTTGTGTGCTCTCTAGGCCTCGGCAGAGGGAATCCATCTACATTTCTTTGGTTCCTGTGGGCTCTATGCATCTCAGGTTCTACCCTATTCGTCTCTGTTCTCGTTCTTTCTCTGCCCACTGGGTTGGCAAAACTTACTTCTGGTCTATCTCTACTTCTGTCTCTTTGCATACCATGAGCTTGGGAAGTTCCAGCCCCAGGGTGACCATAGGATACATTTGATCTTGGTTGGGGGAAAATAAATTCACCCTTCCAAGTGTGAGCATGCCTATCGTTTTCTGTCACCACAAAGATCCGTTCTGAAGCATGATCTAAATAGGTCACTCTGCCTGGGCTATCCGGATCCTTAAACTCATAGATCATGATATTTCCTATGTCTGTTGGCTGATTAGACTTATACCTCCAAAAGGCTTCATCAGTTTCTCGATTGAGGAGCAACTCTATGCTCTTGTTGTCTTGGGGGACCCACTCAGGCGTGATAATCCTAGTGAGAACTGATTTACCTCGAGGGGTTCTAGGTTCCGCACCCATGTTCCCTTGTTCCAGGTCACCTAAGTCTACTTCTGAGATTACATTCCCAAATTCATCTGTCCTATCAGGATGACTAGTGACTACATATATAGTTCCTTCTTTGTCCAGGTATGCACCATTTTCAAACTTGACCGCTGGGTGCTCTAGTCCTATGGATTGGTCAGGGTTTTTAATCTGGACCACGGATCTTCCTAGGCCGTCCTCATAGATGCTAGCACCTAGTCGGTTGGTCCTAAGATACTCCAGCTGCGTTTTGTAAGGGCCTTCTACCCTGTACAGGTAAGGCACTCCTGAACTTCCCGTAGGTCTGTCCATGCCTTGAGACATTTCTGACTCACTGGTCTCAGAGCTAGGGTAGTATGAGTGGTGGCTCAACTGCTGGGCCCAAGACCTTGCAGTATGATTGACACTAGCCTCTGAAGACCTAAGGCTTTGTCTTTCCCTTGCTAAATGTCGTCCTGATCTAAGGTTCATATGCTTAACTGATTAGCCCAATTTTTCCAGAGTACAACCTCGCTGCCGATCAATTGGTATCAGTTACTTGATTCTTTTTAGTTAATTATTGTGTTTATGGTCTTGTCTGATATCACGTCGTCAGGAACACTTGAATGTTCTTCGTACTTTCAGGTTGATCGTTCCACGTTAGGTTCGTTTCCCTTAGATTATCGACAGTACAGTAACTAAGTTTTTAGCTTGAACTTGAGTTTTTTAATAGTCTTCAACTTGATAACTGCCTATCGTCGCCCTGGCTTACTCCTATCTCTACTCGTTCTTAGCTTGAGCTAGGAAATGACAGAGGGAGTTGAGAATAATCCAACCTTACTTGTTGATCCCTTGCTTTCTGGTGCTCAAGAACCCGATTCTCAAGCTTGCAAAGAAACCTTGCTTTGTACGCTCTCTGTTGCTCTCAATGGACCTATAAAAGTCCCACGGTTAGCTCAATGCTTATATTCAAAGGACAAAACCAACCACTTTCATTCATGTGACACAAACACACATCTGCATTGTGACTTTTAGGAAAATAATTCTAAAGACCCCTGACTTTGAGCCCCCTGGGTATGGTCAACTTCAAAATACCCTCTCTGAAAATCAATGCATTATCTTTATAAAAAACAGTTGAGGGCGTGTAGTATATGCCACGAGCTTTCCAACAAGCCCAAGAGCTCAAAAATTGTATTTCGTATGAAAATGTTAGGACTGTTCAGGGTTTAGGGAGTTAAATCAGGGTTCAATACAAGCTAACAGTCGAACAGGAATACTCGAGTAGCTTGTGGCACGGCCTAACAATGCAATACTACACCCTAGAGTTTGTCCCACACTTAATCACAATTTAAACCAATCACTTTGCCTTAAAAATTTGACCTAAATTGCCCTTCTAACGCGTTCGCAAAGTCTGTCGGTCGCGATTGACAGGTCAGTCGCGATCGACGTGTCGATCGCGATTGACAGGTCCGTCGTGGCTGTCAGTCGCGATTGACTGGTCAGTCGCGATTGACAGGGGTTGCGAAAAGTCAATCAATCGTGGTCAAAGCGTCGTTGACTCTGTCGGTCGCGATTGATGAGTCGATCGCGATTGACAGGTCGGTCGCGAGGGTCTGTCGATCGTGGTCAAACAGTCGTTGACCGTGTCGGTCGCGATTGACAAAGCCGTCGTGGTCTGTCCGTCGTGGTCAAACAGTCGTTGACTGTGTCGGTCGCGATTGATGAGTCGATCGCGATTGATGGCTCGATCGCGATTGACACGTGTCACGCATATGGTCAGTCGGTCGTGGTCAATCGGTCGTTGACTCTATCGGTCGCGATTGACAGAGCCGTCGTGGGCTGTCGGTCGCGATTGACGTGTCGATCGCGATTGACAGGTCTGTCCGTCGTGGTTTGTCGATCGCGATTGACAGAGCGATCGCGATTGACAGAAATCTGTGGAATTTCAAAAAACTAAACACATTTTTGGGAAGCCCTTGGCCTGTAGGTCATGGATATGCACTTTGTTTAGCAATTAGAGCAATTTTTCTGTCGGTCGCGATTGACAGAGCTCGGCGACACACAGACAGTTACTCAGATTTCCGTACCTGCGCAGAGTGCTGGGGATGATGATGCGGCCTGTACCTGCAGAATGCTCACAAAACATGCAAAAAACAGCACATGCAAATTCGCTCTCTCGCTCTCTCTCACAAGTGAAATGAGGGAAATGAGGTGGAGATGGGGATATAGTCAAAAACTGAAATTTTCGCGATGATGGAGATGGATGTGGGAGATGGTGATGATGATGATGGTGATGAAGATGGTGAAGAAAGTAAAAGAAATTCGATGAGAGTGAAGAAAATACCTACAACTCCAACGCGTCAACTCTACGTCTTACCATCACACGCTCGTCCTCAAAGCTCGATCCCCGGCAACGGCGCCAAAATTTGGTGTAGCTCAGTGATGAGTAGCACCTCCTTTAATGTCAATCCGGGAAGACGTGAGGATGGTATGAAGACCTCGAGCAAGTGGCGGCACAAGTGCGTGAGTGAGAAGCACACAAGCATGCACACACATACACACACACGCGCACACAAGGCAAGACAAAGAGTGAGAATCAATGGAGCTTTTAGATTACTTTCAAAATGCTCTTACAAGTTCGTTTCAATTACAATCTAACCTCAAAAATGAGCTCTCTAGCTCCTTTTATAGTTTTTGACTAGCTTTTGGCCCTGTCCAGACCTAGTGTCCGGCCTAGTTAAAAATTAGGTTCCAGGGCTTATTTGGGGGCTCAAACGAGATCTAAAAATTATGAAAATTGGTACGCAACTACTTCTAAGGCTCCTCAAGCTCAAGGACTCCTTGGCTTGCACAAAATGGAGCTACAAAAATGTGAAATGAGATTTACAATGATTATTAGTGATAAAAATCACTGTTGTTGTAGGGATTTCTTCTAGTGATCTGCCATACATATCTTCAAGCTCCCTACTTGCTCTTCTTCCCTGCATGTCCATCTCTCTGATTTGCATTAATGTCTTGAAAAAATATTGGCCTACTTGCCAGATCTTCTTTGACTGCCCTGTTTGCTCGTGCTGTCCCTTCGCTCTGACTCCCTTCTTTGACTTTCACGTCTTGTAGTTCCTGATGTACCAAGGCTACTGCCAACAGACACAATACCTCCTCATTGATTCACAGCTTCAAACAGACCCCCCAAGAGACTGTCAGATTGGCCGGAAGAAGATTTAGACAATATCTTGAAAGGTGCCCTATTTCGGAACTACCCACATCTGCTAAACAAGTAGCCTTATTCCTTGATGGATTGCTGAGTCCAAAATTGAGATCCTACGTGTATCTGAAAGACCCTAGGACAATAGAAGAGTGTGTACGTATATGCATTGACATTGAAGATAACCTAGGAGAAGAGCTAGAGCTGTCCAAAATTTACAAAGATTCAGACAGTGCATCTAGTCACTCTTCCACGCAATCCACATCAATTGAGGAACTCGCAGAGAAAGTGGCCCAGAAATTAGGAGTAACTAGCAAACAAATCCCAAGGTTTGCCCCAGTGAAAAGATGCTATACATGCGGTGGTGACCATATGGCGAACGTCTGTCCCATTATGGCTCAACCCCAAGTAAACCCTAGTAGCCAGTACTGCACCATAGAACGGAGATACACCAACCACACCGCACAAGATTGCCCATACAACAAGCAGGCGGTTAGGCAACCCTACCCTCAGCCCTACCAACAAGGCAGATACCAGAACCAGTACCCTCCACAACCATATGGCAGGCCACAACAAAATTTCCAACCTCAATATCAAAACCAACAAAGGCCTAAGCCTGTGCTAGCACAACAACCCCCAGCCCCAACTAATGTGATTCCGGTAAAGTATACTGCTGCAGAAGAGAACCTGAATAGAGCTATAGTCCCAGTAACACCCTTGATCTCTGAAAATGACCCAAGTGATCATAGCTTTGATTCTACCCATGTTGATAGCCCCCAGGCCTACTACATGCAGTCTCCTGAGCATGGTGAGTCCTATTATAGCGAAGAGACAAGCGAACCCAGTTGGGAGTCAGACTACACAAACGTCATGTATGCAAATCCCAATCCTAGGCCTCAATCTAGGCAAGTCAGACCTCCATTCCCAAGAGGACCGTGCTACAGATGCCAAGGTGATCACCTCATTCTTGATTGTCCCTTACCTCCGCCTACACAAACTCAGTCCGTGACTATCCAAGGCTTTTGCCAAGACTGCGGAAAAGAGCATCTCTTACGAGATTGCCCTAAGAACCCCAATAGCATGCCAAAAATCACCCCTATCAACGTTGTTGGGTTAGTGGTAGACTCCTCAGGAAGTGTCACTTCCACTGCACCAGTACAGGTAGTCACTCGAGCTCAAGCTTTGCAGCAAAACCAAGGGGTAGGCCAGGAAAAGAGCCCAGATGCTAGCGATACTGAGAGCCAAAATAAAAAGAGAACAAGAGCTTGGAGAGATAGCCGCGAACGCATGAAAAGGCAATGGGCAAAGAAGATGAGTGAACTTGAGGAAAGTCTACGAGAAACCAAGGCTAAAATCATAGAGATCACATCTCAACCGCACTCTCACACATTCCCACAGCTACCATCCCCATCACCCTCCACCCCTTCACCCTCTAAGACAGCCCACGTAACCCACCCACCACCCCAAACAGGATCGGTATTAGCTGATCCCACTCCCGAAGACATAGACATGATGCTTAAAGCATATCAGGCCAGAATCCAAGAAGGGCCAAATGTCACGGATCATGACAAGTGCTATCCTAGAGCTGACCTAGAGATAGAAAGAACCAAACTATGCGCGAAAATGGTCGCATTGGCCTAGACTATGTTTGAAGCCAGTCGCCTTTTCAATTACTCAGGCCCAGCCAAAACGCAATTACACTTGGATGGATTCCTAGAGAAGTTAGAGAGGATAATTGCAAGATCTGACAAGGAAGAAAAAAACCAAGACCAAGAAAAAGCAAGCAAAAATAGGAATCATTCCCAATCAGAAGTGTATGTGGCCAATGCCCCTAAACCGGACAACTTCCCCTCCTTAGAAAGAATAGAGAGGCCAATAGCACAGCCAGAAAAGGAACCTACCCCTCAAAGAAAGGAAAGGGCAAGGGAACGGATAAGCCAGCCTCTTCAGGAAGCCCGTGGGCCTCCTCAAGAAGCTTATCTTCCCCCCCAAAAGGCAGAGGAGCCTCCCTCGAAAGCTCAAGTACCTCCACAGGTTGCCTACATTCCTTCTCAGGGAGTGTATGAGCCTGTTCGGAAAAGTAATAGAATAAGTAATCCTCCCCAAGAAGCTTGTGCTCCAGTCATTTGCGAGAACGAGGAGAGAGCCAACAATAGAATCAGCCCTCCTTCACAGGTTGCTTATGCGCCCAATTCTACGGAGCCAGACACTTCTTCTTCTATGAATCGGTTTGCACCAGACTTCCTACGAGAGATTCAAGAAGACAAATGGGATAACGAAAGCGAGGTCGTCCCTCCTTTTGAACTTGTGGACGATGCACACGACCAATTCCCACAAGACATCCCATCTATTTACGGGGAGCATGAGAGTGTTCAGTCTCACGAGAGATTAGACTTCGAGTCTAATTCCATACAAGAGCTACCCCACTTCACAGGCCCATGGGAAGCAAAGTCCACATGTATGAGAGCACCCACAGTCATGGTAAGGAACGACGATTCAGTCATACCTAGGAACACGGAGATAGTAAAGAACACCAAAGTGCATCGCGATCTCACTTTGGAAGAACTGCCCAAGGACAGACCAGAAGCGCGGAAATATGTAGCTAGTCAAGTAACTGAAATTGCAAAACCTCATTCCCGGGTAGGATCCCATAGGACAGTGCCAGAAATTCCCTTGGATAAGATAGGAGATATGTGTGAAGGTGAAGAAGGGAACACCTATCTTCCCATTACCTACCAAGAGTACACCACCAAGGCAATTTTAGACTCAGGTGCAGGAGTTGCAATTGCCACCACTTCCCTTTGGAAGCGTTGGGGCAAGCCGGCACTCAGGCCAACGAGGATGAAATTGCAAATGGCCGATGGTCATATTGAGAAACCCTTAGGATTGCTAGAAGGAATAACTCTCACCACTTGTGGTGTTGAGTTCGAGCATAGTTTTGCTATATGTGACTTCAGCAAAAATCATGCCTATGAGATGATTTTAGGAAGACCATTCATGCGACAGTTGCAAGTGGTACAGGATTGGGGAACCAATTCTTTGTACCTGCAGCATTTAGGTGTTACAACCAAAGTCAATCTCAAGGATTATTCTCATAGAGATGTCCCTCCTATCCAATGGAATCCCATCCATAGAGCCAAAGAGGATACAGAATCGGTGCATTCCATTGGGTCGGGATCCTCATGGATGCATGAAGATACTCACTTATGGATGTGCAAGGTAGCAGTAGAAGAAGAGAAGAGGGAGAAAGCCAGAGAGGTAGGTGCGAACGAAACTCATAGACCCATTCAAGACCCAGCCTATGCACCTATAGTCTTTCCAGATGAGGAGTTTGAACCCCATGGTTGGGCAGAAATCTTAGCAACAATGGACGTAGCCATCAATGAAGAACAATGGACACCTCACTGTGATGAGGATGGCTATGACATTTCAGTCTTCTCCATAGAGCCAATCATGGGAGAGGCAGTTTTAGAAGAATGCGAACCTAGCCCTGATGCATTTGAGGATGCAAGTGACTCCGATCTAGAGTCAATCATTATGGACCCACCATTTGCATCGGATGAAGAATATTTCCATGAAGTAGAATTTCAACCCCAGAGGCATGGAGAGGTTACAAATGATGTAAGATTAGCAACACATATGACCCCGAAGGAAGAAGGAAAGAAACGAAAGAAGAAAGAAGTCTCACCAGAGGAGGAAGAATCTTTGTTTGAGGTCCCAGAAAATTTTAAGAAGTATGAGATAGATGACAGGAGAGTCATGATAAGAATGCCTAAACGAGAAGCACAATCAGGAGAGGCCTATGATAACAAAGAAACCACCAAGAAAATAGTAGTGGCCATAGAAGAAGGAGAGGAGAGATGCACGTATATAGGCCATGACCTGACAGAAGAAGAAGAGCATGAATTGATTGCCTTGCTAAGAGAATACAGAGATGTATTCGCTTGGAGTTACAAGGATTTGAAAGGGGTTGACCCGGACATATGCTCACACACTATTCCCATGACCTCAGATGCTAAACCCTCGAAGCAAAAGCCTTATACATATAACGATAATTATGCTGCTAAGATCAAAGAAGAGATAGATAGACTGGTTGAAGCTGGATTTATCTACGAAATTGAGCACACTGAATGGGTGTCCCCCATCGTAGTGGTGCCCAAGAAGAATGGCAAGCTGCGTGTGTGCATTAACTTGAAAAAGGTTAATGCCGCCACGATTCGAGATAACTATCCGCTTCCCATCACAGAACATCTCTTAGAAAGGGTGGCAGGCAAGGAAGTGTACAGCTTCCTTGATGGATTTTCGGGCTACAATCAAGTAGCCATAGCTCCAGAGGATCAGCATAAGACAGCCTTTGCCACAGAGTGGGGCATTTTCGCTTTTAGAGTAATGCCATTTGGGCTTACCAATGCACCAGCCACCTTCCAGAGGCTGATGTGCCATGTGTTTAAGGAGTTCCTGAGGAAGAGTTTAGAAGTCTACGTTGATGATATTTGTGCTCATTCCAACATTAGGCAAACCCATATTCCTGAACTCAGACAAATCTTTGACAAATGTAGAGAATACCAAGTCTGCCTGAACCCAGAAAAGTGCGTTTTTATGGTCAGGCAAGGCAAGATTCTAGGACACATAGTGTCAAAGAATGGCATATCTACCGACGAAGAAAAAGTGAGAGCCATAGCAGAGCTACCTAGGCCAAAGAATGTCAAGGAAGTACAAGCTTTCATGGGGCATTGTGGTTATTATCGACGATTTATACACATGTATGCTGTCATTGCAAAGCCCATGTACGGACTTCTGACAAACTTTGAGTGGACGGATGAATGCGAGAATTCCTTCCAAGAGCTTAAATGAAGATTATGTTCAGCACCAATCTTGACCACACCAGATTGGAATAAGCCATTCCATGTTCATGTGGATGCATCCAATTATGCCATTGGATGTGTGCTTGCACAACCTACTGGTGAAGGTAATATGGATCTTCCAATTGCCTATGCCAGTAGACAATTGAATGCGGCTGAACGGAATTACACCACTACAGAGAGAGAAGGCTTAGGCATGGTATATGCAGTTAAGAAATTTAGACACTATTTGCTTGCAAATAAGTTTAAATTTTTTACTGATCATCAGGCATTATTATATCTTGTAAACAAGCCATGCAATACAGGAAGATTAGTGAGATGGTTTCTCTTGCTAATGGAATATGACTTTGAGGTTGTGGTAAGAAAAGGTAGGACTCATTTGAGAGCAGATCACCTCTCTAGACTCACATCGGGAGAAGCCCCACAAGGAGTGTCAGATGACCTTCCTGATGCTTACTTGTTTAATTTGGAAGTTATACCGCAGTGGGCTAAGCCATTGGTACCAGTATTGACATACGGGCCTAACCATCCAGTGGTAAACACACGGAATAGAGAGGTTGTAAAAGCCCAAAAATACCACATCATGGCAGGAAGCATGTACAAGCACACAGATCAAGGGATCTTGGCTTGTTGCGTAGAAGAGGATGAGTACGCTAAATGGTTGCAATTAGCACATGTAGGTGCGTTAGAGCAACACCATTCAAAGCAACGAACTTTACAGACTCTACAGAGATTCGGAGTGCATTGGCCAACTATGGAAGCGGATGTCCAAAAGTTGTGCAAGGAATGCCCAATCTGTTGCACTAAACCACCTGTGGAACATGCCACTCTCTATCAAGTATCCATTGTGCCAGATTGGAGTGAACCTCTAGTATCATTCTTGAGGACAAATACATTCCCTCCAGACATGACTCTAGCTAGAAAAAGGAGTTTGGAACAAGAAGCCCAGGATTATTCACTCGTTGGTGATAATCTATACAAGCGCGGTAAGGATGGTTACCTGAGACTGTGTGTCCATGAAAGTGAGTATCTTAAGATCTTAGAAACTGCTCACCAAGGTGTAGCAGGAGGACACTTTGGACCGGATCGGGTGATCAAGGCAATCCTATTTGCGGGCTTTTGGTGGCCTACCCTTCACATGGATGCACATACCTATGTGAAACGGTGTGATGTCTGTCAAAGAACTCAGTGTCCCATACGCAAAGATGAGATGCCACTGAAACCTATGATGGGTGGACGTGCATTCTCTAAGTGGGGAATAGACTTCGTAGGTCCTATTAACCCCCCAGCTAAGGGTTCTCATGCGGAATACATCATTGTGGCAACAGATTATCTCACCAAGTGGGTAGAGGTAAAAGCTACAACCAAGAACGATGCTCAAACAACTGCCAAATTCTTGTTTGAGAATGTATTCACAAGATACGGGCTACCTATAGAGCTTGTAAGTGATAGAGGCACTCATTTCTTGAACGAAGTGATTGAAAACCTACTCCAAGAATTCTTGGTAATACACAAGAAGTCTGCCCCTTATCACCCTCAAGCTAATGGACAAGCTGAGAGCACTAATAAGATTTTATGCAATGTACTGACAAAATTAGTGAACACTAAACGCTCTGAATGGGACAAACAGCTACACCATGCTGTTTGGGCATACCGAGTTGCCTACAAAACGGTACTCCAAGCCACCCCCTTTCAGATGGTATTCGGTCAAAACGCTGTGTTACCCTTGGACTTCTTGATCCCTACATTGAAAGTAGCACAAGAGCACGAATGGACAGGTCATGAGCTCTCCTCTAGGATCTTTGACCTTGAACGATTAGGGGAAACAAGACTGAGAGCCGCTGCAGGAATATATGCAGCCAAGAAGAGACAGAAGGCATATTTCGATGCCCACGTGAAGGATAAAGGCTTGAGGGCAGGAGATCTAGTCTTAGTCTATACACTAAAACAACACGCGAGGAAGCTGGAAAAGAGAGGCTACGGACCTATGATCATCAATAGGATCTCCACGAGCGGAGCAGTACAATTGGCCACATTAGAGGGCGATGTTCTCCCAAATTATATTAGCGGTTGCAGAGTCAAGTTGTATCAGGAACCCCTCACGGAGGAAATGCTCAGTCGACTCAACACTGCTAAGAAACGCAAAGAGGAAGAAAAGAGAATTAGAGAAGAGGCTCAAGCAGAAGCTTTAGAACGCATCCGAAGGATGAAGTTACGAAGACAAGGCCGAGATCAAACCAGAACAGTTGACCATGCAGATCAAGGATATCCCATGGCCATGTGTGAAGTTGCAAGAACAAGCTCGAATAGAATAATTGATAGACGTCCTTTCATAACCATAGATATAGGACAAGGAAATAGTGCAAGGACCGTAAGAGCCTTGATTGACTCAGGTGCTGCCACTAGCGCTGTTAAGCTGTCTTACTGTCAAGAGTTACACTTAACTGTCCATCCTGTGGAAGCATATCTCATAGGATTGGGAGGCGTGGAAACCCCTTGCATGGGCGAGGTGGAACTTCCCCTCTACATTCACGATGAGGCAATGACCGTTAAAGTACTAGTGTGTCAAGATGAGGATCTCACTGAACCTCTCGTCTTGGGTCAGGATTGGATCTATGACCGAGCAGTCAATCTAAACCTAAGAAGTGGAATTCTCCAGGTTTGGGTCAGTCATAGTCAAGTTACAGTAGAATTATACAATGGAGCACTCAAGGAACTAGGAAAGGCACAGACTCCTGGTCCTTCCAGGGGTACACATGAAGATGACCATGCTGTTCTTGTTCAAAACCCTGTGTTGCAGAGGAATGACATTTGCAAAAAAGGAGTCAGGGATGCAACGGATCTCCCTTCTTTTCCAAAGGCCAGAAGGAGGCAGCAACCAAAGGCGGATCACAAGCGGAAGAAGCAGAGTACTACCTATGTCTGAGATCAAAAGTACCTGCGCTGCAGAATGTCCCAGAAAATAAATCAGGTGTGGGTGCGGAAAGGCGAACGACCGGGTGCACCACCGTCAACTACGCGGGCAAAGCCTCTTATTAGTAACCAACAACACGACGCTAATAAGAAGTCTTTCAGAAATTCTTCTGCTAAAGTAAAATCTATTTGGGTGCCCAAAAAGTCGATGAAGGCAAGCCCACAATCTAGACAAATTTGGGTGCCTAAGGCTTGCTTGAGGGCACAAGTAGTTACGCCAAGGCCACTACCTATGCAGCATAACCCAACTACGAGTACAACCAGTATTCACTCGCTCTCAACACTTAGGAACACACAAAGACCCATGAGTATGCATGTAATCACTTATAAGTGGGCCCCTAAAAGGCCCCATTCCCAAACAGCGACACCGACACAGCTCTCTGGAGTCTCTACGAAACCGAAAGCAAAGCCCATCCACTGCATTTGGCAGTCTAAGATCTGTAATAAACCCCCCGACCCCGATTTGTAAATTCACCCCACTTACTAACGGCATTAGTCTCCTAGGAATACACAAATGTTAACTACACTCACTGTCTTCGTGCACTTACTAACCACTAACTCACCATCTACCTCATGTTAATGTTGTAACGGGGACAACAACGGATTTATTCTGTCCATTACGATGTTAACACATGATTCTATATTCTCACAGAATCAGAAGGCAAGAAGAAAAATGGCAGAAGCGACAGGTTCGGGCTCACAAGTAGGGATACTTACTGCAGGAATTGATGTGGATAGCCTACCCGTGGATGTGCCCCCGACTGAACGACCAGTGGAGATGCAACACCTCCAGCAACTCCCGGTGCCAGATCCACCTACAGGAATCACGGAAAGAGTTCATGCGAATTCTCATTGGTTCAATGGCATGCCCGGTCCATTAGGTGAGGCCAAGTATATCTGGGAGTCTAAATGCGAGTATGACAGATCATGGGTGAGATTCCAATTTTTCTCCAAAGAGTTCGAGACTTTACAGAACACCGAAGATCTCCAGACCATATGGCAACGAGCAGGGTTGGCAAACCCCACTACCTAAACCCGATCTCCTCCGATGTTACTATTTGGTCTCCACATTACAAGCTAATGAAGATAAGGACCAACCCGGCTCATTTGTTCTCCCCTCATTGCTGGGCAACAACGAGTTGAAGAGGTTTGAACTTACTGTGGAGTTGGTAAGCGACGCTTTAAATATGCATGGCACGCATGTGCCCTCAGAAAAGGATGCTCTTGTTCCCACCAACATGAAGGACAGGAAACTAGTGAAGCTGAAAGACATGGCAGCACTCACCCCAAATGTGTCCATCCCTCTCCGCATGTGCATGCAACATTTCGCCTTCCCCGGCCAAGACCGATTCACGCAACCACACAAGAAGATCTGGTTTGCTCTCTACTTGGCGGAAGCAGGTGCGTTACCTATTAAGCTACCAGTGTGGATTATAGATCAGTTGTATGAAGCAAACAAACGGGCATCTAGGAAATTAGTGGTGAACGGATGCTGTGCACTCACACGCATCATTTATCGATGCTTGGCATATGATGTCCCCATTGAGCGTGCCTTAACTTGGGCACAATTACAAATGTTTAAAAGGCTCAAGACATCCACACATCAGTCCAAGCGCATGAGGGGCGCGATCCCGTGTGTCCAGACAAGGGAAGTCCTGACTACTCCTGAGGCATCACCATTAAGAGAGAGCACGGTACCTCCCTTTACCATTAGGATACCCAGGTCGGAATCCGACACTACGACACAACCTACCCCATCGGCTCCTCCTGTCACACCTGAATTCGAATTTGCTGCCACTGGAGAGGCTGAAGGACTGGACCCCCAGGATTTCGAAGCATTCCTACAAAGCACACAATTCTCTGATGTGGAGTTTTACTCAGAGGCAGAGGAGCAGGGCACATCCTCACGAAGACGAAGAAAGTCTACAGACGGTAGACATGTCCATTGGAGTGACGCTCAGCAAAGTCAACAACACGGACACCCGGAAGAAGAAGAAACATATGAAGAAGAGACCACTGAAGCTCCAGCATATACAGCAGAACTCCGAAGGCTATATCAGATTATGGAAAGAGTGCGATCGCAGCAGTTACTCACTGAACAGAGCAGCAGAGTACTTATGACTCAGTTGTTGGAAGAAGCGGGAGTTGACTCAGAGTACAGGGAAGGTCTCTTATTGATGGCAGAAACATATGGAGTTGTAGAAGCTGTGCGCACTGCCATTCAGAGGCCTTCAGTTCAATATGACCCACGAAGGTTCCAGACACGACCTCGCTCAGGTAAAAATATCCAAATTCCCGTTACAGTTGCAGAAGAGCCCACTACTCCACCAACCTCCCAAACAGCTAGTCAACAGCACCCCGCCACCCATGAGGAGTCCACCGAACCACTACCATCAAGTACCTCCCCGCCTGCTACAAACAGACCTTCGAAGAAATGTTCAGATCAGGTTTCTGGGAGTACCACTCGGAGATTTTCGCACCAAAGCCGACACATCTGCTTCAACTGTTTGCTTGTGAACAAGCAATGTATTCAGAGTACTACACCACCCCGCAACCAGAAACCCCCGGTGCAATAAATTGGGAGGCGTTGGAAGCCGATCTAGCAAGAGGCTTAAGGATAGGAGAACATGAACTGGCCACCAATGTCATCCAATATTACATCGACCACCCGTGCGAACAAAGGTCTGTCAGGGGCGACAGACGCTAGGAAGGGGGGAGTGTTGGCACACAAAGCAACAGAGGAATCATGCACAATACGGCAACAAGGCCAGATCATTTTTTCCCTTAGATTATGTACAACTCAAGTGATTTTAATCACTACACAAACATTGTAAATCCCGTTTTTGGTAGATTAGACTCCATTTTGTGCAAGCCGAGGAGTCCTCGAGCTTGAGGAGTATTAGAAGTACCATCGTACCAATTTTCATAATTTTTAGACTTCGTTTGAGCCCTCAAATAAGCCCTGGAACCTAATTTTTAACTAGGCCGGACACTAGGTCTGGACAGGGCCAAAGCTAGTCAAAAACTATAAAAAGAGCTAGAGAGCTCATTTTTGGGATTGGATTGTAATTGAAACAAACTTGTAAGAGCTTTTGAAAGTATTCTAAAGAACTCCATTGATTCTCCCTCTTTGTCTTGCCGTGTGTGCACGTGTGTGTGTGTGTGTGCATGCTTGTGTGCTTCTCACTCACGCACTTGTGCCGCCACTTGCTCGAGGTCTTCATACCATCCTCACGTCTTCCCGGATTGACATTAAAGGAGGTGCTACTCATCACTGAGCTACAACTGGTGGTGAAAGGCTATGCCCAAACTTATGGCATAGATTGTGATGAGACATTCAGTCCTGTAGCTAAGATGTCAACTATAAGGACAATCATTGCTATTGCAGCTTCAAAAGGATGGACCCTAAGTCAATTGGATATAAAGAATGCATTCTTGAATGGATACATATCAGATGAGGTATACATGGAACAACCTCAAGGTTTTATAGATTCGAGGTATCCAAATTTTGTTTGCAGATTGAGAAGAGCACTCTATGGATTAAAACAAGCTCCAAGAGCATGGAACTATAGACTGGTGAAGTATCTCAATGAACTTGGATATCAAAGTTCAAAAGCAGATCCAAGTCTACTCATCAAAAGAACAGAGGAAGGTACAATCTACATTTGTATTTATGTAGATGACATTATAATCACCGGTACTTCAGATGAAGGAATCAAGGAGGTAAAGAGATTACTTGAGAAAGAGTTCAAGATCAGTGACCTAGGAAAGTTGTCATACTTTCTTGGAATGGAAGTCACTTATACAAATCATGGCATATATGTATCACAAGAAAGGTATCTTCTGAATCTATTGAAGAAGTGTGATATGGAAAATTGCAGAGAAGCTTCAACTCCACTTGAAGTTAATCACAAGCTTAGTAAATATGATGGTGCAGAATACAAAGATATGAGGAAGTATCAATCTCTTGTGGGTAGTTTGATTTATGCTACACTAACAAGACCTGATCTTAGTTATGCAGTGGGAGTTTTGTCACAATTCATGCATTGTCCAAAGGACCCACATTGGATTGCAGGTCAAAGAGTTCTCAGATATATCAAAGGAACTATAAAGGAAGGATTATATTATCCTTTTACATCAGATTTGAAGTTGAGAGCCTATAGTGATTCAGACTGGGTAGGTAACCAGGATGACAGAAGATCAACTCATGGTTACATGATATACATTGGTGATAAGCTTGTAAGTTGGTGTTCAAAGAAACAACATACAGTAGCATTATCATCAACTGAAGCAGAGTACAAAGGACTTGTGGAAGCAGCTAAGGAGGTCATATGGATGCAGACATTGTTCAAGAGCTTAGGCATTGATCAAGGTACACCTACAATACATGGAGATAATATGAGTTCACTTTATCTTGCAGCAAATCCAGTATTTCATGCAAGAACAAAGCACATAGAGATACATTATCATTTTCTCAGAGAAAAGGTAATGGAGAAGGAGATTGAAGTGGAGTACATTTCTACAAAAGATCAGATAGCAGACATAATGACAAAGAGCTTGGATGGTGTGAAGTCCAACAGATTCAAAAGCATGGCAGGAGTAAAAGAAAAGAAGATGATATGAAGAAACATGGAATGTCAATTAGTGATTGAGGGGGAGCTGTTGGAGAAACAATCACTAATTGGACATATATTTGAAGGTCAAAGCCTTAGAAGAAAACCACATGCCTATGTGAAGGGACAAATTCACATGTGTATTATATTTGTAAAGTTAGTTCACCTTTGTTCTAGAAGTTTTTTAAAAAGTCACGAGATTGAGAAAAACTATATAAGTTAGTTTGTATCAACTGACGCGAAGAGAGAAATAAAAGAAGACAATGAGAGAGTGAGTTAGAAATCATTTTGTATGACTGAGAATAGTCGGGCTTCTCTGCATGAGAAAGCACCTGTGTATTCCTGAGTTTTCATAGTTATGGAAAGAGTTTTTTGAACTTCTGTGTATAAGGCTTCTTCTTCCATCTCCAGTGTTTGTCTTGTGTGAAATGATTTCAAGAGTTGAAGTTTTTCAAGCAAGTCAATGCCTGGCATCGAGTTTGTGTTGATAAGTCCGTGTTTTGTTCTCTGAGTGTTATGTACTGCTAGAACTTGTTAAAATCATGAGGTTTGTGGAGCAACTCGATGCCTGGCATCGAGTTTCAGCATAAAGTCGATGCCTGGCATCGACTTCCCACATAAAGTGGTCTTGTTCATGTGTGTGTAAAAGAGGCTAATTCTGGTGCTGAAAAAGTGGCTGAAAAAGCTCAAAGTTGATGCCCGGCATCGACTTTTGGTTGCAAGTCGATGCTAGGCATCAAATTTTTATTTTTAGACAGCGAAATTTACTAAAACAGGCAAAATTTCCAGTTTTGGAAGGTCATACAGGGTCATCTTGTGAAGGCCATAACTTGAGTTCTAGAGATCTGTTTCATGCATATGATAGCTTGTTGGAAAGCTCACTCTTCTAGTTTCAGCCTATAAAAGATCACCATGGATCTAGCCAAAGATGAGTATGTGGGAGTGAGATTCCAAAATGAAGAAGGATATGATGTTTTTCACATAGGAATACAAATGATAAAGGTATCAGAAACAGAAGAGGACAAGGAAAAAGATATGATATTGAAAAATGGAAAAACACAATATTTGGAAGAGGTAAAAGCTGTAGATGCAATAAAAGATAAAATCTCAGGCAAATATAGAAAAAACGAACACAAAGAAATAGAAGAAGAGCAAGAGGATGGAAAAACTAAGAAAATGACAAACAAGGATCAACAATTTGATGTACCTGCAAATTTCAAGACTTATGACGTAGAAGACAGACTACTCTTAAAAATGAAACCAAAGAGGGAAAAGAAAAGAGGAGAGGCATATGACAATGAGGAACAACCTAAAAAGGTAATGATCACCCAGGAAGAAGGGGAAGAAAGACATATTGTAATAGCTGATGACATGACAAATCAAGAAGAGGAAGCATTAAGAAAACTGGCTAAGAACTATAGGGATGTGTTTGCTTACAGCTACAAGGATTTGAAAGGTATTGATCCTAAAATCTGTGAGCATAAGATTCCTATTACACCTGAGGCAAAGCCTAGCAAACAAAGACATTACACATTCAATGATAAATACTCTGCTAAAATAAAGGAAGAAATTGACAAGTTGATGGCTGCTAATTTCATCTATGAGATTGAATACACAGAATGGATATCTCCTATAGTTGTAGTACCAAAAAAGAATGGGAAACTTAGGGTATGCATTAACTTGAAGAAAGTAAATGCTGCAACTATAAGAGATAGCTAGCCATTGCCTATAACAGACCATCTTCTAGAAAGAGTTGCAGGGAAGGAGGTTTATACTTTTTTGGATGGTTTTTCAGGATACAATCAGGTACCTATAGCTTTGGAAGATCAACATAAAACTGCCTTTTCCACAGAATGGGGAATTTATACTTTTAGGGTTATGCCCTTTGGGTTAACTAATGCCCAGCAACTTTTCAAAGATTGATGTGTCATATCTTCAAAGAATTCCTGAGAAATGTAATGGAAATTTATGTGGATGATCTTTATACTTTTTCATTAAAAAGACAAGATCATTTGGAAGATTTAGAAAATATATTCAGGAAATGTAGAACATACAGAGTATGTTTAAATCCAGAAAAGTGTGTTTTCTTTGTAAGACAAGGGAGAATGTTAGGTCACATAGTCTCCAAAAATGGAATTTCAACTGATGAAAGGAAAATTAAGGCCATAGTAGAACTTCCAAAACCAACAAATGTAAAGGAACTTCAAACCTTCATGGGACATTGCGGATATTATATAAAATTTGTACACAAGTTTGCTGACATTGCAAAACCTTTGTATGCCTTAATCACAAAATTTCAGTGGACCAAAGAGTGTGACCAAGCTTTTGAGACTCTAAAAACTTTTTTGGTAAAGGCACCAATTTTGAAAACACCCTAGTGGGATAAAATTTTCCATGTCCATGTGGATGCTTCAAATTATGCTTTGGGATGTGTGTTAGCACAACCAATAGAAGGGAGCAAATTAGATTTCCCAATTGCTTATGCTAGTAGGCAACTGAATTCAACAGAGAAAAATTACACAACCACTGAGAGGGAAGGGTTGGGAATGATATTTGCTGTGAAAAAATATAGACATTACCTTTTGGCCAACAAGTTTAAATTCTTTGTGGATCACCAAGCCTTACTCTATCTAGTAAACAAGCCTTGTCATACTGGTAGAATAGTCAGATGGTTTCTTTGACTAATGGAGTTTGAGTTTGAGGTTGTGGTCAGACAAGGAAAAACACATTTCAGAGCAGATCATTTGTCCAGAATCCAGGCTAAAGAACCAAGTTCTCCTTTAGATGATGACCTGCCAGATACATATCTGTTCAAAGTAGAAAGTATTCCTGAATGGGCCATGACTTTAGTCCCCTTGCTAACCATGGGACCTTGCAGAACATTTGGAAATAACACACATTTAGTATTACAAAGTAGGAATTTTATGTTGTTAGCTGGGCACTTGCATCACCTCAACCATACAGGCATACTGGAATATTGTACTCTGGAAGAGGAGCAACAGGAATATCTAAGAAGAGCTCATTGTTGGAACCCTTGTACTCATGCTTCCATAATAGTCACCCTAAGTAATCTCAATAGGATGGGAGTACATTGGCCCAATAAGTTTCAAGATGTAACAAAATATATTGCTAACCGTTGGGAATGCCAGTCCTTGCAAAATTCAGAACTTATAACTCTATATTGGTTTCAGAAAAACCCAGAATGGAGTGAGAACATCATTGAGGAATTGAAAAGAAACAAGAAAGAAAAACAAGAAAGAGAAAGTGCAGACTCAAAGAATTTACAAGTGATTTAAAGAGTATCAATTGATAGGAGATCAACTGTATAAAAGAGGGATGGATGGATATTTAAGAATTTGTGTTCCTGAAGATAAGTATGTTGAAATGTTAGAAATGGCACATTCTGGAGTGGCAGGAGGTCATTTCTCAAGTGAAAGGACTGCTAAACGCATACTATATTCTGGCTTTTGGTGGCCGACTCTATTTCCTGATGCAAGAACATATGTAAAAAGATGCGACATTTGCCAGAGAGTGAGTCAACCAAATAAAAAAGATAATATGCCATTAATACCTTTAATTTCAGTAAGAGCCTTTAGTAAATGGGGGTTGGATTTCATTGGACCCATACATCCTCCAACAAAACAATCCCATGCTGAATACATAATAGTGGCCATAGATTACCTGACAAAATGGGCAGAGGCCAAGGCTACAAAAAGAAATGATGCTCAGACTACTGTAAGATTTCTCTATGAGTATATCATCACCAGATTCGGACTACCAATTGAATTGGTAAGTGATAGGGGGACTCATTTTTTGAACCAAATCATAGAAAACATAACTGAATATTTCATGATTAGTCATAGAAAGTTAGCCCCATATCACCCACAAGCCAATGGGTTAGCAGAGACTACTAATAAAGTACTTTGTACTGTATTGTCAAAATCGGTAAACACAAACAGGAATGATTGGGATTTACAACTTAATCATGTCTTGTGGGCCTATAGAGTGGCATACAAAACTGCATTAGGAACCACACCATTTAATTTGGTATATGGACAAAATGCAGTTCTACCTTTGGAATTCCTCATTCCTGTTGATATATTTAGGTAGTGATGTGTGTGAACACTCTAGGACCGCCGGGGCACTTTTTTCCCTCTTTAGGAGGTTTTTTTCCCCCGGCTTATATATACGCCTATTGCCCTAATGGGCTACTTATCTTTGTACATTCTCTAGTAATACATTCAGTCTTGTGTGTTGTGCTCCAAGCTTCTTCTTCTTCCTTGTGCTGTTCGCGTGCTTCCGTAGACGTCTATCTCCAACAATTGGTATCAGAGCAGGTCGTCGCTTCTTCTAGGGCGTCATCGACACTCCTCCGTTTGCAGTCTCAGATTCGCACGAAATTTGGTGAGCATACTCAGGGTGTTTTTGAGATCAAAACGGCTTTGCTTTGTCGTGCCGAAATCGCGATCTGAGCTCGTTTCGGCCTCCGAACGCACTATCACAGCGCTTGTGCAGGCTATTTCGTCCTTTTGTGCCAAAGGTATATACCAGTTTCTGTTCGCCAGTTTAAGCGTCTCGAAGTCTGCTACAGGTCTAGTAGAACTTGTCTGGGCAGTTCTGTTCAACTTTTTGAGATACAGTCAATTTTTTGCATCAAGGTATTTTAGTCACTGGCCATGGTTGAAAGCAGTGATGTATTTCGTATGTTGGCTGTTGAGGATAAGTTGGATGGTACCAACTACCCATTATGGGCTTATATGATGCGACATGTACTGGTTGCAAAAGGATTGTGGAACATTGTGCAGGGTGTTGAAAGACGTCCTGTTACACTTGTAACGACAGGTACTGCAAATACAGGTGTTGGAGCTGATGAAGATGGTGTCGAAGATGATATTCCGCAGATTCCTGTTCGTGCTGCTGTTTCTGTTGCACCTACTGCAGAGCAGATTTGTTGGGATGGCAGAGATGCCCAGGCACATGCATTGATAGCCTTGTCTGTCAAACGTGCCATTATTCCTCACATTCGCTCTTGCAGAATAGCAAAGGATGCTTGGGATACACTTACCACTTTGTACCAGGCTAGGAATGAGGCTCGTGTTGCTTACCTCCGAAAACAGTTGGAGAGTGAGCACATGAATGAAGGTGATTCTATGGACAGTTTTCTTACAAAGATCAAAGACCTGAAGGAACAATTGATTTCTGCTGATGAGGTTATACCAGATAGCTCACTTGTGCAGACCGTTCTGAATGGTCTTCCTGATTCATATCAGAGTTTTGCCTCTACTCTTCGGTTGATGATGAAAGGCAATCCGAATGCCTTGTCATTTGAGGAATTAGTCTCTGTTCTGTTGCAGGAAGATCAGTCCAGGCAGAACAGGTCCATTATGCGTGTTGCAGATCAAGCTTTCCTGGCTAGTCAGAAGGGCAAAGGAAAATGGAGCTCTTCTACTAGTAAGCAGAAATCTGCAAATGCTGCACAATCGAAGAACCAGGATAAAGATGAAAAGAAATCAGAAAAGTAGAAATTGTTCTGCAAGTACTGTAAAGGAAATGATCATATTATAAAGAACTGTCCAAAACTGGCTGCTAAAGAGGCAAAGAAGAAAGAGGCTGGAATGGTTGTTGTAGAGGCCTCTACACCAAAAACAGAGTCTGCAAATCTTGTGCAGGAAGAAGAATGGGCGTTGACAACTGTCTGCAGTTTTGACCCATCTTCACATGATCAGTGCATGTCTGCAGTAGACTCAGATGTTTGGTACTTTGACAGTGGGGCGACCAAACATATTACCTCGCAGCGCAGTTTCTTCTCTTCACTCGAGCCTACCCCTACAGGGAATACTGTCACATGCGCCAATAACTCCTCTTATCCTGTTATGGGAGTTGGTAAGATCATTCTGACTACTGCTGATGGTAGTTCTTTCACTTTGTCAGATGCTTTATTTGTGCCAGGGATCAAAAAGAACCTGTTATCAGTTTCTGCATTAGCCAAGATTGGCTTGGTTGTGAAATTCGTTGATGACAGGTGTACAGTTCATGATCTATCAAATGGCGATGTGATTATTGCTTCTGGCATTTTATGTCGTGGTCTGTATAAGCTCATAGACTATGAAAGATCTGTGAATGATTCGGCATGTGCAGTTCATGATTCTTAGGCTATGTCAGATGCAAAGCTTTGGCATGCACGCTTTGGTCATCTGAATTTTGCTAGTTTGCTACGCCTGCAGAAATCTGATATGGTGTCTTCTTTGCCCAAGCTTGAGGCACCTGGAAAACATGTATGTGAAGGCTGTATTTTGGGCAAAATGCAGCGTTCCTCCTTTCCAAAAGATGGTTCAGTTCGGGCTATGCAGAAATTGCAGCTTGTACATAGTGATGTCTGTGGTCCTATAGAGACACCCTCTTTTGGGAATCACCTTTACTTCGTGACTTTCATTGATGATTTTTCCAGGCATGCATAGGTATATCCACTCAAAGCAAAGTCCGAAGTGTTCATGTGCTTTAAATAGTTTTTGGTTTTGGTTGAAAATCTGTCTGCATGTAAAATGGGCACCCTCCGTTCTGATCGAGGGGGGGAATATATGTCTTCTAATTCTAATGCATTTCTGGCTCAACATGGGATAAAACACCAGTGTACAGTGCCGTATACACCTCAACAGAATGGAGTTGTAGAACGAAAGAACAAGTCACTCATGGAGATGACGAGGTGCATGGTCAAGAGTCAGGCTTTACCACATAGTTTCTGGCTTGAGGTTGTCATGTGTGCAGCATATGTACTGAACAGGTGTCCCACTAAAGCGTTGCAGTCTATCACTCCATATGAAGCTTGGCATGACTGCAAGCCATCTGTTGCTCATCTGCGTGTTTTTGGTTGTTTGGCATATGCATTAGTGCCTGAACAACATCGCAAAAAATTGGATGATAAGGTAGTAAAATATATTTTTGTTGGGTACAGTTCTAAAAGTAAAGGCTATCGTCTGTATCATCCACAAACTAAACGCATTCTGGTTAGCCGTGATGTTGTCTTTATGGAAGATACTATTCAGCCATTGCTTTCATGTACTAAGGAGACATCTGTTAGCTCCAAAGACATGTATCATACGTTGATGCCTCTTTTTACAGGTGGACAGTCTAGTGCTGGTCCTAATGACGCAACTTCTCAGCCTTTGCAGGTTTCATATGATGATGCAAATCCTTCTATTTCTGATGCAAATTTACATGATGCACTTGTTGATGAGAGAATTGATATTGAGCAGGCAAAAACTATGCCAAAATGGCTGTGCAGACTTTGCGTGACAGCAAATTAGATGCACCTTTGTCATATCGTACTCGTTCAGGCTCTCATAGTGCCTCCTTTGCATCAGATTGCTATGCTATGGCTGCATCTAGTCTCTGTGATGAGAATGAGCCTGTTTCTTTTGATGAAGCACAAAATTCAGAAAACTGGATGGTTGCTATGCAATCTGAATATGATGCTATAATGAAGAATGGTACATGGTCTTTATGTGACTTGCCTCCTGGCAAGAAGGCCATTGGCACTAAGTGGGTATACAAGCTGAAGCGTAAACCTGATGGTACAGTTGACAGGTATAAGGCTAGGCTTTTTGCAAAGGGTTATGCACAGGAAAGAGGCATTGCTTTTGATGAGACCTTTGCACCTACATGCCGTATGACTACTGTTCGCAGCATTTGTGCACTTGCAGCCCATCATGGTTGGAATGTACATCAGTTGGACATTAAAACCGCATTTCTGAATGGTGACTTGCATTAAGAAGTGTATGTTTTTCAGCCCCGTGGCTTTGTGCAGAAAGGGCATGAAAACCAGGTTTGTAGGTTAAAGAAGGTATTATATGGTTTAAAGCAAGCACCACGTGCTTGGTATGAGAAGATACATGCCTATCTGATTGCACATGGTTTTGAGAATAGTCCAACTGAAAGCACCTTATATGGAAAGCGTGCTAATGATGTGCTTCTGATCATTGTTGTCTATGTTGATGACATGCTGCTCACTGGTCCTATTGAGACACATATTGCTGATTTTAAGGCTGATTTGCATGCCTCATTTGAGATGTCTGATTTGGGGCATTTGCATCTCTATTTGGGCATTCAGTTTATGCACGTTGATGGTGGAATGGCTTTGTGTCAAACGAAATATATTGACAGATTATTGCAGTGTTTTGGCCTTGAAGACTGTAAGCCTATTGCCACTCCTATGGAGACAGGTTTACGATTGAGTCTTCATGATGCTGGAGATGCATTTGATGCTGTTCTCTATCAGCAGGCTGTTGGATGCTTGATTTACTTATGCATTACTCGGCCAGATATTCAGTTTGCTGTCTCACAGATGAGCAGGTTTATGCATTGCCCAGGAGTCACGCATTGGAAAGCGGTTAAGCGCATCTTTCGCTACTTGAGTGGTACTCGGCTACTTGGGTTGTTTTATCCCAAGGGGGATCACTACCGCCAGATTTGCATGCTTTTTCTGACTCAGATTGGGCTGGTTGCTATGACACTCGTGTGTCCACCAGTGGTTTTTGCTTCATGCTTGGTAGCTCATGTATATCTTGGTTGAGCAAGAAGCAGCCTACTGTGGCCACTTCCAGTTGTGAGGCTGAGTATAGGGCAGCTTTCACAGCGACTATTGAGTGTGTGTGGCTCAGACGCCTTATGGCTGATTTGGGTGTTGGCCAGTCTTCTGCCACCACCATCTTCACTGACAGTCAGAGCGCATTGGCAGTTGCGAGGAACCCTATGTTCCATGCTCGCACTAAGCACATTGAGGTGCATTATCACTATGTCAGGGAGAGGTTCTCTGCTGGGGAGATCAGCTTGGCATATGTGCCCACGCAGGAGAACATTGCAGACCTTTTCACGAAGGCTCTGCCTAGGGAGAAGTTTGAAGCTTTCCGCAAAGCTTTGGGCTTACTTCCTTTTGTGGAGTGATTTCCACATAGCTTGGCACTTCCTTATACATGAGTGCCATCTCCTTGTTCACCGCATCACTCCCAGGGGGGATTTGTTGATATATTTAGGTAGTGATGTGTGTGAACACTCTAGGACCGCCGTGGCACTTTTTTCCCTCTTTAGGAGGTTTTTTTCCCCCGGCTTGTATATACGCCTATTGCCCTAATGGGCTACTTATCTTTGTACATTCTCTAGTAATACATTCAGTCTTGTGTGTTGTGCTCCAAGCTTCTTCTTCTTCCTTGTGCTGTTCGCGTGCTTCCGCAGACGTCTATCTCCAACAATTCCAACACTAAAGGTGGGTAGTCAATACAATTGGACTGGACATGAATTATCTAAGAGAGTAATGGAATTAGAACAACTGGGAGCTTCTAGACTCCAAGCAATTATGAGCATATATGCAGACAAGAAAAGGCAAAAAGCTTATCATGATGTTCACATAAAAGAAAAAGATCTACAGGAAGGAGATTTAGTTTTGGCATACACAGTAAAGGAACATCAAAAGAAATTTCAGAAGAAAGGACATGGACCATATATTATCAATCAGATCAGTAATAGTGGAGCTATTCAATTAGCTAATATAGATGGAGAAATCATGCCAAACTTCATAAATGGATGTAGAGTTAAAAGGTATGATCTTCCCTTAACTGCTTCTGAATGGAGAAGATTACATCAACCTCAAAACAGGAAGAAAGAAGAGGAAAAAATTAGGAGGGAGGCTCAACAGGAGGCAAAAAAAAGGATAAGAAAAATCAAAAATATTAGAGAAGTCCTTTTTTGTGACACCTCTCTAAAAGAAAAAGAACATTTGCCTATTATCACAATGAATTTTCAGGATGAAAAAATTAAAGTCTTGATAGACTCAGGAGCACAGGTAAATTTGATCAATTCAGCCTTGTTGAATAAGTTTAACATAGAAAGGACTAAAAGTAAAACCTTTATCAAAACCTTGGAAGGACAAATAATACAAAGCATGTCTTCACCTTCTATTGAGGTCAAGTTCAATAAAGAATATATGAGAATAGATTGTGAAGATGTTGTGCATTGTTAAAGTGTTATATTATTAATGTATTAATATGTTTTTGATGTTTTTTGATATAGCAGCTGAAGGTTCGTGAGGAGCGTGCAAGGCATGAAAGGGCGAACATCAATAATCAAAATAATTATTATTTAGCTTGTAAATAAACCTGCGTAGAAGGTTCTATTGTTAGAAAAGTAATGGTTAGAATAAGGGTCGTTGAAGACCGTAGTTTCTGTTATTGAAAGCAATGGCTTTCCGTAAAAGTTATCAACTTTTAGTTTCACGCCTGCTTTTCGAAGCCGCCCTCTTGTAACCACTCTTTTCGACGTAATTAAAATTCCTATAAATACATGCACTCTGTGGACTGTCGAAAGAGAGTGCATGGGGGGAGATTGCACCCAATCTTGCGTTCTGTCTCGTCTCCTGTTTTCTCTATTTTCTGTGTGTTTTTCTGCGTCCGTAATCTCTATATGCGCGTGAGCAAGATCTTGACAACAGTGGTATCAGAGCTCTGCACGCGTCAATACAGATCTGTTCTCTGTTCGCGATTCTGAATCCCGATTCCATCTCCATCTCCATCTCCATCTCTGTCTTCGTCTTCGGATTCGGTTTCGGTTTCTGTTTCTGTTTCGGTTTCTGTTTCTGTTTCAGTTCCGGTTTCAGTTCCGGTTTCTGTTTCTGTTCCAGAACCTACGTTTACTCCTTCGAGAACCTACGTTTACTCCTTCGGCTTACTCCAAGGCGTCGACTAAGGCAATAACTTAGGCAATACATTGGCAACATTGGCACCCAAGGCTCCCTTGGTGACCGTTGGCAGCCGTTGGCTACGCGCGAGGCAATTTTAATTTTTGAGTGGTAATAGAGAGGTTTAGAGTCCCTAAGGTAGGAGGATTTGAACCCACAACCTCCTACTTTCAAGGGAAGTACTTTGACCACTCCACCATCTCTTGGAGTTGTACTCAAGTCTCTCTCTCTCTCTCTCTCTCTCTCTCTCTCTCTCTCTCTCTCTCTCTCTCTCTCTCTCTCTCTCTCTTACTTGTGGAAGGCGCTCGCGACGATTTCAAGGATGGACCCAACAAAGAATCAAGTGTAACTTTCAATCCGTAGGTCGGATTGAGGCGTGTAATATACCGTTGGAAAGCTCTCGGAACGAACTTTCCAATGAGCTAGCTTGGAAGTGTGAATTCTTTCAAAATCCTTGGGTGGCACTTGATTGAGTGTTCAAGATACCAAGCAAGGTTGAGAACACGGGATCGAGACACCAAGGTTGCAAACAAGAAGGTTCAATACACTAAGGTTGAGAGCAAGGGACCAAGAGCACCATGGAGGATTACCGTAATTCACCTTTACCTGGAGTTTCATTCGAGCAAGAGTTAGAGATTATGAACCAAGAACTTCAAACACTTCAACAAGCCATACAAGGACGTTATGCTATGCTTCAATTCGACGGACGAATAGATGGCCGCTTTGTCTTATCATGGCTATCCCTATTCAACGATTTCTTTTCCGATGAGTTATATACAGAAAATAAGAAAATCGAGTTTGCCACTAATTATTTGGTCGGAAGAGCGCAGCAATGGTGGAATGATCTTTCTCAGACTGCAGATTGTCCATGCACCTGGAAGGCTTTTCAAGAAGAGTTTCGGGATTCATTTCTACCTTTAAAGTTTACCCTACATGTTTGATAATTGTGATGCATTTACATATTGAATTTAGTCCATAGGAGCATATTCAAGTTTTGCTTGCCCAAATTCATTAGAAAGACTATGTCCGCATCTCACAGATACTTTTAATAACTTAACACCTCCATGAACATTTCCATGCATGTGTTTTTACATGGAACATGCCTATGTTTTTTTTCATTCAGTGATGAAACATGTGACTGGCTATCCATGTTTATTATTTTATCAACTGAGGTCAGTTGTCTTTTCAACTGAGGGGCATGTTATGAATTATGGAGTATGTTGAACAAGTAATTGTTGGAGTGTGTTAAATTATTAAAGTATTATGGAAGATGTTGGCCAATGCATTGTTGGATTGAAATATAAAATAGCCAATGCATTGTTGGATTGAATATAAAATAGCCAATGCATTGTTGGATTGAAATATAAAATAGCCAATGCATTGTTGGATTGAAATATAAAATAGCCAATGCATTGTTGGATTGAAATATAAAATAGCCAATGCATTGTTGGATTGAAATATGGAATAGCCAATGCATTGTTGGATTGTAACATGGAATATGTTAGCCAATGCATTGTTGGATTGTAACAGTAACATGGAATATGTTGAACAATGTATTGTTATTGTTAGAGTGTTAACTTATTTTATCAACTGAGGTCAGTTGCTTGTCAACTGAGAGGCATGTTGTATATTATTGAACAATGCATTGTTAAAGTGTTATATTATTAATGTATTAATATGTTTTTGATGTTTTTTGATATAGCAGCTGAAGGTTCGTGAGGAGAGTGCAAGGCGTGAAAGGGCGAACATCAATAATCAAAATAATTATTATTTAGCTTGTAAATAAACCTGCGTAGAAGGTTCTATTGTTAGAAAAGTAATGGTTAGAATAAGGGTCGTTGAAGACCGTAGTTTCTGTTATTGAAAGCAATGGCTTTCCGTAAAAGTTATCAACTTTTAGTTTCACGCCTACTTTTCGAAGCCGCCCTCTTGTAACCACTCTTTTCGACGTAATTAAAATTCCTATAAATACATGCACTCTATGGACTGTCGAAACAGAGTGCATGGGGGGAGATTGCACCCAATCTTGCGTTCTATCTCGTCTCCTATTTTCTCTATTTTCTGTGTGTTTTTCTGCGTTCGTAATCTCTGTATGCACGTGAGCAAGATCCTGACAACAGAAGAATGGTCAGATCACTTGATGACTGAAAAATTGATTTTGGGTCAACCATGGCTAAAGCAAGGTAAAGTAATTTTGGATTTTGAAAAAATGAAGCTCAAGTTGACAATAAGTGACAAAAGGTTTTTAATGTTTTTTTTTTAGTAATGAAGAACTGGATGATCAACATGATATTCATGACCCGGACCTGGAAGGATTTTCTTTTTCATTAGAAGATACACAGACATTACCAATACAATCACTTTATGATCAAGCTTCATTTAATCAAAACCAGGAAAAGTTTGAAGGAGTAAAAGTTGGTGAAGAGACACAAGGAAGGTGGCAACTATGGCATAGTCAGAAGTATCCAGACATCAAAAGGAGAAGGATGTGGAAACAAAGTACCCACAAGCCCTGCTCATCAAAACAAATTCCCAGAACAAAATGGATATGGAAGCCAAAAAATTTTAAGAACAGCTTATCAAAAGAAGATGGGTGTATCCCTGGAACAGGGTCAGCAAGGATCAAATATTATTGGGTAAAAAAATCAGATTTGATTCAATGGAAAAGAACATGAGTTGCTGATATGTGGTTAGGATCTTGGATAAGGAAATCAAAGTGTTACAGAGAACAAATTACGACATTTTGGAAATAATGGCAATTTGTTCTACCTTATCCTTTTTCTGAGAAAAGAAATAGGAGGGGAAGAAAGGAAGTTGAAAACAATTATTTAGTATTAATATATATATATATATATATATATATATATATATATATATATATATATATATATATATATATATATATATATATATATATATATATATATATATATATATATATAGAAAAAAGAAATATTATTAAAAAAAACAAACAAAAGAAATAAAAGAAAAAAGAGAGAAAAATTTTCCATTTCATTTTTCTTTTATGAGAAAAGAGAGAAAAATTATCCATTTTTCTTTTATAAGTTATACAGCACAAAGCAAGATATAGATAGAAGTATAGCAGGTTTCTATTTTTTCTTTTATTTTTTATTTTTTATTTTTTTAACTTATTTTTAATATTCAATTTTCCTCAACTAATTATAGTTTTCAAATCTTTCCTTTTTTTTTTAATATAAGAACTGCCTGAAGAAAAGAGAGCACTAGACATCTTGCTACACATGTAATGATCACTTTAATTGAGTTTTTTGGGGAAGTCAGGATTGAATTGAGATTTTATTTTCATTTTTCTTTCATTTCATCTCAAAACAAATGTCATTTTTCATTTCCTGTAACTCATGTGGGTGGAGTATTTTCTTTTTTGTGTGATGCTACATTTTCTCTAGAATGGTGAATTCAAAGGAACTACCAATCCATGAGTTCAAAGCAGACTCAATCACTCTGTCTAGAGGACATTGGTTCTTAGACAATGAAGCAACAATGGGGACAGTAGAATTAGAATCTGATGAAGAGCAGGAGATTCCAGAAGCAAAAAAGATAGTCAAGGAACTCAAGGAAACTCTGGATATTATTGGACAGCACATATTTATAGTGGGAGTTGGAGGTTACAAGTACACTATGATGTGTCAAGAGTTTTACGAATTCCAGAAAAGTGCAGTCAATTACAAAAGATGGAAAGCAGTGGGATTACACAGGCTGCTGGATAAACCTATATTTTTCATAGATTTGGAAAGAGTGGCACAGGTGATGAACAACTTGTAAAGTTGGAAGGGGCAATGAGGCGTATTTCAGGTGTGCTGTCAAGAACAAAGAAAATCAGGAAGTGAACATCACAATAAAAGCAGAGCATATCAGGGCAGCCCTTCAGTTTTACCCAATGGGAACTAAGTTGGATAACAGCTTTGTTAAGAAGAATAAAGAAACATATACAGGATATTCTAAGTTCCCTGATTTTAAGGGAAGAGAAAATGAGGAATATTCCATCAGAATGTTTTTGCAATACTTCTGTTTCCCAAAACTGCCTAGATACACCATGCCACACAAATCAGTAACATTGATTATGTTCAATAGTAAGGATAGAACTAAGCCCTTTGGAATAATGGATGTATCACCATATATACATGAGCAATTAAAGGAAGCAGCCAAACAGTGGGAGCAAAAGAAGTATATGAATGGAGCCCAATTCTTAACTAGAATTATATATCATGTTCTAGGGATGGAGGATCAATTACAACTGGCTCCAGCAGCCCAATATTTCAGAAATTTGATGGCAGGAATCAAAAGTCCTTCAAGGAAGATATCTGTAAGAGAAGCAAAAGGCCAGTCAAGCATGAGGGGAGCAGAAAGGAAAATAAAAGGAATTTCAGAAGAAGTTTTTCCAGTAAAGAAAAGAAGATTGGATCCAAGAAAAGTGGAGTTGGAACAGGTGGAAGCAACTAAGGAAGAGCATGAAGCTTCTCAGAAGCAGGTACAGTCTTCAAATGACCCTCACCCACCTCAAATAAGCAAAGAACAGTTGTATACCTATTTGACTCAAGGAAATAATAAAAAGGGCAGTATATGAAGCTCAATATCAAAAGATGTTGGAGGACTACTCTTGCAAAGAAACTGATTGGATTCAAGAGGAAGTAGAACACTATGACGAACTGCATGATCAGATGATGGCAACAGAGACAGAGGACGTTTTTATCAAAAAAGAAGTAGAACTGTTAGCATATTTCAAAGAGCTACAAGGACCTCCTGAAACCAGAACTACAGTGGTAGTAAAGAAGAAGGTTTAGAAGAAACCTGTACAGAAGAGGAAGTTGACCAAGAAAGGTAAAGGGAAATCAGTAGCAGAACCTGTATCAAGGATGGAGACAGAAGAAGTAATAGTAGAAGAAAATAAGCAGGAGGAATCCATTACTAAGAAAGAACCAAGATTGGATAGATAAGGAATAGC
Source organism: Ceratopteris richardii (assembly GCA_020310875.1). Lineage (NCBI taxonomy): Eukaryota > Viridiplantae > Streptophyta > Polypodiopsida > Polypodiales > Pteridaceae > Ceratopteris > Ceratopteris richardii. Next base: position 20,329,118 of record CM035432.1, on the reverse strand, counting down.
AGGCTCTTCACAATTTTCTTCAGATTCTGAAAGTGATATTGAAAATTTCTTGTTGAAAAGCTTGAACTTATCAGTGCCTAGTACACCAAATGTGATAACACAAGCCTCTGAAAAAAATAAAACACCAGAAGACTTGAACGGGAAGCCACAAGGAAAGCAAGTCCAAGAAGAAGCAGCAAAACAGGTTAGTCCTGAAGAAGAGAGAAGGCTGTTGAAAGGCAAAGCAGTGATGATGGAAGAAGAGAGTGAAGTCAAGAAGGAATTCAGTTGTGGATTAGTGGACTCAGGATTAAAGAGAATATGGACAAAACCTTTACATCAAACCTATTTCAAATTGGATGAAGGGAAAGTAGAAGCAGAAAAAGAAGTTCAATTATGCAGTTCAGCACATAAACAAAAAGATACAGATCAAATCAAGTAAACAAAAGAAATAAGGGAAAAGAAGAAAGCTCAAGAAACGGAAGAAGGAATTACAGAGAAAGAGATAAATAAAAGCATAGAAGAAATACTATATGATTTGAATCATAATGAAGAGTTCACATCTAGAGAAAATCAAGAACCAGAGGAAGATTTGGATCTCATGGATATAGATGAGCAAGAGGAAGGACAAAAAGAGCAGATAATCAATGATCAGAAAAAGCTTGGTGAGGAGACTGATTCAATCCAAATTCATGAAAAGGAAGTACAGGTAAAGGAAAAACATCTTTTTGAAGAATAAGTAAAGGAGAACAAGAAGGCAGAAGAAACAAAGACAATTAAAGACACATCAGGACATGGGAATAAGGAGGATCTGATATTAGAATCTGAGGACAAAGAAGAAATGGAAGCAGGTAAGAGCTATGAAGGACAAAATAACCAGGTCATAGAGTATGAGGAAGACAATGAAGAAGAGAACGACTGTAAAGAAGAAAAGCACATAGAAGTAAAACAAATGGAACTAGAAGCTGGTTTGGAACGGATACCTAAAGACATAAGATCTGCCTGCAAGGTTATTATGAGCAATATAGAACAATTTAGACCATCACGTAGAAACATGATCATATCAGGAATGGTGGCTGAATCTGAGTTTGTAAGAGGCAGCAGAATCATTAATGAGCACAGGAAAGAAAAGGAGCAGTTAGCAGAACAATTGAGGATTGTGCAGGAGAAAAATGAGGAATTGACACATACAATGATTTCCTTGGAAGAATTGGAAGTTCAACAACAGAACAAAATTCAATTTCTTGAAGAGAAATGTGCAAAACAGAACAGAGCACAGCAACAAAATGGAGATGAAGCTGAAATAAATTGAAGGGAGATACAGAACCCTGCAGAGTTCATATCAAATTATGGTCAAAGCCAATGAGGAAATAAACAAGTTGTAATGGAAGAAGGTCGGCTAAAGGAAGAAAGCAAGACTGTTCAGGTGACACAGGATGAGAAGGAAGATCTGAACAAAGAAATTATGAGATTGCAAACAGAGTTGAAAGAAGTCAAGGAGTTGGAAAAACAAGCTAGTATACATGTTGCTACTTCTATGAGAGGATATAATAAGTTACATATGGATATAGAAAAAGAGAGAAGTGATTGGCAGTTGAATATGGAAAAGGAAAGAAATGAGTGGAAATCAAAAAGAGAGTTATGGACCTCCCAAAATAGAAGCTTAATGTTGACAATAGAAGAGCTACAGAAAAAATTGGAAAAATCACAAACTCATGTGGAAGAGCAAGTAGAGACTACATGAGCAGAAGAATATGAAGTAGGAGATAATAATAGAACTCAATATGGTGATGAATAAGAGAACAAAGCACTAGTTGAAGAGTACTCAGAAGAGTTTGTCCAAAAACTTCTGACAGACAGAGAATCCAGAATGGAATTTATTAGGAAGATGCATAATGAATATGAGGAAAAGATTGTTAATTTTTCTCTAAATAAAGGAATAAATCGAGATCAACACCATTGGGCTGCAGATGGCTTAGGTATACCCTTTTGCATGATTATGGAAAGCATTAGAAGCTATCAATTGGCAAGGGTAGGATTACCTCCAAATAAGTATTTAGAATATGAAGAAGACATCAATGTGACAGGATTTATTTGAAAAAGCTAATCCTAAATGGAGAAATAGGTGGTTGGATGCTAATAAAGAATGGAGAAAAATATGGAAAGAAGCACCAATACAGTTAAAAGTCAATCCAGCATATTGTCCAGTAGCAAGGAGAAGGGATTGGACAATCTTTTGGGAAAGAAGGAAGGAGGGATAGATTCCATCAAAATGGTTGAATTTTCCAAAGATAGCAGGCCCAAAGGCAGGAACATGGCCAACAAAGAAGTATATGGTTGACACAGCAGAGTCTGTCATATCCACATATAAAGATGTCAATGATCCAGCATGTATTTTATTAACCAGAGTAATGAGACTCATATTGGCATGCATAGAGACCTTTACAGATACAGATGTCAGAATTCTCAATTACATTGGCTTAAATTCACCAATTGATGCTTTATTATTTGATCTCAGTGAAACTCCGGACAGGATATGTTTGATGGCTTATTATAGCAGAATAATATTTTTGGGAAGCCATTATCTTCATATTTTTGAGGATGCATTTGATTATGGATTTTTCAAAGAGAATCAGAGATATTTGGAAACTTGTCAGTTGTAACAAAGTCTCGACTCACTTCTTATGAAGCTGCATACACAGAATACCTGAAGAAAGATGTAATAGATAAACCAGAGGCTGCTAAAAAGAAGTGAAGGAAGCATTCATGGAATATCAGCAAGAATGTCTTTTGTCAGGAGCCAAAAGGTTTAGGAGGGGAAGAAAGTTAGAAGTAGTATTTTTGAGAGGAAAATAATTGTAAAATGACAAGAAATTGTAAAAATATTTATGCAAACAATGTAAAAATGAGGAAGAGTCTTCCTCATATAGATTAGAATCATATGTATTTTTTCTAGAATTTTTGGAAACTCCTAGATAGCATATTTTTAGATTAGAAGGGAAAAGGACTAAAATTCAAGTGTGAAAAGGGACACTTGAAAATATATAAAAGACAATTTCCTCTATTTTGAGAGGGTTGATTATTTGTATTAGATGCTATCCAAGCAAAGAGAGAGTTTCCTGCAGAAAATCGTGATTTTTCCTTTTGTGTGAATTTCTTTGATTTGTTGAGTCTATTCTATGTGTATCCATGGAATTTGTAAGCTTCTATTGTGTATTTCTGATGAATGTGTATGAAGAGAGTTGATTCATGATGTGTTGAGAGAGAAATTGTAGAAGAATGATGCTGGAGATGGAAATCATGAAATTTCACAGAATCACGATTGTCTCGTCTGAGGGTTACAGGTATCATTTTTGAGATTTGACTTCATGATTGTGTTCTGCTAAGAAAATAACACACTTTAGACACCAAGATCACTGGAAATGGTGTAGTATTGCTCAAGATAATCAAAACCCTAGAAATTCCTCTTCATCTTCATTATTTCTCAGAAATCCAGCCAGTTTCCTCTTATTTCTTGGATTCTATCATCTAGAAGGGGCTGTGGTCTCTTGTATACTTCCAGGATTGACAAATATAAGATGTATTGTTGATTCTTTATGCTAAATGATTGGAGAGGACAACTCCAAAGGTTAATAACAAACAACCATACACGAAAAGTATGGGTATACTTCATGCAAGAGAAGAGCAAGGTGTTCACTCACTTCCAGAATTTTAAGGTTATGGTGGAAAAGCAAACAAGAAAGTATATTCAAATATTAAGGTCTAATGGAGGAGGTGAATACACGTCAAATGAGTTCAGCGACTTTCTTAAAAGTCATGGAATGTGACGTGAGTTTTCATGTAGGTACATTGTACACACCACGACAGAATGGCATTGCAGAATGCAAAAATAAACATATTGTAGAAATAGCAAGAGCTTTGATGGTTGAGAAGAATATGCCTCATTGTTATTGGGCAGAAGCTCTGCAAAATGCTTTATACATCATGAACAAAACTCCGATTGCTTCTGTACATCAAGTTACACTGAAGAGAAGTTTATAGGTAAAAAGCCAAACTTATCACATATGAGATTATTTGGTTGTATTTATAACCCACTCACATGACAAGTGAAGGTAAGCAAAGATGTGGTGTTTGATGAAATGTCAAGATTCTATGCAAATGCCAAAGATGGGCTTGATCTTGAACCAAATGACAAAGAAAATGCTAAAAAATCAAGTGCAAAATCTCAAGTTTTGAGTGGACTAGATGCATCACCAAGCAATAGTTCCAACTCAAGTCCATCGAGTGGAAGATTGTGTGGAAATTTGAGTTCAACAAATTCATCAATTACATCAAAGAAAGGTAAAGAAAAGCTTTCTGTTGGTAGTAAAACATCTACAGGTTTTGAAGACATTGATGGAGATTGAAGCAGTTCAGAGAAGAGCCTTGATGAGGAACTTGGATTGCCCTCCATGAAGACTCCAAGAGTTAGAAAGGCACATGCACATGATACAAGGATAAGTGACCCACGATCAAGAAGATCTAGGAGGCGGCGGAATTCTGTGCAACAATCGATGTATGACTGCTATATGGCTCGTCATTGTGCCTACATGACCAAGGTAATACAAGATGTTGAACCTTCTTATTTTGAAGATGCAATTGGAAATGCAGATTGGGAAAAAACTATGGATAATGAGATGGTTGCCCTTTATGGAAATGATACATGGAAGCTGCTTCCATTTTTGCAAGGAAAGAAATCCATAGGCTACAAGTAGGTTTACAAGGTAAAGCACAATACTAATGGTAGCATAAGCATGTACAAAGCACGATTGGTAGAAAAAGGATATGCATAGACATTTGGAATTGATTATGAGGAAACGTTTAGCCCTATAGCTAAAATGTCTAAGGTCAGAACACTTGTTGCATTAGCTACAACAAAAGGATGGACTTTGCATCAAATGGATGTAAAGAATGCTTTCCTACATGGTGAGTTATAGGAAGATGTATACATGGACTAGCCACAAGGATATGAAGATTCAAAGCACCCAGAATATGTTTGCAGGTTGCAAAGGGATTTGTATGGGCTTAAACAAGCCCTTCGTGCTTGGCATGCTAGGATTGTTGACTAGTTAACCACCATCATTCACTATATGCAAGGAAGAGTGATAATGGCATCACAATTATGGCTATTTATGTTGATGACTTGATTGTAGGAGGTGACAATGAAGCAAGCATTAAAGAGTTAAAGCAACTCCTTATGTAAAAATTTCACATGAAAGATCTTGGTATGTTGTGCTATTTCTTGGGCATTGAGTTTATACATATGAAAATAGGTATATGGATGTCGAAGAGGAAATATGTCTTGAATATGCTTCAAAAGTATGGTATGGCTGATTGTAAGCCAATTTCTATGCCATTAGATGAGAATTTGGATACTACATGAGGTGAAGCATTGCAAAATGCCACTATGTACAAGAAAATCCTAGGAAGTTTGATATATCTCACAATTACAAGGCCTGATTTAAGCTACACCGTTGGATTTGAAAGTCAATTTATGCAGGTTCCTAGGAAGCCACATTTAGATGCTCTAAGATGCACTCTATGTTATGTGAGTGCTACTTTGGATTATGCATTTTTTTATGAAGTTGGTGTAGATTTGCAGGGTCATGGATACATCGATGTAGATTGGGTTGGTAGAATTCGAGATATAAGTTCTACTAGTGGCTTTTTATTCTCACTTGGGAGTGTAGCTACTACATGGAGTAGTAATAAGCAACCCACTATTGCTTTGTTGAGTACAGAGGCTGAGTATAGAGGTGCTTAATGGCAGCATGTGAGGCATCATGGCTAGAGATGCTACTTGCAGATTTAGGTGTGGAATTACGAAAGCCTATCACCATCCATTGTGATAATCTCAGCATCATATAGTTAGCACGGAATCCTATTTTTCATGCTAGGACAAAGCATGTTGAAGTACATTATCACTTCATCAGAGAGAAGGTATTAGCAGGTGATGTTGATCTTGTCTATGTGAGAATAGATGAGCAAGTTGTTGATATTTTCACTAAAGCACTTGGAGCAGAGAAGCTAAAGAAGTTTCGGAAGATGCTTGCATTAGAGGACATGACACTGAGCTTGAGGGGGAGTGTTGACATATCAAGATCAACATGTGATGATCCAGGATGACACATATTAGTTTTTTTTCTTTGGCATGTATAGTGGTCATGCCGATATATGTCAGGGATAGTTTATTGAGCTTTACTAGATTTATCTACCAAGAGTGAGCGCACATTTGTTTCTTGTCAGCGCACTCATTCGTGGACATTAGGATTTTCCTCATGTACTTTTATTTATATATGGCACTTGTTGCATTGTTGTTTTTAGGTCATTCTTGTACATTCCTTTTATGTGATAGAAGAAAAAGATGAAGAAGATCATTCTTCCTTGCCTCAACCTGTGTGTGTGCTCCTCTTTGAGTGTGAGAGTGTGTGTGTGAGTTCTCTTCCTTATCTCCTTCATCATGACATATTTTTACATACATAGCTGCATGAAACAACACATACTTGCATATAATGCATAATTTAAGAATTTCTCTTGTAATGCATGTTTTCTCCTATCTAGATTATATGGTTAGTCCGTATATGTCATGAGGAAGGAGATAAGGAAGAGATCTCACTCACACACTCTCACCCTCAAAGAGGAGCACACACATAGATTGAAGCAAGGAAGAATGATATTCTTCTTCTTCTTCTATTACATAAAAAGGAATATACAAGAATGACCTAAAACACCAATAAATCTAGTGCAACATATAAAGAATAGTACATAAGGAAAATCCTAATATCCATGAATGAGTGAGTTGGAAAGAAACAAATGCACCATCACTCTTAGTAGATAAATCTAGTAAAGTGCAATGAATTATCCCTGACATACATCGGTGTGACCTCTATACATATTAGAGAAAAGAAAAAGTGATATGTGTCATCCTGGATCATCACATGTTGATCTCAATATCTCAGTATATGTTCAATGATAGGAAACAGATAACTATCTCTTATTATGGTGGCATTAACTTTCTTCAAGTTAATACACACATGCAATTTTTCACTTATCTTGGGCACTACCACAATGGTGGATACCCATTTAGTGTGCTCAATCTCATATATGAATCCAACTTCTATCAACCTATTGATCTCCTTGTTTATCTTTGTTGCATATGTGTCATTATAGGTGTATGGTTTCTATTTCATAGTCTTGGCCTCTAAAGTCATGCAGATCCTATGTGAGCATATGTCTAGATCCACTCCTTTCAAATCTTTGTATGTCCAAGCGAATACATCTCTATATTCTCTCAAGAGATCTATCAACTCTTGCTCTTCTTCAGCACTTAGGTAATTCTCTATGTATGTGATTTGTTCCTCTCCATTCTCGATTGTTTCCACTACTTTCTTTGTCTATTCTCTATTATCATAAGCTTCTCTAATCCCATGAGAGCTTCTAGATGTGGCAATCTTACGATAATCTTTCTATCTTTATCTGGTATTTCTTGAATCTACCGACTTGCAAAATGGATCCATTAAAATGGATTCTAGCTCCTCATCATTCTCTTCTTCTTCACACGTGTCTATACTTGGCTCAGCATCTTTAATTATGGGTTTACACATGAATACTCAAATGCCATAAGCATCCTCACCACAGTGGGGAGTCCATTGTTCTTCATTCACATCTATGCCCATTGTTGCTAAGCTTTCAGCCTAGCCATGGGGTTAAAAGTCTTTGTCTCGGAAGTTCATGGGTTCATAGATTGGGTCTTGAATTGATCCATGATTCTTGGAAGCTCCTATGTCTGTAGCTTTTAATCTTTTATCCTCTTCTTCTACAAGTTTACACATCCATAAATGGGTGTCCTCATGCATCCATAAAGGATCTGAACTATGGAGTGCATAAACTCTATATCTCCTTGAGTCTTATGGATGGGATTCCATTGCAGTGATGATACAAGTCTATGGTTATAGTCCTTAAGGTTAACCTTGGTAGTTACCCCTAGATGCTATCAGTAGAAAGAATTGATTCCCCAATCTTGCACTATTTGCAAATGTCTCATAGAGGGTCTACCCAAGATCATTTCATAGACATGGTTCTTTACAAACTTAATTATAGCAAAAATATGCTCGAACTCTACACCACAAGTAGCGACAATGGTTCCTTCTAACAATCCTAGCGGATTATCTATGTGTTCATTTGCCATCCATAGCTTCATCCATGTGGTTTGCCCCAGCATTTTCTTATTCTTGAATGAGATCAGCCATTAGGGTTGTGTTTACAATACGACGCTTGCCCATCTCTGTTCCTCTATTCTTGGTGATCACCTGAGTCCCACTCCAACTTATTCTAGTGACTATGGTATTAGGTTTGTAGAATCATAGATCTACGTCACCTAATGTGGCAATGACTTTTCCACTTGGGTGATGATAGGTTGGTGACTTTCAGACTCATCATTTCAAGATGATGCTTCCTTCTCTTATGTAAAAGGGATAGCTATTGGGCCAAGTTCATAGTGGATTTCATGTTATACTTTATGGAATAATGGAATGTTAAATGGATTTTAATGTCTCGAGATTTTTAATGTGATTGTCTTTTGATTTAGCAGGTGAAGAATCATGAGGGTGTGAATGCACGTGGATTTATTCAGATATTTTTGAAGATGTTTAGAAGATAGTATTTTATATATTTTTTGTAAAAAATAATAGATTTCTTAGAAAGCAACATTTTTGTAAAAATAATAGATCATTTAGAAAGCGACAATTTGTAAATAAATCATATTTTTCAGAAATGCATGCTTTTTGAAGTGTCACCGTCATGTATCTTCTATTCAAGACATAATGAAAAATACCTATAAATACAGATACTCTGATAGACTCATCCATCAGAGTATGTGGGGGGAGATTGTACCTAATCTTGTGTTTAATCTCTTGTCTCTCTCTATTATGTGTGTGCTTTTGTGAGATTTTGTTACTCTACTATCTCTACGTACGTGCATCTACAAGATCCGATAACAATGGTATCAAGGCCTACATGCATCTATTGAGGTGTACTTCCCAATGTCCATTTGTGATTTGCAGTGATCGTTTGTGATTCAACACCTATTTCGGTTCATTTATTCTCATGCAGTCTAGGCTTGTGTTTGTCAATTCACGTTTTTTTTTTCATCGATGTTTTTGTTTTTGAAATTTTTCGAATGTGTTACTATGCCCTGTGCATTGTACACTATCACACTGTGCAATGTGCTCATTGTGCTCATTGTGCTCATTGTCACACTGTCATAGTGAGGTCACTGTCACACTACGCTCGTTGTGCATTGTGCAGTGTTCCTATTCCTATTCTGGTTCAGTTCATTTTATAAATTCTATTTACAAATTCTGTTATCCATGTAGTTACTCCTCTGGCTTATTCGAAGGCATCGACTAAGGCATCAACTAAGGCATCAACTAAGGCATCAACTAAGGCATCAACTAAGGCATAGAACTATGGCATCTTTGGCTTCTCTAGCACTCATGGTCTTCTTGGTTCACTTTGGTTCCCTTTGGTTCTGTTGGCAGTCACTAGCTTTGTGTGAACCATCTCTAACTAATGAGTGTTAATAAGAGCTTGTTTCCCTATTTCGCATGTAGGGGATTTGAACCCACCACCTCTCACTTGCAAGAGATATGCTTTATCCAGCAGCCTACTCTCACTTGTTGATACCCCATTCCTTTGAACTAAAAACCTTCATTTCTAAAATTTATTTCACCTATTGAGTAATAGGTTTAGGTTCTATATAAGGCCATGGACCTACCCATACAGTAGAGGATTTTGGTAAGTTATTTATTAAATGTATTTTTTTGCATCATGTTTTCCCAAAAGTCATTTTATCAGATCGAGATGTTCATTTTTGGTTGCATTATTTCAAAATTTAGGTTCCAAAATAGACTTTAGCTTTGCATTTCATCTTGAAAGTAATGGGAAAAGTGAAGTTATGAATAGTATTATTTTAGATTTATTACATTGTTATTCTTTAGATAATCGAAGTAATTGGTATGAGAAAATTTCTTTACTACAATTTGCATATAATAACAAAACACATACCACTACTCTACATGCAGTGTATGAAATTGTGTATGGTAAAAAGCTTCGCACTCCCATGTCTATCACTCAAACTCATATACCTATGGCTGATTCTTTTGCACAAGATCATATTTCTACACTTCATAAGGTTCATGAGCACATTAAAAAGAGTCAAGAATGTTACACGCATAATGTTAATAAGAAACAATTAGCTAAAAATTTTAATGAAAATGATTTTGTATGGTTATGAATAATTAAAAGACATCTGAAAAATATTTCACAACATCCTAAGGTTAAACTTGCACCACATTATTATGGATCTTTCCCTATTATTCAAAAAATAAATGAGAATGTTTTTAGATAAGACATACCTTCTCATTGGAATATATATAATTCTTTTCATATTAGTTATTGAAATCATTTGAAGGAACTTTACCACTCATTCCTATTTTAGATGATCCTCCTTTATTGGAAGAGGATGCTAAATTTTAGTTCTAGAGAAAAGACTTGATTATGATGTTACTACGACACACACTGGTAAGCAATATCATATATATTTAGTTAAATATGAAAATCACTCACTTGAAAATCTCAATGGATTCATAAGACATCATTAACTCCACATTATGACCACTTGATTTCTGCATATCATTCATAGTCACATTAAATTCAAGTTTTCCATTTCCATGCATGTGTTTTTACATGGAATATGCTTATGATTGTTTAATGATGGGACATGTGACTGGCCATCCATGTCTATTTTATTCTTATCAACTCAGATCAGCTGCTTGTCAACTGAGAGGCATGTTATACTTTATGGAATAATGGAATGTTAAATGGATTTCAATGTCTTGAGGTAGCCACATGCAATGGAGGAGAAAAAGAGAGCTTCCAATTTATCATCAGGTGAAGGGGAAATGTTACCAGATCTTGTAGACACATGTATGTAGAGATAATAGAGTAATGAAATCTCACAAAGCCATACAAAGGATAGAGATAGACAAGAGACTGAACACAAGATTAGGTACAATCCCCCCCAAAATACTCTAATGGATGAGTCTATCAGAGTATGTGTATTTATAGGTATGTTTCATTATGTCTTGAATAGAAGATACATGAGGGTGGTGCTTTGAAAAGCGTGCGCTAACAAAAAATCTGCTTTATTTACAAATCGTCACTTTCTAAACGATCTACCACTTTTACAAAGACATCACTTTCTAAGTGATCTACTATTTTTACAAAAATTATATAAAATATTATCTTCTAAATATCTGAATAAATCCACATGCATTCATGTCTGCATGATTCTTCACCTGCTAAATCAAAACACAATCACATTAGCCTTAGGTTCATAAAGCTTATAAGCCTTCTTATCTTTGTTGTACCCTAGGAAGATACATTTGATGCTTTTTGGTTGAAGCTTGTTTCTCTCCCTATCTGGCACATTACATAAGATTCACTTCCAAATAATTTGAAATTGGAAATAGAAGGCTTTATACTAGTGTAAGGTTCTTGTGGAGTCTTTCCATCAAGTGTCATGGTGTAGCTTTGATTCAAGATGTAGATAGCAATGTTGACAACCTCTACTTAAAATTGATTAGGCAAACCCTTTCCCTTCAACATGCACCTTGCCATCTCCATGATGATTCGATTCCAACATTCTGCAACACAATTCAATTGAGGGTTATGTGCCACTATGAGTTGATGCTTGATTCCTTTACAATTGCACAAATCTTCAAACTCTCTTGATCAGATTTCATCACCATTGTATGTCCTAAATTTCTTCATCTACTTCCCTATTTAGTTTCAACAAGCTGAAGCAATTCTTTAAACTTATCAAAATCTTGAGCTTTATTGTGAACGAAGTACATCGACATCTTCTTGCTATAGTCATCGACAAGTAACATGAAGTAGGAAGATCCACCCAATGTCACTGTAGGCATTTTTCTGCACAAGTGAGCATGTCCCAACTCTAGGAGATAGCTTGCACTATTCTTGCTTTCTTGTGGAAACACCTTCCTCTATTTCTTGCCCATCATGCAAGCTTCACATGGTTCCTTCATTTTTGCAATCGAGGATAGGTGTGCAACCATACCCTTGTGATGCATCTCCTTCAGTATAGGGCATCCAATGTGACCTCATGCCATAGCTTACTTGTGCCCACACTTGTAGTGGTTGGGCTCAACTCATACAGATTTTCGTCCTTATGCTAGACCCAACAATGTTTTTTTTACTTTCCATAATCTTAGCTCCTGTCTTACTGAAATACTTGATGACCTTGATCAGTTATAAAAGCTACTGACAGTAGATTCCATTTGATTTGTGGAATATACAATACATTTGAAATCTTTCTAAAATCCCCATTAAAGTTAATGAAAGAAGCCATACCTTTGCCCATCTTGCATTGTTGCCTACCTTCATTGTGATGGGTTCCTTTAGAGGCTCTAAGGAACTGCAAAGGTCTTTTTTGCTCATCATGTGATGAGATGCACCACAATCCAACACCCATGAGTCATCCATTCCTGAATCTTCAACCAAGGAGCATACCTCCTCTATCATAACAAATAACTCAAGCTTTGTTTATTTTGTGTTGGAAAACTCCTTGCCCTTCCCACCTTTTAAAGAGCCATTCTTCTCTTTTGCCCTCTTGATGTGACAATCTTGGATTCTGTGTCCTTTCTTCTTGTAGTGGAAACACTCTCCCTTGAAATTCTTTTTGTCGTTCTTCTTTTGTCTCCATCTTTTGAAGAGTCCACTTTGCCTCGCAACTCCTCCTCCATGAGTAAGGCACTTAATTATTCAAAAGTTAGTGGTTGAGGTCTAATTTGTGTATTAAGAGTAGTCACCAAACCATCAAAGTTAGGTGGATAGATTTGAAGACAATGTTGAGCTAGGTCCTCACTTGACTTTTATACACCTTCTCCCACCATTTGATCTCATAGATTCTTTATGGGAGTAATAAACACCTCTGTAGTTTCCCCATCACCAAACCTTTCCGCTACTAGTTGATTCTCTAAGTTCAAAATCTGTGTTTGATTATGAGTTTCATATTGATTTCTCAATATGTTCCATGCTTCACATGCTTTGGTAGTATGTCGAATAAGGGTGAGAATACTATCAATAGTACTTGTAACTAGAGCATAGAGTGCATCTACATTTCTACATTTCCAAGAATGTAGAAGATCAGCATGAGGAGGAATCATTCAACTAGGGTTATTTGGATCAGGTGTTTCTTAGGGCTCATGATCAATCCCAAGAACAGTCTCCAGAAGCTCATATGAATCAAGGATACAAGTGATTTTAAAAAATTCCACAAGGTGTAGTTCATACCATCAAGTTTACCTTTTGTGAACTCTGGTGGTTGTATCCGCAACGTTGGGATGTCGAGCATCATTCCTGCTTCTATCTATTCTCCACCTCCTCCTATTGATGAACTATCTTGATTCCCAATTGTAGATGATGATGTAAATGTACCACTTGACATCTTCTCTCTTTTGTCATTGAAACTTCTATGTTTTTTCTTCTGCACCACTTAGAGCCTCTTGAGCTCTAAGACCAATTAAGAAAAATAATAGTGTTGAGATATCAAGCTCAACATGTGATGATCCAGGATGACACGTACCAGTTTTTCATTTCTCTGACATGTATAGTGGTCATGCCAGTATCTGTCAGGGATACTTCATTGAGCTTTATTAGATTTATCTACCGAGAGTGATGGCACATTTGTTTCTTGCCAGCTCACTCATTTGCGGACATTAGGTTTTTCCTTATGTACTGGTCTTTATATATTGTACTTGTTGTATTCTTGTTTTTAGGTCATTCTTGTACATTCCTTTTATGTAATAGAAGAAGAAGAAGAAGATCATTCTTCCTTGGCTCAATCTGTGTGTGTGCTTCTCCTTGAGAGTGAGAGTGTGTGTGTGAGCTCTCTTCCTTATCTCCTTCCTCGTGACATGGTATCAGAGCCAGTGTGGCTGTAGAGAGCTCGTGGAGCCATCTCGACCTCCGTTTCAAGCCCGTAAGGTGGGGCCCACAGAAAAACCGGGTGAGTTTCAGAAACTGTAACTTGCGTTGTGTTCGGCGACACTCATATATTCCAGATCCAGAATTTCAAGCGATTCCGTGTACTGTTGATACACGAAAACTGTGTTTTTCTGAGATCGAACTGTCACGTCATAGTGTGACAGTGTTTAAGCAGAAGTGTTGCTTGTAGTGTTTTGCAGTGTTGTGAATTGTTGCAGAAATGGCAAACGCAGATGGAATGAGTCAGCTTATGAGCGATAAGCTGGACAAGAACAACTTCCATGCTTGGAGATTCAGAATGACGAATTTCCTGATGGGAAAAGGCTACTAGAAGTACATCGAAGGAGAGAATGAAAATGCTCCGCAGTTATCAGAAAGGAATCGGACTGCAGATCAGTTAAGAGCATATGAGGAATGGAATCAAGGAGCACGAAAGGTAATGTATTGGCTATATGTTAGCATACAGGATAGCATGATTGGACACATACAGGATGCCAAGACTCCAAAAGAGGCTTGGAACAGTTTGGTCACTTTGTACGAGACCAATACAAAGGCACGGAAATTGCAACTCAAGAACGAGTTGCATACATTGGAGAAAAAGAGCATGTCGGTAAGTGACTACACTCTAAAAATCAAAATCATATGTGAGTCACTTGCATCTATTGGCGTGAATGTAGATGATGATGATAAGGTGGAAGTGTGCCTTCGTGGTTTAGGAGCTGCATATAAGCAGTTCAGAACTTCTATACAGACCAGGGAAAATATTCTGAATTTTGCTGATTTGGTATCTATGCTGATTATTGAAGAAAAGAATATTGGTGAGGATTCAAACTCCCAAGGAAAGCCCAATTCTAAGCAGGCATTCTACTCTGGCAGAGGAAGAGGCAGAGGTAGAGAGGATTTGGAAGTGGAAGAGGAAACAATAACCAAGACCAAGGTCAACAACAGAATCATGCATGAGGAAGAGGACAATTTCGAGGCAGGGGGAGTCAAAGAGGTCGTAGAAGTTTCCAAAGAAATGATTCAGGTAATGATAGTAAAGGATGTTGGAATTGTGGTAAACCTGGACACTTTGAACGTGATTGCAGGTTGAAGAATCAAAATAACAGAAGGAAGCAAAACAACTATGCATCCACAAGTGCAGATGATTCTGAGAAGCTGTTTATGGTTCAACATCACATGATGAATACGATGTCTGCTGGTGTTTCATAATCGAATGATAATGTCTGGTATATTGACTCAGGTGCTTCAAATCACATGACCAGTCATGCAGAATGGTTTAGTAGTTTGCACAAAATGCCAGTTCCTAGATATGTTGAAACAGGTGATGATACATCGCATCCTATTGAGCATATAGGAAACATAGCATTGTCTATGGAGGACGGAAAGGCAAAACATCTCGCTGATGTGCTGCATGTTCCAAATATAACAAAGAATCTAGTTTCTGTTGGACAAATGGTTGACCAGGGATTACAAGTCAGGTTCAATGCTGATGGATTATATGTAGAAGAGTACAAGCAGGATGGACGATTGGTTGCCAAAGGAAACAAAGTGGGTAGGATGTTCACCTTAAATGTGAAGATTCCTGAAATGAATGCAGCCATGTTTGCAAAAGGTGCAAGAGTTATTGCAAATATAGAGATATGGCACAAACGGATTGGACATGCAAACTTGCAAAGGCTGAAACTGATGCAGTCAAAGGAGATTGTCCATGGACTACCAAATTTCAAAGTTGCTGAAATGCAAAAGGTATGTGCAGCATGTCAATTTGGTAAACAGTCAAGAGCATCATTTCCACATGACAAGCATGTTAGTGAGAACGTACTAGAAGTAGTACATACAGATGTTTGGGGTCCAGCAAAGACCACATCTATGGGTGGTTGTAGGTTTTATGTTACTTTCATTGATGACCATACACGCAAAGTATGGGTATATTTCATGAAAGAGAAGAGCGAGGTGTTTACTCACTTCCAGAATTTTAAAGTTATGGTGGAAAAGCAGACAGGGAAGTACATTCAGACATTAAGATCTGATGGAGGAGGTGAATACATGTCAAATGAGTTCAGCAGTTCTCTAAAAAATCATGGAATTCAGCGTCAGTTTTCATGCACGTACACACCACAACAGAATGGTGTTGCTGAATGCAAAAACAGACATATTGCAGAAATAGCAAGAGCCTTAATGGCTGAGAAGAATATGCCTCATTGTTATTGGGCAGAAGTTGTGCATACTGCTGTATACATCATGAACAGAACTTCGACTGCCGTTGTACATCAAGTTACACCTGAAGAGAAGTTTACAGGTAAAAAGCCAAACTTATCACATCTGAAAGTTTTTGGTTGTATTGCATATGTACATGTCCCAGATGAATTGAGGACGAAGCTTGATCCAAAAGCAGAAAAGTGTGTCTTCATTGGATACTCCCTTGAGCAAAAGGGATATAAATGTTATAACCCACTCACACGACAGGTAAAGGTGAGCAGAGATGTGGTATTTGATGAAATGTCAAGCTTCTATGCAGATGCCAAAGAAGGACTGAGTCTTGAACCAAATGACAAAGAAAATGCAGAAAAATCAAGTGCAGAATCTCAGGTTTTGAGTGGACCGGATGCATCACCAAGCAATAGTTCTAACTCAAATCCATGGAGGGGAAGATTGCGTGGAAATTTTAGTCCAGCAAATTCATCAAATACATCCAAGAAAGGTAAAGAAAAGCGTTTTGCTGGTAGTAAAACAGGTGCAGGTTTTGAAGATGTTGATGGAGATTCAAGTGGTTCAGAAAAGAGTATTGATGAGGAACTTGGATTGCCCTCTGTGAAGACTTCAGGAGTAAGAAGGGCACATGCAGATGATACAAGAAGAAGTGACCCAGGACCAAGAAGGTCTGGGAGGATGCGTAATTCAGTGCAACGATTGACATATGATAGTTACATGGCTCGCCATTGTGCCTACATGACAAAGGTAATACAAGATGCTGAACCTTCTTGTTTTGAAGATGCAATTGGTAATGCAGATTGGGACAAAGCTATGGATGAGGAGATGGCTGCACTTTATGGAAATGATACATGGAAGCTGGTTCCATTGCCAGAAGGAAAGAAATCCATAGGCTGCAAATGGGTTTACAAGGTAAAGCATAATGCTGATGGTAGCATAAGCAGGTATAAAGCACGATTGGTAGCTAAAGGTTATGCACAAACATATGGCATTGATTATGAGGAAACATTCAGCCCTGTAGCTAAAATGTCTACTATCAGAACACTTGTCGCATTAGCTACATCAAAAGGATGGACTTTGCATCCGATGGATGTGAAGAAAGCTTTCCTACATGGTTACAGGAAGAAGTATATATGGACCAGCCACAAGGATATGAAGATTCAAAGCATCCAGAATATGTTTGCAGGTTGCAAAAGGCTTTGTATGGGCTGAAGCAGGCTCCGCGTGCATGGCATGCAAGGATTGTTGATTACTTAACCAGCATTGGGTTTTCTATGTGTGATGCAGATCACTCACTATATGCAAGGAAGGCTGATGATGGCATCACTATTGTGGCTATTTATGTTGATGACTTGATTGTAGGTGGTGATAATGAAGAAAGCATCAAGGAGGTAAAGAAACTTCTTATGCAGGAATTCGACATGAAAGATCTTGGTGTGCTGCGCTATTTCTTGGGCATTGAGTTTATACATACAGAAACAGGTATATGGATGTCGCAAAGGCAATATGCCTTGAATATGCTGCAAAAGTATGGTATGGCTGATTGTAAGCCAATTTCTATGCCTTTAGATCAGAATTTGAAATTGGATACTATATCAGGTGAAGCATTGGAAAATGCTACAATGTACAGGAAAATTGTGGGAAGTCTTATATATCTTACAATTACAAGGCCTGATTTAAGCTACACTGTTGGACTTGAAAGTCAATTTATGCAGGTTCCTAGGAAACCACATTTGGATGCTCTGAGGCGCACTCTACGTTATGTGAGTGCTACTTTGGATTATGCATTGTTTTATGAAGCTGGTGTAGATTTGCAGGTTCATGGATACACCGATGCAGATTGGGCTGGTAGTACTCCAGATAGAAGATCTACTAGTGGCTTTATTTTCTCTCTTGGAGGTGCAGCTATTACATGGAGCAGTAAGAAGCAACCCACTATTGCTTTGTTGAGTACAGAGGCTGAGTATAGAGGTGTTGCAATGGCAGCATGTGAGGCATCATGGCTGGAGATGTTACTTGCAGATTTAGGTGTGGAAGTGCAAAAGCCTATCACTATCTATTGTGATAATCTTAGCAGCATACAATTAGCACGAAACCCTGTTTTCCATGCTAGAACAAAGCATATCGAGGTACATTATCACTTCATCAGAGAGAAGGTATTAGCAGGTGATATTGATCTTGTTTATGTGAGAACAGATGAGCAGGTTGCTGATATATTTTCACCAAAGCACTTGGAGCTGAGAAGTTGAAGAAGTTTCGAAAGATGCTTGGATTACACGATATGGCGTTGAGCTTGAGGGGGAGTGTTGAGATATCAAGATCAACATGTGATGATCCAGGATGACACGTACCAGTTTTTCATTTCTCTCACATGTATAGTGGTCATGCCCGTATATGTCAGGGATACTTCATTGAGCTTTATTAGATTTATCTACCGAGAGTGATGGCACATTTGTTTCTTGCCAGCTCACTCATTCGTGGACATTAGGTTTTTCCTTATGTACTGGTCTTTATATATTGTACGTGTTGTATTCTTGTTTTTAGGTCATTCTTGTACATTCCTTTTATGTAATAGAAGAAGAAGAAGAAGATCATTCTTCCTTGGCTCAATCTGTGTGTGTGCTTCTCCTTGAGAGTGAGAGTGTGTGTGTGAGCTCTCTTCCTTATCTCCTTCCTCGTGACAAATAGCACATTGGAATAGACTAGTACATAGAGCTGAGAGCAAAAAAAAAACAGACAACGATAGATGCGGACCAAGAGATAGAGAACTCAAATTCTCAGATTGCCAAATGTAATGAAGTTACAACGATGGTGCTTTCCACCCATGCATTCCCAATGATATAGATAGAATCTAGATGAAGGGCTTACTAGTGTGCAATGCTCTATAAAGCTCAAGCTAGGCCATGCTTATATAGGTTTTACAAGGGGAGTCAGTATAGAAAAACGTAGTCAGGAGATGCAAAATATTCAACAAAATATACAATCTAACAATACCTCCATGACTAGAAGTCTAACCATCTTGGTCTGACTAGCTAGGGCATAGGCCCATGCACCCCACAGAAGGGGGCAAAGCCTCCCTCTACATTTCCCTCATTAAGATTCTATGAGGAACCTATGCAATGCCACAGGGTCTTCATTTTCACCTTGAATATGCCCTATCTAACCTAATGGCTAGGTTCACCAAAGATCATCTATAACCATCAACAATCAAACATAGACCTCATCTAACTTAGAAGTTAGGATTCCACAAATGTCTGGGTTCTCACAATGGCTTCTCCTCATAATGGGGGCCTTACAACTTCGGGCACCATGGATCATTTGTGGTCACTTGAGGGTGGAGTATTGAGCATATATAAAATGTTTGCCTATTACAATAGAGCCAAAATCTTAGAGTTTTTGAAATGTGTCTAGTGCATGGAGATGGTGTTGGGGAAACCCATCTCCTACTTTACATGTATTTGCAAAAATCCAACTTTTTTGGTCTATCGCAATAGACCAAATTTGTTGGTGTTGAGGTTGTAGCAAGAGAAGACCAAAAGCCTCACCACCTTGCATGGAAGCAAGAAGGAAGTCTCAAGAGTGACTCTCCTCTCATCCACCCCTATCTCCAACATGTTCAAGCCATTGGCATCAGACACATGCTATACCACATGCTTGAAAACATGGAGAATAGGGAGTCAAGGATCCTTCTCCATGAGTAAAATACAAGTGAATGCAACTACTCTACTCACACAAAGGATAGACATGCATACGCAAACACACACACCACTCTCACACACTCACAAAGACACAATACATAAATGTAAATAGTCTTGGAGTAAAAGAGAGCCTTCTTCCATTGATAAGAGATATTACATGAGAGCACGCCGACCAAAAGCTCCCCTCTTTACAAAAATGGGCCTCTATATATAGGCTAAGCTCTATTCCCCATGTGCTCTTTTGAAAATTCAAAAAGTGAATCTCTAACTAACATATCTTCTAGGATATTCCAATTTCAAATTTGTAACAACCAAATCCCAATGAAGGGCATGCATGGATTTGTACGTGGGGAGTTTCTAGAAGAGCCACAAAGGTGAGAGATTCTCAAGTCTCCTATACTATAGTATGAGGAAATATTAAAATGTGCTTTTAGGAGAGTGTTCACATGTGACACTCAAATATATACAAAAGGTTATTCTCATGGTCTAAAGAGGGTTCCAATGCACAATTGAGGATGTGTGCATACCCTACAACCCAACACTCTCCCCCTTATAGTCTTTGTCATTCTCGACAAAGCTAAAGAAGAAGAGCATACATAACTGAACTGGTCCAAGGTAGAGTCTTTCAAGTTTGGAAATCTTCAGGCCTTCAAAATCTGCAATTCGTCAGTCTACAAAGCTTTAGGCTGCAATTCTTCAGGTCTTCAATGATCTTCAAACCTGCAGCACTTCAATCTTCCAATCTGCAAGCAATCAGTCCTTCCTTCAAGCTGCAAGTCTTTAATTTGCAAAGCTAGGCGATACAATCCCCTTGGGGGGCAGTCAGCGCAGCATACATCCCACTGTGGAGTCCTTCGTAAAGCTGGAAATGCCTTCTCAAGCAGCTCCCCAATCGTGAAATTAAACATGCACAACCAGTAGATTGTATTTGGAAGAGAAGTGAACAGTAAACTTTTATTCTAATTTTAGTTGTTACTTCAAGGAGCATCAGGTCCTACAGGACTTCTTAGGAAGATCTGTTTGGTATTGCAAAGTTAACATGTTTTGATTAGAAGTGCTTCATATCCGTGCAAATCAAGAAAAAATAGCTCCAAGGAGCTCATAAGCAACAACCTCGTGTTTTAACCATCTCTCCATCATCTTAAGTATGCCATAATTGATTCCGATGTGTTATCAAACAGGTGCATGTGTGACATATTGTGTTGAAACATGAGATAAATGTTGCCCTTTTAGTGCCTCAAATGAATGTGCAATGGAATGTTTTCAACCAAATAGGTCATTTAAAAACTCCAACTGAGCTGCAAAGCAAAACCATGAATTCTAATGCCTACAAACATACTTGCAGCTTGTAAAGCCTATCTTAGACTAGATTTTTATGCACCCAATCCAGGAATTTCACTAGAAATAGTTGCTTGCATTTATAAAGAGTAAAATATGACATCAAGAGAGATGCATTAGCATGCAACACGAGTTGTGAGGGTTTGGACCCAATTCCTCTTAGTGGGTCAATGACACAGAATATCAAGCAACATTCAGACCATTGTGACTTTTGCACCTAAGCAAGTCATAAAGCAAAAGACAGTCAAGTACTTAACACAGAGAGCTTCAACTATTTCATTGTGCAAAAATTAGAATTTCTTCTAGGTGTCGTTTTGGTCACCATCCCATCATGGGGCAATCACAATGTCTTGAAACCAAGTTCAATGCACCACACCCTATCGACCCTGACACTCCACGTTTCTAAAAGAGCAACACTAGAGAAATATCGCACTCCATCATGAAATTCATATGAAAATAAAAATAGCAGAGAGTTGTTCTTTTTCATTAAAAACAAATAAAAAAATCATCTAGAAGAACAAAAGTGCTTTTAAAGTAAGATGCACAACAGACCCCGAATCCTTTGTTAGTCAGTTTTGGCAGAATCCTACATGTCTAAGATCAATTAGATCCAAACACTCCTCACTAACTGGTTTCATATATGTCAAAAAGTGCAAGGAAACATCCATAGAGAACTCTTGTGTGAGCAATTACTTACATGCATTAACCAATGGAATCATCAAGAAATGGAGCATTCACATCACTTTCAATTAGTGGCTATATTTAAGCTTATTAGGAATTATGAACATTGAGCCTCTGTAAGCATGAAAAGCAAACCAGAAAAGGATAGTTCTTCATAGATAGTTCTTCCTTCAAGATGTCACAACCCTGTTAGGATTTTATGCATGCGTGATATTTGGGAAAGCTTTTTGATATACTAATTTTTTCACTTGTGAAAACACATGGACAAGCTCTGCACAATTATGTAATCATACATGAGATTTGAAAAAGAGACCATGGGTAGCATTTGCATATCAAGAGAGATTTAAGTTTTTATGAGAGATGTTATGTTTCCAAGTCAATATAGGGAGATGTTCCTGAGTGGGTAGGAGAGATGAACTCTATTCCCAAGGGGAAAGATGCTTACCTAAAACCTTTCGAAGTTCTAACTCCGAACATGCATCCATCATTCTTGGGGGACAACAGGAACCATACTGATGTTCTGTGTCTTTTAAGAAATGTGTAGAGAAACTTTTACTATGAACCATGACAAATCCTTCAGTCATCTTGACTCCCAACATGATTCGTGCAAATACAAGCATCTGAGATTTTTCTATTATCAAGTCATTACTAGTCACGAAGCTAATCTGTAAACCATATCAAAAACTCATCCTTGTATTTATTCTCTATCCAAGTCATTTATGTGACAGATTGCAGCAAAATTGTAGGCGTGATTCTTGCTAGCTTATGCCTGAATCAGTGAATGCATTGCAAAGTGAAGCCTGCATGTGATTATAACATGCATTCCTATGCCCCCAGACATATAGATTTTCTCAATTAGTAGGTAAAAAATAGCTCAATGTAGAGAAATTTCCATGCATTCAAAAGCAGCCCTTCATGAGGAAGATCATGATGCACATGATCATTTAAATATTCTCAAATAAATTCATCATGTGGATACAGTAAATAAACTCAAGTTTTGCACACCAATGCATAATTGACCAACACAGATTCGTAATTACCATCTTGAAGGTTTACAATACCTGTTGGATTTGAATCGGTGAACTATGCATGAAAAACAAAGCAATAAGCCATGTGGTGGCCACATATCTTGGCCCATAGCCCCACTTTTTACCTTCCTTCAACCTTGGTCCGATATCCCCCCAACGCACATTAAGCATGAATCTTTGATACTCGACAGCACATTAAGCACATTCTGAATCCCTGTCCACCATGGATAGCTTTTCACTAATGAGTGGAGGATGAGTGACACAGGCATAAACATAAAACCGTATGACAAGCAAAAATAGGGCCATGAAGGTGTGCATAGTGACTGAACAAACAAAGGTAGCACCCAATAGTAATCAAGGAAATGGACCCTTACTCAAGGAACAAAGAGTTGAATATCCTTCAATCAAGATCTTTTACATCGGGTACATGAGCATCCATGTATGCCATCACTAACCAAAGCATACCTAAGACGAAACAATAAACCAGCCTATGCCAACGACCAAGAAACATACAAATCTCACATCAAAGTGCTTCAAGTTCCATACATGCAACATTTCAGCCATTGGAAGCACAATATAACAAAAGACAAATATAACCAACAGAGAGTGGCAGGATGGTGTAGATGGTGTAGCCTTTGGTAATCGGAGATGTAGGAGAACTGTGTAAACTTTTGTTCCTCCCCTTGCAACAACAGGTGCCTTTAACCCTCGTAGACACAGTGCTCCAGCCGACTTCTACGAATCCTTCAGCTCATAAACTTTAGAGCATGAAGATATTGATGCCCAGTCCTAAATGGTAGAGTATAAGTAATGTATCTGGTGCTCAATATCTGACAAGGAACAACTTGCCTCCACAATATTTCCTCCGAATGCACGAG
Source organism: Ceratopteris richardii (assembly GCA_020310875.1). Lineage (NCBI taxonomy): Eukaryota > Viridiplantae > Streptophyta > Polypodiopsida > Polypodiales > Pteridaceae > Ceratopteris > Ceratopteris richardii. Next base: position 20,305,196 of record CM035432.1, on the reverse strand, counting down.
CAAAAACACCACCCGCATCATGCACATGACCAGCAACATAATCATGCCATACGACCAATGATCCCCCTCAGTAGAGTCTGGCCATGGAAGCACAAGGGCGGAGATATGGCCTGACACCACAGTGCCACCACACACACAATCCCCCAGTAGTGTGTCGGCTTAATGCAAGGAAGCTATTCAGAACTAGGTCTACGAAGAGACCAGCATATCGGTAGGAGAGCAGCGAGCGGACACTTAGGAGAACTCCAACAGACATCAACCTGTAGTGAGGTTCTTCATGCAAGAACACAATAGCACATACATCTCTTCAAGGAGGATTGGGGCATGTAGTAGCACATGCAACAGCTCCATCGGCAACCAGACATGTCTATCAGAACAAAAACTCCCTTAGGATGTGAAGATCTAGTAGTAGTAATCGAGAACACAGGGAGTGGGAGCACATATGTTTTCGATCTTTTGGATGGCCAAAGAAATGAGGTGGCATCACCCACCAGGCTTGAGAGGTGGGCTGAGCAATCAGAGAGTACAACCTTGCAAGGAGAAATAAGTGGCACACTGGCGAAGCAGACCTCTAGCCATGCGAATGGGCCAAAATGTCACAGAATGGGGAAGCTCCACAAGAGACTCGACCCTGATAGAGTGCACAGGTGGCCCGTGCTCCACAAGGAGGTTATGAAAGTTGGGTGAGCAAGCTCCAACCCACCATATCCAGACAAGGAGGGGGAGCAAGAAGATGCTCGACCCCAACAGGGAGAGAAAGAGAAAGGGAGGGAGGAACCAAGATGCGCAACATTGAATGATAAGAAGAGGGGAGTGCACAGGGACCATTGCTCAACTCCCAAGACTGACATGGGATGAGCTTCGTGGGGAGCTCAGCACTGTTGATATATTTAGGTAGTGATGTGTGTGAACACACTAGGACCGCCGGGGCACTTTTTTCCCTCTTTAGGAGGTTTTTTTCCCCTGGCTTGTATATACGCCTATTGCCCTAATGGGCTACTTATCTTTGTACATTCTCTAGTAATACATTCAGTATTGTGTGTTTGTGCTCCAAGCTTCTTCTTCTTCCTTGTGCGGTTCGCGTGCTCCTGTAGACGTCTAACTCCAACAATTGGTATCAGAGCAGGTTGTCGCTTCATCTACGGCGTCGTCGACACTCCTCTGTTTGTAGTCTCAGAATCGCACGAATTTTGGTAAGCATACTCAGCGTGTTTTTGAGATCAAAACATCTTTGCTCTGTGGTGCCGAAATCGCGATCTGAGCTCATTTCGGCCTCCGAATGCACTATCGCAGCGCTTGTGCAGGCTATTTCTTCTTTTTGTGCCAAAGGTATATACCAGTTTCTGTTCGCCAGTTTAAGAGTCTCGAAGTCTGCTACAGGTCTAGCAGAACTCGTCTGGGCAGTTATGTTCAACTTTTTGAGATACAGTCAATTTTCTGCATCAAGGTATTTTAGTCACCGGCCATGGCTGAAAGCAGTGATGTATTCCGTATGTTGGTTGTTGAGGATAAGTTGGATGGTACCAACTACCCATTATGGGCTTATATGATGCGACATGTTTTGGTTGCAAAAGGATTGTGGAACATTGTGCAGGGTGTTGAAAGACGTCCAGTTACACCTGTAACGACAGGTACTACAAATACAAGTGCTGGAGCTGATGAAGATGGTGTTGAAGATGATATTCCGCAGATTCCTGTTCGTGCTGCTGTTTCTGTTGCACCTACTGCAGAGCAAATTCGTTGGCATGGCAGAGATGCCCAGGCACATGCATTGATAGCTTTGTCTCTCAAATGTGCCATTATTCCTCATATTCGCTCTTGCAGAACAGCTAGGGATGCTTGGGATACACTTACCACATTGTACCAAGCTAGGAATGAGGCTCGTGTTGCTTACCTCCGAAAACAGTTGGAGAGTGAGCACATGAATGAAGGTTATTCTATGGACAGTTTCCTAACAAAGATCAAAGATTTGAAGGAACAGTTGATTTCTGTTGATGAGGTTATACCAGATAGCTCACTTGTGCAGACCGTTCTGAATGGTCTTCCTAATTCATATCAGAGTTTTGCTTCTACTCCTCGGTTGATGATGAAAGGCAATCCGAATGCCTTATCATTTGAGGAGTTAGTCTCTGTTCTGTTGCAGGAAGATCAGTCCAGGCAAAACAGGTCCATTATGTGTGCTGCAGATCAAGCTTTCCTGGCTAGTCAGAAGGGCAAACGAAAATGGAGCTCTTCTACTAGTAAGCAGAAATCTGCAAATGCTGCACATTCCAAGAACCAGGATAAAGATGAGAAGAAATCAAAAAAGCAGAAATTGTTTTGCAAGTACTGTAAAGGGAATGATCATATCATAAAGAATTGTCCAAAACTGGCTGCAAAAGAGGCAAAGAAAAAGGAGGCTGGCATGGTTGTTGCAGAAGCCTCTACACCAAAAACAGAGTCTGCTAATCTTGTGCAGGAAGAAGAATGGGCATTTACTATTGTTTGAAGTTTTGACCCATCTTCTCATGAGCAGTGCATGTCTGCAGTGGAGTCAGATGTTTGGTACTTTGACAGTGGGGCGACCAAACATATTACCTCGCAGCGCAGTTTCTTCTCTTCACTCGAGTCTGCCCCTACAGGGAATACTGTCACATGCGCCAACAACTCCTCTTATCCTGTTTTGGGAGTTGGTAAGATCATTCTGACTACTGCTGATGGTAGTTCTTTCACCTTGTCAGATGCCTTATTCGTGCCAGGGATCAAGAAGAATTTGTTATCAGTTTCTGCATTAGCCAAGATTGGCTTGGTTGTGAAATTCGTTGATGACAGGTGTACAGTTCATGATCTATCAAATGGCGATGTGATTATTGCTTCTGGCATTTTATGTCGTGGTCTGTATAAGCTCATAGACTATGAAAGATCTGTGAATGATTCGGCATGTGCAGTTCATGATTCTTAGGCTATGTCAGATGCAAAGCTTTGGCATGCACGCTTTGGTCATCTGAATTTTGCTAGTTTGCTACGCCTGCAGAAATCTGATATGGTGTCTTCTTTGCCCAAGCTTGAGGCACCTGGAAAACATGTATGTGAAGGCTGTATTTTGGGCAAAATGCAGCGTTCCTCCTTTCCAAAAGATGGTCCAGTTCGGGCTATGTAGAAATTGCAGCTTGTACATAGTGATGTCTGTGGTCCTATAGAGACACCCTCTTTTGGGTTTTACCTTTACTTCGTGACTTTCATTGATGATTTTTCCAGGCATGCATAGGTATATCCACTCAAAGCAAAGTCCGAAGTGTTCATGTGCTTTAAATAGTTTTTGGTTTTGGCTGAAAATCTGTCTGCATGTAAAATGGGCACCCTCCGTTCTGATCGAGGGGGGGAATATATGTCTTCTAATTCTAATGCATTTCTGGCTCAACATGGGATAAAACACCAGTGTACAGTGCCGTATACACCTCAACAGAATGGAGTTGCGGAACGAAAGAACAGGTCACTCATGGAGATGACGAGGTGCATGGTCAAGAGTCAGGCTTTACCACATAGTTTCTGGCTTGAGGTTGTCATGTGTGCAGCATATGTACTGAACAGGTGTCCCACTAAAGCGCTGCAGTCTATCACTCCATATGAAGCTTGGCATGACTGCAAGCCATCTGTTGCTCATCTGCGTGTTTTTGGTTGTTTGGCATATGCATTAGTGCCTGAACAACATCGCAAAAAATTGGATGATAAGGTAGTAAAATATATTTTTGTTGGGTACAGTTCTAAAAGTAAAGGCTATCGTCTGTATCATCCACAAACTAAACGCATTCTGGTTAGCCGTGATGTTGTCTTTATGGAAGATACTATTCAGCCATTGCTTTCATGTACTAAGGAGACATCTGTTAGCTCCAAAGACATGTATCATACGTTGATGCCTCTTTTTACAGGTGGACAGTCTAGTGCTGGTCCTAATGAGGCAACTTCTCAGCCTTTGCAGGTTTCATATGATGATGCAAATCCTTCTATTTCTAATGCAAATTTACATGATGCACTTGTTGATGAGAGAGCTGATATTGAGCAGGCAAAAACTATGCCAAAATGGTTGGTGCAGACTTTGCGTGACAGCAAATCAGATGCACCTTTGTCATATTGTACTCGTTCAGGCTCTCATAGTGCCTCCTTTGCATCAGATTGCTATGATATGGCTGCGTCTAGTCTCTGTGATGAGAATGAGCCTGTTTCTTTTGATGAAACACAGAATTCAGAAAATTGGATGGTTGCCATGCAATCTGAATATGATGCTATAATGAAGAATGGTACATGGTCTTTATGTGACTTGCCTCCTGGCAAGAAGGCCATTGGCACTAAGTGGGTATACAAGCTGAAGCGTAAACCTGATGGTACAGTTGACAGGCATAATGCTAGGCTTGTTGCAAAGGGTTATGCGCAGGAAAGAGGCATTGATTTTGATGAGACCTTTGCACCTACATGCCGTATGACTACTGTTCGGAGCATTTGTGCACTTGAAGCCCATCATGGTTGGAATGTACATCAGTTGGACATTAAAACAGCATTTCTGAATGGTGACTTGCATGAAGAAGTGTATGTTTTTCAGCCCCGTGGCTTTGTGCAGAAAGGGCATGAAAACCAGGTGTGCAGGTTAAAGAAGGCATTATATGGTTTAAAGCAAGCACCATGTGCTTGGTATGAGAAGATACATGCCTATCTAGTTGCACATGGTTTTGTGAGCAGTCCAACTGAAAGCACCTTATATGTTAAGCATGCTAATTATGTGCTTCTGATCATTGTTGTCTATGTTGATGACATGCTGCTCACTGGTCCTATTGAGAATCATATTGCTGATTTCAAGGCTGATTTGCATGCCTCATTTGAGATGTTTGATTTGGGGCATTTGCATCACTATTTGGGCATTCAGTTTATGCAAGTTGATGGTGGAATGGCTTTGTGTCAAACGAAATATATTGACACATTATTGCAGCATTTTGGCCTTGAAAACTGTAAGCCTATTGCCACTCCTATGGAGACAGGTTTACGATTGAGTCTTCATGATGCTGGAGATGCATTTGATGTTGTTCTCTATCAGCAGGCTGTTGGATGCTTGATTTACTTATGCATTACTCGGCCAGATATTCAGTTTGTTGTCTCACAGATGAGCAGATTTATGCATTGCCCAGAGTCACGCAGTGGAAGGCGGTTAAGCGCATCTTTCGCTACTTGAGTGGTACTCGGCTACTTGGGTTGTTTTATCCCAAGGGGGGATCACTACCGCCGGATTTGCATGCTTTTTTTTACTCAAATTGGGCTGGTTGCTATGACACTCGTGTGTCCACTAGTGGTTTTTGCTTCATGCTTGGTAGCTCATGTATATCTTGGTTGAGCAAGAAGCAGCCTACTGTGGCCACTTCCAGTTGTGAGGCTGAGTATAGGGCAGCTTTCACAGCGACTGTTGAGTGTGTGTGGCTCAGACGCCTTATGGCTGATTTGGGTGTTGGCCAGTCTTCTGCCACCACCATCTTCACTAACAGTCAGAGCGCATTGGCAATTGCGAGGAACCTTGTGTTCCATGCTCGCACTAAGCACATTGAGGTGCATTAACACTATGTCAGGGAGAGGTTCTCTGCTGGGGAGATCAGCTTGGCATATGTGCCCACGCAGGAGAACATTGCAGACCTTTTCATGAAGGTTCTGCCTAGGGAGAAGTTTAAAGCTTTCCGCAAAGCTTTGGGCTTACTTCCTTTTGTGGAGTGATTTCCACAAAGCTTGGCACTTCCTTATACATGAGTGCCAGCTCCTTGTTCACCGCATCACTCCCAGGGGGGATTTGTTGATATATTTAGGTAGTGATGTATGTGACACACTAGGAACGCCGGGGCACGTTTTTCCCTCTTTAGGAGGTTTTTTTCCCCTGGCTTGTATATACGCCTATTGCCCAAATGGGCTACTTATCTTTGTACATTCTCTAGTAATACATTCAGTATTGTGTGTTTGTGCTCCAAGCTTCTTCTTCTTCCTTGTGTTGTTCGCGTGCTCCTGCAGACGTCTAACTCTAACAAGCACAACCCACCTAGCCATGGCTCAACATACCACAAACAGCTCGACAATCACATTTGATTGCAAAAGAGTTAAAGAGAGGGATCCTTTAACTCCTCCACCACGTCCTAGACTGACAACTACAACAAAACTTGTGCATGGCAATAAATGATGAGAGAGAGAGCCCATATACCTCCTTCCTCAAATTCAAAATGCGCATAAGTAATTTTAAGAGCGTTAGAGTTTGTTTTGATGTGGAGAGATAAGAATCCAAAGATAATGTTACGCATTCAAACTTTATTTGGTTTTCTTGAACTGGATGAGAGGGAGGGTCAAGAGAAAGTAACTACCCACCCCCTTTCCAAGGCATCCACTAAAACAGAGGTGAAAGAGATGGGGAGTCAAGCCACTAAGTGGGTTTGTGGGAGTGTGTGTATGAGAGAGTGAGAGAGAGAAGGGGGTTAGGGGGTGTTTTTCTGCATCAAATAGAAATGACCTAAAACTACACTACTAAAAACGAGAAACTCGGAGCAAATGGCCCAATGGAAGGGTGAAAGTGCCATGCAAGAACTCAAATCCTACGCAATTGAGTAAAAAAAGTGCAACACAATACTTTACCACATGTTCTTGAGCTCTCCAAGTGATGAAAGGTCGACCATCCCCGGCAACGGCACCAAAAAGTGTTGAGGTTGTAGCAAGAGAAGACCAAAACCCTCACAACCTTGCATGGAAGCAAGAAGGAAGGCTCAAGAGTGACTCTCCTCTCATCCACCCCTATCTACAACATGTTCAAGCCATTGGCATCAGACACATGCTATGCCACATGCTTGAAAACATGGAGAATAGGGAGTCAAGGATCCTAGGCCATGAGTAAAATATAAGTGAATGCAACTACTACTCACACAAAGGAGAGACATGCATAGGCACACACACACCACTCTCACACACTCACAAAGACACAATACATAAATGTAAATAGTCTTGGAGTAAAAGAGAGCCTCCCTCCATTGATAAGAGATATTACATGAGAGCATGTTGACCAAAAGCTCTCCTCTTTACAAAAATGGGCCTCTATATATAGGCTAAGCTCTATTCCCCATGTGCTCTTTTGAAAAGTCAAAAAGTGAATCTCTTTCTAACTAACATATCTTCTAGGATATTCCAAGATCAAATTTGTAACAACCAAATCCCAATGAAGGGCATGCATGGATTAGTACATGGGGAGTTTCTAGAAGAGCCACAAAGGTGAGAGATTCTCAAGTCTCCTATACTATAGTATGAGGAAATATTAAAAAGTGCTTTTAGGAGAGTGTTCACATGTGACACTCAAATATATACAAAAGGTTATGCTCATGGTCTAAAGAGGGTTCCCATGCACAATTGAGGATGTGTGCATACCCTACAACCTAACACTTGGCACAGATCCTGAAAAAGTTAGGTGACATACATGTGTAGACTTGCAAATCATGATGGTGTTGTACCTACAACAAAGCACTGAAAACACACAACATGCACATACAAAGTTGCTATAGCTCTATCTCATGAATGCAAATGAGGGAAGTGAAATTACGGTATTTGAAGATTGTTTATTAAGTTGTATAGGATTATCTATTAAGAGAATTGTATTAGCACTTATGATAAACTTTTGTATAGGCTTAAAATCCTAAAGATTTCTAGCACTTCCACTTTTCGATATAATTAAGATTCGTATAGGCTTAAAAAAGATTGATTTTGAAATTCTTCATATTGTTTCTCTGAAAATTAATTGAGATCTTTACTTTTTTATTTCGTATGTCTAAAGAGATAGGATCTACAAGTAGTTCTAAACTAGTATCTACAAACGATTCTGATATTAAGAATCAAGAATTAGAAAACTTAATTATAGGTACACTACTTCTGACTTCAATTGATAGTTCGAATAATAACAAAAATATAATAATTGAAATTATTAAAGATAAAGTAGTTAACAAAACTTTACACACGTTAGATTACGATCGTCTTATTTCTAGAATTTTACCTTTAATAACCATAGTTTTTCCAGAACCGGAGGACAAGAAACACTTATTCCCACCTAATTTAGTTAGAAAACCTAACTCAAATCAAATTGAAAACGAAGAAGTTGACTTTGTTAAAGATAAAATTACAAGCGAGAATTTAGTTTTGTCTTATCAATTAGAAGCTATAGAAAGATATAGAAACGCTCGTCCTTACGGGTCTTAGTCTAAAAAAATAGTTCTTAATTTGCACTCCCATAAATTAGAAATCTATAGTTTTTATCACACCTAAACTGAAAAAAGCAACCAAAGGCCCTAGGCATACTTAGAAGCACCCTGCGTGCAGTCACACGGTTAGGTTAGCGCGATTCTTGTAGATGAACGTCAGCCTCCCTTCACACCCCTCTACGACAGCTTTGGTGAACCCGACGTGAAGCGTGACGATAGTGTGCCTAGAACTTACGTTGTATTTTCAGTTTTAATTTTATTTTATCTTCTTCTTGTATGCAAGAAAATTGAAGATTGAAGCTGTGACAAAACCGTTGAAGAAGGATTTCCAACTGGTGGAGCTTCGTCGTTTCAAACCCCCCCTCAACGTTCAAGAGAATAAAGATATATTCATGGTCATTTTAGTTTTGTGTTTAAGATTGTTTTAACGTTCACTTTTGAACCTCTTCAGCAAAGATATCATCAAGTAAGGTGTTTATTTTAAGTTCTTTATTTTTAGTTTACACACATCACTTAAAAAGAAAAGTTGTTTTCATCTACACTAGGATCTAAGCACTTTCATATTAGCATTAAAAGAGTATTTGAATCTTTCTTTTGTATCTAGGAAATATAATTTTTACTTAAAGTATTTAAATATTTGCATTTTTTAGGAAAAGCCATTATTTTTGCATCATTAAAAAGAAAAGATTTTAAGTTTTGAAAAAGAAAGATTGTTTGTTTTATTGCATAAAAAGAAAGCTTATAGCATAAAAATAGTTTAAATTTAGGTTTCTTTTTAACTTATAGTTAATGCTTTTATTTTTTTTCAAAGAAATTAATTTTAAAGAAATCAATAGTAAACTAAAAGACTTAAATCAAGAAAAACTATTTTATAAAAAGTACCTTATTAAAAACCCTTTAAAACTGAAAAAGTTTAAAAAATTTAAAATCTCTAAAAAACTTAAATTCAAAAATAGTAAATATAAGAGATAAGTCATAATTTGGGGTTTAGAAATCAAAAAGATTTTAGAAAAAAAAAAGATTAGAATTAGTAAAAGCCTAGGACTAGGGTAAAGCCATCCCTGGCTTTATCAACTAGTGATAGATTTAGGCAATTTAGAGAGCAATTAGATCCGGCTATTAGGGAACTTCTTCTCCATTCGAAGCGTTATCAAAAACGCAAAATGGAGGAGATGTTCAAGAATATGATGATAGAAAAGCAAGGGACACGTACAGTTCAAGCTATTCTAAAAGAAAAAGGAAAATTTACTGGATTAAACATTACAGAATACCTGGATGCATTTGAGGAACAAGTGCAAATCCAGGGATTACCTGAAGATGTACTAGTGAAATACTTTGGACGTGTAGTTTCTAGTTCAATTCTAGAATCTATACAAGAGCATGCTGAAAAAACATGGGAGGAATTTAGAAAGGAACTTCATAAAATGTTCTACCTCGAGGATTTTAGCCAGCACAGTCGAGAAGGTTTTTTGCGGTGGTTAAACACTGTTAAGAGCAATGAGTCTTTAACTCATCTTCACGGTGAGTTTATGAGACGTCTGGCTCAACTTCCCGAAGATGATAGAAATGCTATTAATCCAGATTTTATTATATATTTTCTTAAGATACTTAATCCTGAAGATAGGGCCGAAATTGAAAGACGAATAGAGGAGCCAGGAAAAAGGTATGGGCTAACTCATGACTGGGAAAAAGTCAAAAAAGAGATAGAGGCTGTTGCTCAAATGAAGCAAAGGCAAACGTGTTTGTATGCTAAACCTAATGCTTCGCAGCCTAGAGAGACTCCTGCTATAAGGCAAGTTGATATGCCAATGCCTGCTGCTACGGCTACGGCTAATAATGCAGCTGCCACTAAAGCTCCCATAGAATTTCAATTGGATATTCTATGTAAACAGATGGAAAATGTTATGAACATGCAAGCATCTCTTTCAAAAGAGGTTGCTAATTTAAATAAACAAGTTTACTCCATGAGCTTTAATGATCCAGGGGCTAGCAGTAGTGGTGCAGGGCAAGCTCTGCCTAATCAACAAGTTATGCCTCAGTATGTTCCACCTCAACCAGTCTTTCAGCCAGTACCATAACAAGCTCCTCAGTTTGTTGTACAACCACCCTTTCAAAGAAATAATGAGAGAAGATGGACTGGTGTGAAGCGTTGTGTTTGGTGCGATAGTCAGGAGCACGCATCAATTGCTTGTGAAGAATTAAAAAGTGCTAAGGTGAATCAATTAGTTGTGGAAATGGATAGACGATTATGTGACTTTAGGTCACGTCTTCCTTTGTCCGTCAATTGGGGCGAAGGAGGAATGAAAAAGCTTTATGAAAATTTAACAGTATCAGATGCAACTGCCAGTACTTTGGCTGCAAGACTAGAGCCGGTCGAGGATAGGCCTTCTTCAATGCCTAGCCAAAATCCATATTCAATAGAGGCACTGGTACGAGCTAGAGACGAGATAATGTACAAGACCGCATGGAAATCTCCTGTAGATCAATCCTCTGTCTTTTCTCACATTGCCAATGTTGAGGAAAAACAGAGACGAGAAGATGTGCAGGACGATGTAGAAGAAGGTGATAGGAGGGTAACTAGGAGGCAAACGAGAGAAGATGAAAAGAAAACTGATAAGAAAGTTCAATTTGATGAATCAAATTTATCTCAAGAAGAGAAGAGAAAAATGATAAAGGAAGGCAAAAAGCCGACCGATGAAAATGTTCAATCGCAAGAAGAACAAAAGAAATTGGAAACCTCTAAACCTGAAAATAAAGAAGATCAAAAGCAAAATGAAGAGAAAGGGAAGAAAAAGGGTAGAAGAGCTCCACGTGCTATTATGATTTCTGAGCTCGAAAAGAAAAATGATGCTAGGGAGATTTTAAATGACATTCTTCTAAAAAGTCAAGTAACGATGTCACTTGAGCAAGTGTTTTCCATAGCGAAACGAGAGTTCAAGGACAGTTTTATTCGACTTATTAGAAGAAGACGCTTTCCTTTGCCACAAGATGAAGACATGCAAGACGTGGCAGAGGAAACCTTAGCTATGAATGATGCAGTTACATTGAGTGAAAGTGACTATGAGGATGATGAAGAATTTACAATGGGTAGTGTAAATAGAAATTTTCTAGGACCCATACAACCTGATGATGAAATGCTAAAGAGTGAGAGTAAATTTAATTCTACCTTCTGGGCACGAGGCACACCAGAAGTAAAGATTAGAATCGGAGATGAGAAGGATTCCTGTTTAGCTTTGGCTCTTATTGACTCGGGGTCAGAGATAAACGTGATTTCAAAAAAGTTCTTTGACAATTTTAGATGGCCAATCGATAAAGAGCACGGTTGGCGGATGAGAACAGTTGACAATGGCTCTGGCATTTTGTTGGGTGCATGTGCGAATGTGCCTATAATGATAGGTGGTGTTCGAGAAGAATTTCACTTCTTCGTTCAAGATAATTGTTCATATGAAGTGATTCTCGGACAGCCATTTATAGGTGAAATGAGAATGGAAACAAAAGCAATGAACGATGGATCAGCATATGCAAGAATTTGATCCAAATCAGGGATGGATTCTTTGCAAGTTATGACGGTTTGCCCAAACCACAGTAGAAATAGAAAGAGCTTAAGAAGAAATCCCATTGACTCGATCAGTCATGTTTGTGATGATCCACTGGCTGTAAGAGAATACGGAGCGTATTATGATCAAAATTTCTGCTAGACTCCACTATTGAGCGAGACAATAGTGGACATTGTTTTGATGTCTCGCCTATCAATGAATATAAATTTGAAGATTACTTAATTTGTACTCCTACAACTAGTTTGCATTATATTACTAAGGAAAATCTTACAAAAACATTTAGAAAACAAACTGAAAAATATTTTAGACAAACCGGATTAATTTCAAGTGACGAGAAAATTGAGAGTATAATTGAATTATCAAAAAGTTCTATTTTATTAGAAGAGCTAGAAAGTGTTTCTTATGAAAATTTAGAATCAAATCTGATAATTCTTAACTCTATTCAAGAGTATGAGATTATTAGTGAATTTATCCTAGAACATGAAATTAGCATAGAAACTAAATACAAAACTGTAGAAAAGAAAATAAAGCCTGTAGCTCAACCCTTACCCAAAGATAGTCATGACATACTTCGTCGAGTACTAAATGATCCTATTCTTAGAGATCGATCTAAGATAGGTCACATATGTTGGAGATAGACGTCTGTGGAAGCACGCGAACAACACAAGGAAGAAGAAGAAGCTTGGAGCACAAACACACAATACTGAATGTATTACTAGAGAATGTACAAAGATAAGTAGCCCATTAGGGCAATAGGCGTATATACAAGCCGGGGGAAAAAAACCTCCTAAAGAGGGAAAAAAGTGCCCCAACGGTCCTAGAGTGTTCACACACATCACTACCTAAATATATCAACAAATCCCCCCTCGGAGTGATGCGGTGAACAAGGAGCTGGCACTCATGTATAAGGAAGTGCCAAGCTATGTGGAAATCACTGCACAAAAGGAAGTAAGCCCAAAGCTTTGCGAAAAGCTTCAAACTTCTCCCTAGGCAGAGCCTTCGTGAAAAGGTCTGCAATGTTCTCCTGCGTGGGCACATATGCGAAGCTGATCTCCCCAGCAGAGAACCTCTCCCTGACATAGTGATAATGCACCTCAATGTGCTTAGTGCGAGCATGGAACACAGGGTTCCTCGCAACTGCCAATGCGCTCTGACTGTCAGTGAAGATGGTGGTGGCAGAAGACTAGCCAACACCCAAATCAGCCATAAGGCATCTGAGCCACACACACTCAACAGTCGCTGTGAAAGCTGCCCTATACTCAGCCTCACAACTGGAAGTGGCCACAGTAGGCTGCTTCTTGCTCAACCAAGATATACATGAGCTACCAAGCATGAAGCAAAAACCACTGGTGGACACACGAGTGTCATAGCAACCAGCCCAATCTGAGTCAGAAAAAGCATGCAAATCTGGCGGTAGTGATCCCCCCTTGGGATAAAACAACCCAAGTAGCCGAGTACCACTCAAGTAGCGAAAGATGCGCTTAACCGCTTTCCAATGCGTGACTCTTGGGCAATGCATAAACCTGCTCATCTGTGAGACAACAAACTGAATATCTGGCTGAGTAATGCATAAGTAAATCAAGCATCCAACAGCCTGCTGATAGAGAACAGCATCAAATGCATCTCCAGCATCATGAAGACTCAATCGTAAACCTGTCTCCATAGGAGTGGCAATAGGCTTACACTCTTCAAGGCCAAAACGTTGCAATAATGTGTCAATATATTTCGTTTGACACAAAGCCATTCCACCATCAACGTGCATAAACTGAATGCCCAAATAGTGATGCAAATGCCCCAAATCAGACATCTCAAATGAGGCATGCAAATCAGCCTTAAAATCAGCAATATGTGTCTCAATAGGACCAGTGAGCAGCATGTCATCAACATAGACAACAATGATCAGAAGCACATCATTAGCACGTTTAACATATAAGGTGCTTTCAGTTGGACTGTTCTCAAAACCATGTGCAATCAGATAGGCATGTATCTTCTCATACCAAGCACGTGGTGCTTGCTTTAAACCATATAATGCCTTCTTTAACCTGCAAACCTGGTTTTCATGCCCTTTCTGCACAAAGCCACGGGGCTGAAAAACATACACTTCTTCATGCAAGTCACCATTCAGAAATGTTGTTTTAATGTCCAACTGATGTACATTCCAACCATGATGGGCTCCAAGTGCACAAATGCTCCGAACAGTAGTCATACGGCATGTAGGTGCAAAGGTCTCATCAAAATCAATGCCTCTTTCCTGCGCATAACCCTTTGCAACAAGCCTAGCCTTATACCTGTCAACGATACCATCAGGTTTACGCTTCAGCTTGTATACCCACTTAGTGCCAATGGCCTTCTTGCCAGGAGGCAAGTCACATAAGGACCATGTACCATTCTTCATTATAGCATCATACTCAGATTGCATAGCAGCCATCCAATTTTCTGAATTCTGTGCTTCATCAAAAGAAACAGGCTCATTCTCATCACAGAGACTAGATGCAGCCATAGCATAGCAATCTGATGCAAAGGAGGCACTATGAGAGCCTGAACGAGTACGATATGACAAAGGTGCATCTAATTTGCTGTCACGCAAAGTCTGCACCAGCCATTTTGGCATAGTTTTTGCCTGCTCAATATCAGCTCTCTCATCAGCAAGTGCATCATGTAAATCTGCATCAGAAATGGAATGATCTGCATCATCATATGAAACCTGCAAAGGCTGAGAAGTTGCCTCATTAGGACCAGCACTAGCCTGTCCACCTGTAAAAAGAGGCATCAAAGTATCATACATGTCTTTGGAGCTAACAGATGTCTCCTTAGTACATGAAAGCAATGGCTGAATAGCATCTTCCACAAAGACAACATCACGGCTAACCAGAATGCGTTTAGTATGTGGATGATACAGACGATAGCCTTTACTTTCAGAACTGTACCCAACAAAAATACATTTTACTGCCTTATCATCCAATTTTCTACGATGTTGTTCAGGCACTAATGCATATGCCAAACAACCAAAAACACGCAGATGAGCAACAGATGGCTTGCGGTCATGCCAAGCCTCATATGGAGTGATAGACTGCAACGCTTTAGTGGGACACCTGTTCAGTACATATGCTGCACACATGACAGCCTCAAGCCAGAAACTATGTGGTAAAGCCTGACTTTTGACCATGCACCTCGCCATCTCCATGAGTGACCTGTTCTTTCGTTCAGCAACTCCATTCTGTTGAGGTGTATACGATACTGTACACTGGTGTTTTATCCCACGTTCAGCCAGAAATGCATTAAAATCTGAAGACATATATTCCCCCCCTCGATCAGAACGGAGGGTGCCCATTTTACATGCTGACAGATTTTCAGCCAAAACCAAAAACTGTTTGAAGCACATGAACACTTCAGACTTTGCTTTGAGTGGATATACCCATGCATGCCTGGAAAAATCATCAATGAAAGTCACGAAGTAAAGGTAATTTCCAAAAGAGGGTGTCTGCATAGGACCACAGACATCACTATGTACAAGCTGCAATTTCTGCGTAGCCCGAATTGAACCATCTTTTGGAAAGGAAGAACGCTACATTTTGCCCAAAATACAGCCTTCACAAACATGTTTTCTAGGTGCCTCAAGTTTGGGCAAAGAGGAAACCATTTCAGATTTTTGCAGGCGTAACAAACTAGCAAAATTCAGATGACCAAAGCGTGCATGCCAAAGCTTTGCATCTGACATAGCCTGAGAATCATGAACTGCACATGTTGAATCATTCACAAATCTTTCATAGTCTATGAGCTTATACAGCCCACGACATAAGATGCCAGAAGCAATAATCACATCACCATTTGAGAGATCATGGACTGTACACCTGTCATCAACGAATTTCACAACCAAGCCAATCTTGGCTAATGCAGAAACTGATAACAGGTTCTTTTTGATCCCTGGCACAAATAAAGCATCTGACAAAGTGAAAGAACTACCATCAGCAGTAGTCAGAATGATCTTACCAACTACCATAACAGGATAAGAGGAGTTATTGGCACATGTGACAGTATTCCCTGCAGGGGTAGGCTCGAGTGAAGAGAAGAAACTGCGCTGCGAGGTAATATGTTTGGTCGCCCCACTGTCAAAGTACCAAACATCTGAGTCTACTGCAGACATGCACTGATCATGAGAAGATGGGTCAAAACTGCAGACAGTAGTAAACGCCCATTCTTCTTCCTGCACAAGATTTGCAGACTCTGTTTTTGGTGTAGAGGCCTCTGCAACAACCATTCCAGCCTCTTTCTTCTTTGCCTCTTTAGCAGCCAGTTTTGGACAGTTCTTTATAATATGATCATTTCCTTTACAGTACTTGCAGAACAATTTCTGCTTTTCTGATTTCTTTTCATCTTTATCCTGGTTCTTCGATTGTGCAGCATTTGCAGATTTTTGTTTACTAGTAGAAGAGCTCCATTTTCCTTTGCCCTTCTGACTAGCCAGGAAAGCTTGATCTGCAACACGCATAATGGACCTGTTCTGCCTGGACTGATCTTCCTGCAACAGAACAGAGACTAATTCCTCAAATGACAAGGCATTCGGATTGCCTTTCATCATCAACCGAAGAGTAGAGGCAAAACTCTGATATGAATCAGGAAGACCATTCAGAACGGTCTGCACAAGTGAGCTATCTGGTATAACCTCATTAGCAGAAATCAATTGTTCCTTCAGGTCTTTGATCTTTGTAAGAAAATTGTCCATAGAATCACCTTCATTCATGTGCTCACTCTCCAACTGTTTTCGGAGGTAAGCAACACGAGCCTCATTCCTAGTCTGGTACAAAGTGGTAAGTGTATCCCAAGCATCCTTTGCTGTTCTGCAAGAGCGAATGTGAGGAATAATGGCACGTTTGACAGACAAGGCTATCAATGCATGTGCCTGGGCATCTCTGCCATCCCAACGAATCTGCTCTACAGTAGGTGCAACAGAAACAGCAGCACGAACAAGAATCTGCGGAATATCATCTTCGACACCATCTTCATCAGCTCCAGTACCTCCAGCACCTGTATTTGTAGTACCTGTAGTCGCAGGTGTAACAGGACGTCTTTCAACACCCTGCACAATGTTCCACAATCCTTTTGCAACCAGTACATGTCGCATCATATAAGCCCATAATGGGTAGTTGGTACCATCCAACTTATCCTCAATAGCCAACATACGGAATACATCACTGCTTTCAGCCATGGCCGGTGACTAAAATACCTTGATGCAAAAAATTGACTGTATCTCAAAAAGTTGTACGGAACTGCCAAGACGAGTTCTGCTAGACCTGTAGCATACTTCGAGACGCTTAAACTGGCGAACAGAAACTGGTATATACCTTTGGCACAAAAGGACAAAATAGCCTGCACAAGCGCTGCGATAGTGCGTTCGGAGGCCGAAACGAGCTCAGATCGCGATTTCGGCACCACAGAGCGAAGCGGTTTTGATCTCGGAAACACCCTCAGTATGCTCACCAAATTTCGTGCGAATCTGAGACTGCAAACGGAGGAGTGTCGACGGCGCCCTAGAAGAAGCGACGACCTGCTCTGATACCAATTGTTGGAGATAGACGTCTGCGGAAGCACGCGAACAACACAAGGAAGAACAAGAAGCTTGGAGCACAAACACACAATACTGAATGTATTACTAGAGAATGTACAAAGATAAGTAGCCCATTAGGGCAATAGGCGTATATACAAGCCGGGGGAAAAAAACCTCCTAAAGAGGGAAAAAAGTGCCCCGGCGGTCCTAGAGTGTTCACACACATCACTACCTAAATATATCAACAACATATTTACTGATGAGAGTAAGAAGTTTATTAAATTTGGAGATGAATTTCTTTCTCAAATTGAAAAAGAGCAGTTTACCAAGATGATTGTTCGTCATGGTAAAGCTTTTTCTTTATTCCCTCATGAGATAGGATGTGCAGACCCAAAGTTAGTAGCTCCGATGATTATTTTCACAGTACCGCATATTCCTTGGAATCTTCGTCCGATTCCAGTTCCAAAGGCTCATTTACCTCAGCTAATGAGACTGTTAAAGGAGAAGATTGCCATGAGAATCTTGGAACCATCCTCAGCACCATACTCTAATAGGTGGTTCACGGTACCGAAAAAAAGTGGGAAGCTACGCTTTATTCAGGATTTGTAGCCTATGAATAGAGTCACTATTAGAAATGTAGGAACGGGACCCATCGTAGATGAGTTTGCCGAGGCATTTGCTGGTCACTCCATCTATTCAATGGGAGACCTGTATTCAGGGTATGATCAGTTTCAATTAGCAATTGAGAGTCGAGATGTGACCACGATGAAGACTCCTTTGGGTTTAGTGCGTATGTGTACTTTACCACAAGGACCCCAGAATTCTAGGGCACACATGATGAATGCTATGAATCTGGTCCTACATGACTTTATCCCAAAAGTGACGATGCCTTTTATTGATGATATTCCAATAAAGGGGTGTGTGGAAAAAGAAAAGGATGAAAGTTTAGATTCATCTGGTTGCAGAAAGTTTGTTTCCAGCCATATTTCAGATTGTGAAAAGATATTTGAAAGATTTGAAGAGGTTGGACTAACTTTCTCCCTAGAGAAATCAACTTTTGGTGTTGATGAAGTGCTAATAGTTGGGCATTTATGTGGCCATTATGGTCGTAGAGCCTATCCAGCAAAAGTTGATGCCATTAGTAGGATTTCTGAGAGATGTTGCAATGTAAGTGAAGTAAGGAGATTCCTAGGTGCATGTGTTTTCTATGTCATCTGGATCCCTCACTTTGCTCATGTAGTGAATCCGCTTTATGATTTATTGAGAAAAAGGAAGAAATTCTTTTGGACTGATGAGCATTCTAGAACAATGAGGCGTCTAAAGCAATTGCTTATCAATGCTCCTGTTTTGAAACGTATTGACTATACAGGAAATAAGCCTGTAATCCTAACCATTGACACTAGTCCTATTGGTATAGGCTGGGTCATTGGACAGGATGATGAGGAGGAGCAAAGGTATGCAGTTCGCTTTGGAGCGAAGATTCTTCATGATACTCAAAAGAATTACCCTCAAATTAAGAGAGAATTATGGGGATTAGTTATAGCTTTAAAAATAGATAAAGAATACTTTATAGGAGCTAATATAATAGTAGAGACCGATTGTCTTCCGTTAATAGGTTTAATAGCTAATTGTTCCTCTCCAGATATAGCTATGCTATGATGGATAGCTTTTATTAAATTCATTAATCCTGCTTTTGTACATATAGCCGGTAAACATAACACCGTTGCAGATATGCTTTCAAGAGCAAAGTTCGATAATGATAGTGAAGCATTAAATAATCATATTAATTTAATAAATTATGAAATATCTACCTATGTGTATGAGAGATTTAGAGAATGCGATTATGAAGGAGAGTGGCGAGATATAGGAAACTATCTGAGTTCATCCTTCCCCTCAAATCAATTCCGGAACATCAGGAAGAAGTCTTTCAACTTCTTCTTGAAAGATGGATGTCTTTGGAGACATGCTAGAGGTAAGGTTCGAAACCCTCAAAGAGTACTAGGTTTGAAGGTTCTTCAAGTGCAAGTTATGCATGAGATGCACGAAAGCCTTTGGGCTGCTCATAAAGGCTTTGTAGCTACATATGAAAAGATTAGGGAAAGCTACTGGTGGCCGAGGATGTATGTAACTGTTAAAGAATTTGTGAGCACTTGTAGTACGTGCCAATTACACTCCTCTGTCAAGCATAGAGACTCCCTTCACCCGACCTATCCACCTTGTATTCATTACAAGTGGGTAGTTGACCTTGTGACCATGCCTAAAAGCAATGATGGCATGAGATATATTGTTCTTGCACGAGAGGATTTGACAAACCACGTCGAAGGTAGAGCGCTTCGTTCCAATACTACTTATAATGTATGTGTATTCCTTTTGGAAGAAGTATTATCCAGATTTGGATATATAGAAAAAGTAGTAGCGGATAGAGGTGAGTTAGATGCGAAAGAGGCAAGAGAATTCTTTGCACAACATGGGATTCGATTGTCTCTTACGACTGCTTATAACCCAAAAGCAAATGGTAAAATTGAACAAGGGCATCCTTCCATAGTGAAGGCTATTTCAAAAGCTTGCCATGGAGATATTGGTCAATGGCCAAAATATCTCCCATTTGCTCTTTGAGCTGATCGCATGACGTACACGAGAACAACTGGTTTTATGTCGGTTGAACTCATGTACTGTCAGAAACCATTATTTCCCATTCATACTCAGATAATTAATTGGATGAGTCTAGGTTGGAAAGATAATATTTCAAGAGAGGACTTATTAGCATTTAGAATTAAGCAATTAAAACAAGGAAATGAAAATCTTAAAGAAGCAATAAAAAAATTAAAAACATCTAGATTGAAAAATAAATTATATTTTGATAAGAAACATAGACTAAGACCACAACCAATAGAGAGTGGTGACTGGCTGCTTGTATATGATAGTACTTTTGATACTCAATACGATGCACGTCGGAAACTAACTAAACGTTGGTTCGGACCTTATGTTGTTGTTTCAGTTTATGAAACAAGTACATATAAATTACGTGAATTTGATGGTTCTATGCTAAAGAATTTGATTGTAGGGAAAAGAATCAAGCTCTTTAGAAGAAGAGAAAGCAGTAAATTTCAATTGGATGAAGACTTCTTGGAGGACGACGATGAAGAAGAATAAAAATGATCAGGTGAAAGAGTTCTAAACTTTACTTACTTTTTAGTTGTTATTATGATTTTTTGATGCATTCCATGTGTAGATGTGTATGTCCTTCTGATAGGAAAGGAAGATTTTTTTAATTATGAAACAATGAATTTAAAACTGAAGTAGGGATGTGTGTGAAGAGAAGATAAGAATTAGAGACCCTATGGCTTTCATAAGGATAGAAGAGGGAACACTTAACTTGCGATTCCTAGTAGAAGTAAGTTTATTTTATATAGGTAGACTACCTTAACTTCCAAACCATGTCGCTAATGAGATCCTAGTTCCCACTATAGCATTCCTCTAGAACCTCTGCTCTGAGTAGGGGTTAAGCCTTTCCCCTTAAACAAAAAAGTTGCGAAGAAAAATTAAGAAAAGAGAAAAATAAGAACATCAAGTAGTATATTAATGGCTACTGCAAGATGAGGAAAAAAAAAGAAAATTAAAAAAGAAAGAAGAAAAAAAAAGAAAGAAAAGTAAAGAAAAAAGTTATCATGTTCAGTTGTGGTCTCGAAACCACTTCTGAAATTCTATACGGGCAATATGAGGCGGATTTATGCTATAGAGGAATTAGTTAGATGCATCTTATGGTGAGTGGCTAGCGAATCAGGGATAGACCATTTATATAAAATATTTATTACTTTTGAACGGGTTAATAGAAGAGCAAGTACCACAACTGTCTTCTTGATTTCTATGGGACTTTCTAAAACTTGTTTTCAATTTCATGCATTGAACGAAAACGTTTATGATTCAAGTTTGCATAATTTTAAAAGGTTTTTCTTAACTATCAGAAAATGTACTTACCTTTAGGAGCATATTTTACATAATTTTGAATAAAATAGTTCAAGAAATATTTCTCAAAAGAATTTGATACTGCTTTCCTATTGAACTGCAGGTTGGCCCATCAAGGGTGATGTGCAGGTTTGGTGGGGGCAGATGTCGGAAGGATTTCCTCACTCAAATTGTCATATGGAAAAATAAAAAAAATTTGCTTTAAAGTCGGTTAAATGATATCTCTCTCTCGTATTTCTTTTAATGTTTTAATTTAAATTGACTAATTTTCTCTTGAGTACCTACAGATAACAAAAACAAGAAGAGCTGAATTAAGAGAAGACCTCATTTCTATTAGTTAAAGATAATAAAAACATATATGTGTATGTATGTAGATGCAAGAGAATAGGTAAGAATGTATGATAATGTTTGTTAATTCTAATGTTTATATTTATGCATATGAACTTTCATGTTGTTGAGAATATATCTTAGCTTTAGATATGCTTCAAGAGTTGAATTCATTTATGTGAATGTATTCCTTTAAAAAAGGTCTAGCACCCTACGATATATGTGGGTTAAATCCTATATGTTTACTTATTCATAAATTCTAGAAACTTCTAAATGTGTTGAGTATGATTCACTCTAAGTACTTATTTACATATGTTATGAGAACTTCCATTGTATATGATAAGTGGGATTAACTCTGAGTTTGTACCCATGTAAGTTCATGAATAATCATGTAAATGAGAACATCTATACCTATTTACCCAAATGTGTGCGTTTGTGTGTGATTAGGATCATATGAGGTTAACTATTAAAAGATAGTTATATGTTCCTATGATTATAGGGTTGTGAACCTATATGTTTATGTGAAATGCACTTAATGGAGATATGTAGTTATATATCTATGAGAGTGAATGAGAATAGTTTTTGTCATATATGTGTATTTACATATGTATACCTAAAAAGATATATTTGTATGCACTGATGTCCTTATGAGTATGTGTTTTTTGTTTGTCTAAACATTAGTATAAACATATATATATATGTGGGTAATAAATAAGAAATAATATTGTTTTATTATATAATTTAGTTCCTAAAAACACTAATTTTAAGCTTTAATGTTTAATCATATATAAAATTTATATTAAAAACTAAGTTTAAAATAACCTAATATATTTAATTCAATAGATTAATGATTATATCATTTTTATAAATAAGAGGAAAACTGTGCATACGTAAATTTAGATAAATGTGTATGAGTGAGTTAACTAAGAATCGTGTGTATGATGAGGTGAAAGTATGTATGAGTGTGCATGAGAAAGCTGGTGAAGTGTGTGAGTTAACTGATTGTGAGTTAGTGCATATCTGTGTGTGCATTTGTCTATTTAAATGATTGGGTGAGTACGTTTTTGGTTAATGAATCATCTGCAGGTACGGGTTCTTTTGAGAGAGAGAGAGAGATTGTAGATGCCTCGTTGCTTGTGCATGTTGCAGAGAAAGACCACCAGGAGAGATTGGCCTCGTCTCAACGTGGAGTGAGAGAGAGAGAGAGAGATTGTAGATGCCTCGTTGCTTGTGCATGTTGCAGAGAAAGACCACCATGAGAGATTGGCCTCGCCTCAACGTGGAGAGAGAGAGAGAGAGACCAGCGATGGAGTAGCTCAAAGTGATTGATTGACAAAGAGAGTATTCTGAGGAATTGCATAGAAAAGCGTAAACAAGTGATGGCAGAAAATATGGTGTTGTTGGAGAATTCCGATGCTGCCTCTGTAAAGAGAGAGATTTACGTGCACCTTGGTATTGGTAGACGATCTGGAGAGAGAAGTTTTTAGTTATGTGCAAAAATCAACGCCGCTAGGTTTGATGGAGGCCTTTCTCACAGACTCTCTGAGATTCAGAGTCTCTTTCGCAGTTTGAAAGGAGATTGACACCTATGAGAGCTCGGAGAGATAGAAACAGTGGAGAGGCGATACAAAGAGTAGGCAATAATGGAAGCCTATGCAAGGATCAATGCTGAGAGAGAGATGGCGCTCATGTTTATGCATCGCGACAAGAGGGAGAGAGAGAGAGAGAGAGATTGGGTTTTCCCCTCCTTCTTGGACTGTTATAATTGGCTTCTGATGTGCCAGAAAGAAAGAGACGGTCCGTGCATGTTATAGAGAGAAATGAGCAGATATAGACGCGTAAGCCTAGAGAGAACACTGTTAGCTACTGCGTGTCATGGAGGTAGAAAGGTAAATCCTTAGGAAATTAGTCTGTTTGCTTACATGTAGAGAGGGAGAGTCGTTTGTCTACAGGATCTACGTAAATAGTAAAAGAACTCACAACAGAGAGAAATACCTCACTCTATTCTGAACTACGACAAGCAAAGAGCTCGTGAGAGACAGAGATAGAGAAGCTTCAACTTCTCTTTTCCCATCTGGTTATTGTAGATTGAAGCTATTTTAAATAAGAGATCGCGTATAGAGAGGAGAAATTAAGTATTTGGCGCAAGCGGATTGACATTAGAACAAGGTGGAAAGAAGAGAGTTATGTAGAGATAGAGAGATGATGAAATATGAGTTAGTCCACGATTCATGACAGAGATAGTTAAGGCATTGGAAATCTCTTGTTTCATTGAGAAATGCCACCATGTGACTTCCTAGCTCCTATGCGTGCGAAGTTTTTCTCTGATTACAATAATATCAATGTATGTTGTTTTCTATGGTGTCTGCTGGTGTGACGATTGTTACAGATTATGAAAGTCGTAGTTTACGTGGATTATGAGTTACATGACTGAGTTATGCACTTTTTGGGTTTCATCTATGTGTTACGAAGATGAGGCTTTGCATTTCTAATACAATGGTTTGTCTTTTACTTGCCAAGAGCAGCAATGTGTTGTCTATGTTGAGTGCCCATGGGCCTAAAGGATCTTCAGTGTAGAGAGATACCTCTTTTTGATCGCTCATGGCAAATCTCTATTGCAGGTGTTTGTGCAAGGATCAAAGAGAAGGAGGCTATGAGGTAATGCACATTTTTCTCCATGCGTACACAGGCATATGCCATCATGCTCTGTCCTTACCTTTTGACAAATAGAGAGAGAGAGTTTTGGAGTTTGCAAGTATAAGTTAGGCGGATGGAACATGGATTTCTGTGTTATCATCCTGAAGACTTTGATATAATCATCAAAAGAGGATAATCTATATGACCCTGGCTGTTAGGTAATATATAGGAGATGTTTGACGTTGAGGTGAATAAGTTCGAACCATAACACATTCATGTTTATCTGATGAATGAACTACTCATGTTCGACTACATTAAGTATACTGCTATGAATTAATTCTTGAATGCAAGTATGTATGCATGTTTGCATGAGTGTATGCATGTTAGTATGAGTTTATGTATGCATGATTGAATGCATGTGTGTTTATGCATGGGTATATGAGTATGTATGCATAATTATATGCATATAGTATGAGTGTGAGTATGCATGTGCAAGTATGGATGAGTTTATGTATGCATGTGTATGTTAAGGTAGGTAAGCATGCATGTAAGAATGTAAAATAATGCATGTATATGCTAATTAATGTTAAACGTAAGTTAGTGAATACATATTAAATACAAGTTAATTGATGCATGTTTGCATATAAACAAATGTGTGTTTGCATAGATGTCTTTAAATGCATGAAAGTTAGGTAGTTAGAAGTTTTTATATACATGTATTAGTATAGGTTTAAGTTATGAATGTTAAATTAATGAGTGTTTTATGCTAATTAAAAACATACTTATGTTTTTGGTTAATGAATCATCTGCAGATCATTGAAGAGATTACAAAGGAGAATATGAGAACACAAGCATACGAGATTTCAAGATCACGAAATTACGATATTTGAAGATTGTTTATTAAGTTGTATAGGATTATCTATTAAGAGAATTGTATTAGCACTTATGATAAACTTTTGTATAGGCTTAAAATCCTAAAGATTTCTAGCACTTCCACTTTTCGATATAATTAAGATTCGTATAGGCTTAAAAAAGATTGATTTTGAAATTCTTCATACTGTTTCTCTGAAAATTAATTGAGATCTTTACTTTTTTATTTCGTATGTCTAAAGAGATAGGATCTACAAGTAGTTCTAAACTAGTATCTACAAACGATTCTGATATTAAGAATCAAGAATTAGAAAACTTAATTATAGGTACACTACTTCCGACTTCAATTGATAGTTCGAATAATAACAAAAATATAATAATTGAAATTATTAAAGATAAAGTAGTTAACAAAACTTTACACACGTTACATTACGATCGTCTTATTTCTAGAATTTTACCTTTAATTACCATAGTTTTGCCAGAACCGGAGGACAAGAAAGACTTATTCCCACCTAATTTAGTTAGAAAACCTAACTCAAATCAAATTAAAAACGAAGAAGTTGACTTTGTTAAAGATAAAATTACAAGCGAGAATTTAGTTTTGTCTTATCAATTAGAAGCTATAGAAAGATATAGAAACGCTCGTCCTTACGGCTCTTAGTCTAAAAAAATAGTTCTTAATTTGCACTCCCATAAATTAGAAATCTATAGTTTTTATCACACCTAAACTGAAAAAAGCAACCGAAGGCCCTAGGCATACTTAGAAGCACCCTACGTGCAATCACACGGTTAGGTTAGCGCGATTCTTGTAGATGAACGTCAGCCTCCCTTCACACCCCTCTACGACAGCTTTGGTGAACCCGACATGAAGCGTGACGATAGTGTGCCTAGAACTTACGTTGTATTTTCAGTTTTAATTTTATTTTATCTTCTTCTTGTATGCAGGAAAATTGAAGATTGAAGCTGTGACAAAACCGTGGAAGAAGGATTTCCAACTGGTGGAGCTTCGTCGTTTCAAACCCCCCCCCTCAACGTTCAAGAGAATAAAGATATATTCATGGTCATTTTAGTTTTGTGTTTAAGATTGTTTTAACGTTCACTTTTGAACCTCTTCAGCAAAGATATCATCAAGTAAGGTGTTTATTTTAAGTTCTTTATTTTTAGTTTACACATATCACTTAAAAAGAAAAGATGTTTTCATCTACACTAGGATCTAAGCACTTTCATATCAGCAGTAAAAGAGTATTTGAATCTTTCTTTTGTATCTACGAAATATAATTTTTACTTAAAGCATTTAAATATTTGCATTTTTTAGGAAAAGCCATTATTTTTGCATCATTAAAAAGAAAAGATTTTAAGTTTTGAAAAAGAAAGATTGTTTGTTTTATTGCATAAAAAGAAAGCTTATAACATAAAAATAGTTTAAATTTAGGTCTCTTTTTAACTTATAGTTAATGCTTTTATTTTTTTTCAAAGAAGAAAAATAAGAACATCAAGCAGTATATTAATGGCTACTGCAAGATGAGGAAAAAAAAAAGAAAATTAAAAAAGAAAAAAGAAAAAAAAAAAGAAAGAAAAGTAAAGAAAAAAGTTATCATGTTCAGTTGTGGTCTCGAAACCACTTCTGAAATTCTATACGGGCAATATGAGGCGGATTTATGCTATAGAGGAATTAGTTAGATGCATCTTATGGCGAGTGGCTAGGGAATCAGGGATAGACCATTTATATAAAATATTTATTACTTTTGAACGGGTTAATAGAAGAGCAAGTACCACAAGTGTCTGCTTGACTTCTATGGGACTTTCTAAAACTTGTTTTCAATTTCATGCATTGAACGAAAACGTTTATGATTCAAGTTTGCATAATTTTAAAAGGTTTTTCTTAACTATCAGAAAATGTACTTACCTTTAGGAGCATATTTTACATAATTTTGAATAAAATAGTTCAAGAAATATTTTTCAAAAGAATTTGATACTGCTTTCCTATTGAACTGCAGGTTGGCCCATCGAGGGCGATGTGCAGGTTTGGTGGGGGCAGATGTCGGAAGGATTTCCTCACTCAAATTGTCATATGGAAAAATAAAAAAAATTTGCTTTAAAGTCGGTTAAATGATATCTCTCTCTCGTATTTCTTTTAATGTTTTAATTTAAATTGACTAATTTTCTCTTGAGTACCTGCAGATAACAAAAACAAGAAGAGCTGAATTAAGAGAAGACCTCATTTCTATTAGTTAAAGATAATAAAAACATATATGTGTATGTATGTAGATGCAAGAGAATAGGTAAGAATGTATGATAATGTTTGTTAATTCTAATGTTTATATTTACGCATATGAACTTTCATGTTGTTGAGAATATATCTTAGCTTTAGATATGCTTCAAGAGTTGAATTCATTTATGTGAATGTATTCCTTAAAAAAAGGTCTAGCACCCTACGATATATGTGAGTTAAATCCTATATGTTTACTTATTCATAAATTCTAGAAACTTCTAAATGTGTTGAGTATGATTCACTCTAAGTACTTATTTACATATGTTATGAGAACTTCTATTGTATATGATAAGTGGGATTACCTCTGAGTTTGTACCCATGTAAGTTCATGAATAATCATGTAAATGAGAACATCTATACCTATTTACCCAAATGTGTGAGTTTGTGTGTGTTTAGGATCATATGAGGTTAACTATTAAAAGATAGTTATATGTTCCTATGATTATAGGGTTGTGAACCTATATGTTTATGTGAAATGCACTTAATGGAGATATGTAGTTATATATCTATGAGAGTGAATGAGAATAGTTTTTGTCATATATGTGTATTTACATATGTATACCTAAAAAGATATATTTGTATGCACTGATGTCCTTATGAGTATGTGTTTTTTGTTTGTCTAAACATTAGTATAAACATATATATATGTGGGTAATAAATAAGAAATAATATTGTTTTATTATATAATTTAGTTCCTAAAAACACTAATTTTAAGAATTCAATAGATTAATGATTATATCATTTTTATAAATAAGAGGAAAACTGTGCATACGTAAATTTAGATAAATGTGTATGAGTGAGTTAACTAAGAATCGTGTGTATGATGAGGTGAAAGTATGTATGAGTGTGCATGAGAAAGCTGGTGAAGTGTGTGAGTTAACTGATTGTGAGTTAGTGCATATCTGTGTGTGCATTTGTCTATTTAAATGATTGGGTGAGTACGTTTTTGGTTAATGAATCATCTGCAGGTACGGGTTCTTCTGAGAGAGAGAGAGAGAT
The DNA here is from genome assembly GCA_020310875.1 of Ceratopteris richardii. Taxonomy (NCBI): domain Eukaryota; kingdom Viridiplantae; phylum Streptophyta; class Polypodiopsida; order Polypodiales; family Pteridaceae; genus Ceratopteris; species Ceratopteris richardii. The sequence continues at coordinate 20,276,789 of CM035432.1, read as the reverse complement.
TGTAGATGCCTCGTTGCTTGTGCATGTTGCAGAGAAAGACCACTAGGAGAGATTGGCCTTGCCTCAACGTGGAGTGAGAGAGAGAGAGAGAGAGATTGTAGATGCCTCGTTGCTTGTGCATGTTGCAGAGAAAGACAACCAGGAGAGATTGGCCTCGCCTCAACGTGGAGAGAGAGAGAGAGAGAGACCAGCGATGGAGTAGCTCAAAGTGATCGATTGACAAAGAGAGTATTATGAGGAATTGCATAGAAAAGCGTAAACAAATGATGGTAGAAAATATGGTGTTGTTGGAGAATTCCGATGCTGCCTCTGTAAAGAGAGAGATTTACGTGCACCTTGGTTTTGGTAGACGATCTGGAGAGAGAAGTTTTTAGTTCTGTGCAAAAATCAACGCCGCTAGGTTTGATGGAGGCCTTTCTTACAGACTCTCTGAGATTCAGAGTCTCTTTCGCAGTTTGAAAGGAGATTGACACCTATGAGAGCTCGAAGAGATAGAAACAGTGGAGAGGCGATACAAAGAGTAGGCAATAATGGAAGCCTATGCAAGGATCAATGCTGAGAGAGAGATGGCGATCATGTTTATGCATCGCGACAAGAGGGAGAGAGAGAGATTGGGTTTTCCCCTCTTTCTTGGACTGTTATAATTGGCTTTTGATGTGCCAGAAAGAAAGAGACGGTCCGTGCATGTTATAGAGAGAAATGAGCAGATATAGACGCGTAAGCCTAGAGAGAACACTGTTAGCTACTGTGTGTCCTGGAGGTAGAAAGGTAAATCCTTAGGAAATTATTCTGTTTGCTTACATGAGAGGGAGAGTCGTTTGTCTCCAGGATCTACGTAAATAGTAAAAGAACTCACAACAGAGAGAAATACCTCACTCTATTCTGAACTACGACAAGCAAAGAGCTCGTGAGAGACAGAGATAGAGAAGCTTCAAATTCTCTTTTCCCATCTGGTTATTGTAGATTGAAGCTATTTTAGATAAGAGATCGCGTATAGAGAGGAGAAATTAAGTATTTGGTGCAAGCGGATTGACATTTCCATCTGTCTGGCTACGCGCATTAGAACAAGGTGGAAAGAAGAGAGTTATGTAGAGATAGAGAGATGATGAAATATGAGTTAGTCCACGATTCATGACAGAGACAGTTAAGGCATTGGAAATCTCTTGTTTCATTGAGAAATGCCACCATGTGACTTCCTAGCTCCTATGCGTGCGAAGTTTTTCTCTGATTACAATAATATCAATGTATGTTGTTTTCTATGGTGTCTGCTGGTGTGACGATTGTTACATATTATGAAAGTCATAGTTTACGTGGATTATGAGTTACATGACTGAGTTATGCACTTTTTGGGTTTCATCTATGTGTTACGAAGATGAGGCTTTGCGTTTCTAATACAATGGTTTGTCTTTTACTTGCCAAGAGCAGCAATGTGTTATCTATGTTGAGTGCCCATGGGCCTAAAGGATCTTCAGTGTAGAGCGATACTCTTTTTGATCGCTCATGGCAAATCTCTATTGCAGGTGTTTGTGCAAGGATCAAAGAGAAGGAGGCTATGAGGTTATGCACATTTTTCTCCATGCGTACACAGGCATATGCCATCATGCTCTGTCCTTACCTTTTGACAGATAGAGAGAGAGAGTTTTGGAGTTTGCAAGTATAAGTTAGGCGGATGGAACATGGATTTCTGTGTTATCATCTTGAAGACTTAGATATAATCATCAAAAGAGGATAATCTATATGACCCTGGCTGTTAGGTAATATATAGGAGATGTTTGACGTTGAGGTGAATAAGTTCGAACCATAACACATTCATGTTTATCTGATGAATGAACTACTCATGTTCGACTACATTAAGTATACTGCTATGAATTAATTCTTGAATGCAAGTATGTATGCATGTTTGCATGAGTGTATGCATGTGAGTATGAGTTTATGTATGCATGATTGAATGCATGTGTGTTTATGCATGGGTATATGAGTATGTATGCATAATTATATGCATATAGTATGAGTGTGAGTATGCATGTGCAAGTATGGATGAGTTTATGTATGCATGTGTATGTTAAGGTAGGTAAGCATGCATGTAAGAATGTAAAATAATGCATGTATATGCTAATTAATGTTAAACGTAAGTTAGTGAATACATATTAAATACAAGTTAATTGATGCATGTTTGCATATAAACAAATGTGTGTTTGCATAGATGTCTTCAAATGCATAAAAGTTAGGTAGTTAGAAGTTTTTATATACATGTATTAGTATTGGTTTAAGTTATGAATGCTAAATTAATGAGTGTTTTATGCTAATTAAAAACATACTTATGTTTTTGGTTAATGAATCATCTGCAGATCATTGAAGAGATTACAAAGTAGAATACGAGAACACAAGCATACGAGATTTCAAGATCACGAAATTACGATATTTGAAGATTGTTTATTAAGTTGTATAGGATTATCTATTAAGAGAATTGTATTAGCACTTATGATAAACTTTTGTATAGGCTTAAAATCCTAAAGATTTCTAGCACTTCCACTTTTCGATATAATTAAGATTCTTATAGGCTTAAAAAAGATTGATTTTGAAATTCTTCATACTGTTTCTCTGAAAATTAATTGAGATCTTTACTTTTTTATTTCGTATGTCTAAAGAGATAGGATCTACAAGTAGTTCTAAACTAGTATCTACAAACGATTCTGATATTAAGAATCAAGAATTAGAAAACTTAATTATAGGTACACTACTTCCGACTTCAATTGATAGTTCGAATAATAACGAAAATATAATAATTTAAATTATTAAAGATAAAGTAGTTAACGAAACTTTACACACGTTAGATTACAATCGTCTTATTTCTAGAATTTTACCTTAATTACCATAGTTTTGCCAGAACCGGAGGACAAGAAAGACTTATTCCCACCTAATTTAGTTAGAAAACCTATCAAATCAAATTGAAAACGAAGAAGTTGACTTCGTTAAAGATAAAATTACAAGCGAGAATTTAGTTTTCTCTTATCAATTAAAAGCTATAGAAAGATATAGAAACGCTCGTCCTTACGGCTCTTAGTCTAAAAAAATAGTTCTTAATTTGCACTCCCATAAATTAGAAATCTATAGTTTTTATCGCACCTAAACTGAAAAAAGCAACCGAAGGCCCTAGGCATACTTAGACGCACCATGCGTGCAGTCACACGGTTAGATTAGCGCGATTCTTGTAGATGAACGTCAACCTCCCTTCACACCCCTCTACAACAGCTTTGGTGAACCCGACGTGAAGCGTGACGATAGTGTGCCTAGAACTTATGTTGTATTTTCAGTTTTAATTTTATTTTATCTTCTTCTTGTATGCAGGAAAATTGAAGATTGAAGCTGTGACAAAACCATGGAAGAAGGATTTCCAACTGGTGGAGCTTCGTCGTTTCAAACCCCCCCCTCAACGTTCAAGAGAATAAAGATATATTCATGGTCATTTTAGTTTTGTGTTTAAGATTGTTTTAACGTTCACTTTTGAACCAAAAGTTGTTTTCATCTACACTAGGATCTAAGCACTTTCATATTAGCAGTAAAAGAGTATTTGAATCTTTCTTTTGTATCTAGGAAATATAATTTTTACTTAAAGCATTTAAATATTTGCATTTTTTAGGAAAAGCCATTATTTTTGCATCATTAAAAAGAAAAGATTTTAAGTTTTGAAAAAGAAAGATTGTTTGTTTTATTGCATAAAAAGAAAGCTTACAACATAAAAATAGTTTAAATTTAGGTTTCTTTTTAACTTATAGTTAATGCTTTTATTTTTTTTCAAAGAAATTAATTTTAAAGAAATCAATAGTAAACTAAAAGACTTAAATCAAGAAAAACTATTTTATAAAAATTACCTTATTAAAAACCCTCTAAAACTTAAAAAGTTTAAAAAATTTAAAATCTCTAAAAAACTTAAATTCAAAAATAGTAAATATAAGAGATAAGTCATAATTTAGGGTTTAGAAATCAAAAAGATTTTAGAAAGAAAAAAGATTAGAATTAGTAAAAGCCTAGGACTAGGGTGAAGCCATCCCTGGCTTTATCAACTAGTGATAGATTTAGGCAATTTAGAGAGCAATTAGATCCGGCTATTAGGGAACTTCTTCTCCATTCGAAGCATTATCAAAAACGCAAAATGGAGGAAATGTTCAAGAATATGATGATAGAAAAGCAAGGGACACGTACAGTTCAAGCTATTCTAAAAGAAAATGGAAAATTTACTGGATTAAACATTACAGAATACCTGGATGCATTTGTGGAACAAGTGCAAATCCAGGGATTACCTGAAGATGTACTAGTGAAATACTTTGGACGTGTAGTTTCTAGTTCAATTCTAGAATCTATACAAGAGCATGCTAAAGAAACATGGGAGGAATTCAGAAAGGAACTTCATAAAATGTTCTACCTCGAGGATTTTAGCCAGCACAATCGAGAAGGTTTTTTGCAGTGGTTAAGCACTGTTAAGAGCAATGAGTCTTTAACTCATCTTCACGGTGAGTTTATGAGACGTCTGGCTCAACTTCCCGAAGATGATAGAAATGCTATTAATCCATACTTTATTATATATTTTCTTAAGATACTTAATCCTGAAGATAGGGCCGAAATTGAAAGACAAATAGAGGAGCCAGGAAAAAGGTATGGGCTAACTGATGACTGGGAGAAAGTCAAAAAAGAGATAGAGGCTGTTGCTCAAATGAAGCAAAGGCAAACGATTTTGTATGCTAAACCTAATGCTTCGCAGCCTAGAGAGACTCCTGCTATAAGGCAAGTTGATATGCCAATGCCTGCTGCTACGGCTACGGCTAATAATGCAGCTGCCACTAAAGCTCCCATAGAATTTCAATTGGATATTCTATGTAAACAGATGGAAAATGTTATGAACATGCAAGCATCTCTTTCAAAAGAGGTTGCTAATTTAAATAAACAAGTTTACTCCATGAGCTTTAATGATCCAGGGGCTAGCAGTAGTGGTGCAGGGCAAGCTCTGCCTAATCAACAAGTTATGCCTCAGTATGTTCCACCTCAACCAGTCTTTCAGCCAGTACCACAACAAGCTCCTCAGTTTGCTGTACAGCCACCCTTTCAAAGAAATAATGAGAGAAGATGGACTGGTGTGAAGCGTTGTGTTTGGTGCGATAGTCAGGAGCACGCATCAATTGCTTGTGAAGAATTAAAAAGTGCTAAGGTGAATCAATTAGTTGTGGAAATAGATAGACGATTATGTGACTTTAGGTCACGTCTTCCTTTGTCTGTCAATTGGGGCAAAGGAGGAATGAAAAAGCTTTATGAAAATTTAACAGTATCAGATGCAACTGCCAGTACTTCGGCTGCAAGACTAGAGCCGGTCGAGGATAGGCCTTCTTCAATGCCTAGCCAAAATCCATATTCAATAGAGGCACTGGTACGAGCTAGAGACGAGATAATGTACAAGACCGCATGGAAATCTCCTGTAGATCAATCCTCTGTCTTTTCTCACATTGCCAATGTTGAGGAAAAACGGAGACGAGAAGATGTGCAGGATGATGTAGAAGAAGGTGATAGGAGGGTAACTAGGAGGCAAACGAGAGAAGATGAAAAGAAAACTGATAAGAAAATTCAACTTGATGAATCAAATTTATCTCAAGAAGAGAAGAGAAAAATGATAAAGGAAGGCAAAAAGCCGACCGATGAAAATGTTCAATCGCAAGAAGAACAAAAGAAATTGGAAACCTCTAAACCTGAAAATAAAGAAGATCAAAAGCAAAATGAAGAGAAAGGGAAGAAAAAGGGTAGAAGAGCTCCACGTGCTATTATGATTTCTGAGCTCGAAAAGAAAAATGATGCTAGGGAGATTTTAAATGACATTCTTCTAAAAAGTCAAGTAACGATGTCACTTGAGCAAGTGTTTTCCATAGCGAAACGAGAGTTCAAGGACAGTTTTATTCGACTTATTAGAAGAAGACGCTTTCCTTTGCCACAAGATGAAGACATGCAAGACGTGGCAGAGGAAACCTTAGCTATGAATGATGCAGTTACATTGAGTGAAAGTGACTATGAGGATGATGAAGAATTTACAATGGGTAGTGTAAATAGAAATTTTCTAGGACCCATACAACCTGATGATGAAATGCTAAAGAGTGAGAGTAAATTTAATTCTACCTTCTGGGCACGAGGCACACCAGAAGTAAAGATTAGAATCGGAGATGAGAAGGATTCCTGTTTAGCTTTGGCTCTTATTGACTCGGGGTCAGAGATAAACGTGATTTCAAAAAAGTTCTTTGACAATTTTAGATGGCCAATCGATAAAGAGCACGGTTGGCGGATGAGAACAGTTGACAATGGCTCTGGCATTTTGTTGGGTGCATGTGCGAATGTGCCTATAATGATAGGTGGTGTTCGAGAAGAATTTCACTTCTTCGTTCAAGATAATTGTTCATATGAAGTGATTCTCGGACAGCCATTTATAGGTGAAATGAGAATGGAAACAAAAGCAATGAACGATGGATCAGCATATGCAAGAATTTGATCCAAATCAGGGATGGATTCTTTGCAAGTTATGACGGTTTGCCCAAACCACACTAGAAATAGAAAGAGCTTAAGAAGAAATCCCATTGACTCGATCAGTCATGTTTGTGATGATCCACTGGCTGTAAGAGAATACGGAGCGTATTATGATCAAAATTTCTGCTAGACTCCACTATTGAGCGAGACAATAGTGGACATTGTTTTGATGTCTCGCCTATCAATGAATATTAAGGAAAATCTTACAAAAACATTTAGAGAACAAACTGAAAAATATTTTAGACAAACCGGATTAATTTCAAGTGACGAGAAAATTGAGAGTATAATTGAATTATCAAAAAGTTCTATTTTATTAGAAGAGCTAGAAAGTGTTTCTTATGAAAATTTAGAATCAAATCTGATAATTCTTAACTCTATTCAAGAGTATGAGATTATTAGTGAATTTATCCTAGAACATGAAATTAGCATAGAAACTAAATACAAAACTGTAGAAAAGAAAATAAAGCCTCTAGCTCAACCCTTATCCAAAGATAGTCATGACATACTTCGTCGAGTACTAAATGATCCTATTCTTAGAGATCGATCTAAGATAGGTCACATATTTACTGATGAGAGTAAGGAGTTTATTAAATTTGGAGATGAATTTCTTTCTCAAATTGAAAAAGAGCAGTTTACCAAGATGATAGTTCGTCATGGTAAAGCTTTTTCTTTATTCCCTCATGAGATAGGATGTGCAGACCCAAAGTTAGTAGCTCCGATGATTATTTTCACAGTACCGCATATTCCTTGGAATCTTCGTCTGATTCCAGTTCCAAAGGCTCATTTACCTGAGCTAATGAGACTGTTAAAGGAGAAGATTGCCATGAGAATCTTGGAATCATCCTCAGCACCATACTCTAATAGGTGGTTCACGGTACCAAAAGAAAGTGGGAAGCTACGCTTTATTCAGGATTTGCAGCCTGTGAATAGAGTCACTATTAGAAATGTAGGAACGGGACCCATCGTAGATGAGTTTGCAGAGGCATTTGCTGGTCACTCCATCTATTCAATGGCAGACCTGTATTTAGGGTATGATCAGTTTCAATTAGCAATTGAGAGTTGAGATGTGACCACGATGAAGACTCCTTTGGGTTTAGTACGTATGTGTACTTTACCACAAGGAGCCACGAATTATGTGGCACACATGATGAATGCTATGAATCTAGTCCTACATGACTTTATCCCAAAAGTGACGATGCCTTTTATTGATGATATTCCAATAAAGGGGTATGTGGAAAAAGAAAAGGATGAAAGTTTAGATTCATCTGGTTGCAGAAAGTTTGTTTCCAGCCATATTTCAGATTGTGAAAGGATATTTGAAAGATTTGAAGAGGTTGGACTAACTTTCTCCCTAGAGAAATCAACTTTTGGTGTTGATGAAGTGCTAATAGTTGGGCATTTATGTGGCCATTATGGTCATAGACCCTATCCAGCAAAAGTTGATGCCATTAGTAGGATTTCTGAGAGATGTCGCAATGTAAGTGAAGTAAGGAGATTCCTAGGTGCATGTGTTTTCTATGTCATCTAGATCCCTCACTTTGCTCATGTAGCGAATCCGCTTTATGATTTATTGAGAAAAAGGAAGAAATTCTTTTGGACTGATGAGCATTCTAGAACAATGAGGTGTCTAAAGCAATTGCTTATCAATGCTCCTGTTTTGAAACGTATTGACTATACAGAAATAAGCCTGTAATCCTAACCGTTGACACTAGTCCTATTGGTATAGGCTGGGTCATTGGACAAGATGATGAGGAGGAGCAAAGGTATGCAATTCGCTTTGGAGCAAAGATTCTTCATGGTACTCAAAAGAATTACCCTCAAATTAAGAGAGAATTATGGGGATTAGTTACAGCTTTAAAAACAGATAAAGAATACTTTATAGGAGCTAATATAATAGTAGAGACCGATTGTCTTCCGTTAATAGGTTTAATAGCTAATTGTTCCTCTCCAGATATAGCTATGCTATGATGGATAGCTTTTATTAACTTCAATAATCCTGCTTTTGTACATATAGCCGGTAAACATAACACCGTTGCAGATATGCTTTCAAGAGCAAAGTTCGATAATGATAGTGAAGCATTAAATAATCATATTAATTTAATAAATTATGAAATATTTACCTATGTGTATGAGAGATTTAGAGAATGTGATTATGAAGGAGAGTGGTGAGATATAGGAAACTATCTGAGTTCATCCTTCCCCAAGCTGGTCTTCAAATCGATTCCGGAACATCAGGAAGAAGTCTTTCAACTTCTTCTTGAAAGATGGATATCTTTGGAGACATGCTAGAGGTAAGGTTCGAAACCCTCAAAGAGTACTAGGTTTGAAGGTTTTTCAAGTGCAAGTTATGCATGAGATGCACGAAAGCCTTTGGGCTGCTCATAAAGGCTTTGTAGCTACATATGAAAAGATTAGGGAAAGCTACTGGTGGCCGAGGATGTATGTAACTGTTAAAGAATTTGTGAGCACTTGTAGTACGTGCCAATTACACTCCTCTGTCAAGCATAGAGACTCCCTTCACCCGACCTATCCACCTTGTATTCATTACAAGTGGGTAGTTGACCTTGTGTCCATGCCTAAAAGCAATGATGGATGAGATATATTGTTCTTGCACGAGAGGATTTGACAAACCACGTCGAAGGTAGAGCGCTTCGTTCCAATACTACTTATAATGTATGTGTATTCCTTTTGGAAGAAGTATTATCCAGATTTGGATATATAGAAAAAGTAGTAGCGGATAGAGGTGAGTTAGATGCGAAAGAGGCAAGAGAATTCTTTGCACAACATGGGATTCGATTGTCTCTTACGATTGCTTATAACCCAGAAGCAAATGGTAAAATTGAACGAGGGCATCCTTCCATAGTGAAGGCTATTTCAAAAGCTTGCCATGGAGATATTGGTCAATGGCCAAAATATCTCCCATTTGCTCTTTGAGCTGATCGCATGACGTACACGAGAACAACTGGTTTTATGCCGGCTGAACTCATGTACTGTCAGAAACCATTATTTCCCATTCATACTCAGATAATTAATTGGATGAGTCTAGGTTGGAAAGATAATATTTCAAGAGAGGACTTATTAGCATTTAGAATTAAGCAATTAAAACAAGGAAATGAAAATCTTAAAGAAGCAATAAAAAAATTAAAAACATCTAGATTGAAAAATAAATTATATTTTGATAAGAAACATAGACTAAGACCACAACCAATAGAGAGTGGTGACTGGGTGCTTGTATATGATAGTACTTTTGATACTCAATACGATGCATGTCGGAAACTAACTAAACGTTGGTTCGGACCTTATGTTGTTGTTTCAGTTTATGAAACAAGTACATATAAATTACGTGAATTTGATGGTTCTATGCTAAAGAATTTGATTGCAGGGAAAAAAATCAAGCTCTTTAGAAGAAGAGAAAGCACTAAATTTGAATTGGATGAAGACTTCTTGGAGGACGATGATGAAGAAGAATAAAAATGATCAGGTGAAAGAGTTCCAAACTTTACTTGCTTTTTAGTTGTTATTATGATTTTTTGATGCATTCCATGTGTAGAGGTGTACGTCCTTCTAATAGGAAAGGAAGATTTTTAAAATTATGAAACAATGACTTTAAAACTGAAGTAGGGATGTGTGTGAAGAGAAGATAAGAATTAGAGACCCTATGGCTTTCATAAGGATAGGAGAGGGAACACTTAACTTGCGAGTCCTAGTAGAAGTAAGTTTATTTTATATAGGTAGACTACCTTAACTTCCAAACCATGTCGCTAATGAGATCCTAGTTCCCACTATAGCATTCCTCTAGAACCTCTGCTCTGAGTAGGGGTTAAGCCTTTCCCCTTAAACAAAAAAGTTGCGAAGAAAAATTAAGAAAAGAGAAAAATAAGAACATCAAGCAGTATATTAATGGCTACTGCAAGATGAGGAAAAAAAAAGAAAATTAAAAAAGAAAAAAGAAAAAAAAAGAAAGAAAAGTAAAGAAAAAAGTTATCATGTTCAGTTGTGGTCTCAAAACCACTTCTGAAATTCTATACGGGCAATATGAGGCGGATTTATGTTATAGAGGAATTAGTTAGATGCATCTTATGGCGAGTGGCTAGGGAATCAGGGATAGACCATTTATATAAAATATTTATTACTTTTGAACGGGTTAATAGAAGAGCAAGTACCACAACTGTCTGCTTGATTTCTATGGGACTTTCTAAAACTTGTTTTCAATTTCATGCATTGAACGAAAACGTTTATGATTCAAGTTTGCATAATTTTAAAAGGTTTTTCTTAACTATCAAAAAATGTACTTACCTTTAGGAGCATATTTTACATAATTTTGAATAAAATAGTTCAAGAAATATTTTTCAAAAGAATTTGATACTGCTTTCCTATTGAACTGCAGGTTGGCCCATCGAGGGCGATGTGCAGAATAGGTAAGAATGTATGATAATGTTTGTTAATTCTAATGTTTATATTTATGCATATGAACTTTCATGTTGTTGAGAATATATCTTATCTTTAGATATGCTTCAAGAGTTGAATTCATTTATGTGAATGTATTCCTTAAAAAGAGGTCTAGCACCCTACGATATATGTGGGTTAAATCCTATATGTTTAATTATTCATAAATTCTAGAAACTTCTAAATGTGTTGAGTATGATTCACTCTAAGTACTTATTTACATATGTTATGAGAACTTCTATTGTATATGATAAGTGGGATTAACTCTGAGTTTGTACCCATGTAAGTTCATGAATAATCATGTAAATGAGAACATCTATACCTATTTACCCAAATGTGTGAGTTTGTGTGTGTTTAGGATCATATGAGGTTAACTATTAAAAGATAGTTATATGTTCCTATGATTATAGGGTTGTGAACCTATATGTTTATGTGAAATGCACTTAATGGAGATATGTAGTTATATATCTATGAGAGTGAATGAGAATAGTTTTTGTCATATATGTGTATTTACATATGTATACCTAAAAAGATATATTTGTATGCACTGATGTCCTTATGAGTATGTGTTTTTTGTTTGTCTAAACATTAGTATAAACATATATATATGTGGGTAATAAATAAGAAGTAATATTGTTTTATTATATAACTTAGTTCCTAAAAACACTAATTTTAAGCTTTAATGTTTAATCATATATAAAATTTATATTAAAAACTAAGTTTAAAATAACCTAATATATTTAATTCAATAGATTAATGATTATATCATTTTTATAAATAAGAGGAAAATTGTGCATACGTAAATTTAGATAAATGTGTATGAGTGAGTTAACTAAGAATCGTGTGTATGATGAGGTGAAAGTATGTATGAGTGTGCATGAGAAAGCTGGTGAAGTGTGTGAGTTAACTGATTGTGAGTTAGTGCATATCTGTGTGTGCATTTGTCTATTTAAATGATTGGGTGAGTACGTTTTTGGTTAATGAATCATCTGCAGGTACGGGTTCTTTTGAGAGAGAGAGAGAGAGATTGTAGATGCCTCGTTGCTTGTGCATGTTGTAGAGAAAGACCACCAGGAGAGATTGGCCTCGCCTCAACGTGGAGTGAGAGAGAGAGAGAGAGATTGTAGATGCCTCGTTGCTTGTGCATGTTGCAGAGAAAGACCACCAGGAGAGATTGGCCTCGCCTCAACGTGGAGAGAGAGAGAGAGACCAGCGATGGAGTAGCTCAAAGTGATCGATTGACAAAGAGAGTATTCTGAGGAATTGCATAGAAAAGCGTAAACAAGTGATGGCAGAAAATATGGTGTTGTTGGAGAATTCTGATGCTGCCTCTATAAAGAGAGAGATTTACGTGCACCTTGGTTTTGGTACACGATCTAGAGAGAGAAGTTTTTAGTTTTGTGCAAAAATCAACGCCGCTAGGTTTGATGGAGGCCTTTCTTACAGACTCTCTGAGATTCAGAGTCTCTTTCGCAGTTTGAAAGGAGATTGACACCTATGAGAGCTCGGAGAGATAGAAACAATGGAGAGGCGATACAAAGAGTAGGCAATAATGGAAGCCTATGCAAGGATCAATGCTGAGAGAGATGGCGATCATGTTTATGCATCGCGACAAGAGGGAGAGATAGAGATTGGGTTTTCCCCTCCTTCTTGGACTGTTATAATTGGCTTCTGATGTGCCAGAAAGAAAGAGACAGTCCGTGCATGTTATAGACAGAAATGAGCAGATATAGACGCGTAAGCCTAGAGAGAACACTGTTAGCTATTGTGTGTCATGGAGGTAGAAAGGTAAATCCTTAGGAAATTAGTGTATATTCTTACATGTAGAGAGGGAGAGTCGTTTGTCTCCAGGATCTACGTAAAAAGTAAAAGACCTCACAATAGAGAGAAATACCTCACTCTATTCTGAACTACGACAAGCAAAGAGCTCGTGAGAGACAGAGATAGAGAAGCTTCAAATTCTCTTTTCCCATGTGGTTATTGTAGATTGAAGCTATTTTAGATAAGAGATCGCGTATAGAGAGGAGAAATTAAGTATTTGGCACAAGCGGATTGACATTTCCATCTGTCTGGCTACGCGAATTAGAACAAGGTGGAAAGAAGAGAGTTATGTAGAGATAGAGAGATGATGAAATATGAGTTAGTCCACGATTCATGACAGAGACAATTAAGGCATTGGAAATCTCTTGTTTCATTGAGAAATGCCGCCATGTGACTTCCTAGCTCGTATGCGTGCGAAGTTTTTCTCTAATTACAATAATATCAATGTATGTTGTTTTCTATGGTGTCTGCTGGTGTGACGATTGTTACAGATTATGAAAGTCGTAGTTTACGTGGATTATGAGTTACATGACTAAGTTATGCACTTTTTGGGTTTCATCTATGTGTTACGAAGATGAGGCTTTGCGTTTCTAATACAATGGTTTGTCTTTTACTTGCCAAGAGCAGCAATGTGTTGTCTATGTTGAGTGCCCATGGGCCTAAATGATCTTCAGTGTAGAGCGATACCTCTTTTTGATCGCTCATGGCAAATCTCTATTGCAGGTGTTTGTGCAAGGATCAAAGAGAAGGAGGCTATGAGGTTATGCACATTTTTCTCCATGCATACACAGGCATATGCCATCATGCTCTGTCCTTACCTTTTGACAGATAGAGAGAGAAAGTTTTGGAGTTTGCAAGTATAAGTTAGGCAGATGGAACATGGATTTTTGTGTTATCATCCTGAAGACTTAGATATAATCATCAAAAGAGGATAATCTATATGACGCTCGCTGTTAGGTAATATATAGGAGATGTTTGACGTTGAGGTGAATAAGTTTGAACCATAACACATTCATGTTTATCTGATGAATGAACTACTCATGTTCGACTACATTAAGTATACTGCTATGAATTAATTCTTGAATGCAAGTATGTATGCATGTTTGCATGAGTGTATGCATGTTAGTATGAGTTTATGTATGCATGATTGAATGCATGTGTGTTTATGCATGGGTATATGAGTATGTATGCATAATTATATGCATATAGTATGAGTGTGAGTATGCATGTGCAAGTATGGATGAGTTTATGTATGCATGTGTATATGTTAAGGTAGATAAGCATGCATGTAAGAATGTAAAATAATGCATGTATATGCTAATTAATGTTAAACATAAGTTAGTGAATACATATTAAATACAAGTTAATTGATGCATGTTTGCATATAAACAAATGTGTGTTTGCATAGATGTCTTCAAATGCATGAAAGTTAGGTAGTTAGAAGTTTTTATATACATGTATTAGTATAGGTTTAAGTTATGAATGCTAAATTAATGAGTGTTTTATGCTAATTAAAAACATACTTATGTTTTTGGTTAATGAATCATTTGCAGATCATTGAAGAGATTACAAAGGAGAATACGACAACACAAGCATATGAGATTTCAAGATCACGAAATTACGATATTTGAAGATTGTTTATTAAGTTGTATAGGATTATCTATTAAGAGAATTGTATTAGCACTTATGATAAACTTTTGTATAGGCTTAAAATCCTAAAGATTTCTAGCACTTCCACTTTTCGATATAATTAAGATTTGTATAGGCTTAAAAAATATTGATTTTGAAATTCTTCATACTGTTTCTCTGAAAATTAATTGAGATCTTTACTTTTTTATTTCGTATGTCTAAAGAGATAGGATCTACAAGTAGTTCTAAACTAGTATCTACAAACGATTCTGATATTAAGAATCAAGAATTAGAAAACTTAATTATAGGTACACTGTTTCCGACTTCAATTGATAGTTTGAATAATAACGAAAATATAATAATTGAAATTATTAAAGATAAAGTAGTTAACGAAACTTTACACACGTTAGATTACAATCGTCTTATTTCTAGAATTTTACCTTTAATTACCATAGTTTTGCCAGAACCGGAGGACAAGAAAGACTTATTCCCACCTAATTTAGTTTAAAAACCTAACTCAAATCAATTGAAAACGAAGAAGTTGACTTTGTTAAAGATAAAATTACAAGCGAGAATTTAGTTTTGTCTTATCAATTAGAAGCTATAGAAAGATATAGAAACGCTCGTCCTTACGGCTCTTAGTCTAAAAAATAGTTCTTAATTTGCACTCCCATAAATTAGAAATCTATAGTTTTTATCACACCTAAACTGAAAAAAGCAACCGAAGGCCCTAGGCATACTTAGAAGCACCCTGCGTGCAGTCACACGGTTAGGTTAGCGCGATTCTTGTAGATGAACGTCAGCCTCCCTTCACACCCCTCTATGACATTGTCCTCTATTCCATCCTCCATATCTTCTTCTATCATATGTTTGTACTAGAGAAAATCAAGAGCTGGCAATGGATAATCTCCAGTCGTTTCAGTCTGTAAACCAAGAGGTAGAGGATTTCTAGAAACTTTTGTTTGTAATTGATGAACAACAAGTCCATGACGTGTAGGAGGTATATTAACATTATGATTTTTATTATAATCATCATCATCATCGAGCAAGTATTCTTGTATATCAACAATAATTTGATTTTGTATATGGTTTTTAAATAAAATAATGATATTAATTTATAGAAAACATACATACCCAAGCATTATCACATTGACCAAGTGGTGGTGCACGCTCAAAAGTACCATACTCTGCCTCATGTTCAATACATTCCAATCATGATCTTCGATACGTGCCATAGCAAGAGTTCCACCAACATATAATATGCTCTTGATAGTAAAATTCATCATAATTCCTATCTGAGGACACATGTGAAGTCGTTGCATGGGTAGGAGGTGGTGGAGTGCCCTCTGGTTGATCAAAATCTGATTATAACAAGAAACAAAAAAATATATCAATTATGTATCTATCAAATATATTTAAAATTAAAATTTTGACATACTTACAGTATATAATCCTTGCACGATTAGGAGACAGTGGTGGAGTCCAATCTGATCCATCGCAATCTACAAATAATGGTTTTTGATATTAATAATTTGATTATTTACATGCATAAACATTCACATATACATATTTACACATACACACATATACACATTTACACATACACACATATTCACATATACACAAATACACATTATTGTGGGATAAATGCATGTATTTTGTATGAATGAGTGTATATGCATGCATGTGTATGTGTGTACATATATATGTAGATATGTATATGTGTGTTTATGTTATATATATGTCTGTGTGTATATGTATGCATATATGTATGTGTATATGTTTGCATGTATATGTGTATGTGTATGTGTGTGTATATATGTGTATGTATTCTGATTCTTTTTTTCTATTTGAGATTAAATTAACAAGAGATATTGTATGGTGGAAAAAAATAAGAGGCGGCCTAACATACCACCTGAGACGTGGTGGTTTTTTCGTAGACAGCTACATCTTCAAGAGTCATTTCCTCAGCACAAAGTATACAAATTAATAGTTAACATTTATCATTCTTGTATATTTTATTAATTTTTTACATTTAATTTATGTATTTCTTTTTTCTTTAAACAGGCTGCTGCAAAGAAGAAAGTTGAGTTGGGCCACACATCACACCTAGGCCCAATGGGCCATCATGGTTTTGTAGCTACATTTGTAAGTATATGTGTTATTGTGAGTATATTTTTTATTTTAGTTAAAATGCAAGAAACTAATCTTCTTTATTTGTTTCAATGCAGCAAAAGGATTATGGTTGATATCCTACGAAACATGAGATCGAGTATGCTACACATTTTGGATATTGGGATTTGAGCGAGTATATGCGAGATCATCCGGATGCATTTGTGAGTATTGTTAAATTTTATATAATTATTTTATTTTTATGAGATGTTTTATTTTTTTTACTTATTTATGGTTGTTATATGTAATACATAAGTATTATGGAGAGGCAAATATACATGAGGTGGAGAGACAGACACAGGAGGGACGATCTCGATTGTCATAGGGTGCTCACACAAATACATCAGATCATGCGGATGATCATGATGATGAGGATCAGGATGAGGATGAGGATGATTATGATGCCGATGATGATGATGATGATTAGGATTCTTGATTATGACATTGGATGTGTATTTACATTGATATATATATATATATATATATATATATATATAATCTATATATTGTTCATTTCAGTTATGTTTTGAATTGTGTGTATGATATTAAGTAATGAAAAGTTTTTTTCTATTGATTGTTATTATGGTTTATATTAAGCATGTGTTTATTACTTTAATCATATAATTCATTCATATTTATGTGTGCTTGTGTGTATATAAAATGTATATATGCACATGTAGCTATATATCTATATGTGTACATATGTCTATATGCATGTATATGTATGTATCTATGTATATATGCACATGTATGTATGTGCATATGTATATATGTATATTCATGTATCCGCATGTGCATGTGTAAGTGTATATGCACATGTATGTGTATGTGTATGTGCATGTGCATGTGTATGTGTGTATATGTATGTATGTGCATGTATATATGTGTGATATGTGTGTGTACGTATGTGCATGTATATGTGTGTAATATGTGTGTGTATATGAATGTATGTACATATGTATATGTGTATATGCATGTATGTGCATGTGCATGTATAAGTATATATGTGTATGTGCATGTGCATGTGTATGTGTGTGTATATGTATGTATGTGCATGTGTAAGTGTATATGTGTGTATGTGTATGTGTATGTGTATGTGCATGTGCATGTGTATGTGTGTGCATATGCATGTGCATGTATATGTGTAAGTATATGTGTATATGTGTATGTGCATGTATATGTGTATATGTATGTATGTGCATGTGTGTGTGTATGTGTGTGTACGCATGTGCATATATATGTGTATATATGTGTATGTGTGTGTATATATACATATGTGCATATGTATGTGTATGTGTATAAACATATACAAGTGTATATGTGCATGCATGTGGATGTGTATATACATGTATTTGAGTATATGTTAATGTGTGTATGTGTATGTATATATGCAATAATGCATGCATTCAAGTCTTTTTATGTGGTTGTAGAAATGTTTGTGCATATGCATGTGTATGTGTGTGTATGTGTAAGTGTATGTGCACATGTATGTGTGTGTATGTGCATGTGTATATGTGTATATGTGTGAACGTGCATCTTCATCATGTATAAGTGTATATGTGCATATCAATAAGTGTGAGTATGCTAACTAATGAAAATAACACAATTCAAATGATATACAAAGAATGGAAATTGTACTTACAATAGTTAGCCATATTTTTTGCTTGGTTAGCTTCTTGAATAACTTGCAATAAAGAGAGAGAGAGAGAGAGAGATAATTCAAAGAGAGAAAGAGGTAGAAAGAGAGAAACAGAGACAGAGAGAGACAATAAGATAGAGATTAGACAAAAAAAAAATTATGCAAGCAATTGTTTCAGCTCATAAGCGCAACACAATTGCGAACGTTGGAGAGCTCTTTGATCAGATGCGTGAAGATGCCGATCGAAGTGCCTCCAACGTTTTAATTTTTTTCATCAACAAGCCGTCGTGTAAGCGATGGTAAGGTGTAGTAAAAGCCACTAGAATTGGTGTCTCATAAGCGACGTTAATCACTGTCACTTATGCGATGCAAATTAGCATCACTTATGTGACACTTTTTTAAATCGTCGCTTTAGCCATGCTCAATGTGAGCGTCGCACATCCCATCATGCCACACGTTGATAAAAACATCGTATTGCTCGTTGTTTAACTGACGGTCGGTGCTCAATGCTTCTTGCGATGCTTTTTGCAATTTTATAGCGACGAAGTTGTGTCCTGTTAACCGTTGTTATGCGCCTGTATTCCTTGTAGTGATGAATGAAAAAATATTTCACAGTTCTCTAAAAGAGTTTGAGCAAACTCCTGAAGGGAAAAGAGTTAGGAATTACTCATAGATTTGACAATTCCAAAGAAGTTATGTCTTTGAGAAATTGCCCCAAGTTGGACAATTTTATACTTCATCTTTTGCTTTCTTCCAATTGAACTTTGGTTACTCAATAAGTGAATATAACACATATTTCCTCCATTCTACCTAGGACTCTACAAGCCTAGTTGGACACAATACTCCACAAGTTGGGAAAAGGGTCAACGAATGTTGGTTAGAAATACAACATAGTAGATGTTGGAGATAGACGTTTGCGGAAGCACGCGAACAACACAAGGAAGGAGAAGAAGCTTGGAGCACAACACACAATACTGAATGTATTACTAGAGAATGTACAAAGATAAGTAGCCCATTAGGGCAATAGGCGTATATACAAGCCGGGGGAAAAGACCTCCTAAAGAGGGAAAAAAGTGCCCCGATGGTCCTAGTGTGTTCACACACATCAGTACCTAAATATATCAACAAATCCCCCCTGGGAGTGATGCGATGAACAAGGAGCTGGCACTCATGTATAAGGAAGTGCCAAGCTATGTGGAAATCACTCCACAAAAGGAAGTAAGCCCAAAGCTTTGCGGAAAGCTTCAAAATTCTCCCTAGGCAGAGCCTTTGTGAAAAGGTCTGCAATGTTCTCCTACGTGGGCACATATGCCAAGTTGATCTCCCCAGCAGAGAACCTCTCCCTGACATAATGATAATGCACCTCAATGTTCTTAGTGCGAGCATCGAACACAGGGTTCCTCGCAACTGCCAATGCCCTCTGACTATCAGTGAAGATGGTGGTGGCAGAAGACTGACCAACACCCAAATCAGCCATAAGGCGTCTGAGCCACACACACTCAACAGTAGCTGTGAAAGCTGCCCTATACTCAGCCTCACAACTGGAAGTGGCCACAGTAGGCTGCTTCTTGCTCAACCAAGATATACATGACCTACCAAGCATGAAGCAAAAGCCACTAGTGGACACATGAGTTTCATAACAACGAGCCCAATCAGAGTTAGAAAAAGCATGCAAATCTGGTGGTAGTGATCCCCCCTTGGGATAAAACAACCCAAGTAGCCGAGTACCACTCAAGTAGCAAAAGATGCGCTTAATCACCTGCCAATGCTTGACCCTTGGGCAATGCATAAATCTGCTCATCTGCGAGACAACAAACTGAATATCTGGCCGAGTAATGCATAAGTAAATCAAGCATCCAACAGCCTACTGATAGAGAACAACATCAAATGCATCTCCAGCATCATGAAGACTCAATCGTAAACCTGTCTCCATAGGAGTGGCAATAGGCTTACAGGCCTCAAGGCCAAAACACTGCAATAATGTGTCAATATATTTCGTTTGACACAAAGCCATTCCACCATCAACTTGCATAAACTGAATGCCCAAATAGTGATGCAAATGCCCCAAATCAGACATCTCAAATGAGGCATGCAAATCAGCCTTAAAATCAGCAATATGCTTCTCAATAGGACCAGTGAGCAGCATGTCATCAACATAGACAACAATGATCAGAAGCACATCATTAGCACGCTTAACATTATAAGGTGCTTTCAGTTGGACTGTTCTCAAAACCATGTGCAATCAAATAGGCATGTATCTTCTCATACCAAGCACGTGGTGCTTGCTTTAAACCATATAATGCCTTCTTTAACCTGCACACCTAGTTTTCATGCCCTTTCTGCACAAAGCCACAGGGCTGAAAAACATATACTTCTTCATGCAAGTCACCATTCAGAAATGCAGTTTTAATGTTCAACTGATGTACATTCCAACCATGATGGGCTACAAGTGCACAAATGCTCCGAACAATAGTCATACGGCATATAGGTGCAAAGGTTTCATCAAAATCAATGCCTCTTTCCTATGCATAACCCTTTGCAACAAGCCTAGCCTTATACCTGTCAAATGTACCATCAGGTTTACGCTTCAGCTTGTATTACCACTTAGTGCCAATGGTCTTCTTGCCAGGAGGCAAGTCACATAAAGACCAAGTACCATTCTTCATTCATATTCAGATTGCATAGCAGTCATCCAATTTTCTGAAGTTTGTGCTTCATCAAACGAAACAGGCTCATTCTCATCACAAAGACTAGATGCAGCCATAGCATAGCAATCTGATGCAAAAGAGGCACTATGAGAGCCTGAACGAGTAGGATATGACAGAGGTGCATCTAATTTGCTATCACGCAAAGTATGCACCAGCCATTTTGGCATAGTTTTTGCCTGCTCAATATCAGCTCTCTCATCAACTAGTGCATCATGTAAATGTGCATCAGAAATGGAATGATCTGCATCATCACATGAAACCTGCAAAGGTTGAGAAGTTGCCTCATTGGGACCAGCACTAGATTGTCCACCAAAAGAGGCAGCCTCATATGGAGTGATAGACTGCAGCGCTTTAGTGGGACATCTGTTCAGTACATATCTTGCACACATGACAACCTCAAACCAGAAACTATGTGGTAAAGCTTGACTCTTGACCATACACCTCGCCATCTTCATGAGTGACCTGTTCTTTCATTTAGCAACTCCATTTTGTTGAGGTGTATACGGCACTGTACACTGGTGTTTTATCCCACGTTCAACCAGAAATGCATTAAAATCAAAAGACATATATTCCCCCCCTCGATCAGAACGGAGGGTGCCCATTTTACATGCTGACAGATTTTTAGCCAAAACCAAAAACTGTTTGAAGCACATGAACACTTTGGACTTCGCCTTCAATGGATATACCCATGCATGGCTAGGAAAATCATCAATGAAAGTCACGAAGTAAAGATAATTCCCAAAAGAAGGTGTCTGCATAGGACCACAGACATCACTATGTACAAGCTGCAATTTCTGAGTAGCCCGAATTGAACCATCTTTTGGAAAGGACGAACGCTGCAATTTGCCCAAAATACAACCTTCATAGACATGTTTTCCAGGTGCCTCAAGTTTGGGCAAAGAGGACACCATTTCAAATTTCTGCAGGCGTAGCAAACTAGCAAAATTCAGATGACCAAAGCATGCATGCCAAAGCTTTGCATCTAACAGAGCCTGAGAATCATTTATTGCACATGCCAAATCATTTACAGATCTTTCATAGTCTATGAGCTTATACAGCCCACGACATAAATGCTAGGAGCAATAATCACATCGCCATTTGACAGATCATGAACTGTACACCTGTCCTTGGCAAAGAAAGAACTACCATCAACAGTAGTCAAAATGATCTTACCAACTCCCATAACAAGATAAGAGGAGTTGTTGGCGCATGTAACAGTATTCCCTGTAGGGATAGGCTCGAGTGAAGAGAAGAAACTGTGCTGCGAGGTAATATGTTTGGTCACCCCACTGTCAAAATACCAAACATCTGAGTCTACTGCAGACATGCACTCCTCATGAGAAGATGGGTCAAAATTGCAGAAAGTAGTAAATGCCCATTCTTCTTCCTGCACAAGATTAGGAGACTCTGTTTTAAGTGTAGAGGCCTCTACAACAACCATTCCAACCTCTTTCTTCTTTGCCTCTTTGGCAGCCAGTTTTGGAAAGTTCTTTATGATATGATCATTCCCTTTACAGTACTTATAAAACAATTTCTGCTTTTTTTATTTCTTCTCATCTTTATCTTCCTTCTTTGAATATGCAGAATTAGTAGATTTCTGCTTACTAAAGTTGAAGAGCTCCATTTTCCTTTGCCCTTCTGACTAGCCAGGAAAGATTGAGCTGCAACTCACATAATGGACCTATTCTGCCTAGACTGATCTTCCTGCAACAGAACAGAGACTAACTCCTCAAATGATAAGGCATTTGGATTGCCTTTCATCATCAACCAAAGAGTAGAAGCAAAACTCTGATATGAATCAGGAAGACCATTCAGAACGGTCTGCACAAGTGAGCTATTTGGTATAACCTCATCAGCAGAAATCAACTGTTCCTTCAAGTCTTTGATCTTCATTAGAAAATGTCCATAGAATCACCTTCATTCATGTGCTCACTCTCCAACTATTTTTGGAGGTAAGCAACACGAGCCTCATTCCTAGCTTGGTACAATGTGGTAAGTGTATCCCAAGCATCCTTAGCTGTTCTGCAAGAGCGAATGTGAGGAATAATGGCACGTTTGACAGACAAAGCTATCAATGCATGTGCCTGGGCATCTCTGCCATCCCAGTGAATCTGCTCTACAGTAGTGCAACAAAAACCGCAACACAAATAGGAATATGCAGAATATCATTGTCTTTGACACCTTCTGCATCAGCTTCAGTACCTGCAAGTGTTGCAGGTGTGATAGGATGTTTTTCGACACCCTATACAATGTTCCACAGTCCTTTTGCAACCAATACATGTTGCATCATATAAGCCCATAATAGGTATTTGGTACCCTCCAACTTATCCTCAACAACCAACATACGGAATACATCATTGTTTTCAGCCATGGCTAGTGACTAAAATACCTTGATGCAAAAAATTGACTGTATCTCAAAAAGTTGAACAGAACTGCCCAGACGAATTCCGCTAGACCTGTGGCGAGACGCTTATACTGGTGAACAGAAACTGGTATAGAGCTTTGGCACAAAAAGACAAAACAGTCTGCACAAGCACTACGATCTCGAAAACACACTGATTATGCTCACCAAAATTCGTGCGATTTTGAGACTGCAAACGGAGGAGTGTCGATGGCACCCTAGATGAAGCGAGGACCTGCTCTGATACCAATTGTTGGAGATAGACATCTGCGGAAGCACGCGAATAGCACAAGGAAGGAGAAGAAGCTTGGAGCACAACACACAATACTGAATGTATTACTAGAGAATGTACAAAGATAAGTAGCCCATTAAGGCAATAGGCGTATATACAAGCCGGGGGTAAAAAACCTCCTAAAGAGGGAAAAAATTGCCCCGACGGTCCTAGTGTGTTCACACACATCACTACCTAAATATATCAACAGTAGAAACATCTAAGTCATATGATTTTGGTCAATCTAAACTTCATTTTCTCTAAACCAAATTCAAATAAATCTGATAAGAGTTCTCGAAGTCTTGAACTCGCCAAAGAGTCCACCCATTTTGCTAGTGGTTCCTATTAATGGAACAAGATAGCAACTTAGCTGGAGATACCTCACATGTTTGTGCTATAGATGTCTAGTTTGAGAGAGTGAATTGGCTAGGGATGTTCTAGTCAAGCCTTGTCATTCTTTGCATAATTTGCACTCAATTCAACTTCACATGTGCAAAGCTATATGGTGTTTAGAATGATTTGGGTAGGGATCAAACCACATAGATCAGATTCCCTTATAAGCATATATTGCTGAAAGAAAGTGATATGGGTAGACATTGTATGGGATTAAATCTCCTCTCATATTGTGATAGAATCTAATTATGGAAAAAAAATCTAGAAATAGAGATGAAGACCATGATTGATGAGACTGATCATGGGGCCTAGGGGAAATACCCCATGCTATATACCTATACACATTTTCGAGGATGGCAATGCTTTTAGGGGGAAGAGGGCGATGTTGTATAATTGCATGGATCTAACAGGTAAAGCCTTGGAGTTCTTGGTTTGGAAACCTTGGGTCTATTGGTTATTTTCCCCTATTTGAAGATTCTTGACCTTAGGTTTGCTTTTTCTAAGGTTGAGTACCTAACGCTTGATCGAAAGCTTCTCTGAGCCACTTGACTTGTATGTGAGAGCTTGGACGGTCTTCTTAAAGAAATGTGATTTCATGCATTTCCTAAACTTGCAAGCCATGTGGTCATCTTTTGCACCCATGTGGTGGATTACACATGTTGTCTTCTAGGATGACTTCCCCTTGGCCTTGGAGCTACATATTGAGAGGGGTTGGATGGGTGGATACGTGCAAGTTTGTTTCCTAGTTGGCTTAGGTGATGTTGTCGTGTGAATTTGCTAGTTATTTTTGTAGGAGTGTTTGTGTTGTGCTCACAACAATATCCCTTATATTCCATAAAGCAAGGTTAACATCCTAGTATTATGCATGAAGTCACACTACTCATTAGGTATGGATCCCAAAGCTTCCTTTTTTTTTTTGGGGGGGGGGCATTGGCTGACGGCCTATTCTTTCATTAAGCTTGAAATTAAAAAGAACAACATATGTAATTTGCGGACCCCCATGGAACTATGATCAATAAAAAGAATTTCAAACACCTAAAATCTTGGAAATGTATGGTCCATGTGTGACATCTTGTCAAGAATTAACTCAAAGGCCCAACATGAAAATGCCTTATAGCAACACCAAAAAATTTCCTTGAAAGCTCACCATTGACATTGGAGCACTTACCCTAAGGCATGAAATGTGTGCTCTTAAGACATGAAATGTCCAAAGTAACCAAAATGTAGTTTGCAAGAAATCGAAGCCCCATCACTCCCTATACAGAGCAAATGACTTTACCACTAAGGTAACAGATATATGTAAATAAAGAATTAAAAAGTGAAAACAACCCTAAAATATTGAGCTAACACATATATGCAAATGAATAGTTAAATAAAAATGACCTTTTTTTAATAAAAGGAAGTTTAGTCAAAGTTTTTTTGCTTGAATTGATTGAAAAACAATTGTAAAAGTGAACAGACATAGAATCCATGAGCCTCTCGTATCTCACAAAACAGAGGTTAAGATTGCCCGAAAACGATACAATCCGAAAATGATACAATGGTAACAGTCCAAAGATGATAAAAAAGCTAGGTTTAAACTGACCTAAAGCCGTGCTCAAACCAGCCGAACTAACACGCTTTACCACTACGCCGACACCCAATAAATGAATCGTTAATAGAGTTAAAAGTTTACTGAGTCAGTACAGAAGAAAAAGTCAAAAGTCAAGTAGAGAGGCTGCTTCTGGCTTCGAGCGGGTATCCTTTGTGATCTACTCCATTGCATCTGTGCATTGGATCACGTCAGTGATCCCCGAAGGTCTCTTCAAGCTCATCTGCGCGCACAGAGTTCGAACTGGGAGTTCCCTTATATATAATCCTGTTCCTCCTGCTTCCGGCACTTTCGTCCTCGTCATGGCGGAGAATGGAGTCTCCCCTGAGTTCCGCAAGCCGAATCAATCTCCGCGTGTAAAAATTTCTGTAAGTGGCGAAGTATTTGAGACCACACTTGCCACTTTGCAAAGCGGTGGTCATGGTTCCTTGCTTGCAAGGTCCGCTTCCGTTTCGCAGTCCCATCCTTTGGAGCTGTCTTTCAGTCGTGATCCTTCGACTTTCCGAATCCTGCTGAACCTTCTGCGTACGCGCAAACTGCCTCCCTCCTTCGACAAGGATGCTCTCATCGAAGAAGCCTCCTTTTATGGACTCCTTAGGATTGTGAAGGAGGCTATGACGCCTGATCGCCTTGATGGGATCGATCTGCAGAAAGGAGTCAGCCTTCTTGCGACCGGTCAGGATTATCCCAACGCTCTATATGCGTCTCCGGATGGGTCTCTGATTGTGTCTCATGGCCCCAAAGTAACAGAGTTCGATTGGGCTCTCCGAAGGCGGCGGACAACTCTTACGGAATTCGACTTCATCGAATCACTTCATAGGCTCTCTGATACTCATGTTGCATGTGGTTCTTCAGATCTTCCTGGGCTTCATATCTATGATGTTTGCAATGGAAAGCATGCAAGGAGCCTCGCTTGGACTGATAACAATGATACTCGTGTTTACGATGCGTCTGTGCGAGCCATATGCTCCAACCCTTCGACACTTTTTGTGGCATTTGAGAATGGTCACAAACTTGAGAATACGATTCAGCTTATTGATCGGCTGACGCTGCAGTTCGCAGGCGAGCTAGCTCGACAGAATGGGAATGCAGCTCACTTGAAGGTTGCTACAAAGCTTAATTGGATTTCTACCTACAATTTACTGATGACGATGGGCGTGCACCAGAGTCCTCTTGGCTCCAGTGGGTACATAAGAATGTGGGATGTTCGTCAGAAGGAAACGGTATGGGAATGGAGGGAGCCTAACACGCAAACTGCAGACCGTGACAGCTTTGCAGATATCGTGGTTGATGAAGAACACGCAGGTATATTCAAGGTTAATGTGGAGTCAGGATCGATTGCCATGGCCGATATGAGGCATCTGAAGGCAGAAGATCCATGGATGACACTGATAGAGGTAAATCCAGAACTGGCGGTCAAGGAGAAAGGCACCAACAGTAAGCTTTTATGCTATAATAGGCAAATCTTTTGCAGTAGAGGTGGTGAACTTGAAGTCTGGTCAGAAGCTCCAGTTGCTGGAACAGAAGTAGATCTGGCTAACAGAGAGTACTGGGAGACCTCCTTTCGAAAGAATTATGTTTGGCATAACAGGTTGCACGGTGGGCATGATATCACACTGCTGGATGCTGGTGGACAACATCTCTTTGTTGGACGCAAGTACATGCAAGGTGTAGAAGTGTGGGAAACCAGAAGAACCTCTGCTGTGTGATTCATTCACAGCCTAATAGGTATTCGGCTGGAGGGTAATGTATCTAAGCAGTGGATGAACAGATCAGTATTTGATGTTGTAAACATGCTAAGAATTCCGAAATTAAAAAATCCTTTAGATTGAATTTCTCTCTTTGAAGCTGACAGTTTTGAATTGGAGGTCTAAAATTATGCCTGCTCATACTGTTCATTATTGAGAACTTTATATGGAAGAGGTGCTGCAGCATTAGGATCAATGGCATCAGTGCATTAGACATCATCTATATGCCTTGGGTTGTCTTTGTCTCTTGGTAAGGATTGTCTGTATCGTTGTCCCAAAAGCACTATCCTCTCATCTCAGTATTCTGATGTACTTGTCCACAAGACTGTCGAGTTTTATTGATGCTTCAGATTGTGAAATAGTCCTTTGTTGTATAGTGGATGTCCAATGATGTGGTTATCTGAATTTCGCTTCATGTTGTTTATTGTATCTTAGCATCTGTCACATATTGTCGTGGATATTTGAAAAAAGATGAAGAGTGAGAATTGGTTATCTCCGATGACTAAGATCTCATTGCAAGAGGTTGAGGCATTGGCGTGATGAAATTTGAAGATCAAACAGCTGCACAAAGATGACGAGAACCTTGAATGGTATGCCGTTGCTTACAATTTGTCATGCTGTCATACAAAGGAGACTACCGTTTGGCAGGATGAAATTTGAAGATGCAGACAGCTGTATAAAGATGGCGAGAACCTTGAATAGTCTGCTGTTGCTTACAATGTGTCATGCCGTCATACAAAGGAGACGTTTGACATGAAAACTTTCTGCCTTACAGAAGGTACATTCACATATGGTTCCTATAGTTACAAGAATCTAGAACATGGTCCACATAGTAATTCATCCTATCATACCATGATTACTGGAAAGATGTGATGCCATAATTACTGGAAAGGTGCAAAGAATGTCCCTCCTAGCTAGGTTACAACACCAAAACGGTTGCCTGCATCTCTCAAAGTGTTGAAATTGGTGAAATGTTTTCAATGTACTTCGATAGTTAACGACTTGACGATTGTGAATGAATGTAATTGTGATCCATATGAAGTCTTTGATCTCACTGAGAGTCGTGCTGGACGATTTTAAGAACCAACCCAAGATGAAGAAGATGGGATGAATGAAGCTGCTCTAAATGCAGATCAATCTTGTGAATGATTGATTCATCATCCGCGTTTTTAACAGTTGATCATATCATTGGGGTTTATTATCTTCTTGCTTGTAATTCTAATTTCGAAGTCTATTTGCAGATCAATATGGTATCTTCATGCTCTCAGAGAACTATCTTATTCTAATCTGAAGCCAGGGCTTATTGCAATGTACCATAGTCAACCCATCCATCCACCCACCAAAATACACCAACATGCAGATGTGCCATTTTCTTTTTCCTTCTTTCACTACGGAAGAATCCTGTCTCCCAATGCCAAAAAATCCTGTCAGTAGAATCGTCCAAAAACCATTATCATGGATCATGTATTACAGAATCATGGATCATAGCTCTTTTACACAATCTTCACATTTTAGAACCTATTATAAGCCCATGTTGTCTAAAACATTCAATTTGCTTGTCCGCTTTTGTAGGCTGTCTAAAAGAATAATCTTTCCTCATCATTTTGTATTAAGGAATGTGGAAGGCCAAACATCTTGAATTCAATCGAATTTCTGCCAAGATGATATTTAAGGTCTACATGTTTTTGCTTTACAAGGATTAGAACAACCTTATGCATCTTTGATAGGACGTGAATCATCCTCAAGTATGAATAAGAAGATTATGCAAGCCCATAATCAAGTTGATGGGTACATTGAACCAACGAATTTATCCGAGCTAGATAGGTATAGATCATGGTTCTTTTTTCCTAATTAACACACTTGAATTCTTTTAAAGAGAAAGATCAAAACTAGAGAGGGGGAATGATTTGAAGATGATTGACAAACCTCTCATTCCTTGGGGGTGGGATCTATTGAAATCCTATGGAAGGGAAATGATTTGAAGATGATTGACAAACCTTTCATTCCTTGGGGGCTGGGATATTCTATTGAAATCAAATGGAAGATCCATGGAAAACAATAACCTGTGAATGTATTTAGGACTTTTTTGGACTCTCTTTTGGAGCTCTTTTTTTTTGGCATTTCAAGGAACTCAACCATTTTTATTGGTTCTAAGTAGAGCATACTTTAAGAACCATTTTCATGGTTCCTTCTCGATCAAAAGTTGATTTTTTTGGGTTTGGGTGTAACTAGAAAAATTGGAAAGGGACTGACATGATGCCCATGAATCATGTGATGTCACCACCTACCTCAATCAATGGTGGAATTCAAACAAGAAGAGCTTTTTGGCATGACTAGATCCATCCCATTATTTTGTAGCATGATTGCTAGAAATTAAAAGAGATGGAATGTGATGTACCTAGATTGAGGACCAATAAATGCTACAAGGTCATCGCATAGCCAGAATAAGGGTTTAAGATCATGTTTTCAATGATTGGAATGGCTTGAAACGATTCATCTGGACCCATGAATCACTTGTGATCCAATCTTTAAGAACATGTGTTGCCAAGCCGTAGACACCATAGACCTAAGACATTGGATTTTCTATATGATTCAAGGGATGAGACCCAAGTTTGGGTTTTTGAACGCATATATTTATTTATAACGTTCATTTCCCATCTGATCTAGTGCCCCAAACTTTCCACTATACCTAAAAGATAGAATTGCTTATCTCGCCATGAGTAAAATTGTTGTTTGTTTGGAGATAACCCGCAGAAATTTATTATCAACTTTTCCATCTTTGTTGTCCTTCATACATAATTTTTGTGCCTAATATATAGGTCCAAGGAGAGTCCAAGAAAATCCTACTTACGAAGGGGTCTCATCTTTATATTTATTGATTCTTTTGTATAAAGAGAAATAAAGATACCAAAAGATAGGATTAGGGTGTTTCTACCAAATTACGTTGTCTCAAATCAGCTAATCTATGATCACATTCCATTGGGCTGATGGGCATCCCAATTTTTTGCCAAGAAAAAATTGTTGCTAAGAAAGATCATTTTCCATTTCAATAAGCCTACATAGGGCTATGAAAAACTTAAGAATATCCAACCAAGAAAAGAAGAGGTGGCCCAATTCTCTAATTCTTATTTTGCATCTTTGATACACCTTTTCTACAACCCTACAACAAAACTCTAATTCACCTACCTTATACTAATCCAAATTACCTAAGTTTTTAGCCACACTTAGTACGGTTCCAAAAATCTATAGAACACCACAAATGGATCTATTTAGGTCAGTCAACAACTCTATACAAGGCAGAGTATGCAGAGATGTAGGATATGCAAAAATTAGGGTACCAGAGATACATCAATTTCTCTAAACATAAATCTGACTTCAAGAAGCCCTCTTAGGAAAATTAAGAAACATATATATATAAGCTACAAAATGCACTTTAAATATCTTGAATTGGATATGTACACAAAGAGTTATAACTATTATAAGCAAAGTATGTTTATACCTACAAGAGATTAGAGGGGGTGTGGGCTTGATAGCTCCTTCTTACTCCCCCTCTCTACATGTGACACCCTCCTCTGCATTTTTTCCAAGTTTGGAAAACTATGTTTTAGCTCCTTGAGCCTTGGATGACTCTCTTCTTGAGCCTCCTTGAGTATATGTCTCTTGGTCTTCAATGAGCTACAAAATTTCTGTGCATTCGGTGTCTCTTCACCTCCTTTTACAGCTTTTGGATGCCTCTCCCAACTTTTCCACTACCTTAGGACTACTTGCTTGACCTTGCTTGATCTTGGGACTACTGTGAGTGATCTAATTCATGAAGTTTTTCCATGTTAAGGTCCTTTGATCCCTTTGTCCACCTAGAGCTTGTGTAGTTCACATTTTCAACACTTCCCCTCAAGCTTAAGGTGGTAATGTCCATATCAAATAAGCTCATAGCTTTTGCAAACTTTGTTAACTTGGTCACATCCAAGCTTTTGGTGAAGATATCTGCAACGTGTCCTTTGCACCTACAAAATGAACATTAATGTCCCCACTTGTAACCTTTTCCATTACATAATGGTAATGCACCTTAATGTGCTCGCTCCTTGCAGGATACATGGGATTTTTAGCAAGACGTAGGCTTGACATGTTATCTCCATAAACTAGAATTGGTCCAAGTTTTATACCAAAATCTTTGAAGAGCTTCTTAAGCCACATTGCTTCACATGTGGTGAGGGCTAAAGCTCTATATTCAGCCCCTGTTGAACTCAATGCAACCGTGGGCTGTTTTTTGCTCATCCATGAGATTGCTTTTGTACCTAGCATGAAAACATAACCATAAGTTGAACTTCTATCATCAACACTCCATGCCCAATCTGCATCACTCCATACTCTTAATTGAAGTTCTTCATCATAATTGCATAGCAACCCATGATTAAATGTACTCCACATACCTTAACACTCTCTTTGCATGATTGAGATGTGTATCTGTGGCTGCATGAATGAATTGAGATAGAACTCCAACTATGTAGCACAAGTCAGGCCTTGTGAGTGTAGCATATATCAATAATCCCTTAATGTTCCTATATAGTGTAAGGTCTTCTATCTTCTTACCATCTTCCTTGCTTAACTTGACATTTGAATCCATAGGTTGACCTAGTGTTTTGCAATTTGTCATGTCAGACCTATACAACACATCTAGAAGATATTTCTTTTGAGAGAGATAGATACCTTCTTTCCCATATATTAACCCAATGCCAAGAAAGTACCTTAGCACACCTAAATCTAAGATTTTGAACTCTCTTCCAAGCTTCTCTTTGATGGTCCTTATCCCTGCATCAATATCACATGTCACAAGGAGACCATCTACATATATGCATATCAAACATATCTTGTCATTTGTCTTCTTCACATACAAGGATGGATCTGCATCACTTGGAGAGAAACCACATCTCTTCAAGAAGTCCACTAGCCTTTGATTCCAAGCCTTTAGGGCTTGTTTTAGGCCATACAAGGCCTTCTTCAACCTTCACACATAGGTAGGATGCTATGGATCTACATATCATTGAGGTTGTTCTATGAACACCTCTTCTTGTAACTCACCATTCAAGAAAACATTCCTTATGTCCATCTGGTAGATAGGCCACCTCCTTGTTTCACATAGGGCTCTCTAATGGTAGCCTTGTTTTCCACAGGGCTAAAAGTCTCCTCATAATCCACCCCTTATGTCTCTGTGAAGCCTTTCGCTACTAGTCTAGCCTTATACCTTGCCAAGATGCCATCTGCATTCCTCTTGGTCTTGTACACCCAACTATTTTGTACTATCTTTATGCCAAGTGTTGTTATCCTTAAGATCTTTGAACTCTTCATAAATAGCCTTCCTCCACTCTTGTTTGGTCTTTGCCTCCTCATAACAATCTGGCTCTTGATCTACACCCTTTGTGGGGGTGCCTTCTTCCTTGTAGAACTCCTCTCTTAAACTTTGGTATATTTCTTCTTGGGTCTATTGAGCTTTACATTAGATGTAATGACCTCCTCAAGCTCTTCCTCTTCTAACTCCTCTTGAGCTTCCCTAGTATCATAGTCTATATCTTGCAGCCTTCTATACTTTGAAGTAGAGGATGATCCTTCATAATCATAAGTGTAAGAGTGATCATATGAGTGTACCTTAGACGTAGAAACCTCTGGTCCAATGATTGTGATTGACTCTTGAGGTTGAATCTACACATCAAAGTCTACATACTCCTCTTGATCCTCTTCAGCCAACTTTGCCTTGCCCTTGTCTCCATACCATGACCTTGACTCATCAAACACAACATCTCTTAATACATATAGCTTCTTTGAGAGAGGATTATAGCACTTCTAGCCTTTTTGCTCATTTGAGTAGCCAATGGACACACATTTCTCACTCTTGGGCTCCAACATTGTTCTCACATCACTATGAACATGAACAAAGAAGACACATCCAAATACCTTGAGGTGATCCATGGTTGGTTTCTTACCATAATAGACTTCATGTGGGGTCAAGTTGTGCACAACAACTGTTGGAACACTTTTTATCAAGTAACAAGATGTATTCACAACCTCAACCCAATAAGAAAATGGTAACATACCCTCATTTATGAGACATCTAGCTATCTCAACCAAATGCCTATTCTTCCTCTCTACAACATCATTTTGTTGAGGGGTGTACCTACATGTAAAGTGCCTCTTTATGCCATTCTATTGCAAGTACTTTGTGAATTCCTTGGAGAAATACTCTCCCCCTCCATTTGACCTCGGTGTCTTGATGTGTGCATCATATTATTTCTCAACATGGGACCTAAAATTTTGCAAGCATGAAAAAATTTTTGATTTTTCCTTGATAACATGTAGCCATACATTTCTTGAGTGGTTATGAATGAAGCCTCTCTACTAGGGCCCCATACATCTAAGTGTATAAGGTCCAAGAGCTTAGAGGATCTATACTCACTCTTTGTAAATGGCTTCCTTGCTTGCTTACCTAGCTGACAAGAATCACAAAACTCATGTAGACCTTCGCCTTCAAGATTTGCTAGTCGCTACACTAAACCTACTTTGCACATGATTTTTAAGTTGGAAATATTGATATGTTCTATCCTCTTGTGCCAAAGATCAATCTCTGCAATCCTTTTGTTACCAATCATCACATAACATACCTTGTTGTGTGTAGAAGCAACATCTAGTGTGAACAATCTACCTTCTTTCCTTCCCTTGGCAATGACCTTGCCTCCTTGCTTCACCATGCATCCTTTTGTATTAAATATAACCTGTATACCGATCTCTACCATGTTTCCTAGAGAGATAAGGTTCTTGGAAATAGATGGAACATGGAGCATGTCTTTAAGAGTCTTGATAGATTTGTTTTATCTTGTTCATATCGCAGATATTCTACACCGAAGCATAGAACTCGCATAAACTAGCCTGCTTATCTTCACTTTTTGGTCTCCACACCTTTCAATCTCTACTCTTATGGTCTCCACTCCCATCGGGATTGCCAAAGTGTTAATCACACTGTCCGACTGACAATCGACAACAAGAAATAGGGATTATAGAAATGGGTTCTTGGGTGGCAGTCATACAAATAACTGCAGACTGTATTAATTTTCTATTACAACTTACAGATTACAAAAAACCACATTAATAAGGTACTCACAGATTTCATGTGATTAACTTGACACTTTTGCAAATTTTGTGAATCTTTACAGTGTAACTTTTAGTAATACAACTTTAGTGTGTGTACAAAATCACTTGCAAACTTATCTTCATCATAACATTAACTTCAATTATCTCACAAGAATTCATTAATAGATAACTATACTTGTTTCATTAATAGATACATTGAAATGTTACAATGATTCGATGAAGCGTTTCACCAAAAACAGAAGATTTACAAGAAAATAAGTATTGTCTCACTGCACTGCCTAACACCTCATCGTTCTGTATGAAGGAATGTGGAGAGTCAAACATCTTGAATTCAATCAACTTTCTGCCATGATGATATTTGAGGTCTACATGTTTTTGCTTTTGTGTATGTTTTGTGTAACAAGCAAGATGTATACATGATAGATCCTCTCTCAAAAACGTCCATGCATTTGGATTATCATGAACTTAGTTTGCATGTGTCATCTGAATATACTCAATATATTGAATGCTCAGAAAGTTGTAATGTAATCAACATCTTGAACTTGATTGGATGCATGAATTAGTGAGCAATGGTCATAATTCTACTAAATGCTCAAAAATTTCTTATATAATCAAGGTCTTGAAATTGACTGGGTGCATGAATTAGTGAGTAATGGCCCAAAACTCTATTTGCATAAAATATATGTAGGACCACAAATAGGTTATTGAATAGGAGAATGGGACACAAATGGCGTGCAAGTATTGCAAGGTTACAACGAAAGTTTCAACTCAAACCTTTGGAAGGATCCACTTATTGCAAGCATTAGAACAAGCTTATGCATCTTTGATAGGACGTGCATCATCCACAAGAGTGGATAAGAAGATGGTGCAAACCCATAATTAAGTTGATGAGTACCTTGAACCTACAAATTTATCCTAGTTGGATAGGTCTAGATCATGGTTTTTTTTAACTCACCGTATCTACCGAGAGTGATGGTACATTTGTTTCTTGCCAGCTCACTCATTCAGGAACATTACGATTTTCTTTATATTGCACTTGTTGTATTGTTGTTTTAGGTCATTCTTGTACATTACTTTAATGTAATAGAAGAAGAAGACTATCATTCTTCCTTGCCTCAATCTATGTGTGTGCTCCTCTTTGATTGTGAGAGTGTGTGTGTGTTTGAGCTTTCTTCCTTATCTTCTTCCTCGTGAAGCGGTACCAGAGCTAGTGTGGTTGTAGAGAGCTCGTGGAGAAGGCTGATGGTGAAGAGTACACGAGAAGGCATGGAGAAAGCGCGATTCACAAATGACCTCAGATTGCTACAAAAATTGGCATGAAGGTAGAAGGAGTCACATTTCTATTTCGGAGCCATCTCGTCCTCCATTTTGAGCCTCCAAGGTGGGCCCCGTAGAAAAACCAGGTCAGTTTGCAAAATTGTAACTTGCATCTTGTTCGCAATAGTCATATATTTCAGATCCAAAATTTCAAGTGATTCCGTGTATTGTTGATACACAAAAACTATGTTTTTTTGAGATCGAACTAACACATCATAGTGTGACAACATTCAAGTAGAAGTACTGCTTGTAGTGTTTTTGCAGTGTTGTGAATTGTTGCAAAAATGGCAAACACAGATGGAATGAGTCAGCTTATGAGCGTTAAGCTGGAAAAGAACGAATTCCATGCTCAAGATTTAGAATGAAAAATTTCTTGGTGGGAAAAGGCTACTAGAAATACATCAAAGGAGAGAACAAAAATGCTCCATAGTTACTAGAGAGGAATCAGACTACAAATCAGTTAAGAGCATATGATGAATGGAATAAGGAGCAAGAAAGGTAATGTATTGGATATTTGTTAACATACATGATAACATATTTGGGCACATACAGGTTGCCAAGACTACGAAAGAGGCTTGGAACAATTTGGTCACATTCTATGAGACCAATACAAAGGCATGAAAATTGCAACTCAAGAATGAGCTGCATACACTACAGAAAAAGGGCATGTCGATAAGTGACTATACCCAGAAAATCAAAAGCATATGTGAGCCACTTGCATCTATTGGCATGAATGTAGATGACGATGAAAAGTGGAAGTGTGAATTTGTGGTTTAAGAGCTGCATATAAGTAGTTCATAACTTCTATATAGACCAAGGAAAATATTCCAAATTTTACTAATCTGGTGTCCATGTTGATTATTGAAGAAAAGAATCTTGGTGAGTACTCAAACTCCCACGGAAAACCTAGTTTTGAGCAGGTATTATACTCTAGCAGAGGTAGAGGTTTTAGAAGTGGAAGAGGAAATAGTAACCAAGAACAAGGTCAACATCAGAATCATGCAAGAGGTAGAGGACAATTTCAAGGCAGGGGGAGCCAAAGGGGCTGTAGAAATTACCAAAGAAATGATTCAAGTAATGGCAGTAAAGGATGCTAGAATTGTAGTAAACGTGGACACTTTGAACGTGATTGCAAGTTGATGAATCAAAATAATAGAAGGCAACAAAACAACTATGCATCCACAAGTGCAGATGATTCTGAGAGGCTATTCATGGTTCAACATCATATGATGAATACGATATTTGATGATGTTTCAAAATCGAATGGTAATGTTTGGTATGTTGATTCATGTGCTTCAAATCACATGACCAGTCATGGGGAATGGTTTAGTACTTTGTAAAAATTGCCAGTTCGGGGATATGTCAAAACAAGTGATGACATATCACACCCTATTGAGCATACATGAAACATAGCATTGTCTATGGAGGAAAAGAAGGTAAAAAATCTTGCTGATGTGCTACATGTTCCAATATAACAAAAAATTTGGTTTTTTTTGGATAAATGGTTGACCAAGGATTACAAGTCAGGCTCAATTCTGATGGGTTATATGTAGAAGAGTACAAATAGGATGGATGATTGATTGCCAAAGGAAACAAAGTGGCTAGGATGTTCACCTTAGATGTGAAAATTCTTGAAGTGAATGCAGCCATGTTTGCAAAAGTGCACGAGTTATTGTTTATATAGAGATTTAGCACAAACAAATTGGACATGCAATCTTGTAGAGGCTGAAATTGTGAAGAGAGATGGTGGATGCAATCCAAAGATGAGTAGGTGCCGCTACAACCAGCTTCACACCAGCCAACTGAGACTTCAGAGTTGATTAGTAGACCCTTTAAGCTTCCTAAATCCACCAAAATATCAGCCAAGTACTTTGGAACATGTATCCCAAAAGTTTAAGTCAAGACAAACAAGTTGCGAAATGACTAGCTCCCAAAACTTGCTATTTTTGGACATACACCTGCTGGAAAAAATGAACAGTGCTCTCAACCTGGAAGGAATTAGAAACATTCCTTTTGGGCATAGCAAATAGACTTAGCAAGCTTCCTATTCCAAGTTAAAACACTTCAAATGATGGACTGAGCACTGAGAACAAGTTTCATCAAGTTCTGGAACATTCCCACAATTCTCGGGGCTCTACAGAGATAGACCAGTAAGCAGTAAAATGCAGATATCTCCAAAAGTATAAATCTAATGACCTTGAAAATGTATAGACAAAAAGTAGACAGTAAGAGCTATCCAACGCACTTTAAATCACTGAAAAAGGTTCAGTAAAACTCGAGATATGACCTTCTGAAGTCACTGCTCTGAGTGAGTATAGCAGAGAACAAAACAGAGAAGTAGATGATAATAAATGTATAGATTCACATATGATTACAACCACATTGGCAATGAATCTTTGCACAATGGGAGTAGAATGATAGAGCTATGGAGTAAGCTCTTCAATCTCTACAAAATGACATCAAGTGGTCACGTACAAGGCTTGCTAATCGCCTCTTCCTTCTTGCTCCTTTTATAGCTATTCTTGGAGGGAATTTTGAATTCGAATTCGAATGGCTCCACCTAAAAGTGATCCCCAAAGTTAGGAGATATTCCCTCAGCTCCAAAATTCGTGATTTTAGGTAGATAGGACCACGAATTTTCTTTTACATCATGGATGAGGTAAGCTATACTCTTCCTTTTTCTTTTTTCAATTACAAGAGATAAAAATGAACTCTTTTACAAGAGGTGTTCACATGACTACTCATGTGACTTACAAAAGAGGATAATATCAAATATATCAAGCATGTAGGCTTGGGTAAAATGCACCAACAGCTCCCCCTCAAGCCGAACATGCTTGGCCTTCAAATAAGTCTTCAATTGTCCTTGATTTCCTGCAAGCCAATCATCAACTTGAATCTACTTAATTTTGTACCATCAAGAGCTTTCGTCAACATGTCTGCACATTGCATATCTGTAGAGACATAGGATAGTTGAATATCCTTGCTCATTAGCTTCTCCCTTACGTAATGGTAGTGGACTTCAATATGCTTGGTTCTAGCATGGTATACCGGATTAGCTGCTAGATGTAGTGAGCTTGTGTTGTCACCAAAAATATGAGGTGTTGAAGAATGAAGTCCAAGATCTGTGTACAAAGACTTTAACCACATGATTTCTTGAGTTGCATTAGCCAAACCTCTATATTCAGCTTCGGTAGAAGATAATGCCACGGTTGGTTGCTTCTTCGATGACCAAGAAATGATTTTTGAACCTGCAAATGATATATACCCTGATGTGCTTCTTCTATCATCTTTAGATCCAGCCCAATCTGCATCTGAGTAGACCTTTAGCTCAATATCTGAAGTATATGAATAGAACAAACCTTCATTCATGGTCCCCTTTAGGTACTTGAGGACTCGCTTGGCCGCTTCCATATGTGGTCTTCTCGGCTTATGCATAAACTGACTCAATATGCTAACACTATAGCATATATCCACCCTTGTGAGTGTTGCATAGTTCAAACTTCCAACCAAGCTTTGATAGCTTGTGATGTCTTCAATTGGCTCTCCTTCATAAGCACTAAGCTTATGATTTGGCTCCATAGGTGTACCTGCACACTTGGTGTTTTCCATCTTGAACTTGACGAGCATGTCATGGACATACTTCCTTTGTGTGATGTATATACCTGAATCTGTGTAGATCAACTCCAATCCAAGAAAATAAGTGAGTGGTCCGAGGTCACTTATTTTGAACTCCTCTTCATTTGACTCTTTACCTGTTTGATACCTTCAAGATCATTGCCTGTGATAATAATATCATCAACATACACACATAAATAGATCACTTCAGATCCATTCCTCTTTATGAACAAAGAGGTATCTGCCTTGCTAGCTTTGAATCCTTGGTCCTGCAAATAAGTCACCAATCTGAAATTCCAAGCTCTTGGAGCTTGCTTCAATCCATACAAAGCTTTCTTTAGTTTGCATTCATAGTTAGGATGATGTGCATCCTCATATCCAAGAGGTTGTGCCATATACACTTCCTCAGAAATCCATCCATTCAAGAAAGCATTCTTTACATCAAGTTGATAAAGATTCCAATTTCTAGATGCAGCAAGACTAATGAGAACCCTAATTGTAGGCATTTTTGCAACAGGAGAGAAAGTCTCCTCATAATCAATACCATGGGTTTGAGCAAACCCTTTAGCAACTAACCTTGCTTTGTGTCTATTTATACTTCCATCTGGATTCCTCTTGATTTTGTATATCCATCGAGATCCGATTATATCTTCATAGATGGCTTGTTAGGTACAAGCTCCCAAGTGTCATTCTCCTTCAAGGCTTCCATTTCTTCATCCATTGCATCTCTCCAAGCTTTCTTGCTTTGTGCTTCTTCGAATGTGGTAGGTTCTTCATTGGTTGAATCCTTTGCAATGTAGATTGAGTGCTTGGTGACCAAAGAAGTATCATAACCAAACCTCTCTGGTTTCTTCTTCTCCCTTGAAGACCTTCTAAGTGGTTGATGTGAGCTCTCCGGTCCATATGTAGCATCCTGCATCTTTGCTTTACCTTTGTTCTTCCATAGCTTTAGTCTTTCCAAGTCTTCTAGGTCAATCTCCGAATCACTTTCTTCAATCTGCTTTGGCTCCTTTGGTTGAAGTGATGGAAAGTCTTCATCCAAGTCATACGGTAGCTTCACTTTCCTGTCATCATCAAACCATGATTTGTTTTCATCAAAAATTACATCTCTACTCACAGAAAATCCTTTATTGGTTGGATTGTACAATCTATATCCTTTTTGGTTTTGGTCATAACCAATAAATACACACTTCTCTGCCTTGGGATCCAATTTCCCTCTTACTTGAGAAGGAATGTGAGCATAGGCTAAGCATCCAAAGATTTTGCAATGCTCTAGACTAGGTCTTCTTCCATTCCACACTTCATATGGAGTGGTTCCATCTAGTGACTTAGATGGAAGTCTATTTATGAGATATGTGGCTGTCGACACAGCCTCTGCCCATAGGTAGTTCGGCAATCCCTTTTCGTTGAGCATGGACCTTGCAGCTTCGACAATAGCTCTGTTCCTCCTCTCTGCTACACCATTGAGTTCGGGTGTATACCTTGTAGTGACTTCCCTTTTAATGCCTCTTTCATGCAAGAAGGCATCAAATTCAGAAGAGAAATATTCTCCTCCACCATCTGATCTGAGTCGTTTCAAAGTCCTACCTGTTTGGTTTTCAACAAGAGCAATATACTTCTTAAAGCAATTAAACACTTCATCCTTGTGCTTCATGAAAAACAGAATGGTCCACCTGCTACAATCATCTATGAAAGACACATAATATCTTGAGCCTGATATAGATGGCTCCTTACTTGGACCCCACACATCCGTGTGCACTAGATCCAAAGGATTTTGATACATATATCCTTTCTTATTGAAAGGCTGTCTATGAGCCTTGCCGAGTTGACAAGCTTCACACTTATAAATCATGTGTTGCCTTGTGATATTAGGCAAACCAAGTACACTTTGGCCCCTGCAAATCTGTTTGAGTGTCCTCTCACCAATGTGAGCAAGCCTTTTGTGCCATATCTCCAACTCTGTTAGAGTTTGAGATCCATAGCTAAACAAAGCTATGTTCTTTGTATCTTCCACTTCAAAAGTGAAAAGCCTTCCTGTCTTTTCTCCTTTGGCAATCCTTCGAAAGCCTTGCCTTGGGTCTTCAACATATGCTCCAAATCGGTTGAATCTAACCCGCAATCCTTTTTCAACAATCTGTCCAACACTTATTAAATTTTTGGTAATTGTAGGGACATACAAGACTTTGCTTAAGAGGTTCATATTCCCATCTGATGTCTTCACATTACCTATCTTCTCCACTGAGTGCTTTGTATTATCTCCTGTCTGCACTTCATGCTTGTTATGAGGATCTTCCAAATCAGAAAGTAAAGCCACATTTCCTGCTACATGGTTCGAGCATCCCGAATCAATGTAAAATATGTGATCATCATCCTTACCCTTCTTCGCTGATAGATTCATAATCAATAATGAATCTTCTTGACTTTGGTCCTCTGCATAGTTATTGTAATCTCTTCTTCCTCTATGGCCACTTTGATAGTTGTTGTTGTTGTTGTTGTAATTGTTGTTGTAGTAGTTGTTGTTGTTGTAGCCTCCATTGTATCTACCTCTATTTGATCCATAGCCACCTCTATTGAATCCTCTTCCTCTTGAGTTCCTCGGGTTCCTGAAACATTCTTCAGTAGTATGGTTAGATAAGCCACATATGTTGCAAGGTTGAGATGATTGGAATCTCCCCCTGCCTTGCTTTCCACCTCTGCCTCTTCCTCTAGCTCTTCCTCTACCTGCAAAGTTTGCTTGGAAAGAGCTTCCTTCATCTTCATTCTTCCTATTCTTTGACTTGTCCTTGACCTTAGCTTTATCAGAATATAAGGCAGAAGTTTGATTACCTCTTGAGGACTCACCACCTTTGCTAATCTTTGCTTCATGAGTGAAGAGTTGGCCCATGAGTGTGTTGAGGTCGGGTACATGCATATCCATGTATAAATCCATGGCTGTTGTGAATGACTCCCACTTGTCGTCTGCTTTGATTCCATTCATGATTTGTCTTATGATTTGCTCCTCTTCAATTACCTCTCCAATGCTTCCAAGTTGGTCGGAAATCTCCTTCATCTTTGTGACATAATCAGTCACATTTTGCTTCGGGCTTTTCTTCATTGTTGTGAACTCCATCCACAATTGGTTCTTCCTTGCTCGAGTGTTGGAAGAGAAGAAAGAAGCAAGTGCATTCCAGGTTTCTCTTGATGTCTTGCATCCCTTGACATGAGGTAAAAGAAAATCAGAGATTGAGTTTAGAATATAGGACCTTGCAAGTGCATCCTTCGAAC
Source organism: Ceratopteris richardii (assembly GCA_020310875.1). Taxonomy (NCBI): domain Eukaryota; kingdom Viridiplantae; phylum Streptophyta; class Polypodiopsida; order Polypodiales; family Pteridaceae; genus Ceratopteris; species Ceratopteris richardii. The sequence goes on along the minus strand of CM035432.1, from coordinate 20,234,076 downwards.
ACCAATTTGAAAGTCCTTCCACTTCTTCATGTGATGGTTGCCCTTTGTTCCTCATGGTTGGCATTGCTTCATCTCCGGATATGAATCCATATAGATTCCTCCCTTGAAGGTAAGCCTCCATCCTTAGAGACCATGCCGGGTAGTTGTTTCGATCCAATTTGTCAATTGTTGATGGAAATCCATCTCCCATGTTGCTTGACTATGCTCTGATACCACTGTGAAGAGAGATGGTGGATGCAATCCAAAGATGAGTAGGTGCCGCTACAACCAGCTTCACACCAGCCAACTGAGACTTCAGAGTTGATTAGTAGACCCTTTAAGATTCCTAAATCCACCAAAATATCAGCCAAGTACTTTGGAACATGTATCCCAAAAGTTTAAGTCAAGACAGACAAGTTGCGAAATGACTAGCTCCCAAAACTTGCTATTTTTGGACATACACCTGCTGGAAAAAATGAACAGTGCTCTCAACCTGGAAGGAATTAGAAAAATTCCTTTTGGGCATAGCAAATAGACTTAGCAAGCTTCCTATTCCAAGTTAAAACACTTCAAATGAAGGACTGAGCACTGAGAACAAGTTTCATCAAGTTCTGGAACATTCCCACAATTCTCGGGGCTCTGCAGAGATAGACCAGTAAGCAGTAAAATGCAGATATCTCCAAAAGTATAAATCTAATGACCTTGAAAATGTATATACAGAAAGTAGACAGTAAGAGCTATCCAACGCACTTTAAATCACTGAAAAAGGTTCAGTAAAACTTGAGATATGACCTTCTGAAGTCACTGCTCTGAGTGAGTATAGCAGAGAACAAAACAGAGAAGTAGATGATAATAAATGTATAAATTCACATATGATTACAACCACATTGGCAATGAATCTTTGCACAATGGGAGTAGAATGATAGAGCTATGGAGTAAGCTCTTCAATCTCTACAAAATGACATCAAGTGGTCACGTACAAGGCTTGCTAATCGCCTCTTCCTTCTTGCTCCTTTTATAGCTATTCTTGGAGGGAGTTTTGAATTCGAATTCGAATGGCTCCACCTAAAAGTGATCCCCAAAGTTAGGAGATATTCCCTCAGCTCCAAAATTCGTGATTTTAGGTAGATAGGATCACAAATTTTCTTTTACATCATGGATGAGGTAAGCTATACTCTTCCTTTTTCTTTTTTCAATTACAAGAGATAAAAATGAACTCTTTTACAAGAGGTGTTCACATGACTACTCATGTGACTTACAAAAGAGGATAATATCAAATATATCAAGCATGTAGGCTTGGGTAAAATGCACCAACAGAAATTGATGTAGTCAAAGGAGATTGTCGATGGACTACCAAATTTTAAAGTTGCAGAAATGCAAAAGGTATGTGCAACATGTCAATTCGGTAAACAATCAAGAGCATCATTTCCACATGACAAGCATGTTAGTGAGAATGTGCTAGAAATAGTGCATACAGATGTTTGGGGTCTTGCAAAGACCACATCTATGGGTGGTTGCAAGTGTTATGTCACTTTCATTGATGACCATACATAAAAGTATGTGTATATTTCATGAAAGAGAAGAGTGAGGTGTTCACTCACTCCCAAAATTTTGAAGATATGGTGGAAAAGCTGACAAATAAGTATATTCAGACTTAAGATCTGATGGAGGAATTGAAATATATGTCAAATGAGTTCCAAAACTTTCTAAAGAAGCATTGAATTTGGCATCAATTTTCATGTAGGTACACACCACAACGGAATGGTGTTGCTGAACACAAATAGCAAGAGCCTTGATGGATGAGAAGAATATGCCTCATTGTTATTGGACAGAAGCTATGCACACTATTGTATACATCATGAACAGAACTCCAACTTCTGTTGCACATCAATTTACACTTGAAGAGAAGTTCACATTTAAAAAGCCAAACTTATCACATATGAAAGTTTTTGGTTGTATTGCATATGTACATGTTCCAGATGAGTTGAGGACAAAGTTTGATCAAAAAGCAAAAAAATGTATCTTCATTGGATAATCCCTTGAGCAAAAGGGATATAAATGTTATAAACAACTCACATGATAGGTGAAGGTAAGCAGAGATGTGGTGTTTGATGAAATCTCAAGCTTCTATGCAGATGCCAAACAAGGACTAGAAGAAAAAGAAAATGCTGAAAAATCAAGTGCAGAATCTCAAGTTTTGAGTGGACTAGATGCATCACTAAGCAATAGTTCCAACTCAAATGCATGGAGTGGAAGATTGCATGGAAATTTCAGTCCAGCAAATTCATCAAATACATCCAAGAAAGGTAAAGAAAAGCTTTCTGTTGGTAGTAAAACTTCTACATGTTTTGAGACATTCATGGAGATTCAAGCAATTCAAAAAAGATTCTTGATGAGGAACTTTGATTGCCCTCTATGAAGACTCCAGAAGTAAGAAAGGAACATGTAGATGATACAAGGAGAAGTGACCTAGGACTAAGAAGATATAGGAGGATGCAAAATTCAGTGCAATGATTGATATATGATAGTTACATGGCTCGTCATTGTGCCTACATGATAAAGGTAATACAAGATGCTGAACCCTCTTGTTTTGAGATGCAATTGGAAATGCAGATTGGAAAAAAGCTGTGGATAAGGAGATGTGTGCACTTTATGGAAATGTACATGGAAGTTGGTTCCATTGCCATAAGGAAAGAAACTCATAGGTTGCAAGTGAGTTTACAAGATAAATCACAATGCTGATGGTAGCATAAGCAGGTACAAAGCACGATTGGTAGCAAAAGGATATGCATAGACATATGAAGACTTCCATGCATTTGATGACTCTTCACCTTCTTTTATAGCTTTTGGATGCCTCTCTCAACTTTTCCACTACCTTAGGACTGCATGACCCTACCTTTCCTGACCTTGAGACTGTCCTAAGTGATCTAAGTCATGACTTTTATACATATTAAGGTCTTTTGACCCCTTTATCCACCTAAAACTTGCACAATTCACACTTTCAAGACTCCCCCTCAAGCTTAAGGTGGTAGTGTCCATATCAAGCAAGCTCATAACTTTTGAAAACTTTGTTCACTTGGTCATGTCCAAGCTTTTGGTGAAGATATCTACAACTTGGTCCTTTTTACCTACAAATGAACATTAATGTCCCCACTTTCAACCTTTTCCCTTACATAATGATAATGCACCTCAATGTGCTTTCTCCTTGCATGATACATTGGATTGTTAGCAAGATGTAGGCTTGACATGTTATCTCCATAAACTGGAATTGATCCAAGTTGTATACCAAGATATTTGAATAGCTTCTTAAGACACATTGCTTCACATGTAGTGAGGGCTAAAGCTCTATATTCAGCCTGTGTTGAACTCAATGCAATTGTGGGCTGTTGTTTGCTCATCCATGAAATTGCTTTTGTACCTAGCATGAAAACATAGGCAGAAGTTGACCTTCTATCATCAACACTTCCTACCCAATCTGCATCACTACATGCTCTTAATTGAAGCTCTTCATCATACATACATAGAAACCCATGATTAACTATCCTCTTCACATACCTTAGCACTCTCTTTGCATGATTGAGATGTGTATTTGTGGTTGCATGCAAGAATTTAGATAGAACTCCAACTATGTAGCATAAGTCAGGTCTTATGAGTGTAGCATAGATCAATGATCCCACAATGTTCCTATATAGTGTAAGGTCTTCTAGCTTCTTACCATATTCCTTGCTTAACTTGACATTTGAATCCATAGGTTGAGCTATTGGTTTGCAATCTATCATGCCAAACCTTAACAACACATCTAGAAGATAATTCTTTTGAGAGAGATATATACAATATTTCCCATAGATCACCTCAATGCCAAGAAAGTACATTAGCACCCCTAAATCTCAGATTTTGAACTCTCTTACAAGCTTCTCTTTGATTTTCCTTATCCCTGAATCATCATCACTTGCCAAAAGGAGATCATCTACATATATGCATATCAAACATACCTTGTCATTTGTTTTCTTCATATACAAGAATGCATGGAGGGAAACCACATCTCTTCAAGAAGTCCATTAGCCTCTAATTCCAAGCCCTTGGGGCTTGCTTTAGGCCATACAAGGCCTTATTTAACCTACAAACATAGGAAGGATGTTGTGGATCTACATACCCTTGAGGTTGTTCCATGAACACCTCTTCTTGTAACTCACCATTCAAGAAAGCATTCTTTATGTCCATCTGGTAGATAGGCCACCTCCTTGCCACACATAGGGCTATGAGAGCTCTAATTATAGCCTTGTTTGCCACAGGGCTAAAATTCTTCTCATAATCCACCCCTTGTGTCTGTGTGAAGCCTTTGGCTACTACTCTAGCTTTGTACCTTGCCAAGTTTCCATCTACATTCCTCTTGGTCTTTTACACCCAATTGTTTTGGAATACCTTCGTGCCTTCCTTCTTGGGTACTAGTTCCCAAGTCTTGTTCTCCTTAAGAGCTTTGAACTCTTCATATATAGCCTTCCTCCACTCTGGTTTGGTCTTTGCCTCCTCTTAAGAATCTGGCTCTTAATCTGCAATGACATTCATCATGTATGCATAGTGCTTTGCCATGAACGAACCATATGTATACCTTTTTGCGGGTGCCTTCTTCCTTGTAGAGCTCCTCTCTTGAACTTTGGGATATTTCTTCTTGCGCCTATTGAGCTTTACATTAGGATTAATGACCTCCTCAAGCTCTTCCCCTTCTAATTCCTCTTGAGCTTCCCTAGTGTCATAGTTTGTCTCTTGGAGCCTTCTATACTTTGAAGTAGGGGATGATCCTTCATAATCATAAGTGTAAACGTAATCATATGAGTGTACATTAGATTTAGAAGCCTCTGGGCCACTGATTGTGATTCACTCTTGAGGTTGAATCTACACATTAAAGTCTACATACTCCTCTTGATCCTCTTCATCCAACTTTTCCTTGCCCCGGTCTCCATACCATGACCTTGACTCATCGAAGACAACATCTCTTGACACATATAGCTTCTTTGAGAGAGATTTGTAGCACTTGTAGCCTTTTTTCTCATTTGAGTATCCAATGAACACACATTTATTACTCTTGGGCTCTAACTTTGTTCTCCCTTCACTAGGAATATGAACAAAACATACACATTCAAATACCTTGAGGTGCTCCATGGTTGGTTTCTTGACATAACAGACTTCATGTGGAGTCAAGTTGTGCACACCACCTGTTGGAACCCTATTTATCAAGTAAGAAGTTGTATTCATAGCCTCAACCCAATAAGATAATGGTAACGTACCTTCATTTATGAGACATCTAGCTATCTCAACCAAATGCCTATTATTCCTCTCTACAACATCATTTTGTTGAGGAGTGTACCTGCATGTAAAGTGCCTCTTTATGCCATTTTCCTGCAAGTACTTTGTGAATTCCTTGGAGAAATACTCTCCCCCTCCACCTGACCTTAGTGTCTTGATGTGTGCATCACATTCTTTCTCAAAAAGGGACCTAAACTTTTGAAAGCATGAAAACACTTCTGATTTTTCCTTGATAACATATAGTCATGCCTTTCTTGAATGTTCATCAATGGAAGTGACAAAGTACCTAAGTCCTCCCAATGAAGTCTCTCTGCTAGGGCCCCATACATCTGAGTGTATAAGCTCCATGATCTTAGTTGATCTATACTCACTCCTTGGAAATGGTTTTCTTGCTTGCTTACCTAGCCGACAAGCATCACAAAACTCATGTAGACCTTGGGCTTCAAGATTTGGTTGTCCCTGCACTAAACCTACTTTACACATGCTTTTTAACTTGGGAATACTGATATGTCCTATCCTCTTGTGCCAAAGATCAATCTCTGCAATCCTTTTCTTACCAATCATCACATAATGTTGTGTGTAGGAGCAACATCTAGTGTGAACAATGTGCCTTCTTTCCTTCCCTTGGCAATGATCTTGCCTCCTTGCTTCACCATGCATACTTTTGCATGAAATATAGCCTACATACCTCTCTCTACCATTTGTCCTAGAGAGATAAGGTTCTTGGAAATAGATGGAACATGGAGCACATCTTTAAGAGTCTTGATGTATTTACCTTCACCTAGCTTCACATCTCTGTTGAGGTTATGTGATGTCATCGCAAAAGCTTGTTCACTAACAAGACTGTGGAAAATTGCCATGCCTCAACACGAACTAAACTAGAGTGATGTTAGAACACCTCTATAATCATCAATAGCTTAGCAACCTTTCTCACACTAAAAACTTTATAATTGTATTTAGTGAAAACTGAAAATTCACTTTACAGAAAGCTTTGCGTTTCCTTCAAGCTTTAATTTTGAACTGATTTACCTCAAACTTTACACTGCCATGTTTGCTTACAGTTAAATAATCTTTCCGTCACTTAACTATGCCAAAAATGAGCTTTAAAACTCACCAAAATATCACCGGAACTTCACCGGACTGTTACCGGACTGTCACCATAATCTTACCAGAATCTTACCGGAATCAACTGCAAATCTATTTGTGATTACTTCAAGTGATTATTGATGAAGTAAGGAAGTAATACCTGAGCTTCCTTCACTGAATGAACTCTATCTGAAGTTTGAGAAAAAACTTCATCAGTTCTTTACGGTCAGACTTAGTACTGTGTGTACATGTCCGTTTCACATAAATCTTTTGATCAACTTATAGTTGAGATTATGAGCTTCAAGATGAGCTATCTCTCATGAAAAACTTTACACTATGTTGCGAGATCTAACTTGTACAAGTACCGGAAAATGTTTACTGAGAAAACTGTAACTGTTAACTAACTTTCACAGTAACATGAAATCACTAAGATTTCTTCACACAAGAATAACACGCTCAGATCTTTCCACATGAACATGTGTTTTCTATTAGAGAAGATGTGTACAAAATAGCTTGGCCTCACTTTGCGCATAGCTATGGAAAACTCTCCTACTCTGAGTAGTTATTCCTTACCATCTCTCTCAGATGAATACCCGACAGTTCAGGTTCTATTATTCATCTCTACATACGCAATCTCTTGTGTCTTCTATATCACTTTTCTTAGTTTCTATATGTGCTCTCTTTCTCAACTCTCTTATATACATTTTTATCCGAGATTCAAAACTCGTACTTTTGGAAGTTTCTATGAACTATATTACAGCCGTGAATTTGTCCCTTCACTAAGGTTTGATTTTCTGAATGCTTTGTTTCTGCTTCTCTTTGTCTTTCTTCGTCTTTATGTCTGTCTGTATGTCAAATTTGTGAGTGATTCTTCAAGAGCTCCCCCTCAACCACTAATTTGCATTCTCTGACCTTTCATATATTCTTCTTTTCTTTTATACTTGCCATTTCTTTGAATCTCCTTGTCTTTACTCCATCTAAGCTCTTTGTCAAAATATCTGCAATCTGATCTTTTGTAGATATGTATACTATTTCAATCTCTTTTTTCATTACCTTTTCTCTAAGGAAATGATATTGAATTTCTATGTGTTTTGTTCTTGCATGAAATACTGGATTTGCCGCAAGATACAACGAGCTCATATTATCTCCATGTATGATAGGTATACCTTGATCAATACCCATGCTTTTGAACAAGGTGTGCATCCATATCACTTCTTTAGCTACTTCCACAAGTCCTTTATATTCTGCTTCTGTTGATGATAAAGCCACTGTGTGTTGCTTCTTTGAACACTAGCTTACAAGCTTATCTCCTAGGTATATCATATATCCATGTGTTGACCTTCTGTCATCTTGACTTCCTGCCCAGTCTGAGTCACTGTATGCTCTCAGCAAAACGATGTTGATCCTTCAGAAAATGCATGAACTATGAGAGAACTCCTACTACATAACTAAGATCTAGTCTTGTTAGCGTAGCATAAATCAAGCTTCCCACTAATGACTGATACTTTCTCATATCTTTAAACTCTGCACCATCATATTTGCTGAGTTTATGATTTATTTCAAGCGGTGTTGAAGCTTCTCTACAATTCTCCATGTTAAACTTCTTCAGTAAGTTTAGGAGATACCTTTCTTGTGAAACATATACACCATGATATGTATATGTAACTTCCATTCCAAGAAAGTATGATAACTTTCCTAGATCACTGATCTTGAACTCTTTTTCAAGTAATCTTTTTACCTCCTTGATTCCTTCATTTGAGGTCCCTGTGATTATAATGTCATCTACATAAATAAAAATGTAGATCATACCTTCATCTGTTCTCTTAATGAGTAGCCTTGCATCAGCCTTTGAGCTTTGGTATCCAAGGTCATTGAGATACTTCACAAGTCTATAATTCCAAGCTCTTGGAGCTTGTTTCAATCCATAGAGAGCTCTTCTTAATCTGCAAACATGATCTGGGTAACTGGAACTTATAAACCCTTCAGGTTGTTCCATGTAGACTTCATCTGATATATATCCATTTAAAAATGCATTCTTTATATCCATCTGACTTAGCTTCCATCCTTTTGATGCTGCTATAGTAATCAATGTCCTTACGGTTGACATCTTTGCCACCGGACTAAATGTGTCATCATAATCTATGCCATGCGTCTGAGCATAGCCTTTGACTACCAGTCTAGCTTTGTATCTGGCTATCCTTCCATCTGCAAGTTTCTTAACTTTGTAAACCCATTTATTTCCAATCACTTTCTTACCATTTGGTTTTGGAACAAGTTCCCAAGTCTTGTTCTCTTCCAGTGCATTGAATTCTTCCTTCATTGCTTCTTCCCATTGTTTCTTACCTTTTGCTTCACTGTAATTCTAAGGTTCTTCATCTTCCTTTACTAAGTAAGCATAGTTTTTCTGAGTCAAATAAGAAGTGTCATAGGAATACCTTGTCGGTTGTTTCCTAACTCTGTTTGACCTTCTTGGTTCAAACTCTTCATGTGTATCTGAATACACATCTTCATCAAATCTTGGTCCATCTTCATTTCTCATACCTGATCCGATTTTGGATGTACTTGCCTGCATATGATCTTCATCTCCATTTACCTGCATATGTGATTTACCTTTTTCAATTCTTCTTATCTCTTCTTTAAGTGTTTCAACACTATGCTCTTTATCTGTATACCAACTCTTTCCTTCATCAAATGTCACATCTCTGGAAATAATAAACTGTTGGTTAGAGGACTCCATAACCTATAACCCATCTGTTTTTCATCATATCCGATGAACACATATTTTTCAGCTTTTGGTTCAAGCTTATGTCTCAAGTGTGATGGTACATAAGCATAAGCAACTAATCCAAACACTTTACAATGATCAAGTGTTGGTTTATTACCCCACCAAGCTTCATAAGGGGTCATTCCATTTAAAGTTGTACATGGTAATCTATTTACCAGATGTGTTGCTGTGTTTACAGCCTCAGCCCAAAGATAATTTGGACAATTCTTCTCTTTTAGCATTGCTCTTGCAAACTCAACTAGAGTTCAATTTCTTCTTTCTGCTACTCCATTTTGTTGCGGTGTATACCTGCAAGTTATTTCTCTTTTGATACCTGCATTCCATAGATAATCATTGAATTCGCGAGAAAAATATTCTCCTCCTCCATCAGACCTTAGTCTTTTAAGTTTCTGTCCTCTAAGTCTTTCAGCATATGCATGAAAATGCCTGAAAGCTCCAAATACTTTTGACTTCTCTTTCAAAACATAAAGAGTTATCCATCTTGTTGCATCATCAATAAAAAGAACATAATACCTTGAGCCGCTGATAGATCCTTCTTTTGTCGGTCCCCATACATCTGTATGTATGAGCTCTAGCACACCATCGTGTTTGTACCCTTTCTTCTGAAATGGTAACCTGTGGGTTTTCCCATCTGACAAGCTTCACACTTGTGAATCATATGTTGATTCTTCATATTTGGTAATCCTCTGATGGATTGTTTCTCCACCATAGTTTTGATTCCTATTTAGAAAAAATGTCCTAACCCCTTATGCCAGAGGTCTAACTCTGTAAATACCTCATCACCATGTGTGATCAAGGCTTGACCAACATTCCCTTGTACTTTAAGAGTAAAAAGTCTACCTTCCTTTTTACCATGGAAAATTTATTTGTATCCTTTCTCTGGATCTTCAACAAATACTCCTTCATTTGTAAACCTGACTTGAAAACCTTTTTCTACTATCTGACCCACACTGATCAGATTCTTGGGATTGTTGGAACATACAAAACATTTGTTAGTAGGTCAGCTCCATTCTTACACTTTACTTTTCCAATTGACCTTACATTATGTTTTGTATTATCACCTGTCTGTACTGTATGATTTGAAATACCTCCTTCAAGTTCTGATAACAATTCTATATTTCCTGACAAATGATTTGAACAACCAAAGTCAATATAGAATACCTTTAGGTCTTCATTCTCTGACATACTTATTGAGTTCATCATCAATGTTGTATGACCATCATTCTGCGTATCATTCACATAGTTGTAGTCGGTAGTGTTGTGAGATTAATTCTGTCCCCAACTTCTTGCTCCACCTCTACCATATCCGCCTCTTTGGCTTTGTCTTCCTCTTTGATATCTTCCACTTCTGCCTCTACTGTTATTGTTCTGATTCTGACTTAATCCTTGAGAATTATGCCAACAATCATGAGCCAAATGATTACTTAATCCACAGATCCAACAACTCTTCTTGTTGTTAGTCTGATTACCTCTTCCTTTACCTCTTTTACTTCTTACGTTACCTCTTCCTCTTGCAAAATTTGCTTGATTAGTCATTTCTTCTTCATCTTTTTCTTTACCTTTATCACCTTTCTTCTTATTCTTTGCATACATAGCCGAACTATGTCCTTTATCTCCATCTGTCTTCAAATCTTGCTCAAACGCTAACATTAGTCCAAGCAAATGATTTAAATCTGGTACAAAATGATTTAAAGAAAGTTTAGTTGAGAGTACGAAAGGTTTCCACCTTTCATCTCCTCTCAGTATTGCAAGCACTTGTGCTATCAACCTGTGATCGATATCTTCATCAATAGATCCAAGACTGTCTGCCAAGTCTTTCATCTTAGTGACATAATCACTAATGCTTTGACTTTGCTTTTTCTTGAACGTTGTAAACTCTGACCATAAGCTAACCTTCCTAGCTTTTGTCGTATTTTGGAAATGATCTTCCAATGCACTCCAAATGTCCTCCGCTTTCTCCAGACCTCTAATGTGCAGTAGTAGATGATTTGTAATGGTATTGTAGATATAAGCCCTTGCCGTTGCATCTTTCTTCTACCACAGCTTCAAGGCTTCTAATTCTTCTTCCTTTGGTTGACTGTCGTCTTTGAAATTCGGCTTCTTTTCTTCTCCTGTCACATATATCATTAAGTCCTTACTCATAAGTAAGGCTTCCATGTGCATTACCCATGCGGGATAATTATCTCTGTCCAATTTGTCAATAGAGATATGATCTGCCATAATCTTCTTGTTTCTGTTAATTTTGGTGAGTATAACGTTAAAGGATTTTTCCTTTTGTAAACCTTTACCCTTGAGAATTACTTTGGAACGTTTCTTGATGCCGTTTGTCATTGATCATCTCAACTTTCACCTTCCTTGTGAAAATTCTTCAAATTCTCTTGTATCTTCACTTTTCAGATGAATATCCAACAGTTCAGGTTCTATTATTCATCTCTACATACGCAATCTCTGGTGTCTTCTATATCACTATTCTTAGTTTATATATGTGCTCTCTTTCTCAACTCTCTTATATACATTTTTATCCGAGATTCAAAACTCGTAATTCTGGAAGTTTCTATGAACTATATTACAGCCGTGAATTTGTCCCTTCACTAAGGTTTGATTTTCTGAATGCTTTGTTTCTGCTTCTCTTTGTCTTTCTTCGTCTTTATGTCTGTCTGTATGTCAAATTTGTGAGTGATTCTTCAACAATCTCCACATGTGTAATGGGATGGTCAGTGTTGTCTCCTATCTCCACACAACCTTTTGAGCTGTGACTTGCATATGACCAAAAGATTCCTCCATACATGACATGGGATTAGAGAATCCAGATTCTATATACCACTTTGTGTCCTTGGGATCACTAGTGTAGCCATGTCTCATGGCTAGGAGGGTCTCCTTCTCATCATCCTTTTTGGAGTTGTTAGTATAGTTCCCTTGCTCCTTCTTCTTCTTGCCTTTGACATTCTTGAATGAGTAATTTGAAGAAATATGATTCTACTTACCACGTATAAAACATGTTTTACCTTGATGAAGGTTGTTCTTCCCTTTATTATTCTTGCCCTTCTTTGAAGATGATGCCTTGTTTTCTTCGTCTGAATCTAAATATTTTTCCTTAGACTCCTTCCACTTTCTTTTTCCTCTTTTCCCTTTCTTTCAACTCTTGCCTTTGCCTTTGCTAGCATATAGGACCTATGAGTGACCATCCTTCTTGGATGTGTCTCCTATGGCAACCTCTTCTACCACTAGGTGTGGGATCAACTCCTCAAGAGTTGGTATCAGATCTCTATACAAGATAGTAGTAATGAGGGGTTTCCACTTGTCGTCCCCTCTCAGCCCATTGAGGGTAATCTGCACAATGTCTTCCTCATCTACTTTGCAGCCAATGGATGCCAATTGCTCCCTCAACTCCTTAACCCTCAAGCTGTAGTCAACAATAAATTGACCACTAGCCTTCTTCAAAGAATGGAGTTCAGTCTTGCACTGCATCTTTCTAGTTCTTGTGGAAGTGGCATATATCTTCTCTAAGTCCTCCCATGTCACGAGGAAGGAGATAAGGAAGAGAGCTCACACACACACACACACTCTCACAATCAAAGAGAAGCACACACTCAAATTGAGGCAAGGAAGAATGTTCTTCTTCTTCTTCTTCTTCTATTACATAAAAGGAATGTACCAGAATGAACTAAAAACAAGAGTACAACAAGTGGAGTATATAAAGATCAGTACATAAGGAAAAACCTAATGTCCACGAATGAGTGAGTTGGCAAGAAACAAATGTGCCATCACTCTTGATAGATACGTCTAACAAAGCTCAATGAAGTATCCCTTGCATATACTGGTGTGACCACTATACATGTCAGAGAAACAAAAATTGATACGTGTCATCTTTGATAATCACATGTTGAGCTTGATATCTCAACACTCCCCTTCAAGCTCAACGTCATGTCCTCTAATCCAAGCATCTTCTGAAACTTCTTTAGCTTCTCTGCTCCAAGTGATTTAGTGAAAATATTAGCAACTGCTCATCTATTCTCACATAAACAAGATCACTATCACCTGCTAATAGCTTCTCTCTGATGAAGTGATAATGTACCTCGATATGCTTTGTTCTAGAATGAAAAACAAGGTTTCGTGCTAACTGTATGCTACTAAGATTATCACAATAGATGGTGATAGGCTTTTGCACTTCCACACCTAAATCTGCAAGTAGCATCTCTAACCATGATGCCTCACATGCTACCATTGCAACACCTCTATACCTAGCCTCTGTACTCGATAAAGCAATAGTGGGTTGCTTCTTGTTGCTCCATGTAATAGCTTCACCTCCAAGTGAGAATAGAAAGCCACTAGTAGATCTTCTACCTGGAGTACTACCAACCCAATCTGCATCAGTGTATCCATGAACCTACAAATCTACACCAGCTTCATAAAACAATGCATAATTTAAAGTAGCACTCACATAACATAGAGTGCGCCTCAAAGCATCCAAATGTGGCTTCCTAGGAACCTACATAAACGGACTTTGAAGTCCAACATATAGCTTAAATCAGGCCTTGTAATTGTGAGATATAAAAGACTTCCCACAATTTTCCTATACATAGTAGCATTTTCCAATGCTTCACCTGATGTAGTATCCAACTTCAAATTCTGATCTAATGGCATAGAAATTGGCTTACAATCAGCCTTACCATACTTTTGCAACATATTCAAGGCATATTGTCTTTACGGCATCCATATACCTGTTTCTATATGTATAAACTCAATGCCCAAGAAGTAGCGCAATACACCAAGATCTTTCATGTGAAATTCCTACATAAGAAGTTGCTTTACCTCTTTGATGCTTTCTTCATTATCACTACCTACAATCAATTCATCAACATAGATAGCCACAATTGTGATGCCATCATCACCCTTCCTTGCATATAGTGAATGATCTGCATCACACATAGAAAATCCAATGGTGGTTAAGTAATCAACAATCCTTTCATGCCATGCACGAGGAGCTTGCTTTGTCATACAAAGCGTTTTGCAACCTGCAAACATATTCTGGATGCTTTGAATCTTCATATCCTTGTGGTTGGTCCATGTATACTTCTTCCTGTAACTCACCATGTAAGAAAGCATTCTTCACAACCATCTGATGCAAAGTCCATCCTTTTGTTGTAGCTAATGCAACAAGTGTTCTAGTAGTAGACATTTAAGCTACATGGTTGAATGTTTCCTCATAATCAATGCCATATGTCTGTACATATCCTTTTGCTACCAATCGTGCTTTGTACCTGCTCATGCTACCATCAGCATTGTGCTTTACCTTGTAAACCCACTTGCAGCATATGGGTTTCTTTCCTTACAGCAATGGAACCAGCTTCCAAATTTCATTTCCATAAAGTGCAGCCATCTAATCATCCATAACTTTTTCCCAATCTGCATTTCCAATTGCATCTTCAAAACAAGAAGGTTCAGCATCTTCTATTACCTTTGTCATGTAAGCACAATGATGATCCATGTAAATATCATATGTTGTACAGAATTCCGCATCCTTCGAGATCTTGTTGGTCATGGGCCACTTCTCCTTATATCATCTGCATGTGCCTTTCTAACTCTTGGAGTCTTCATAGAGGGCAATCCAAGTTCCTCATTAAGACTCTTTCTGAACCACTTGAATCTCTATCAACATATTCAAAACCTGCACATGTTTTATGACTAGCAGAAAGCTTTTCTTTACCCTTCTTGGATGTATTTGATGAATTTTCTGGACTGAAATTTCCACACAATCTTCCACTCCATGGATTTGAATTGGAACTATTGCTTGGTGATGCATCTGGTCCAATGAATGCTTGAGATTTTGCACTTGAATTTTTAGCATTTTCTTTGTCATTTGGTTCAAGATTCAGTCCTTCTTTGGCATCTGCATAAAAGCTTGACATTTCATCAAATACCACATCTATGCTCACTTTCACTTGTCGTGTGAGTGGGTTATGACATTTATATCCCTTTTGCTCAAGGGAGTATCCAATGAAGACACATTTTTTTGCTTTTGGATCAAGCTTTGTCCTCAACTGATGTAGAACATGTACGTATGCAATGCAACCAAAAAAATTTCATATGTGATAAGTTTGGCTTTTTACCTATGAACTTCTCTTCAGGTGTAACTTGATGTACAACAGCAGTTGGAGTTCTATTCATGATGTATACAGCCGTATGCACAACTTCTGCCCAATAACAATGAGGCATATTCTTCTGAACCATCAAGGCTCTTGCTATTTCTGCAATATGTCTATTTTTGCATCCAGCAACACCATGCTATTATGGTGTGTACCTACATGAAAACTGATGTCGAATTCCATGACTTTTTAGAAAATTGCTAAACTAATTTGACATGTATTCACCTCCTCCCTCAAATCTTAATGTCTAAATATATTTCCCTGTCTACTTTTCCACCATAGCTTTAAAATTCTGGAAGTGAGTGAACACCTCACTCTTCTCTTTCATGAAATATACCCACACTTTTCGTGTATGATCATCAATGAAAGTAACATAAAACCTGCAACCACCTATAGATGTGGTCTTTGGAGGACCCCAAACATTTGTATGTACTATTTCTAACACGTTCTCACTAACATGCTTGTCATGTAGAAATGATGATTTTGACTGTTTACCAAATTGACATGTTGCACATACCTTTTGCATCTCTGCAACCTTGAAAATTGGTAGTCCATGGATAATCTCCTTTGACTGCATCAATTTCAACCTTTGCAAGTTTGCATGTCCAATCCATTTATGACACATCTCTATATTTGCAATAACTCTTGCACCTTTTGCAAACATGGTTGCATTCATTTGAGGAATTTTCACATTTAAGATGAACATCCTACCCACTTTGTTTCCTTTGGCAATCAATCTTCCATCCCATTTGTATTCTTCTACATATAACCTATCAACATTGAACCTGACTTTTAATCTTTGGTCAACCATTTGTCCAACGAAAACGAGATTCTTTGCTATATTTGGAACATGCAGCACATCAGCAAGATGTTTTACCTTCCCGCCTTCCATAGACAATGCTATGTTTCCTGTATGCTTGATAGGGTGTGATGTGTTATCACCTATTTCAACATATCCAGGAACTGGCAATTTTTGCAAAGTACTAAACCATTCTTCATGATTGGTTATGTGATTTGAAGCACGTGAATCAACATACCAGACATTTCCATTCGATTTTGAAACACTAGCAAACATCGTATTCATCATGTGATGTTGAACCATGACAACTTCTCACAATCATCTGCACTTGTGGATGCATAGTTGTTTTGTTACCTTCTGTTATTTTGATTCTTCAACATGCAATCACGTTCAAAGTGTCCAGATTTACCACAATTCCAACATCCTTTACTATCATTACCTGAATCTTTTCTTTGATAATTTCTACGACCTCTTTGCCTCCCCTTGCCTCAAAATTGTCCTCTTCCTCCTACATGATTCTATTGTTGACCTTAGTCTTGGTTATTGTGGCCTCTTCCACTTTCAAAGCCTCTACCTCTTCCTCTACCAGAGTAGAATACCTGCTCAGAACTAGGTTTTCCTTGGGAGTTTGAATCCTCACCAAGATTCTTTTCTTCAATAATCAGCATAGTTACCAGATCAACAAAATTTAGAATATTCTCCCTAGTCTGTATAGAAGTTCTGAACTGCTTATATGCAACTCCTATACCACGAATGCACACTTCCACTTTATCATCATCATCACACCAATAGATGCAAGTGACGCACATATGCTTTTGATTTTCAGGGTGTAGTCACTGACATGCTCTTTTTCTCCAATGTATGCAACTCATTCTTGAGTTGCAATTTTTGTGCCTTTGTATTGGTCTCATAAAAAGTGACCAAAGTTTTTCAAGCCTCTTTCAAAGTCTTGGCATCTTGCATGTGTCCAATCATGCTATCTTGTATGTTAAGAGATAGCTAATACATTACCTTTCATGCTCCTTGATTCCATTCCTCATATACTCTTAATTGGTTATGTAAACATCTATATATAATTGATATAGATGTACTACGATTAGGAGAGATGATGAGTGACAAGATTTAGAAGCCATTAGAGAATTTAGAAAGTGAGAAGAACATGAATGATCAATTAGATGTATGTTTTCTCTGAATAGAAGAAAGTTGCACCTCAATCTTTTGCTTAGTGATCCTTCTGTGTTTATCTTCTTGAGAAATACTTTTTTACAAGTCTAATTCCATAGTTGAGTGACCTATGTACAAGTTTTGAGAGTTCACGTGTAATCAGGCTCAGAGAATTTTAAGTAGGAACATTTACATGTGTAAATGTGAAGAAGTGAAGACAGGTGCTGGTGCAATTTTGATGATAATGTTTTGATCAAATCTCCCTCCAGAGTGTAAAGTTTTGATCAATTAAGCACTCATTCTTTATTTTGAAAGGTTATCTACTTATTTCTAAAAGCATTTGAATAAACAGGGTCTAATTTGGGAGAACTATGCATTAGAAGTTATAGGTGTCAAAGTCAACTTCACAAAACAACAGTTTCAAACATAGGTACATTGTTTGGAGGAAATCTCAAGATTTATGGATTCTTTTGAGAAGTTTCAACTTGGAGAAGGTGCATAATATTTAGTTGACATGTCATACAAAGTTTCATTGAAAACTCTACACATTTGGTCAATCAATAAGTGGATTGAGTGTAGTAGACTTTTTTGAGTACTCAATTTCTTCACAATTAGTTCAAATCTTGATAATTTGGCAATATATTTCAAAATTGGTTGAGGTTATGAGTTGTTCTTGATATAAAGATGCTCTAACATCAAGCATAACTTATTATTTTGGAGATTAACACTCTCCATCAACATCTTCTATGAGGATAGGAAGGTCCACCTCACCCATGCAAGGGGTTTCCATGCCTCCTAGTCCTATGAGGTATGCCTCTATATGTCATATTTCTAGTCCCATGTCTTGATAGTGAGACCACCTAATCACACTAGTTGAAGCACCTGAATCAATTAGTGCCCTAATCTCCTTGATTGCATTGTCTTGCCCTAGAATAATCGTAATGAATGTTCTCCTATGCACTGTGCTAGGATAAGCAGTTAATTTTATTTGAAACATTGCCATAAGATATCTGGGGGCTTCTACGTTGGTACAAGGGGTTACTTGGAGGCCTTGTAATTGATTATAGCATTCCGTCCCTAGTCCTTGTCTTCTTAATTTCATGCCTTTAATGCATTCTAAGGCCTCTGCTTGAGCTTTTTTTTTCTTATTCTTCTCTCTTCATCCTTGTACTTCTTTGTCAATGTGAGTCATCTCAACATATCCTCAGTGAGAGGTTCTTGATAAACCTTGACTCTACAGCTACTAATATAGTTAGGCATTATCTCTCCTTTTAGAGTGGCTAATTGTATCGCTCCACTTATTGAAAGCCTGTTTATAATCATAGGTCCATAATCATGTTTCTCTAGCTTCCATGCATGTTGTTTCAACATATACACTAGGACTAAATCTCCTTCTTTCAAGACTTTATCCTTCACATGTGCATCAAAATAGGATTTTTGTCTCTTTTTGACTGCATATATTCCTGCTACTACTCTCAACCTAGTTTCTCATAATCATTCCAATTCCATGATCCTTGATGATAACTCATGGCCAGTCCATTGATGCTCTTGTGCAACCTTAAGGGTGGGTATCAAAAAATACAAGGGAAGCACTGTATTTTGACCAAAAACCATATGAAAAGGAGTTGCATTGAGTGTCATCTTGTAGGCCACTCAATATGCCCAAAGATCATGATGTAATTGTTTGTCCCAATCTAAACATTTTTTGTTTATGAGTTTAGTCAGTACATTGCAAAGGATCTTGTTAGTACTTTTTGCATGTCCATTGGCATGAGGATGAGATGGTGTGGAATTCTTGTGAATCACCATAAAATCCTATAACAAATGTTCAATAACTTTGTTTAGAAAGTGAGTCCCTCTGTCACTCACTAGTTCTATAGTGCCTTTAGAAGGGGGGTTAATGGGTCCAATGAAATCTATACCCCACTTAGAGAATGCACATCCTCCCATCATGGGTTTTAGTGGAATCTCATCTCTGTGTGTTGGAAACTAAGCTCTTTGGCAAACATCACATCTCTTTACATATGTATATGCATCCATATGAAGAGTAGGCCACCATAGGCTTGAGAATAGTGTGGCATTGATTATCTAATTGAGGTAAAAATGATAGCCTTCAATAGCCTAGTGTGCAGTCTCTAATATGCTCAAGTAGTCACTCTCATGAACACACTATCTTAGATATCAATCTCTTCCTCTTTTGTATAGATTATCGGCAATGAGTGCGTAGTCTTGAGCTTCTTGCTTGAGACTTCTTTGTCTTACTATAGTCATTCCTTGAGGGAATGTTCTCATCCTCAAGTAAGTTATCATTGTTTTGATCTAGTCTGGAATTAGAGACACATGGTATAAGATCGCATGCTCGAGTGGTGGTCTAACATGACATATTAGGCATTCCTTCCATATCCTATATTTTTTTGCTTCCATCGAAGGCCAGTACACTCCTAATTGCAACACCATTTTTTTGAGGTGTATATGGCACTATACATTGGTGTGAAATATCTTTTTTATGAAGAAAATTATTAAATGCATGTGACACGTATTCACCACCATGATCCGTGCATAGAGTCAAAAGCTTGTTTGAAGAAAATTTTTCAGCCATAGCTAAAAATGCCTTGAATCAAGAAAATACTTCATTCTTTGCTTTGATAGGATACACCCATGTATGTCGAGTAGCATCATCAATGAAGGTAACAAAATATACATGCTTCCCAGAAGATGGAGTCTTGATGGGACCACATACATCACTATGAACAAGCTATAATTTTCTTCTAGTTTGTGTTTGACTATCTTTTGGAAAAAAATCACGATGCATTTTTCCAAGAATGCAACCTTCACATGCATGCTTTTCAATGGAATCAAGTGTCGGCAAACCAATAACCATGTCTTTCTTTTGCAAGTAAAGCAAACTATTGAAGTTCAAGTGACCAAAACAATCATGCCAAAGCTCCATTTTAGCCATGGAAGAAGAATGAGCAACCAAGGCATTTGAGGCAGCCCTCTTGTATGTACCCATGCAATACAATCCATTACATAATGTACCAGACATCATGATAATATCACCATTGCTGAAATCATGAACCATACACTTATGAGCAACAAAGTGTACATGAAGTCCAACTTTGGCAATCAACAAAACTGAAATTAAGTTCTTCTTTATACCGGGTACATACAATGCATTTTTCAAGAGATTCACACCTCCATTTGTAGCTGTAAGCTCAATTCCTCCTACTCCAATGATAGGATAAGAGAGATTGTTTGCACATACCACATGTCCTCCTTTGGGTGCATCCTTCAAAGATGTAAAAAACCTTTTGCATGAAGTTATGTGCTTTGAAGCACCACTATCAAAGAACCAATCCGAATCAACCTCACTCACAACCATGCATTTAGAATGAAAAGATGCATCATAGTGACATGTAACAACACATGCCCAAAAATCTTGAGCCATGTTAGCTTCATCATTCTTTGCATTTGCTAAATTTTCAGCAATAGACATGCCAGATTCCTTCTTCTTTTCATTGCGCTTAGCAAGCTTTCTACACTCATCAATA
This sequence comes from Ceratopteris richardii, assembly GCA_020310875.1. Taxonomy (NCBI): domain Eukaryota; kingdom Viridiplantae; phylum Streptophyta; class Polypodiopsida; order Polypodiales; family Pteridaceae; genus Ceratopteris; species Ceratopteris richardii. The sequence goes on along the minus strand of CM035432.1, from coordinate 20,213,262 downwards.
GTACAAAGAGCCTTTTGGCAATATTTGCACCTCTTCTTCTTTTGCAAATCAGCATCATTAGAGTAATGAGTGGAAAAGGAAGGTTGAGGCTTTGGTTTTGATGAACCCAAAGCTGAATCATGCTTTTCCCTTTTTGTGAGATAGCAAGTGCTTGTGTTCCCTCAATCAAACCACTCATATTCACTCTAGATTGCTCTTCTTGCAAAAGAAGAGACAAAACCTCATCAAATGCATACATATTGGGATTCACTTTTGCAACCAAATGGAGTTTAGTAGCAAAGCTTTGAAAGGATTTTGGTAATCCTTTCAAAATGTAGAAATGAGTGATGTATCTAGAATAATCTCATCTATGTTTGCCAATTTCTCTTTCAAGTCCTTGATGCATGTCACATACACATCCATCGACTCACTTTTAGCCATACATACATCCTCAAGTTGCTTCCTCAAGTATGCAACACGTACTTCGTTACACATAGTATACAAAGAAGCAAGAATGTCCCATGCATGTCTTGATGTAGAACATGATCGAATGTGTGGAACTATCTGATGCTTACCTGAAAGCACAATGAATGCATGAACTAGAGCATCTTTTCCATCCCATATAAGTTGCTTAGGTGGAGGAGTAACCACTGTACTTCAAGAAGAACCTCCATCTATGATACTAGATTGTGAAGTAGAATAACCTGCGGGTCCTTAATCTATATCTGTCATAATAAAGTAAGTCTATGATCTAAGGGTTCGACCGGTTAAAATAGATCTGAAATCGGACACTATTTGATCATTTGTGTGTATGACCAAAGATCTTGAGTCTAGACTTACTAGAAGGTCATTTACTCTTGTAACCAACTGATCCACTTAGCCTAGTCGTTAAGACTTAAGGATGTGAAGAAGGAGATCTTGGGTTCAACCCCCATGGGGTACATGGGGAGAGTGTTTTGCCCAAAGAGCTCTAGAGCCTTCTAGAAGCATCCGCTTGAATTAAATTAAGTTAACTGCGAAACTTGTTGCACATGCAATTACATGGGTGATACATGGATGGTTAGTATCCACCTATCCAAGCAGGCAATCCCCTAGAGAGAGCTATATATAGAGGCATTTGGTTGGGAGGAGAGTCATCTCTTTAGCCTGTGGTGGTCGTAATCTTGCATTGGTGGCTGTAATCTTGCATTGGGAGGAGATTCATCTCTCTAGCTTCAACTTTAGACATTCTTGTGATTTTCTCACTCTGTTCAGGCTTGGAACAACTTACTCTTTTCATAAATTTCCATTGGATAAATGGAACCTGAGTGAATAATTCCTAAATGGAATTTTATTGCCAATACTTGGGCAAACTTTAGAGTAGTTCCAATCGCAAGTTCTTAGACAATCATGGTCAAGCTTGATCAAGTTTGGTTGACCTTGCGACTAGAATAAAGATTTAGTCTTTATCTTTAAGATCTCCTAAACTATTAAAAGCTTCTTTGCTTACCCGTGGGATTTTAGAGATCTTTCCCTCAACTTAAGTCCAAGCATACACTGATGCCTCTTAGATTCCAAAGCTAAGAATCTTTGATACATCTTTAGGTTGTATCAATATTTGGACTTAAGTACCAATACTTATGGTTTGGTAATTACTAGGAATTACTTGCTATTAAACTTACTTGCAAGATTCTAGTCTCACATCTAGGGCGATATTTTTCTTTCAAGAACTTTGGATTCCTATAAAGGAATCAAGTAATACTAAGCCAATGATTCATCTTGGAATCTTTTGCTTTCTAGTCCAATGATTCATCTTGAAATCTTTTTCTTTCCAGTCCAATGATTCATCTTGGAAGCTTTTTCTTTACTGGAATGTTCTTCAAAAGAAATTCTTGACTTTTGGACAAGATCAAGACTTAACTCTTTATTGCTTATCCAAAGGATATTCCTTTTTAACCAATGAAATAGTTGAAATAGTTAACCAGACTATTTCATTTTATTGGCTTATCTTTAGGAAGTAGCTTAATTCCCAAAGATTACTTTGATGTATCTTTTAGGAAAATATTTTGATTCCCAAAGATTTCTTGGACTTGGGTTTCTTCTTTAAGCTCTAATTAGCTTAAATAAAACCAAGCATACTTTTTTCATCCTCATAAAAGTGCTTAATAAAGTTTCCATGCTTTTTGAAAACTTTGCATCTTGACTAGAGATGCAATCATGGAACCTAGCATCCAACTATTGAACACTAAAGTTCAAGTGATGCTAAAGTTTATTCACCTCTTTGAGTTCATCACTTATCAGTATGAAATCAAAGAAAAAACTTCAAATATTCCATGATTTTTTCGAAATTGGAACATATCAACTATCCTCTAAACTTGAAAGTTCAATTGATTAAGTTCCATTTGATTTTATAGGCTTGTCGTTAGGATTTTTAAGTTTTCCTAAACTTAGAGTCATCATAGAAATTTTCAAGCAGTCCTATTTTCTTACGATTCCAATGAGCAAGAAAACTGAACACTTTAACTTTCGAAGGGCCTACTTTTCCTAATCAAGATTCCTAATTTGTGATACCTAAGTATCAGGTTTGGGAAACAAAAACTAGCTACTTGAGTAGTATGGCAGCCAAGAGCCTTGAAACTACCTAGTTTGCTATTTTCCCGAGCTATCTAAGTCGAGTTAGAAAAAGAAGGTAACGAAAGTATAAGTATTCAACTACTTAACAAACAATCATGCATATGCAAATGCCTTATTTAAGAAGATATGAAGTAAGTAACTTAGAAAAGTGAGACTTTGACTTTGATCTGATCCTTTCAACTAAGGATAGATTGATTAAGTTAAGCACCAAGTTCCTAGTATAACTTGGAAAATTCAATCCTTTATATTCAAAGGAATGCACAAGAATTACATTCCTAGTAAGAAGTCATAAAGATTGAATATAGGCATAAACTTAGTCTCAAGTGAAGCATTATTCAAGTAAAAAACTCATCAATAGAACCTCAGTGGGTTGACACACTGATGTTGATTACCACACTAGTATCTTGTGGTTGGATGATGTTTTAGATTTACTTTGAATATTTTTGAGAATCCAATTTATTTCTCTTAAAGATAAAAAAAATGCTTCAATTCCCTATTGAAACAAGTCTTTGAGAAGTTAAACTCCTGAGTCATCTAGACTTTGACTCATAGCAAGTTTGGACTCCTATGAATTACTTGACACTGTCGTGGGACCGATGGGATTGGATCTAGAGCCTATACCAGTTGAAGATTGAGCAAATTCAAGATTGATGATTCAGCCAGATCCAGATCTTCTACGAGCTTGGAAGAGGTGGAATGCTGATGCATTATGTGCAATTGTCACTAGTGTAAGTGATTTTGTGCTTACTTTAGTTCAACATACTACTAAAGCACATGAGGCTTGGGGCATATTGGCTCGTCAATATGAGACCAAGAACCACACTAGGATAAAGAATTTAGAAAATCATTTGGCAAACGAAAAGCATTCTGATTCTAAAAAGGCTGAAGATTTTATCAAACGGATAAAAAATCGTCAAGATCAATGGGCTACAGTTGGTGCTATTATAACACCAGAAGAGGTCGCTCAAAGATGTGTATGTGTTCTTCTGACAAAGTATGATGGATTAGTAACATACCTTAACACTCAGGTAAGACCAAATCCCCTTACATTTGAAGAGTTTTGTGCTATGCTTTGAGAAGAGGAGATGCAGTTGAAGAATCAGCAAAGTACAAGTGATGTTGCATTCTTAGCAAATGCAAAAGGTAAAGCCTCTTCTGATGGATCAAAGAAGAATCCAAAGAAGAAAAAGTTCACAAGAAGCTTCTTCTATTGTGAGAAGAAAGGCCATGCCATCAAGGATTGCAGAAAGAAGCAAGCTGATGAACGGAATGGGACTGTAAAATCATCGTGGAAGAACAAAGAGTCTGCAAACAACACAGAGCTAGAACTTTGGGTAGCTATCGAAGAGGTATGCTCATCTACTCAAGCTCATGTTGATTGTAGCTCAATGATGAGTAGCACCTCCTTTAATGTCAATCCGGGAAGACGTGAGGATGGTATGAAGACCTCGAGCAAGTGGAGGCACAAGTGCGTGAGTGAGAAGCACACAACCATGCACACACATACACACACACGCGCACACACAGCAAGACAAAGAGTGAGAAGCAGTGGAGTTCTTAGATTACTTCCGAAAAGCTCATACAAGTTCAAAACTATTACAAGCTACCTCAAAAATGAGCTCTCTAGCTCTTTTTATAGTTTTTGACTAGGTTTTGGCCTTGTCCAGACCTAGTGTCCGGCCTAGTTAAAAATTAGGTTCTCTACCCTATTTGGAGGTTCAAACGAAGTCTAAAAAATGTGAAAATTGACAGGTAGGTACTTCTAAAGCTCATCAAGCTCAAGGACTCCTTGGCTTGCACAAAATGGAGCTACAAAAATATGAAATGATATTTACAATGATGGTTAGTGATAAAAATCACTATTATAAAGATGTTGTTTTGGAAAAATTTGAAGGCCTATCTTCCAGATCTGCGTCGACTGCTTTGTCTACTTAATCCTTCGCCTTGCTCTGACTCTCTCCGTTGGCTTCCTTGTCTCCTCAGTCCTTGGGTGCCCATACTGCTCTCAACACCCCCCCCTCTCTCGCGTCTGTCGTCCCTGACAGACCCTTGTTGCTGGGAGTGTTGGATGTAATATTCCACAACCTGAGTGGCAAGCTGATGTTCTTGTATGCGTAGTCCTCTGGCCAAGTCTGTCATCATATGATCCCAATCAATTGGTCCTGGAATGTCCGGATGTGGCAGACGTAGCTGATCTGCATGGATCGCTTGTTCTACTGCGAATAGATGTAGCAAATGTGTGGGTCTAGGAATGAAAATTTCTGAATGATATTCCCAGAATCCCGTAGAGAACATTTCCTCAAATGTCTACTTGAAGCATGCGGGTAAGTACTTTATTCGTGCATGCCAGGCAAAGATTATAGTGACCGAGGGGGTCTGGCTCATGTCGTAGACTAAATCCTTGTTACCTTGAGAGAATCCAGGGGCAGAGATGTATGGAGCTTGTACCTTCTGAAAGGTTTTGAAGACAATGGTCATGAGCTCAAATATTTTCATACACATTTTCGCAGCTATGTCGGGTACATTATTTAGTCGAGTAGACCAGTGTCGAATTGTTGATATCATGTAGGCTACGGTTGGGGTCCCTCGAGGCGGAACAAAATATGGATAGTTAACCCAAGCCGAGCATTCTTTATTGTTGCGTACCTTGATTACAAATGCTTGCCAGGATCTACGACGTACCACTGGGCAATAGCATGGATTATACTTGATATACAGTGGCATGGTTGCCCAGGTGCTCATCATCTCTGGGTAATCGGTTAGTAGACGTGCACACCAATTAGGCTGGAAGATCGAACCAGCACGTGCATCTGTCGGTAAATCCCCTAGCTTAAATTGAGTGGCGAATGTGGGCTCCTTCCCTGTATGTCTTTTGACTTCTGCATTATAATCATGTAACAAGACAAAATAAGGCATGTATTGTGACTCTGATGTTGTGATTAACCGTTGGTGGGATAGGTTTTGAAAGTAAGAAGACCGAAGGACAGTTTCTTCCAGATTTGTGAGAGATTGCATTTGCACGGCCACACGATCATCATGTGTCTTACCCACTTTCTCGATCCTTTTGACCCAATCTGGAACTTGAATTTCTAAAGTGTCTTGTCCTTCCTCTGTAGTTCGACCACCGGGTGTTGGCATCGGCTCATACGGCTCTTCATAGCTGTCATCGACGGGGATTTCCACCACTGTTTCAGGTTCTGGTTCTTCAGTTGGCGAGGGTGGCCTTTCATATGGTAAGAGACGTGCTTGGAGTTCGGTCACCTGTTTCCGGAGGGTCTCTAATTCTTCTGGCGAGTGTTGCAAGATTACCGGCTCCTGTTGAGCTGTGGGGGCACTGGCTATCTATTTCTTTAGGTCTGCACATTTAGTCTCTAACTTTTCATATGACTCCAAGAAATTTGCATGCTCCTCAAGTAAGATGCGAATGTCTTCCGATGGAACTGCTCTATACTTGGTAGGGCTAATGGTTGCTCCTGTAGTTCCTTCCATAGCCGCTTCAAAGTTGTCTTGGTTTTGTTGTTGAAGCCTCTTGTTCTCTTCTAGTGCTGCTGCCATATGCTTCCTTAATAGCCCAAGGTTGCGTCTGAGTGTAGCATTAGATATCATTTGCGCTTGGAGCACTGTTTCTAGTTCCTTGACTGCTTGATCGTCTACTGTCGATGTCTTTGATTCCAATTCGGAGTGAGCCTGCTGTAAGGTGGTATGCTCGGTTAGGAGCGTTTGGTAATCAGCTTCAAGAGTGGTGACTCTAGCTTGCAGACGCTGGGATTCTGCCTGGAGGGCTGTAGTGCGTTCTTCCAATTGATGGTATTCTTGTTGCAGTTGATGTGCACACTGAAGTAATGTGTTGAACGTGCTATTTACATTATGAGATGCAAGGGGGAAAGTTTGAAATGCAGGTGAGGTGGGATTGGGGAGGGAGGTAGTGAATGCTGTGTGTGCCAATGATGTGGTGAGTGGTGAGGTGGGGGGTAATGGAGGGGGAGAGGGTGGAATTGTGGGGAGAGGTGTTGTGGTGGGTGAAATGTCCATTGGGTCAGACAGAGTGGTGTGTATAGGGGCTACCATGTAGGTGGGTATGGTAGGTGAAGTGAGTGTGGTGTTCGTGTAAATTGATGTCGTTGTGAACATAGGGGAAATGTGCCTCTGAAACATTGGAGAGCGGATGATCTACTCCACAAAGGACGGGTATTGGGGTGGCGAGGTTAGGTTGAAAGAGGTGTAGGGGCCAGATGGGAAGTGAGGGTCATGGAATGGAGGTACCCGTATTGGGGGATAGGCTGGGAAACACAGGGTGCCTTCTGTGGGTGCCGGGTTTCCAACCACACTTGGAATTATGGGATGGCCAGTTATGGGTTCGGTGGATAGAAGGGTTGAAGCGTACAAGGGATTGGTGACGAAGGAGAAGAGGGTGTCTTGTGAGCTGGGTTCTCGAAATGAGAATGATGTGAATGAGGATGGGTTATGAGTGAAGGTAGAGGTGATGACTGTCGTTTCTTCCATGGTGGGAGGTGGTGGTGGGGGTGGAGAAGGTGGTGATGGGGGATGCTGGGGTGAGATGGGTGATGTCTGGACGAAGGTTTCAGCAGAGAGGTCAATGGTGGTGGTGGGGGTAGCTGTGGTTTCAATGGGTACTTCTTGTTCTGTGATGGGTATCCTGATAGTCTTACCTGCTCGTGGTAATGTGTCAACTCTGCGTTTGTCATACCTCACGGACTGGCGGACTGCAGTGTGGACAACCTCCGGAACTCCTAAAGATTCTGACACTAATTTGAGGGTGTCAATGAAATGTTGATCCACCCCATCATCTGATAGCATTTCTTGCATCAAAGCTTGACCTGATACAAGAGAGAGTTGATGCCTTTCTTGTACTGCTTTGATTGTGTCGTATAACCTTTGTAGTTGAGCTGTATATGCAGGTGCACCTACAAGTTCTGGCACGTCTTGTTGCTCATCTTGATGTTCTTGATCATAATCCTCCTCATCTTCCTCTTGTTCTTCGTCTTCATTATCTTCTTCATCCACTTCAACTGTTGTGACAGGTACTTGGGAGGTTGTTGCTTGCGTTTGCACATTCTCCACTTGTTGTGCCTCTTCTGACTCCAGCTCTACATCTTGCAATAATTGTTCGAAGTCTTCATTCGTGAGTTCTTCCAAAGGTGCACCACTGGGAAATTCAAGATCGGTTGGGATGGGAGGGAATATCAAGTTAGGACCATCGGTGCTGCGTCTTGGAAGTCGGAGTGTGAATGGTCGGACTCTTCGGGGTGGAGGGGTGACGTCTGGTGTTAGGGTGGCTCCACGTGGTTGAGCACATGGGACTTGGACAGTGCCTCTCATTTTCTTAGAAGGGGGTCCAGTGGATGTCCTGCCTCTAAACTGCTCTACACGATTCCACATTAGGGCCCGTTGAATAGGGATGTCATAAGCCAAACACCTATAAATTATTCTCGTCAGAGCACAACATCCATATAAAACCTGTTTCCGCGGCCATCGTTTGTGAGCCAAGTGTATCTGATCAATTATCCAGTGGGGTAAGTTGATGGTGAGGCTCTGTGTCTCTGCCAGATACAAACTAAACCAAATCTTTTTGGGCGGCATGGTGAATCTATCTTGTGCAGAAAAAGCAAAGTGTTGCATGCACATGCGAAGGTGTATTGCAATATTAGGCGTCATGGACACCATGTCCTTGAGTTTGGTGAGACTTCGATTCTTCATGTAATCCGGCACTAGGGTTTCCTTCTCTGTAGGAATATGCATTCCGCGCATATCTAGGGCCTCTCTCACCAAGTTGTTTGATAGCTTGAACCTCTTGAGCTCATTCCCCTTTGTCAGAGATGGAATCACAAATGAGCTTGCACCTTTTGGGTTCTTGTTTGGAGTCAAGGTGTTGATGAGATAGTAGCATGGCATAAAGTCAGGCTTTGGGAGCCGTGCATTGAAATATGCATTCAATCCTGCCTTCTCCCATATCGAACGTAGACCTTCTGCATTTTGTAACTTCTTGAATTCTCTTGTAAAGAAATGGTATTTACCTTGCTTACCATTGAAGTCCAACTCTGATTCCCATAGGTATGTTCCCTCTCCCAAGGGTCCTGCCACTTCACTAAACCAGTGGGAAGCTTTTCTGACGGGCGTGGTATGGCCACTGGGAGGGTCCGCAATAGGTATGATTTTGATGGCCTGCAATTCTTCTGGTTTCTCATTTGTCTCAGGAAAAACGGGTAAACTGTCTAAGTCCACCACTTGCTGGCTCGTTTCTGTTTGAGAGCTAGTTCCTGCCGCTTTAGCCATGTTGAAAACTTCGCAGCTGGTTCTGTGAGAATATATGAATAAATGTTAACATTGCAATGGACACAAAAATGATATTGTGTCCCCGTTACAACATTAGCTTGATGAATTGCGATGTAGTTAGTTGGTTAGTTAGTGCTCGTGTGGATGTGAGTGTGAAGTGTGGTTAGCTGATGCTGAATACCTATGAGCTAATGGGGGTCGGGGGCCCTCTGAGGGTGATGCAGTTGGTCAGTGGAAATGAATTTACAAATGGGGTCGGGGTTTTGGTACATGCTTTGGGCTGCCAAACAAACTGATTGGCTGTTGGTCTTGATTTTGTGGAGACTCTGGAGGGTTTTATAAGAGTGTCTGCCTGGAAATGAGGCTTTTTAGGGACCCATTTACAAGTGATTTTGCTCGTGCTCATGTGCCAATGTGCGTTCACATGTGATGAATACAAGTGGGTATCGGTTGTGCGAGTCAGTGAACCATGTTGTACAGGGTTTGGCCTTGGTGTAGCTATTTGAGCCCGCAAGCAAGCCTTAGGCACCCAGATTTGTCGTGATTGTGGGTTGGCCTTCATTGACTTCTTGGGTACCCAAATAGACTTCACTTTCGCAGAAGAATTTATGAAGGACTTCTTATTAGTGTCGTGTTGTTGATTACTAATAAGAGGTTTTGGCCGTGGGGTTGGCCTGGTTGGAACAGGGTGTTTGCCTTTTCGCCTCCATACTTGTTTCATTGGCTGCAACAATCTGCTTTGCTCTTTTTTTTGGCCTCTAGTATAGGTAGTGTTCTGCTTCTTCTGTATTCGATCTGCCTTTGGTTGCTGCATCCCTCTGGCCTTTGGAACAGAAGGGAGTGCCTTCTTACCCTTGACTCCGTTGTTGAGACAATCCTCTTTCTGCATCATACAGTTTTGGACAAGAATAGCATTGTCAACTTCATGTGCGCCCCTGGAAGGACCAGGAGTTCGTGCCTTACCTAATTCTTTGAGTGCCTCATTTTCCAATTCAACTATAATTCGACTATGATTTACCCACACCTGAAGAAGTCCACTTCTTAGGTTTAGGTTGACTGCATGATCATAGATCCAGTCCTGACCCAAGACAAGAGGCTCAGTGAGGTCCTCATCTTGACACACTAGTACCTTGACTGTCATTACTTCGTCTTGAACATAGAGGGGAAGTTCCACCTCGCCCATGCAAGGGGTTTCCACACCTCCCAATCCTATGAGATACGCTTCAATAGGATTGACAGTTAATTTCAACTCTTGACAGTAAGACAATTTAACCGCACTAGTGGCTGCACCTGAGTCAATCAAGGCTCTTACAGTCCTTGCACCCTTCCCTTGTCCTATATCTAAGGTTATAAAAGGACGTCGATCAATTATCCTATGGGAGCTGATACCTGAAACTTCACACATAGCCATGTGATATCCTTGATCTGCATCGGCATCTGGCCTAGGTTGCTCTCTACCTTGTCTTCTTAATTTCATTCTCTGTATGCGCTCTAAAGCTTCTGCTTGAGCTTCTTCTCGAATTCGCTTTTCTTCTTCTTTGCGTTTCTTGGCAATATTGAGTCGACTCAATATTTCCTCTGTGAGAGGTTCCTGATATAACTTGACTCTGCATCCGCTTATGTAGCTTGGGAGAACATCGCCTTCTAATGTGGCTAGTTGCACTGCTCCGCTTGTTGAGATTCTATTAATGATCATGGGTCCGTAGCCTCTTTTCTCTAGTTTTCTCGCGTGTTGTTTCAAAGTATATACTAGTACTAGGTCACCTGCCTTCAAACCTTTATCCTTAACGTGGGCATCAAAGTATGCCTTCTGTCGTTTCTTAGCTGCATATATCCCTGTAGCTGCTCTCAGTCTTGTTTCTCCTAATCGTTCAAGGTCAAAAAGTCTAGAGGAGAGTTCATGACCCGTCCATTCATGCTCTTGTGCTACTTTCAATGTAGGTATTAAGAAATCCAACGGTAGCACTGCATTTTGGCCAAATACCATCTGAAAGGGGGTGGCTTGGAGTACCGTTTTGTAGGCGACTCGGTATGCCCAAACAGCATGGTGTAGCTATTTGTCCCAATCAGAGCGTTTATTATTCACTAATTTGGTGAACACATTGCACAGAATCTTGTTTGTGCTTTCGGCTTGCCCATTAGCTTGTGGGTGGTAGGGGGCAGACTTCTTATGTACTACCAAGAATTCTTGGAGCAGACTTTCAATAACTTCATTCAAGAAGTGAGTGCCTCTATCACTAACTAGCTCTATAGGTAGCCCGTATCTAGTGAACACATTCTCAAATAAAAACTTAGCTGTTGTTTGAGCGTCATTCTTTGTCGTAGCTTTTACCTCTACCCATTTCGTTAGATAGTCTGTGGCAACAATGATGTATTCAGCATGTGAACCCTTGGCTGGGGGATTAATTGGACCTACAAAGTCTATTCCCCACTTAGAGAATGCACGTCCACCCATCATAGGTTTCAGGGGCATCTCATCTTTGCGTATAGGATACTGAGTTCTCTGACACACATCACACCGTTTCACATAGGTATGTGCATCCATGTGAAGGGTCGGCCACCAGAAGCCCGCAAATAGTATTGCCTTGATCACCCGATCTGGTCCAAAATGTCCTCCTGCTACACCTTGGTGAGCAGTTTCCAAGATCTTGAGATATTCACTTTCATGGACACATAGTCTCAGGTAACCATCTTTACCACGCTTGTATAGATTATCACCAATGAGTGAGTAATCCTGGGCTTCTTGTTCTAAACTCCTTTTCCTAGCCAGAGTCATGTCTTGAGGGAATGTTTTCGTCCTCAAAAAGGATACTAGTGGTTCACTCCAATCTGGCACTATGGACACTTGATAAAGAGTGGCATGTTCCACAGGTAGTTTAGTGCAGCAGATTGGGCATTCCTTGCACAACTTTTGGACATCAGCCTCCATAGTAGGCCAATGCACTCCGAGTCTCCTTAGTGTCTGCAGGGTTCGTTGCTTTGAGAAGTGTTGCTCTAATGCACCTACATGTGCTAATTGCAACCATTTAGCGTACTCATCCTCTTCCACACAACAGGCCAAAACCCCTTGATCTGTGTGCTTGTACATACTTCCTGCCATGATGTGATACTTTTGGGCTTTTACTACCTCTCTATCTTGTGTGTTTATTACTGGATGGTTAGGTCCGTATGTCAATACTGGCACTAATGGTTTAGCCCACTGCGGCACCACTTCCAAATTAAACAAGTAAGCATCAGGAAGGTCATCTGACACTCCTTGTGGAGCTTCTCCAGATGTGAGCCTAGATAGATGATCTGCTCTCAAGTGAGTGCTACCTTTCCTTACCACAACCTCGAAGTCGTATTCCATTAGTAAGAGAAACCATCTTACTAATCTACCTGTAATGCATGGCTTGTTCACGAGATATAGCAGTGCCTGATGGTCAGTAAAAAATTTAAACTTATTTGCAAGCAAATAATGTCTAAACTTTTTAACTGCATATACCATGCCTAGTCCTTCTCTCTCGGTGGTGGTATAATTTCGTTCAGCTGCATTCAACTGTCTACTGGCATAGGCAATTGGAAGATCCATAATACCTTCACCGGTAGGCTGTGCGAGTACACACCCAATAGCATAATTGGATGCATCCACATGAGCATGGAAAGGCTTATTCCAATCTGGTGTGGTTAAGATTGGTGCTGAACATAATCTGCGTTTAAGCTCCTGGAAGGAATTCTCACATTCATCAGTCCACTCAAAGTTAGTCAAAAGTCCATACAGAGGCTTTGCTATGATGGCATACATGTGTATAAACCGTCGATAATAACCACAATGCCCCATGAAATCTTGTACTTCCTTGACATTCTTTGGCCTAGGTAACTCTGCTATGGCTCTCACTTTCTCTTCATCAGTGGATATGCCATTCTTTGACACTATGTGTCCTAGAATCTTGCCTTGCCTGACCATAAAGACGCACTTTTCTGGGTTCAGGCAGACTTAATATTCTCTACATTTGTCAAAGATTTGTCTGAGTTCAGGAATATGGGTTTACCTCATGTTGGAATGAGCACAAAGATCATCAACATAGACTTCTAAGTTCTTCCTCAGGAACTCTTTAAATACATGGCACATCAGCCTCTGGAAGGTTGCTGGTGCATTGGTAAGCCCAAATGGCATTACTCTAAAGGCAAATATGCCCCATTCAGTGGCAAATGCCGTCTTATGCTGATCTTCTGGAGCTATGGCTACTTGATTGTAGCCCGAAAATCCATCGAGGAAGCTGTACACTTCCTTGCCTGCTACTCTTTCTAAGAGATGTTCTGTGATGGGAAGCAGATAGTTATCTCGAATTGTGGCTGCATTGACCTTCTTCAAGTTAATGCATACATGCAGCTTGCCATTCTTCTTGGGCACCACTATGATGGGGGATACCCACTGTGTGCTCAATTTCATAGATGAATCCAGCTTCTACCAGTCTATCTATCTCCTCTTTGATCTTAGCAGCACAATTATCGTTATATGTATATGGCTTTTGCTTAGAGGGTTTGGCATCTGAGGTGATGGGGATAGTGTGTGAGCATATGTCAGGGTCCACTCCCTTCAAATCCTTGTAACTCCAAGCGAATACATCTCTGTATTCTCTTAGCAAGGCTATTAGCTCTTGTTCTTCCTCTTCTGTCAGGTCATGGCCTATGTACGTGCATCTTTCTTCTCCCTCTTCGATGGCTACAACCACTTTCTTCGTGGTTTCTTTGTTATCATAGGCCTCCCCCGATTGTGCCTCTCGTTTAGGCATTCTTATCATGACTCTCCTGTCGTCTATCTCATACTTCTTAAAATTTTCTGGGACCTCAAACAAAGATTCTTCCTCTTCTGGTGTGACTTCTCTCTTCTTTCTTTTCTTTCCTTCTTCCTTCAGGGTCACTTGTGTGGCTAGCCTTACGTCATTCGTAAGCTCTCCATGCCTCTGGGGTTGAAATTCTACTTCATAGAAGTATTCTTCATCTGATGCAAAAGGTGGGTCCATAATGATTGACTCTAGATCGGAGTCACTTGCATCCTCAAATGCATCAGGGCTAGGTTCACACTCTTCTAAAACTGCATCTCCCATGATTGGCTCTATGGAGAAGACCGAAATGTCATAGCCATCTTCATCATAGTGAGGTGTCCATTGTTCTTCATTGATGGCTACATCCATTGTTGCTAGGATTTCTGCCCAGCCATGGGGTTCAAATTCCTCATCAGGAAATACTACAGGTGCATAGGCTGGGTCTTGAATGGGTCTATGTGTTTCGTTTGCACCTATTTCTCTGGCCTTTTCTCTTTTCTCCTCTTCTACTGCCACTTTGCACATCCATAAGTGGGTGTCTTCATGCATCCATGAGGATCCTGATCCTATGGAATGCACCAATTCCGTATCATCTTTGGCTCTATGGATGGGATTCCATTGGATAGGAGGGACATCTCTATGAGAGTAATCTTTGAGATTCACTTTGGTCGTGACACCTAAGTGTTGCAAATACAAGGAGTTGGTTCCCCAATCCTGTACCACTTGCAACTGTCGCATAAATGATCTTCCCAAAATCATCTCGTAGGCATGATTCTTGCTAAAATCACATATAGCAAATGTATGCTCGAACTCGACACCACACGTGGTGAGAGTTATTCCTTCTAGCAATCCTAAGGGCCTCTCTATGTGACCATCGGCCATTTGCAATTTCATCCTCGTGGGTCTGAGTGCTGGCTTGCCCCAACGCTTCCATAGGGAAGTGGTAGCAATTGCAACTCCTGCACCTGAGTCTAGAATGGCCTTGGTGGTGTATCCTTGATGGGTGATAGGAAGATATGTGTTTCCCTCTTCGCCCTCACTCATGTCTCCTATCTTGTCCAATGGTATTTCTAGCACTGTTCTCTGGGAACCTACCTGGGAACGAGGTTTTGCTATCTCTGGTACTTGTTTGGCTACATGTTTCCATAGCTCTGGCCTTACTTTGAGTAGCTCTTCTAAAGTGAGGTTGCACTGAACTTTAGTTTTTTTCACTACCTCTGTGTTCCTAGGTATCACTGAGTCTTCGTTTCGTACCATGACCGTGGGTGCTATCATACAAGTAGACTTAGCTTCCCATGGGCCTGTGAAGTGGGGTAATTCTTGTAAAGAGTTAGACTCAAAGTCTAATCTTTCCTGAGATTGGGTGCTCTCCTGCTCCTCATAAATGGATGGGATGTCTTGTGGGAATTGGTCATGTGCATCATCCACAAGTTCAATGGGAGGGGGGACTTCACTTTCTTTAGCCCATTTGTCTTCTTGAATATCTCGTAGGAATTCTGGTGTGAACCGATTCATAGAAGATGATGTGTCTGGCTCCGTAGAGTTAGGCACATAGGCTTCAGGCACATCGGCTTCCTGGGCAGGAATGCATACTCTTTCACTTGCCTTGTCCTTGTGTTGAGAGGTGGGTTCCTTTTCTGATTGTGTAATTAACTTCTCTATTCTTTCTAACAGTCCATCAAAGTGTAACTGTGTCTTCGCTGAACTAGAGATGTTAAATAGGCGACTGGCTTCAAACATGGTCTGAGCCAACTCCACTATTTTGAACCATCAATGAACTGCACAACCACATCTCCAATCCCCACAACATCACACTGGTAAGAGTCACCAAGTCTCACGGTACCAAGAGACTTTGCTGCATAATTAGAGAACCATTCTCTATGTGGTGTCACATGGAAAGAAGCACCAGAATCTAGCAGCCAGGTGTGGGAAAGAGAATCAGCCAATAAGTGCCTCAGATGGCACAGTACTATCAAGTGTCAACACATCAGCATCATCAGAAATAGCATTAATTTCTTCAATCTTCACAGTCGAAGTAGATGGTGCAGGTAACTGTTTAACATGTCCATCAACATTCTGTCCTTTACCTTTAGCATTCTTTAATGCATAACAGTCTTTCTTCATGTGTCCTTTCTTATGACAAAAATGGCATTCGATATCCCTCTTCCTTGATTTACTTCTACTCTTATTCCGTTGACCATTCTTTTCCTTGTTCTTGCTCTTGCCACGTTGTTGATTCTTTGCTTGGTAAGAATCACGAACATTATATGCATCTCCACTCTGAGTGCCAACCATAGATTTTCTATGAATCTCCTCACTCAAGAGTGCTCCACATATGTCATCATAGACAAGTTTACCGCCAGGTGCACTGTTGCTAATAGCTGTGCAAAACGTATCCCATGATGATGGCAGGGTGCATAACAGCAATACTGCTTTCATTTCATTATCCATATCCATTTTCTGAGCCTGTAACTGGGAGAATATAGCATCAAACTCATTTAGATGAGCAGCAACACTATCTGTGTCCTTCATACGAAGGTAATATAATTTTCTCTTCAGATACACTTTATTTGACGCCGTCTCTTTTTCATATGTATTGCATAACTTCTTCCAAAGCTCCTCTGCACTTTCACAGTCTAATACTGTAAAGTAAACATTATTTGCCAAGTGCAACCGAATGGTAGACCTGGCCATTTCATCTAACTCATCCCAATCATCTTCATCCATGTCAGCAGGCTTCTTTGACATCCCATTTACTGGCTTCCATTGCCTCCTTTGAATCATCACATCTTTAATCTGATTCTTCCATAGAGCAAAGTTTGTGCCATCAAATTTTCGGATCTCAAAATGGTCTTTGCCCTGCAAGTTATAGCTCCTCCTCGGAACACTAGCACTAGACCCTGATCCACCGGATGTGCCTGAGACCTCTGATGCCATGATTGTACAGAACTGAATAGAATGATAATGGAGCTAGAGGAGTCCAAACACCAACAAATAAGTGTATCAAGGAGTAAATTGACCACTGTATAGTTGACTAAACCAGAAATCTGGAGAATTTTTGCTAGAGTATCTTCTGCAAAATTAGCATATGACCAGTGTCAAAGTATCATAAAACTGCAAGTACTGACATGTCTACCTACATAGTGAATCACTAACTCCACTGCATATAATCAGTTACCCAATAGAAGCCAACTAGGCTTATCGAGCACCTATGAACAACTATCATACATCTCCTATGGTGAGGCTAGGTAAGTCTTCCACCTGCATCACCGAAGAGACCCCGACATCTGGGTGTCTCCCAGTTAAGAAAACCTCACCACGACCCTCTTTATCAAACGTAAAAGGCTTTATGCAAAGAACGTAACCGCTATATCAATGACCACATGGACGTACATAAGCGGTATCCACAGAAGCGTACATGGTGTGTATGTGCTCAATATATGCAGTAAAATGACACTAAAAGGCTGAGTACACAGCCCAAAAACTAGCCAATAACACCTGCAAGTGTCTGTCAACTCTGATGTTTTAGGCTTTAAAAAAACCTGCATAAATTTGTAGCGACTGCTCCCACCAAAACTGAAAACCCCTCGAGAAACCTGTAGTTTTACGAGTGTGGCTGAAACTACAGCCAAAGGTTGATATTTATTGTCTGAGAAGTACAAGGAACACTCTTCTTGATGTTCTTGGACCTGTGCGAAGAGAACTATGTGCAAAAGTACTCCGAAATGGCTCCAAAAAACACCCCAAAATTGCTTTAGAAATAGGCTTTGAAAGCAAAAAATGAAGCTTTGAGGGACCAAAACTTGTTCAAGGTAATGTCAAGCTTAGTCTTTCCCCTTCTTCAAACACCACAAGAGTGTAGCTTAGTGGCAAGAGATTGCCACGGTTAAGCGAGCTCTGGGGGGAACAGTATTGGGATGGGTGACCTCCCGGGAAGTACCGGGAACCTCTATATTCCTTGATCGTTGAGGTCCTCCCTCGTGCGCAGCCAACGGCGCCAACGGTGACTTCGGTGACTCAGATGACAAGGTATGCCAAGGTCTATGCCTTGGTCGCCACCTTGGTCATAAGCCTTGGAGAAATCCTGGGGGGGGGGGGGTTGCTCGCTTCACTTGCATAAACGGAACAAAGGTTTTGCCTCGAACTGCTCTGATACCAGTGAAGTGTTTCAATGGCGATGCACCACAGTGCGCTCTCCTTCTCGAGAGGTCCACGATGATATGCTCAGAGTAGAAAGCCGAGCTCCTCAGGCCGCACACAGTACTCCGCACAGAGGCCGTAGAATACGCAGAAAACACAATACACAGGAAACACGAAGACAGACTTCTTAGGTCTTACAAATGCGGTCGAACTTACAGTCTGTGACTGACTAGGCCACTATATGTTTTATTAAAGAACATATACAAAGAAGTGTCCGGTGGCCATTTGGCCTTTCACATGGACACTAACGATAACAAGGATAAGAGGAGTTGTTGATGCATGTGATAGTATTCCCTATAGGGACAGGCTCGAGTGAAGTGAAGAAACTATGCTGCAAAGTAATATGTTTGGTTGCCCGACTATCAAAGTAGCAAACATCTGAGTCTACTTTAGACATACACTATCCCGATGAAGATGGGTCAAAATTGCAAACAATAGTAAACACCCATTCTTCATTTTTCACAAGATTAGTAAACTATGTTTTTTGTGTAAAGGCCTCTGCAACAACCATTCCAGCATCTTTTTTCTTTGCCCCTTTTGCAGCCAATTTTAGATATTTTTTATGACATGATCATTTCCTTTATAGTAATTACAAAAGAATTTCTACTTTTCTATTTTCTTCTCATCTTTTTCTTCCTTCTTCGAATGTGCAGCATTTGCATATTTTTTCTTACTACTAGATGAGCTCCATTTACCTTTGCCCGTCTAACTAGCCAAGAAAGCTTGATCTACAACATGCATAATAGACCTGTTTTGCCTAGAGTGATCTTCCTATAGCAAAACAAAAACTAACTCTTCAAATTTTAAGGCATTTGGATTGCCTTTCATCATCAAACCAAGAGTAGAAGCAAAACTCTGATATGGTCAGGAAGACCATTCATAACAGTCTGCACAAGTGAAATGTTAGGCAGGACTTCATCAGCAAAAATTAAATGTTCCTTCAAATCCTTGATCTTTATAAAAAAACTATCCATCGAATCACCTTCATTCATATTCTCACTCTCCAACTGTTTTCAGAGGTAAGCAACACGAGCCTCATTCCTAGCCTGGTACAATGTGGTAAGTGTATCCCAAGCATCCTTAGCTGTTCTGCAAGAGCCAATGTGAGGAATAATGGCATGTTTGATAGACAACACTATCAATGCATGTATCTGAGCATCTCTGCCATCCCAATGAATTTGCTCTATAGTAGGTGCAACAGGAACTAAAGCACGAACATGAATCTGCAGAATATCACCATCTTCGATACCATCAGCATTAGCTTCAATACCTGTATTTGCAAGTGTAATAGGACGTTTTTCAACACCCTATAAAATATTCCACAGTCCTTTTGCGACCGATACATGATGCATCATATAAGCCCTCAATGGATAATTGGTACCATCCAACTATTCCTCAACAACCAACACTACTTTTAGCCATGGCCATTGAGTAAAATACCTTGATGCAGAAAAATGAGTGTCTCTGAAAAAGTTGAATAGAACTACCCAAACGAGTTTTGCCAGACCTGTAGAAGACTTTGAGATGCTTACATTGACGAACCAAAACTTGTATATATCTTTGGCACAAAAAGACAAAATATCCTGCACAAGTGTTGTGATAGTGCGTTCAGAGGCCGAAACAAGCTCAGGTTGAGATTTCAACACCACATCGCGAAGGTATTTTGATCTCCTAATCAACTTGAGTATACACACCAAATTTCATGCGATTCTGAGAGTGTGACCGGAGGAGTGTCGACGATGCCCTAGATGAAGTGACGACCTGCTCTGATACCAATTATTGGAGCACAACACACAATACTGAATGTATTATGACTAGAATGTACAAAGGTATGTAACCCATTAGGGCTATAGGTGTATATACAAGCCAGGGGAAAAAAGTGCCCGAACGGTCCTAGTGTGTTCAGACACATCACTACCTAAATATATCAACAGTGTGGAGAATGCTCCAAGCAAGCACCTAGAAGATCAACAAGAGAGAAGAAACAACCAGAAAGGTATGGATATGATTCCACATCTGTTACAAAGCATCCAATCTACTTGGTTTAGGACAACCCTTTATGACATGATCATTTGCCTTACAAAAATTGCAAAACTATTTCTTCTTTTCTATTTTATTTCATTTCTGTTTTCCTTCTTAAACTATGCAACAATATTAGATTTTTAATTACTAGTAGATGAGCTCCATTTACCTTTGTCCTTCTTACTAGCTAAGAAAGTTTGATTTGCAACATGCATAATTGATTTCTTGTTCTTGGACTTATCTTCTTACAACAAAATGGAGTAATGTGTTGAATGACAAGGTGTTTGGATTGTTGCAGTTTGAGGTCTACTGAGGCACACAAACAAAAAAAAGGAAGAAGAAGAAAAATCTTGGAGCACAACACAACACTGAATGAATTACCAAGTGAATGTACAAAAGATAAGTAACCCGTTAGGGTTATATGTGCATAAACAAGACCGAGGGGAAAAAACCTCTTAAAGAGGGAAGAAAATGCCCCCTCAATCTTTATTATGTTCACACAACATAGCTATCAAAATATATCAACAAATCCCCCCTAGGAGTGATGTGGTGAACAAGGATATGGCACTCATGTATAAGAAGGTTGCAAGCTATGTGGAATGAGATGAATCCACAAAAGGAATTAATCCCAAAGATTTATGAAAAGTTTCAAACTTCTCCCTAGGCAGAGCCTTTGTAAAAAGGTCTACAATAGCTGACCATGTCACTATATGTTTTATTAAATAACATATACAAAAGTGTCCGATGGCCATTTGGCCTTTCACATGAACACTTATGATAACAATCTCCCACTAAAGGCCAATATGGCCAAAGTGACTATGGCAGAAATATGAAGAATGATAAAGAATACTTGAGTGTGAGTGTACAAACTATACCTCCAACCTGTTGGGCATGTTACATAGCAATTGTGTAAGATCATGAATCAGTTAACCCCAATCAAGTGACAATAGTGCTGGAAGCTATCTTGTGGTAGAGTTTTAGTCAAAGCATCTATAACATTATCTCAAGTATGAACATTCTCAAGAATAATATGCTCAATAGCTAATCAGTCTCTAACGAAGTGATATGTAACCTCAATGTTCTTGGTCTTTGCATGATAGAATGGGTCCTTAGCCAAAAGAATGGCACTCTGACTATTAGTGAGCAAACGAGGTACATGTTGAGGTAGATCCATATTACAAGCAAGAAGAGACATCCATAATTCTTCCTTACATGCCTCACTTCCTGCAACATACTTTGATTCTATGGTGGAAACAAATGTACATTCTTGAAGATTAGATCTCCAAGAGATAGTACCTACCAAAATGAAAAATGTACCTTAATGTAGACTTTTGATTGTCTACACAACTAGCATAATAAGAATCTATGTAACCAATAATAGATGCCTTTCCTCTATTTGAGCACAGAAACTTGTCCTTAGTACCACTTAGATATCTCAAAATCATTTTGACTCCTTCCCAATGCTTCTTGCCAAGATTAGACATATATCTGCTCACAAATCCCACTAGAAATGCAATGATTGATCTTGTAGTTACCATAGCATACATGAGACTATGGACAACACACTGCTAAGGAATTTTGGTCATTAATTCCTTTTCCTCATCTAATTTGGGGAAATCATCCTTGCTTAATTTAACATATGTGGGTAAAGGTGTAGTCAATGCCTTTCCACCCTGCATATTTAACCCGCGAAGTACTTTGGATATGTATTCACTTTGAGACAAGTGTATGCATCTTTTACTCCTATCACAAGTAATGTGCATGCCAAAAATATGTTTGGCATCCCCGAAACCCTTCATATTAAATGTCTCACTAAATTTCTTTTTGAGAAATGACAAGTCATAAGAGGACTTTCGAGCAATCAACATATTATTAAGATAAAGTATTAAGCATATCAAGCTACCATATGAGTATCTCTTTGCATAGAGATAATGATCCTCATTGCTTCAAGAATAACCTTGAGACTTCATAAAACCATCAAAATTTTGGTATCATTGTCTAGGGGGCTGTTTAAGTCCATATATGCTCTTATTTAGCTTACAAACTAGACTTTCTTTGGTAGGAAATACATAAACCTCAGGTTGTTCCATATAGATCTCATCTATAAGATCTCCATGCAAGAAAGCAATTTTCACATCCATCTGGACTAGCTCTAAGTTCTCCATTGCAGCAACATGCACATGGTAGTCATCTTAACCACTGGAGTGAACATTTCCTTGAAATGAACATTGTGTTGTTGCTTGAAACCCTTTGTAGCAAGCCATGCTCTATACTTCATCGAAGCAAGATTAGCCAAGATTTCCTTGATTGTGAAATTTATTGATGATAGATGTACAACTCATGATCTGACAAATGGCAATGTTATTATTGCTTCTGGCATTTTATTTCATGGGATATATAGGCTCATAGATTATGAAAAGTCTATGAATGATTTAACATGTGTAGTTCAAAATTTTTAGGCTATGTTAGATGCAAAGCTTTGGCCTACATGCTTTGGTTATCTGAATTTTTCTAGTTTGCTATGCCTACAAAAATCTCAAATGGTTTCCTCTTTGAACAAACTTGAGGCACCTTGTAAAGATGCAAGTGAAGGCTATATTTTGGGCAAAAAGGAGCATTCCTCCTTGCCAAATGATGGTTCTATTCGAGCCACTTAGAAATTGTAGCTTGTTCATAGTGATGTCTGTGGTCCTATGTAGAGACCTTCTTTTGGGAACTATGTTTACTTTGTGACTCTGCTTCATCCATATACCTTTGATTTGATTTTCTAATAGTTTGCTTTGGTTTGTCATTCGTACTTTTTTCGCTTCATACATTTCGTGTTGCTTTTTCAATGTCTTTACTTCAACTAGAAGTTCTGAAACAAGTGTAGTTACCTCTTTTAATTTTTCTTTGAGCAACGAGTGTTCCTACTGGATATGATTGCATTCTTCAGTCTTCTTTTCCAATTCTTCTATTTTCTGTGCGAGTTCCTACTGAGATATTCTTGGCCGAGAGCTCTTCACTCATGGATTGGAATCGACTTTTTGCTTTGAATAGTTCTTCTTTTGCTCTATCTTTGTCCATCAATATGTTTTGGGTGGTCATGGCTATGTCAATCATATTTCTTACTATTGGCTTCAACTAGTTAACATCTACATTCAACCATGTTTGTGATATAATCAATTCTTCACCCGTTCACACATCTTTACCTTGCACAACATGGAGTGTGTCTTGATGTGGCTGCTTGATATGTAGCTACACTCTTGGCTCAACATTTCATTTGTGTTTGTAGTCTCTAGTGCTTCAAATTCTTGAGATTGTACTTTTTGAGAATTGATCACCACATCCAAGGGTGATGGTTCAGCAACCGCCCAGATTGGTATGGTAGGTTCTCATTCTTCTTGTACTTCATCGAAGTCTTGTGCTTGCTTGGGATGTATGAATGTTCTGGACCTGGGAGGTGACATTTCTTTGAGCGATATCTGTGTTCGCTCATTCAATTTGATGGTGTGCCCCCTTGCCCGTGGTTCTTCAGTTATATGTTGGGCTTGTTCCTTTGGGTCACTTTCCTTTTCCATTTGATGTTGTCCTTGATTCAACTCATCCCATCCCTCTCCCACATGCTCATCCATATGTATATCAGTATTGAGTGTATCATGGTCTTGTGATGACTCATCTTCTGAGCTTGAATCATTTAACCCCATTTCTTTATACCTTTCTTGTTGTGATACATTCTTGGCTGCTTCTGAGGGCCCTTCTTGCTTGTTTGGCTAGTAGTATTGATGGCCTTGTACTGTAAGGTTTACGTGACCTCTCAAGTAAACATGTGTATCTTCTAATGCTTTGGATAGATCCCTTCTCATAATAACTAGTGTTGTGGTTAATGGTACCCTTGGGAGTTCATGCGTTCTCTTTGACTGCAATCCTCTTGCCTTTTGAAGGGTCATGTGCTCCTAAACCTTCTTGAAATTCTCTATCAGGTATTCTTGTTTCTAGAAGGCTTTGGATAGGCTTCCCTAGTGTGTTTTGAGCAATTTCAATCAACTTTTTGCAGATCCCTAGCCTTTCTTTTTCCAAATCTCCTCTCAGATAAATTACTTCGTGCTGTTCCAAACTTGGTCCTGCTTTGATCCTAGATTGATATGTGTTTATCCAGATGGCTAGATCTTTGGGTATTGGGTCAACTAGAACCGACCCAGCTTGTTGTTTCAACTGCTCTTTCTCTACTTTAATAGAATCCTTACTAGCAGTAGGATTCTTAGATTGGGTTCGTGTACATCAATGTAGCATATTCAACTCCATATCCGTAAGAGTTTTCATAGGCCTTGTCCATAAGGATGGCTTGCTCATAGATAATTGAGTCAGCTTTGTATGTATAGTATTCTCCCCAATTTTGATCATAGAATTGATTATGGCTATTAGGGCCAGTTAATGAAGGGGTCGGCACTAGTGCTCGCTCAGTGTTCTCTTCCGCTAGGGCAAATTTCACTGGAACAACATTTTGTGGGTGAGGTGGCTGTTGTCCTAACACCGGCTATGGTGGATTGTATCCAAGGTATTCGTAGGGATGTTGAATTGGAGGTGGATTATGATATTGAGGATATCTAGGAAATTCCCTTCCTTGATCCCTAGTTGGGTATCCATATGGCTTGAATTGTGGTGGTTGGATAAGTCTAGGTTGTCTATTGTAAGGACAATTTTCAGTATTGTGATTCATGTATTTCTATTCAATACTGTAGTACTGAGCTTGATTCTGTACAAGTGGGTGGTTGTAAAAATATGGGGGTGGTGGGACGATTCCTCTATTGCACACATGAGAAGGATGATCCCCTCCACTGTGTACACATCCCATAAGCATTGGAATCCTCATTGGGGGGTTGGGGTGTTGAGATATCAAGCTCAACATGTGATGATCCAGGATGACACGTACCAGTTTTTCGTTTCTCTGACATGTATAGTGGTCACGCCGGTATATGTCAGGGATACTTCATTGAGCTTTATTAGATTTATCTACCGAGAGTGATGGCACATTTGTTTCTTGCCAGCTCACTCATTCGCGGACATTAGGTTTTTCCTTATGTACTGGTCTTTATATATTGCACTGGTTGTATTCTTGTTTTTAGGTCATTCTTGTACATTCCTTTTATGTAATAAAAGAAGAAGAAGAAGATCATTCTTCCTTGCCTCAATCTGTGTGTGTGCTTCTCCTTGAGAGTGAGAGTGTGTGTGTGAGCTCTCTTCCTTATCTCCTTCCTCGTGACATGGTATCAGAGCCAATGTGGCTGTAGAGAGCTCGTGGAGAACTTCTATACAAACCAGGGAAAATATTCCGAATTTTGCTGATTTGGTCTCTATGCTGATTATTGAAGAAAAGAATCTTGTTGAGGATTCAAACTCCCAAGGAAAGCCCAGTTCTGAGCAGGTATTCTACTCTAGCAGAGGAAGAGGCAGAGGTGGAGGTTTTGGAAGTGGAAGAGGAAACAGTAACCAAGACCAAGGTCAACAACAGAATCATGCAGGAGGAAGAGGATAGTTTCGAGGCAGGGGGAGCCAAAGAGGTCGCAAAAATTTCCAAAGAAATGATTCAGGTAATGATAGTAAAGGATGTTGGAATTGTGGTAAACCTGGACACTTTGAACGTGATTGCAGGTTAAAGAATCAAAATAACAGAAGGCAGCAAAACAACTATGCATCCACAAGTGCAGATGATTCTGAGAAGCTGTTTATGGTTCAACATCACATGATGGATACGATGTCTGCTGGTGTTTCAAAATCGAATGATAATGTCTGGTATGTTGATTCAGGTGCTTCAAATCACATGACCAGTCATGCAGAATGGTTTAGTAGTTTGTAGAAAATGCCAGTTCCTGGATATGTTGAAATAGGTGATGACACATCGCATCCTATTGAGCATACAGGAAACATAGCATTGTCTATGGAGGACGGAAAGGTAAAACATCTCGCTGATGTGCTGCATGTTCCAAATATAACGAAGAGTCTGGTTTTTGTTGGACAAATGGTTGACCAGGGATTACAAGTCAGGTTCAATAATGATGGATTATATGTAGAAGAGTACAAGCAGGATGGAGGATTGGTTGCCAAAGGAAACAAAGTGGGTAGGATGTTCACCTTAAATGTGAAGATTCCTGAAATGAATGCAGCCATGTTTGCGAAAGGTGCAGGAGTTATTGCAGATATAGAGATATGGCACAAGCGGATTGGACATGCAAACTTGCAAAGGCTGAAACTGATGCAGTCAAAGAAGATTGTCCATGGACTACCAAATTTCAAAGTTACAGAAATGCAAAAGGTATGTGCAGCATGTCAATTTGGTAAACAATCAAGAGCATCATTTCCACATGACAAGCATGTTAGTGAGAATGTACTAGAAGTAGTACATACAGATGTTTGGGGTCCAGCAAAGACCACATCTATGGGTGGTTGCAAGTTTTATGTTACCTTCATTGATGACCATACACGCAAAGTATGGGTATATTTCATGAAAGAGAAGAGCGAGGTGTTTACTCACTTCCAGAATTTTAAAGTTATGGTGGAAAAGCAGACAGGGAAGTACATTCAAACATTAAGATCTGATGGAGGAGGTGAATACATGTCAAATGAGTTCAACAGTTTTCTAAAAAATCATGGAATTCAGCGTCAGTTTTCATGCAGGTACACACCACAACAGAATGGTGTTGCTGAACGCAAAAATAGACATATTGCAGAAATAGCAAGAGCGTTGATGGCTGAGAAGAATATGCCTCATTGTTATTGGGCAGAAGTTGTGCATACTGTTGTATACATCATGAACAGAACTCCGACTGTTGATGTACATCAAGTTACACCTGAAGAGAAGTTTACAGGTAAAAAGCCAAACTTATCACATCTGAAAGTTTTTGGCTGTATTGCATATGTACATGTCCAGATGAGTTGAGGACGAAGCTTGATCCGAAAGCAAAAAAATGTGTCTTCATTGGATATTCCCTTGAGCAAAAGGGGTACAAATGTTATAACCCACTCACATGACAGGCGAAGGTGAGCAGAGATGTGGTATTTGATGAAATGTCAAGCTTCTATGCAGATGCCAAAGAAGGATTGAGTCTTGAACCAAATGACAAAGAAAATGCTGAAAAATCTAGTGTAGAATCTCAAGTTTTGAGTGGACCGGATGCATCACCAAGCAATAGTTCCAACTCAAATCCATGGAGTGGAAGATTGCGTGGAAATTTCAGTCCAACAAATTCATCAAATACATCCAAGAAGGGTAAAGAAAAGATTTCTGCTGGTAGTAAAACAAGTGCAGGTTTTGAAGATGTTGATGGAGATTCAAGCGGCTCAGAAAAGAGTCTTGATGAGGAACTTGGATTGCCCTCTGTGAAGACTCCAAGAGTAAGAAGGGCACATGCAGATGATACAAGAAGAAGTGACCCAGGACCAAGAAGATTTGGGAGGATGCGTAATTCAGTGCAACGATTAACATATAAAAGCATAATGTTGATGGTAGCATAAGCAGGTATAAAGCACGATTGGTAGCTAAAGGTTATGCACAAACATATGGCATTGATTATGAGGAAACATTCTGCCCTGTAGCTAAAATGTCTACTGTCAGAACACTTGTTGCATTAGCTACAGCAAAAGGATGGACTTTGCATCAGATGGATGGGAAGAATGCTTTCCTACATGGTGAGTTACAGGAAGAAGTATATATGGACCAGCCACAAGGATATGAAGATTCAAAGCATCCATAATATGTTTGCAGGTTGCAAAAGGCTTTGTATGGGCTGAAGCAGGCTCCGCATGCATGGCATGCAAGGATTGCTGATTACTTAACCAGCATTGGGTTTTCTATGTGTGATGCAGATCACTCACTATATGCAAGGAAGGCTGATGATGGCATCACTATTGTGGCTATTTATGTTGATGATCTGATTGTAGGTGGTGATAATGAAGAAAGCATCAAAGAGGTAAAGAAACTTCTTATGCAAAAATTTGACATGAAAGATCTTGGTGTGCTATGCTATTTCTTGGGCATGGAGTTTATACATACAGAAACAGGTATATGGATGTCGCAAAGGCAATATGCCTTGAATATGCTGCAAAAGTATGGTATGGCTGATTGTAAGCCAATTTCTATGCCTTTAGATCAGAATTTGAAATTGGATACTACATCAGGTGAAGCATTGGAAAATGCTACTATGTACAGGAAAATTGTGGGAAGTCTTATATATCTTACAATTACAAGGCCTGATTTAAGCTACACTGTTGGACTTGAAAGTCAGTTTATGCAGGTTCCCAGGAAGCCACATTTGGATGCTCTGAGGCGTACTCTATGTTATGTGAGTGCTACTTTGGATTATGCATTGTTTTATGAAGCTTGTGTAGATTTGCAGGTTCATGGATACACCGATGCGGATTGGGCTGGTAGTACTCCAGATAGAAGATCTACTAGTGGCTTTCTTTTCTCACTTGGAGGTGCAGCTATTACATGGAGCAGTAAGAAGCAACCCACTGTTGCTTTGTCGAGTACAGAGGCTGAGTATAGAGGTGCTGCAATGGAAGCATGTGAGGCATCATGGCTGGAGATGTTACTTGCAGATTTAGGTGTGGAAGTGCAAAAGCCTATCACTATCTATTGTGATAATCTTAGCAGCATACAGTTAGCATGGAACCCTGTTTTCCATGCTAGAACAAAGCATATCGAGGTACATTATCACTTCATCAGAGAGAAGGTATTAGCAGGTGATATTGATCTTGTTTATGTGAGAACAGATGAGCAGGTTGCTGATATTTTCACCAAAGCACTTGGAGCTGAGAAGTTGAAGAAGTTTCGGAAGATGCTTGGATTACAGGATATGGCATTGAGCTTGAGGGGGAGTGTTGAGATATCAAGCTCAACATGTGATGATCCAGGATGACACATACCAGTTTTTCGTTTCTCTGACATGTATAGTGGTCACGCCGGTATATGTCAGGGATACTTCATTGAGCTTTATTAGATTTATCTACCGAGAGTGATGGCACATTTGTTTCTTGCCAGCTCACTCATTCACGGACATTAGGTTTTTCCTTATGTACTGGTCTTTATATATTGCACTGGTTGTATTCTTGTTTTTAGGTCATTCTTGTACATTCCTTTTATGTAATAGAAGAAGAAGAAGAAGATCATTCTTCCTTGCCTCAATCTGTGTGTGTGCTTCTCCTTGAGAGTGAGAGTGTGTGTGTGAGCTCTCTTCCTTATCTCCTTCCTCATGACATGGGGTAATTCTTTTGTCCCTGCATGCCTAATTTCTTGGCCACTAAGTCTGCAATCTCCTCCACCTTGTTGTTCGAACTAGAGATGGTGATAGAATTAACCTCACTCTTATTCTCAGTTGGGGGGATCTTCAAGTCTTCTGACAGGTTGTCTTCCAAGTCTATACATTCCTTCAAGCATTCACTCAATGTTTGGAATCTCCTTATGTAGACTAATGCTCTTAGAGATCCATTAATCCTTCCAAAAATAATGAGATCATTTTCTGCTGTGTAAGTCTTTCTTCCATGGGACATCTATCCACATATTGCTTAAATCTCCTAGCTGCCAGTGGAACAGACTCAGTAATGGATTGTTTGAAACTGTGAATCAAAGATGAAGAGTTATTCATAATGCCAGTCTTTGTGAACTCTTCGATCATTTCCTGAAATACTTATTCCATATTTAGGAAACTATTGGCTTCAAGTGGTTGGAACTAGGCCTAGGCAGTATCCGTAAGGGTCAAACCAAATGACTCATATTGAATCAGAAAATCTTCCACTTGTTCAACACAGATGACTTGCTTGAATTCGGCTATGTGATTATAAGGTTTGCCTGACCTAGCATAGTGACTCCTCATACATTTGGACACTTGAATTGTTCATAATCTTCTACCAGGTTCTGGTGGCCTGGGCATAACAAGAATGGCTAGATGTCTCACTTGAACCCCAATTCCCTTGCCTATGGGCGGTCTCTTTGGAACATAATTTCTATTTCTTGGTTCTCCACTCCAGCCCAATCTGAATCACAATATCCTTGAAGTGTATCACCTGTGGTATAAAAAATACCAAAATCCAAGGTTCCTGCAATGTACCTTAGAATTCGCATTCCACCATTCCAGTGAATCTCCTTAGGTTTGTCTGAAAACCTGCTTAACACTCCAACAACATAGCAAATGTCTGATCTAGTGTTGCACAGAAAAAAGACTTCCAAGGAGCTTCCTATACTTCTTAGCATCTACATTAGGCATGTTGTCATCCATAGATAGCTTAGGATTTACCTCCATAGGTGTGCTAGTTGGTTTGCAATCCATCATTCCAAATGCCTTGAGAATTTCTTTGGCATATTTTTGTTGCGAAATGAAAATTCCATCCTTCCTTTACCATACTTCAATTCCGAGACAAAAATGGAGTAGACCTAAGTATGTCATTTCAAAATCAGTTCCCAAGCTGATCCGAGTCTGATTGATGAGTTCTTGATGGTCTCCTGTAATGATCAAATCATCTACATATACAAAATGACAACAACTAGCTTGCTATCCCTTTTTGTTACATACAAGTTAGCATCAGAAGTACTTCTTTCAAAACCCATATTTTTTAAAACATTATCTATCCGTTGGTACTAAGCCCGTGGAGCTTGCTTAAGCCCATACAAAGATTTCTTCAACCTGCAAACTTTATTTTCTAAATTGGGCACCTCAAAACCTGGTGGTTGAGATACTATACCTCCTCCTTGAGGTGACCATTCAAAAATGCAGATTTGACATCCATCTGGAAAATAGGCCAGGCCTTTTGTGCAGCGAGTGCAAGTACTGTCCAAATAGTTTTCATACGTGCTATTGGTGCAAATGTTTCTTGAACATCAAATCCTTCGATTTGTGAAATGTTGGAGCGAGTCTATGACAAGTCTAAGTATTGGCTTGAGTCCCACAAAGTCATAGAAGAAGTTTTAAAATGAAGACAATGTAAAGTTCACGTGAACTACCTCTTGTAACTTTTTGAAGTCTTACTTGATGTAACAGTGAAAGAATCTTAAGTGGTTGAGTCCACTTGATCAAAAGAGGAAAGAGAAGCCACAAATTCGTGATTGATGGTAGTTGAAGAATCAAATCAATCACTAATAGATTGAAGAGTGATTGAGGGAAGTTAGACTCCCAAGATCAACTATAAATACATCGCAGTTTTAGTCATGCTTAGTGAAGACCGCCAAGAGCTGAGATTTATGCCATATCAAGGTGTGATTTTAAGGCACACATATGTATCAGTAAGTCCATTGTATTGTACAATCAATATAATTTCATTTTCATGATCATTTGAGTTCATATCTTCATGTTCTTGTGAAGTGTACTGTTCACTACCATATCCCTCAATTTTCTCTGTCAAATTGCAGAGATAAGTTCTCTGAGCTTCGTGAATCATTTCTAGTTATTTAACTTGATAAAGTTAGCTCTCTAAGTCTATTGTATGCTCACCAAGTTTCATTACAACTGGATGTTTAAATCTTCAGCTACGATCATTTGAAGTCAACTATGTCACTTGGTTTTCTTCTTCTCTAGCACCACTCTCTCAAAACAGTCATTTTGTTAGAGCTGTTTCTCAGTGTGTACTTCACCATTTTCTTTGATTTAAATCTTCTTAGATTTATCCTACTATCTAGTATATGCCTATCAGATTTCATAATCATTTAATTCTTAAAGCTTGAGATATTTGCATTTTACTTATCACGGGTCTGAGTACTGTTGGAGCCCGAGAAAATCAAGGTCATCCTATGACTTGCTAAGTTTGTTTCTCTTTGTATAACTCATCTTTCTTTATCAAATAACTCATGATTGTTAGCTTACTAAGTGTATAAGAGTTCCCCAAAAGGAATTAAGTTAATTGGTGGTGTGGCTAGAGAATTGTTCAAAACTTTGGACAGGTGTATGAACATAATTAGCAAGTTTTTGGCTCTTGAACCTACTCCAACTTATCTCTTTTGATTCAAATTTTTGAGAGTGATCTTCCAAGGTACATAGGGTGTCTAATACATCCTTTGTCAAGCTAAAAGGGCCCACCACATGTCTCTGAAGTCCATTTGGATGGTGTAGAGCAAAGTTTTTGCAGCACCACTTCATCTTCATCAAGTACAAATCCATCTCTTCACAGTGGTATCAGAGCAAGGTTGGACAACATGGCAGATGGATTTCCTTCATCAATAGAGAAATTGAATAGAGGTAACTACTTAGCCTGGTCATTAAGGATGGAAGCTTATCTTCAAGGAAGGAATTTATATGGTTATATAGCTGGAGATGAAGTTATGCCAAGTTTAAGGAACAAAAGTCAACCAACACAAGAAGGGCAAGAAAGATTGAGCACATGGTGCTCCAAGGATGCACTTGCAAGGTCTTATCTCCTCAACTCTATCTCAGATTTTTTTTTGCCTCACATTAGAAGTTGTAAAACATCTCAGGAAGTGTGGAATGCACTTGAAGCCTTCTTCTCTTCAAGTACAACGGCTAGGAAGCATCAACTATGGCTAGACTTCACAACTCTCAAGAAAGCTCGCAAACAAAATGTGTCTGATTTTGTCACAAAGCTCAAGGACATAGCAGATCAGTTAGGAAGCATTGGAGAGGTAATAGATGAAGAGCAAATTGTAAGACAGGTCATCAATGGCTTGAAAGCAGATGACAAGTGGGAAGCATTCACCACAGCTATGGATCTATACATGGATATGCATGTACCAGATTTAAACACACTCATAGGAAAACTACTTACTCAAGAGGCCAAGCTTATCAAGAACGGAGAAAGCTCCAAAGGTAATCAATCTTCAGCTTTGTATAAAACCAAGTCCAAAGAAAAAA
The DNA here is from genome assembly GCA_020310875.1 of Ceratopteris richardii. Classification (NCBI taxonomy): domain Eukaryota; kingdom Viridiplantae; phylum Streptophyta; class Polypodiopsida; order Polypodiales; family Pteridaceae; genus Ceratopteris; species Ceratopteris richardii. Next base: position 20,180,513 of record CM035432.1, on the reverse strand, counting down.
AAGGAAGAGGAAAGAAAGTGGATGATGAAGTAGGTACACATCAAGCTAACTATGCAAGTAGAGGAAGACATGGTAGAGGTAGAGGCAGAGGAGGAAGACTAAGGCAGGGGGAGATCCCAAGACTCTAATTCATGCTCTATTGTGGACTAACTAATCATACAAGTGAAAATTGCTTTAGGAATTCCAGGAATCAAAGAGGCAAAGGCTACAATAGAGGAAGTTATGGCTACTCAAGAGGAATATTCAACAATTACCATGGCAACTACAACAATTACAAACATTCAAACTATCAAGGAGGCAATAGGGGAATAAGAGACTTCAATAAGTACACAAAATACTCAAATCAAGAGGACTCATTGCTAATCATGAATATGGCCATGCCACAAGGTAAATATGATGAGCATGTTTTCTACATAGATTTAGGTTGTTCAAATCATGTGGCAGGAAATGTGGCCTTCCTATCAGATTTAGAAGATCCAAGGAACAAGCATGAGGTACAAAGAGGAGATGATACAAGACACCTTGTGGAGAAAATAGGAAATGTCAAAGCACCTGATAGAAACATCAACTTACTCAGTAAGGTACTCTATGTCCCTACCATTATAAAGAATTTGATAAGTGTTGGGCAGATAGTAGAGAAAGGGTTGCAAGCCAGGTTCACAAAAGTAGGAGCATTTGTTGAAGATCCAAGTCAAGGATTCAAAAGAATTGCAAAAGGTGAAAAGACAGGTATATTGTTCACATTTGAATTACAAGACACTAGAAACATTGCTCTCTTTAATTATGGTAGTCAAACACTCATAGAATTAGAATTATGGCACAAAAGGTTAGCACATATTGGTGAAAGATCATTAAAGCAAATTTGCAGGGACCAAAGTGTACTTGGACTCCCTAACTTATCAAAAGAACACATGATTTATAGGTGTAGTGCATGTCAATTTGGAAAGTCTCATAGGTTACCATTCATGAAGAAAGGATATATGCATGGAGATCTCTTGGAGTTGGTTCATAGAGATGTATGGGGACCTAGCAAGGATGCTTCAATATCTGGATCAAGGTTTTATGTCTCCTTCATTGATGATTGCAGTAGGTGGACTATGTTATACTTTATGAAACACAAAGATGAAGTCTTTTCATGCTTCAAAAGATATTTGGCTCTTGTGGAGAATCAAGTAGGTAAAACACTAAAAAGGCTAAGGTGAGATGGAGGGGGAGAATACTTCTCCCATGAATTTGACTCCTTTCTTCAAGAAAGAGGAATCAAAAGAGAGATCACTACAAGGTACACTCTTGAACAAAATGGAGTGGCAGAAATAAGGAATAGGACAATTGTTGAAGTTGCAAGGTCTATGCTAAATGAAAAGTACTTACCTAATTACTTATGGACTGAGATTGTATCCACAACCACTTATTTGATTAACAGGTTACCTTCAAAATCACTTGATGGCATGACACCATATGAGGCTTGGAATGGAAGAAGACCAAGCTTGGATCATTATAAGATTTTTGGATGTGTTGCTTTTGTTCATGTTCCTTCACAGGTTGGAGGCAAGATGGATCCCAAAGCAGAAAGGTGTGTCTTCATTGGATATGACAACAATCAAAAGGGCTACAGATTATACAACCCAACAACCAAAGGATTCTTTGTTGGAGGATAAACACTCCTATGTGCACAACAAAAGCAAATGAACCCTCCTAGGATCGTGAAATTTTTCAGACATAGGTTCTGTATTTTCTGAGTTTCTCTGAGTATATGCAGACACTGAAAATGAACTTTTTCAGGCAGAAACTAGACTTTAAGATATTTCAAATGAGAGTAAAATCACTCCATTTGGATACTGGATGATGCCTCAACCAGCTGCAACAAAACAGATAACTTGATCTCTTCACAGAGTATGAGCTAACTAGATAGACACTGTTCTGGACATTTCTCTGCACATGTGCAGGCACTGAACCTGAGACTTATACCAGACAAAGTAGAACTTATAAGCTTTCCAACAAGACAAAAATCATTGCAAATGGATTCTAGATGAAGGAGAAACAACAATTACAAGACCGGGGGGTCTGCCAAAAACATCTAGATAGATAGAGTGTGTAAAAGTGAAATTTCTGCAAAATATGTAGAGAACAGCTAGTAGGGGGTGTGCTTAAGCAAGGGGGCAGCTTCGGCACGTATTTCCATGACTCTAAGTCATAATACAACTCATTAGAGGTTTTAAAGACCACATACTAACCTCTTTAACCAATCAAAAGCATATACATGTCAAAAGTGAGATCCAATCACATCAAGATGTGAGCTAAATCTTCTCTAATCAACTTCTTTCCATTATGGGCATAATTGGATGCCTCAAACTCATGGAAATCAGCCTCCTTTGATTGTGGATGATGTGGAAGGTTCAATTTGGTGCATGTTCCTACACTCTTGAGCTTGAAAAACTTTCAACACTCCCCCTCAAGCTCAAGTCTTTTCCTTTTGTTGCTTCAGCCTATGTCTCTTATGTTGATAGCTTCCTTGAATCCTCCAAGCTTTGTACCTTCAAGAAACTTTGTCATCATGTCTGCAACCTGCATTTTAGTGTTCACATACCTTATATCTAGCTCTTTTGCCATCACCTTTTCTCTAATGAAGTGGTAATGAACCTCTATGTGCTTGCTCCATGCATGAAACATGGGATTGTTAGCTAGATATATGCTTGAAATGTTGTCTCCATAAAGAGGAAACTCCTCCACTTCTACTTCCAAGTCCTTAAGTAGCTTCTTAAGCCATAATAGCTCACATGTAGCCAATGCTAAACCTCTGTACTCAGTCTCTGTGGATGAAAGAGCAACAGTGGGTTGCTTCTTAGAGCTCCAAGAGATCACTTTTGTACCTATCATGAAAACAAAACCCGATGTACTCCTTCGATCATCCTTGCTACCTGCCCAATCAGGATCACTATATCCTTTGACACTTAGATCAGCATCATATGAGTAAAATAGACCTTGGTTGATGGTGTGCTTGATGTAACGAAGCACCTTTCTAGCCGCCATAAGATGATCATGAGTAGGTGCATGCAAAAATTGAGAGAGAACACCTACTACATATGCAAGATCAGGTCTAGTGAATGTAGCATAAATTAATGAACCAATTATGCTTCTATATAGTGTAATATCTTGTATAGCCTCTCCTTGACCTGCAACCAACTTTGTATTGGGCTCCATGGGCTGAGAAAGTGGCTTACAACCACTCATACCAAACTTGTATAGCACATCCAACAAGTATCCTCTTTGAATCAAGAAGATGCCATTGTGTGCATAGATTACCTCTATTCCCAAGAGGTACTTTAGTGTTCCAAGATCAGATATCTTGAACTCCTTCCCTAGCTTTGATTTGATATCTTTAATACCTGCAATATCACTTCCTGTGATGATCAAATCGTCCACATAGATGCATATGTATACCGTCTTGTCTCCTTGCTTCTTCATGTAAAGTGATGGATCTGCAACACTTTCTTTGTACCCACAACTTGATAAATAATCCACTAACCTCTGATTCCAGGCCCTTGGGGCTTGCTTTAGTCCATATAGTGCTTTCCTTAGCTTGCAAACATGATTTGGGTACCTCATACTAGCAAATCCTTGAGGTTGGCTCATGTACACTACTTCTTCAAGCTCTCCATTGAGGAAGGCATTCTTCACATCCAACTGATATAAGCTCCATTTCCTTGATGTGGCCACTGCAATCAAAGTCCTAATTGTTGGCATCTTGGCTACGGGGCTGAAAGTTTCATCATAATCTATCCCATAACTTTGGGAGAAGCCTTTCGCCACCAACCTTGCTTTGTACCTAGCAATGGAACCATCTGAATTTCTTTTAATTTTGTAAACCCACTTATTACCTATCACCTTCATGCCTTCTTGAGCTGGTACCAAGCTCCAAGTATGGTTCTCATCAAGTGTTTTGAGCTCTTCCTTCATTGCCTCTTGCCATTCCTTGCAATCCTTAGCTTCTTCATAACTAGTTGGTTCTTTGTCCTTGATTACCTGAGTCATGTATGCATAATGCTTTGCAATGAAATTATCATATGTTAACCTTTGTACTGGATATCTTACTCTTGAAGACCTTCTTTCACTTCCTTTTGGTGTGGTTGCCATCTTCTTTCTTTGTTTTGCCACTCCTGGAGTTTGAATTTCTTCTATCTCTTCATCTTCCAACATGCTCTCGTCCACATAGCTTCCTTCTTCAACTAAAATCTTCTCTTTGCCTTTGACTTTTCTGATGTGACCTATTCATTTATGCCATAGATCCAAATCTGCTATCCTCTTGTCTCCATATGTGACATACATTGATTGGTGTGGCTGATTTATGTCTATTGTGAACATTCTCCCTTGCTTTTTTTCCTTTTGCTATGAGCTTGAAACCTGCCCTTGGATCCTCAACAAAACATCCTCTTTCATTGACCCTAACTTGATAGCCTTTTTCTACCATTTGGCCTACCGAAATCAAGTTTTTGGTAATAGTAGGGACATGTAATACCTCTGATAAGCACTTTGCTCTTTGATTTCCTTCCAAACTGATATCTCCCACATGTTGAATGATATGCTCTTAGTTATCACCTGTTTCCACATGCCCTTGATGCTTTGGGACCTGCAAATTACTAAAAAACTCCTTTCGACATGACATATGATTGCTACATCCACTGTCTACATACCATACATCTTCACTAGCTTGAGTTGTATCTTCACCATACCTCATGGCAAGTAAATAATCATTCCCTTGGTTGGATGATGTGTTTGCATAATTACCTTGCCCTCTATAATTGTTGTTGTTGCTTTGATTCCCTTGTCTTTGAGCTCTATGATAGCATTCATTTGCAAAATGACGGGGCTTACCGCATACAAAGCATCCGTTTGAAGTGGCTTGTCCTCTTCCACCAAATCTTCCACCTCTTTCTCTATTTGTGGCTCTTCCACCTCTTTGACCTGGATTTTCTTGTTGTCCTTGACCTCCTTGGTTGCTTTGATATCTTCCTCTTCCTCTTGTAGCACCTCGGTTGTGTCTTCCTCTTCCTCTACCTGCATACAACGATTGCCCTTGGCTATCCTTGGCATATATGACCACCAAGGTTCATCTCCTCTGTCACCATGAGAGTGATTAGTTGATCAAAATCAGTAAGAGAGTCCCTTACATACACTGAATTTGTGAAAGCCCTCCATTTTTCATCATCCCTAAGTCCATTTAGGGTGTGGGCGACAAGATCGTCATCATCTAGGGCACAACCGATTGACCCTAGTGCATCTGCAAGCTCTTTAACCTTTAATATGTAATCATTAGCACCTTGAGAGGGGCTTTTCCTAAGATTATTTAGCTCATTCTTGAGCTGAATTTTTCTAGCTTTTATGGAGGTTGAATACAATCTCTCCAAGCACTCCCACACCTTCTTCGATGTATCCAAATCTTGAATATGCCCTACCATAGAGTTGCTAATATGCTGAGATAAAATGAAAATGACCCTTTTGTCCCTTTCATCCCACTCTCTTACTGCTCTTCTCTGGTCATTAGTTGGATTTACCTCATCTATGTAGGGTTTTGGCTCTCCACCACTCACAAGTCCCCACAAACCTTTCCCCATCAAAAAATTGCTTATTCTAAATCGCCACGGTTGGTAGTTTCCTTTTTCGAGCTTCTCAATCTGAGCATTGAGATCAGCCATGGTGCCTCCTAACTCTTTTGAACCTCCCTCTTGATGCAATGAAGTTGAAAAGGATGTCTTTTACCTCAAAAAATAGAGCTACTCCTCTTGATGAAGCTTCGTCTTTGACTTGATGATGTATTTGCTTCCCCTTGTTATTGACATGCCCGTTCTTTGCTTCCTTCCTTCAAACTTTGATGAAGTCTTTACTTCACTTCAGTAGATCCTTCTTCTCTCTTTGATACTCCACTTATAGCTCTGATACCACTGTTGGAGGATAAACACTCCTATGTGCACAACAAAAGCAAATGAACCCTCCTAGGATCCTGAAATTTTTCAGACATAGGTTCTGTATTTTCTGTGTTTCTCTGAGTATATTCAGAGAATGAAAATGAAATTTTGCAGGCATAAACTAGACTTTAAGATCTTTCAAATGAGAGTAAAATCACTCCATTTGGATACTGGATGATGCCTCAACCAGCTGCAACAAAACAGATAACTTGATCTCTTCACAGAGTATGAGCTAACTAGATAGACACTGTTCTGGACATTTCTTTGCACATGTGCAGGCACTGAACCTGAGACTTACACCAGAAAAAGTAGATCTTATAAGCTTTCCAACAAGACAAAAATCATTGCAAATAGAATCCGGATGAAGGAGAAACAACAATTACAAGACCGGGGGGTCTGCCAAAAACATCTAGATAGATAGAGGTGTAAAAGTGAAATTTCTGCAAAATATGCAGAGAACAGCTAGTAGGGGGTGTGCTTAAACAAGGGGGCAGCTTGGGCACGTATTTCCATGACTCTAAGTCATAATACAACTCATTAGAGGTTTTAAAGACCACATACTAACCTCTTTAACCAATTAAAAGCATATACATGTCAAAAGTGAGGTCCAATCACATCAAGAGGTGAGCTAAATCTTCTCTAATCAACTTCTTTCCATTATGGGCATAATTGGATGCCTCCAACTCGTGGAAATCAGCCTGCTTTGATTGTGGATGATGTGGAAGGTTCAATTTGGGGCATGTTCCCACACTCTTGAGCTTGAAAAACTTTCAACATTCTTGGTGAGTAGAGATGTAGTATTGGATGAGAATAGTTCTTGGTATGAAGATTCATGTAGAAAGGTCAACCTACCTTATGATCTTGAAGAAGATTTTCCAAAACTTATTAAGGATAGTTCTTCTAAAGTTGAAGAGCAAGATACCTCAGAAGATGATGAAGCAACTCAGTATGAAGAAATCAACATGTGGAAGTCTAAATGTAAACCGAAAATACAGGAACTTGGACAAGCAGAATCATCACATCATTGCCTAAGAAGGTCCATGAGGGAGAAAAGAAAGCCAGAAAGGTATGGGTTTGATACTTCTCTAGTCACTAAAAATTCAATCTATCTAGCACAGGACATAAATCAAGAGGAACCTTCAACATTTGAGGAAGCAAAGAAAAAATCAGAATGGAGGCATGCAATGGAAGAAGAAATTGAAGCTCTTGAGGAGAATAACACTTGGGAGTTGGTTCCCAAGTTTCCATCAATGAAAGTGATAGGCTCAAGGTGGATCTACAAATTGAAGAAGAACTCAGATGGCTCCATTAAAAGTTATAAGGCAAGGCTTGTGGCAAAACGCTTTGCACAAACCCAAGGAATTGATTATGAGGAGACCTTCTCTCCTATGGCAAAGATGCCTACTATTAGGGTTTTTGCTTAGTATTGCCTCTTCCAAGAATTGGAAGATACTTCAATTGGATGTAAAAAATGCATTTCTTAATGGATGGATAACAGAAGAGGTATATATGGCACAACCACCTGGTTTTGAGAATCACATATATCCTGATTATGTGTGTAAACTTAATACAGCTTTACATGGACTCAAACAAGCCCCAAGGGCTTGGAATCATAGGCTCGTGTCATTCTTGCAGGACAAAGGATTTCAACCTAGCAAGGCAGATCCATCAATATTCATAAAAAGGAGTAATTCTGAAGTCATCTATTTGTGTGTGTATGTAGATGATATTATACTTACAGGAAATGATTCAGATGGCATGAAGAGAATCAAAGAACAGATGAGAGAAGAGTTCAAGATAAGTGATTTGGGTTCACTTACCTACTTCCTAGGATTGGAAGTTGTCTGCAAAGATCATGGTTTGTTTCTTACTCAAAGAAAGTACATTAAAGACATGTTGGGAAAATTCAAGATGCAAGATTGTAGGATTGCAGGTACTCCAATGGGGGTTAATCATAAATTGAGCTCACATGAAGCTGAACTCATAGAAGATGTGATAGGTTATCAAAGCCTTGTGGGTAGTTTGAACTATGCCACATTGACAAGGTTGATATATGTTATAGTGTGAGTAAGCTAAGTCAATTTATGCACACACCCAAGAAACCTCACATGGAGGCTGCCAAGAAGATACTCAGATATCTCAAAGGGACCATGAATGAGGGGTTATATTACCCTTATGTATCTGATTTAAGTTTGAAATTGTTCTCTGATGCAGATTGGGCTGGCTCCAAGGAAGACAAAAGGAGCACCTCAGGTTATCTTACCTTTGCTGGTTCAAAACTTGTTTCATGGTCATCCAAAAAGCAACCCACAATTGCTCTCTCTTCTACTAAAGCTGAATACAGAGGTCTTGCCATAGCTACTCAAGAAGCTATGTGGATGAAGACACTATTCACAGATCTTGGATTGAAATTTCGCACTCCAACTATTTGTGGTGACAATATGAGCTCTATTCAGTTAGCTGCTAATCCATTTTTTCATGCAAGGACTAAACATATTGAAGTTCATTATCACTATGTAAGAGAGAAGATTGTGAGCAAGGAGATTCAAATATCATATGTGTCCACTCATCAACAATGTGCAGATATTCTAACCAAAGCATTGGATGGTACAAAGCTTTGCAAATTCAAGGCTATGATAGGTTTGCAGGTAATCTTGGAGGATTGAAGACCTCAAGCATACTTGGTGTCACATAATCCTAGTAGGAGATGGTTGAACCACGCCTTAAGAGAGAGGATTAGGAAGTGATCCTCAACCATGGCTTTTGGGGCAAGTGGTTAGCCCATCGCACTCCTAACCGGGAGGTTGTGAGTTCAATTCCCAACATTGGTATCAGAGCCTAGTTGCGAAATTGGGCTAAGACGGAGGTTCGCGCCTCAGTCGTGGGCACTTGGAGAAAGCGCTTATCCGTGGTGAGTATGAAACTGGCCTTGGATGAAGGCGCATGGGCATTTGGGCACCCACGGAGGGTGGGATAGGTCCAAATTTGGTCCATGTGCTGGAATTTGAGGTTGGTGGAAGCGCTCATGCATGGAAAGTGGGTCCAAGAAGGGTCCATAAGTGAGCATTGAGGACAATGCTCAGTCTAAGGGGGAAGGAATGTCACATAATCCTAGTAGGAGATGGTTGAACCACGCCTTAAGAGAGAGGATTAGGAAGTGATCCTCAACCATGGCTTTTGGGGCAAGTGGTTAGCCCATCGCACTCCTAACCGGGAGGTTGTGAGTTCAATTCCCAACACTTGGCTTGAGGGGGAGCTATTGGAGCAAGTCTATGACAAGCCTAAGTACTGGCTTAAGTTCCTCAAAGTCATAGAAGAACCTTTAATTTATGCCATATCAAGGTGTGGTTTCAAGGCACACATATATATTAGTAAGTCCATTGTATTGTACGATCAATATACTTTCATTTTCATGATCATTTGAGTTCATATCTTCATGTTCTTGTGAAGTATACTATTCACTGCCATATCTCTCAATTCTCTGTGAGATTGCAGAGATAATTTCTCTGAGCTTGGTGAATCATTTTCAATGATTTAACTTGGGTAAAGTTAGCTCTCTAAGTCTTCTATATGCTCACCAATTTTCATTACAATTGAATGTGTAAATTTTCAGCTATGATCATTTGAAGTCAATTGTGTCACTTGGTTTTCTTCTTCTCTCGCACCACTCTCTCAAAATAGTCATTTTGTGAGAGCTATTTCTCAGTGTGTACTTCACCGTTTTCTTTGATTTTAAGCTTTGTAGATTCAGCATACTATCTTGTATAAGTTTACAAAATCTCATAATCATTTGATTCCTAAAGCGTGAGACATCAGCATTTTATTGATCATGGGTCTAAGTACTATTACAGCATGGGAAAATCCGGGTCATCCTATGACTTGCTAAGTTTGTTTCTCTTTGTGTAGTTCATAATTTTTTATCAAATCACTCATGATTCTTAGCTTACTGAGTCTATAAGAGTTCCCCAAAAGGAATTAAGTTAATTGTTGTTGTGGCTAGAGAATTGTTCAAAACTTTGGACAGGTGTATGAGCATAAATATCAAGTTTTTGGCTCTTGAATCTACTCCAACTTATCTATTTTGATTCAACATTTTGAGAGTGATCTTCCGAGGTACATAGGGTGTCTAATACATCCTTTGTCAAGCTAAAAGGGCCCACCACATGTCTCTAGATTCCATTTGGATGGTGTAGAGCAAAGTTTTTGCAGCACTACTTCATCTTCATCAAGTACAAATCCATCTCTTCACATGAAAAACCTGTGCAACTAATTTTGCCTTATACTTTTCTAATGTTCCATCTGTTTATGCTTAGCTTTCCAAATCCATTTAGTACCTATTACCTTCTTCTTTGGTGGCAAGTCGACTAGATCCCATGTATCATTTTTGAGTATACTATCATACTTAGACTGCATTGCCGCTCTCCAACCTGGATCATCAAGGGCTTCTTCAATGGTGGTAGGTTCCTTTATTGAGCCCATGATATCTGACATTAGAGCCATGTTAACAATGTGTTCTGAGGCTCTTATTTTCTCCTCTATTCTCTTTGATCTTTGTAATCCATCTCAGGATGATTCTGGTATATCTACATATGGATTGTGATCATCAAAGAACTGTTGTGCCCACTTTGGTAGTGGCTTATGCTGTGCAGCTACAACTTGTTGGCTTTTTATTGAGGAAATTTCTCCATCAGATGTTTCCCCCTCCTCAACTTTAACCTATCTTTTGATAGGCACAAGGTGGGATATTTCTCCGTTTGATGAGATAGTAGATTTACCTTTATCTTCTACTAAGTGTGGTCGTTCATCAAACACCACATCTCGGCTGACAAAAATCTTCCTTGCCTCAAGATCCCACAACCTGTATGCTTAGACTCTTCACTATATCCTAGGAAGACACACTTTTTGGTTTTTGAATCCAACTTTTATCTTGTTGAATCAGGAATATGTGCATGACACAAACAACCAAAAATGTTGAAATGCAAAACTGAAGGCTTTTTACCAGAATATGATTCTTGAGGAGTCATCCCCTTTAGTGCTTTTGTGTAGCTTGGATTGAGGATGTAGACTGCTGTATTGACTGCTTCTGCCCAAAATGAATCAGGCATGTCTTGAGCCTTTAACATATAATAAGCCATTTCAACTACTGTCCTGTTCCTACGCTCAACAACACCATTTTGTTGAGGTGTATGAGCTGTGGTAAATTGCCTTTTCACACCATGCTCCTTACAGTAATTATTGAATTCTTTTGACAAGAATTCACCTCCTCTATCTGTTCTAAATTTCTTCAGTTTCCTTCCTGTAGCTCAGTGATGAGTAGCACCTCCTTTAATGTCAATCCGGGAAGACATGAGGATGGTACGGAGACCTCGAACAAGTGATGGCACAAGTGTGTGAGTGAGAAGCACACAAACATGCACACACATACACACACACGTGCACACACAGCAAGACAAGGAGAGGAGCAATGGAGTTCTTTAGATTACTCAAAAAGTCTCATACAAGTTCAAATCTACAACAAGCTAACCTAAAAAATGAGCTCTCTAGCTCTTTTTATAGTTTTTGACTAGCTTTGGCCCTGTCCAGACCTAGTGTCCGGCCTAATTAAAAATTAGGTGCTAGGGCCTATTTGAGGGCTCAAACAGAGTCTAAAAAATATGAAAATTGATAGGTTGGTACTTCTAATGCTCCTCAAGCTCAAGGACTCCTTGGCTTGCACAAAACAAAGCTACAAAAATATGAAATGGTATTTACAATGGCTTTTACTGATGAAAATCACTATTTTTGTAGGGATTTCTTCTGAAAGATTGACATACACTTCCTGGAGCTCCCTACTTGCTCCTTCTTCTTGTGTGTTCACCTCTTTGATGTGCTCTTATGCTTTGTCCTTTACCTTCAACTTCATGAAAAATGATAGGCCTATTTGTCAGATCTTCGTCTACTTGGCCCTTCACGTTGGCTCCCTTGTCTTGTAAGTCCTTGACCGCCCTGACCACTGCCAACACTCCCCCCTCTCTCACGTCTGTCGTCTCTGACACACCCTGGTTGAGTGGACCGTTGAATGTAGTATTCCACCACATATGTCGCTAAGTGGTGTTCTATTAAACTCAGTCCTTTTTCCAAGTCGGTGAGTAGGGCATCCCAGTCTACTGGCCCAGGTACCTCCGGATGTGGCATACGTAACTTATCTGAATGTAGAGCCTATTCCACAACAAATAAATGTAATAAATGAGATGGTCTGGGTATGAATATCTCTGAATGATATTCCCAGAACCCTGTGATAAACATTTCTTCAAACGTTTGTTTGAAGCAAGCTGGCAGATACTTGATACAAGCATGCCATGCATATAGAATGTTGATCGATGGGGTGGTGCTCATATCGTAAACGAGGTCTTGATTGCCTTCATTGAATCCTAGGTCCGAAAGGTGAGGTTCTTTGACATTTTTAAAGGTCCGAAATGTAAACAACATTAGCTCAAATATTTTGAGGCACATCTGTGCCATGATGTCTGGTACATTCTTGAATCTGACTCCCCAATGCCGAATGGGCAAAATAATGTATGCGATAGTGGGTTGGCCACAAGGTGGTGCCAAGTACACATAGTTTAACCATTTGTCACATCCTTTAGCTGTCAAAACTGTTTTGGTGTACTCGGGCCATGATCTCCGTCGAAAGACAGGGCAGTAGCATGGGTTATACTTGATGTATAAAGGCATATTATTCCAGGTTCGTACCATCTCGGGGTATGTTTCAAGTAGGCATACCCTCCATGTAGGTTGAAATATGTTGTCATGCCTGGCACTTGCAGGAATGTCATCGGGTGCAAATTGTGTTGCCGAGGTTAGTTCTTTTGTTGTGTGCTACTTGATCTAAGCATTATAATCTGCCATTAATATGTAGAGTGGAACATACAAATCATCTGAAGTGCCAATCCACCGATGATGGGAGAGGTTTTTGAAATAATCCGATTTGATGACAACCTCTTCCAATCGGGACATAGACTGTATCTGCACTGCAACTCTCTCATCATGGGTTGCACCAACCTTTTCTAATTTTTGCATCCATTCAGGAGCTTCAATCTCAAATGTGTCCATTCCGTCCTCTGTTTGCTTACCCCCTGGTATAGGCATGGGGACATAAGGATCCTTGAAAGTCTCCTCCACTTCAATTGGAACTAAGTCCTCCGGCTCCGGCTCAATGAGGGGAGAAGGTTGATGCTCATATTGAAGAACCTTATTTTGCAGTTCTTCCAGTTGTGCTCTCAGTTCTGCGACCTCTGCAAATGTGTTAGCTGCGATTGTGACTTCTTTTGGTGACTCTCGCTGAGCGGTTGCTTTTGTAGGTCATCTCGCTCTTTTTCTAAGACCGCATGTGCTTCTAGGAGGTCGGCATGTGTGTCCAACAGAATTTGCATATTTTCCGATGGGATGGCCTTGAAGCGCTTTTTCCACACCTCCCAATCCTATGAGATATGCTTCTATAGGATTGACACTTAATTTCAACTCTTGATAGTACGAAAGTTTAATAGCACAAGTTGCTGCACCTGAGTCAATTAAAGCCCGTACAGTTCTTGCACAATTTCCTTGTCCTATCTCTAAGGTTACAAAAGGACGTCGATCAATTATTCTATTGGAACTTACACCTGAGATTTTGTACATAGCCATATGATATCTTGGATCCTCATGGGCATCTGTCCTAGGCTGATCTCTACCTTGCCTTCTCAATTTCATTCTTCGCTTCTGCCTATGCTTCTTCTCGAATTCGTTTTTCCTCTTCTTTACATTTCTTTGCAGTATTGAGTCGATTTAACATCTCCTTCGTGAGGGGTCCCTGATATAACTTGACTCTGCATCCGCTAATGTAACTAGGGAGAACATTGCCTTCTAGAGTAGCTAATTGAACTGCTCCACTCGTTGAGATCCTATTGATAATCATTGGTCCATAGCCTCTCTTTTTTAATTTTCGTGCATGTTGTTTCAAGGTGTAGACTAGGACTAGGTCTCTTGCTTTTAAGCCCTTATCCTTCACGTGTGCGTCAAAGTATGCTTTTTGTCTTTTCTTGGCTGCATAAATTCTCGCTGCAGCTCTTAATTTCGTTTCACCTAGTCGCTCTGTTAGTATATGATCAATGTCTACCCCTCATGATTGTATGCACATTTTGTAAGGCCCCCTTTATGAGGAGAAGCCAAGCAAGCATTACCCAATTGATGGGAATCCCAACTTGAATGTTGGATGAAGGTCATGTTGGACCATGTAAGATATTATAAGGAAAGGGAGTTATCAGGGTCCCCAATTGTGGGGTCCGGGGCAGCGGTGAGCAGCCCCGGCTGGGGGGTCCAAGGGGGCCAGCGGGCCCCCTGGCTGGGGGGTCCCAGGGGGCCAGCGGGCCCCCTGGTGGGGGTCCGGGGGCAGCGCCCCCGGCGCGACGGTAAAGGGAATATTCCATGGAATATTCCCTGTCGGAGTCAGAAATCATTTATATTTGTTAGGTCGGTTCAACCAGTCTAAGCCGTGTATGGCAATTACGCGGGCGGTGGCCGCCCATGCTCTACCGCCCATGTATAGCCGTCCATGGCAGGCCACCCATGATCCTATATATACATGACTTCTGCACTACCTAAGACACCGAGTTGAGCCAGCATACCTCTACCTTGTATCTCCCTATCTAGAGTTGTCTAGATCACCATTTAAGCTCTACCTTGAGAGCGCACGGGTGGACAACGCCATCATCTTTGTACTTGCTGCTAGTAGAAAATTGTTGAGATTCTCCTATATCTGTTATCTTCTCTGTTATTGCTCCTGTGTTATATTGCGTAACTATTGTCTTACACGCTCAAGGTCAAAGACTCTAGAGGAGAGCTCATGGCCTGTCCAGTCATGCTCTTGTGCTACTTTCAATGTAGGTATCAAGAAGTATAATGGTAGCACTGAATTTTGGCCAAATACCATTTGAAAGGGAGTGACTTGGAGTACCATTCTATAGGCAACTCTGTATGCCCAAACAACATGGTGTAGTTGTTTGTCCCAATCAGAGCGTTTATTATTAACCAATTTAGTGAGCACATTGCATAGAATCTTATTTGTGCTTTCGGTTTGCCCATTAGCTTGTGGATGGTAGGGGGCATACTTCTTGTATATCACCAAGAACTCTTGAAGAAGATTTTCAATAACTTCATTCAAGAAGTGAGTGCCTCTATCACTTACTAGCTCTATAGGTAGCCCGTATCTAGTGAACACATTCTCAAATAAGAACTTAACAGTTGGTTGAGCATCGTTCTTTGTCATAGCTTTCACCTCTACCCACTTGGTTAGATAATCTATGGCCACAATGATGTATTCAGCATGGGAGCCCTTAGCTGGTGGATTAATAGGACCGACAAAGTCTATTCCCCACTTAGAGAATGCGCGTCCACCCATCATAGGTTTCAATGGCATCTTGTCTTTACGTGTAGGATACTGAGTTCGATGACACACATCACATCTCTTCACATAGGTATGTGCATCCATATGAAGGGTTGGCCACCACAAGCCTGCAAATAGGATTGCCTTAATCACCCGGTTTGGTCCAAAGTGTCCTCCTACTACACCTTGATGAGTAGTTTCCAAGATCTTAAGATATTCACTCTCGTGGACACATAATTTGAGATAACCATCTTTACCACGCTTGTATAAGTTATCTCCGATGAGTGAGTAGTCTAAAGCTTCTTGTTCTAAGCTTCTCTGCCTGGCTATGGTCACATCTTGAGGGAATGTTTTCGTCCTCAGGAAGGCTACTAGTGGTTCACTCCAATCTGGTACTAGAGACACTTGGTACAGAGTAGCATGCTCCACAAGTGGTCTAATATGACAGACTGGGCATTCCGTGCACAACTTATGGACATCTGCTTCCATAGTAGGCTAATGTACTCCGAGTCTCCTTAATGTCTGTAGGGTTCTTTGCCTTAGTAGTGTTGCTCTAGTGCACCTACATGTGCTAATTGCAATCACTTCGCGTACTCATCCTCTTCCACACAACAAGCTAATACTCCTTGATCCGTGTGCTTGTATATACTCCTTGCCATGATATGGTACTTTTGGGCTTTCACTACCTCCCTATCTTGAGTGTTTATTACTGGGTGTTTGGGCCCGTATGTCAATACTGGCACTAAGGTCTTGGCTCATTGAGGTACAACTTCCAAATTAAACAAGTAAGCATCAGGAAGATCATCCGATACTCCTTGTGGGGCCTCTCGGGATGTGAGCCTATGAGATGGTCTGCTCTTAAATGAGTCCTGCCTTTCCTAACAACGACCTCAAAGTCATATTCCATTAGTAAGAGGAACCATCTTACTAATTGACCTGTATTGCATGGCTTATTTACCAAGTACAGTAAAGCTTGATGATCAGTAAAAAAATTTAAACTTATTTGCAAGCAAATAGTGTCTAAATTTTTTTACCGCATACACCATGCCTAATCCTTCTCGTTCAGTGGTGGTATAATTTCGTTCAGCTGCATTCAATTGTCTACTAGAATAGGCAATTGGAAGATCCATATTACCTTCACCAGTAGGTTGTGCAAGCACACATCCAATGGCATAATTGGATGCATCCACATGAACATGGAATGGCTTGTTCCAATCTGGTGTGGTCAAGATTGGTGCTGAACATAATTGTTGTTTAAGCTCATTGAAGGAGTTCTCACACTCTTCAGTCCACTCAAAATTGGTCAAAAGTCCATACAGAGGATGTTCCAATGCGCACAGAGGTCATCAACATAGACTTCTAAATTCTTTCTCAAGAATTCCTTAAACACATGGCACATCAGCATTTGAAATGTGGTTGGTGCATTGGTAAGCCCAAATGGCATTACTCGAAAAGCAAATATGCACCACTCTGTGGCAAAAGCCATCTTATGCTGATCTTCTGGAGCAATGGCTACTTGATTGTACCAGAGAAGCCATCAAGGAAGCTATACACTTCCTTACCAGCTACCCGTTCTAACAGATGCTCAGTGATAGGAAGCGGATAGTTGTCTTGAATGGTGGCTGCGTTAACTTTCTTCAAGTTAATACATACATGTAACTTTCCATTCTTTTTGGGCACCACTACAATGGGGGATACCCACTCAGTGTGCTCAATTTCATAGATGAATCTAGCTTCAACCAAGCGATCTATCTCTTCTTTAATCTTGGCCGCATAGTTATCATTATATGTGAATGGCTTTTGCTTAGAGGGTTTGGCATCTGAGGTCATGGGAATCGTGTGTGAGCATATGTCAGGGTCTATACCTTTGAAATCCTTATAGCTCCAAGCGAATACATCTATGTATTCCCTTAGCAAGGCTATTAGCTCATGCTCTTCTTCTTTCATCAGGTCATGGCCTATGTACGTGCATCTTTCTTCTCCTTCTTCTATGGCTACAACTACTTTCTTGGTGGTTTCTTTGTTATCATAGGCCTCTCCTGATTGTGCCTCACGTTTAGGCATTCTTACCATGAATCTCCTATCATCTATCTCATACTTTTTGAAATTCTCAAGGACCTCAAACAAAGATTCTTCTACTTCTTGTGTGACTTCCCTCTTCTTTGTTTTCTTTCCTTCATTCTTAGTGGTCACTTGTGTGGTTAACCTTACATCATTTGTAAGCTCTTCATGTCTTTGAGGGTGAACTTCTACTTCATAGAAGTATTCTTCATCTGATGCAAAGGGTGGGTCCATAATGATTGACTCTAGATCAGAGTCACTTGCGTCTTCAAATGCATCAGTGCTAGATTCGCATTCTTCAAGAACCGAATCACCCATGATTGGCTCTATTGAGAAGACTGAAATATCATAGCCATCCTCATCACAGTGGGGTGTCCATTGTTCTTCATTGATGGCCACATCCATTGTTTCTAGAATTTCCACCCAACCATGAGGTTGAAATTCTTTGTTAGGAAATACGACAGGTGCATAGGCTGGGTCTTGAGTTGATCTATGGGTTTCCTTTGCACCTATCTCTCTAGCCTTTTCTCTCTTCTCTTCTTCGACTGCTACTTTACACATCCACAAGTGAGTCTTCATGCATCCATGAGGATCCTGATCCTATGGAATCCACTAACTCAGTATCATCTTTAGTTCTATGGATGGGATTCCATTGGATAGGGGGTACATCTCTATGAGAATAATCCTTGCGATTAACTTTGGTCGTGACACCTAAGTGTTGTAAGTACAAGGAATTGGTTCCCCAATCTTGTACCACTTGCAACTGTTGCATAAATGGTCTTCCCAAAATCATCTGATAGGCATGATTTTTGCAAATATCACATATAGCAAAAGTATGCTCAAATTCAACACATGTAGTGAGAGTTATTCCTTCTAGCAGTCCCAAGGGTCTCTCAATGTGACCATCAGCCATCTGCAATTTCATTCTTGTTGGCCTGAGTGCTGGCTTGCCCTAATGCTTCCATAGGGAAGTGGTAGCAATTGCAACTCCTGCACCTGAGTCCAATATTGTTTTGGTTGTGTACCCCTGGTGGGTAATGGGAAGATAGGTGTTTCCTTCTTCTCCCTCACTCATGTCTCCTATCTTGTCCAAGGGTACTTCTAGCACTGTTCTATGAGATCCTTCTTGGGAATGAGGTTTTTCTACTTCTGGCACTTGGTTAGCTACATGTTTCCACAGTTCTGGCCTAACCTTGAGTAGCTCTTCCAAGGTGAGATGGCACTGCACTTTAGTGTCTTTCACTACCTCGGTGTTCCTAGGTATGACCGAGTATTCGTTTCTTACCATGACCATGGGTGCTCTCATACAAGTAGACTTTGCTTCCCATGCGCCTGTGAATTGGGGTAGTTCCTGTACGGAATAGACTCAAAGTCTAATCTCTCATGAGATTGAGTACTCTCCTGCTCCTCATAAATGGAAGGAATGTCTTGTGGGAATTGATCATGCACATTATCCACAAGTTCAATGGGAGGAGGAACTTCACTCTCTTTTGCCCATTTCTCTTCTTGAATCTCTCGTAGGAATTCTAGTGAGTACCGATTCATAGAAGATGTGTCAGCTTCCATGGAGTTAGGCACATAAGCTTCCTGGGCAGGAAGGCTTAGCCTTTCACTTGGCTTGCCCTTATTTTGAGAGGCGGGATCCTTTTCTGACTGTGCAATTAGCCTCTCCAATCTTTCTAGCACTCCATCAAAGTGCAACTACATCTTAGCTGAACTAGAGATGTTAAAGAGGCGACTGGCTTCAAACATGATTTGAGCCAATTCCACCATCTTAGCACAAAATTTAGTCATTCAAGCTCTAGTTTGGCTCAAGGGTAGCATTTTTCATGATCCATTATGTTTGGACCTTCTTGGAGTCTGGCCTGATATGCCTTAAGCATCATGTTTAGGTCTTCGAGAGCGGGATCTGCTAGGACTGATCCTACTCTACGGGGTGGTGGGGTTGTATGAGGTGGGTTGGAAGGTGGTGGATTGGATGGAGATGGGAATGGTGGTGGTGGTCGGGTAGTGTGAGAGGGAGTTTGCAATGTGAGTTCAATAATCTTGGCTTTTGTTTCTCTTTGGCTTTCCTTGACTTCACTCATCTTCTTTGCCCATTGCCTTTTCATTCTTTCGCGGCTATCCCTCCAAGCTCTAGTCCTCTTCTTGGTCATGCTCTCAGTTTCACTAACCTCACAATTCTTTTCCTGGCGTACACCTTGGTTCTGCTGCAATGCTTGAGCTCTAGTGATCACTTGCACTGGCGCAGTGGAGGTCACACTTCTTGTAGAGTCTACCACCAATCCAATCACGTTGATAGGAGTGATTTTTTAGCATATTGTTGGGATTCTTAGGGCAGTCTTGTAAGAGATGCTCTTTTCCACAATCGGGACAAAAGCCCTGAATGGTCACAAATTGGGTTTGTGTAGGTGCAGGCATAGGGAAATCACGAATGAGGTGATCTCCCTGATATCGGTAGCACGGTCCTCTAGGGAATGGGGGTCTAACCTGCCTAGGTTGAGGTCTAGGATTGGGGTTTGCGTACAAGACATTTGCATACTCTGGCTCACAACTAGAGTCACTCGGATCTTCATAGTAATATGACTCATTATGCTCTGGTTACTGCATGTAGTAAGCCTGGGGGCTATCAACATGAGTAGAGTCAAAGCTATGATCACTTGGGTCACTTTCTAAAAGAAATGGGGTTACTAGCTTTATGGTTCTATTCAAGTTCTCTTCTGCAGCCGCATATTTCACCGGAATCACATTGGATGGGGTTGGGGGCTGCTGAGCTAACACATGCTAAGGCCTTTGTTGGTTTTGGTAGGGTTGTTGATAAGGTTGCTGTGGTTTACCATATTGCTGTGGAGGGTACTGGTTCTAGTATCTTCCCTATTGTGGATATGGCTGAGGGTAGGTTTTCCTAACTGCTTGCTTATTGTAGGGGCAATCTTGCGCAGTGTGATTAGTGTATCTTCGTTCTATGATGCAGTATTGGCTACTAGGATTCACTTGGGGTTGAGCCATAATTGGACACACGTTTGCCATATGGTCACCTCCACAAGTATAGCATCTTTTTACTGGGGCGAATCTTGGAATTTGTTTACTTGAGACTCCTAGCTTCTGAGCTACTTTCTCAACGAGTTCCTCAATAGATGTAGACTGCGTGGAAGAGAGGCTAGTAGAACTGTCTGAATCTTTGTAGATTTTTGAAAGCTCTAATTCCTCTCCTAGGTTATCCTCGATGTCGATGCACATCCGCACACACTCTTCTATGGTTCTAGGGTCCTTTAGGTACACATATGATCTCAACTTGGTGCTCAACAATCCATCTAAGAAAAAATCCACTTGTTTCGTTGGTGTGGGTAACTCTGGAACAAGGCATCTCTCTAGGTATTGCCTAAACCTTCTTCTTGCAAGTCTAACCATCTCTTGAGGGGTCTGCTTGAAGCTATGGATCAATGAGGAAGTATTATGCCTTATGCCACTCTTAGAGAATTCAATGACGAAAGCCTCTAGAAGTTGTTCTATGCTCCTGAACTGTCTCTCATTCAATGGTTGAAACCATGTAACGGCGGTGTTCCTAAGGGTTAGACCAAAGGCATTGTATTGCGTGAATAGGTCCTCAACTTGTTCAACTCTCAAGACTTACCTAAACTCGGCCACATGATCGTAGGGGTCTCCAGTGCCATCAAAGTAGTTCTTCATGGACTTAACCAGCTAGGTTGGCCTCAAGGTTCTAGTGTGTTCCCTAGATCTTGGCACTGGAAAATCATCAGCATTTTGTTGATTTCTTGGGGCTCTAGGTCTCTCAATTTCCACTCTATCCGTCTCTGTTCTCATCCTTTCTCTTCCCAAGGGGTTGGCAAAGCTTACTTCTGGTCTATCTCTACTTCTGTCTCCTGAGCCCCATGAGCTTGGGATGTTCCAGCTCCTTGGTGGCCATAAGAGACATTAGATCTTGGTTGGGGAAAAAAAAATTCACCCTTCCAAGTGTAAGCATGTCTACCATGTTCTGTGACCACAAAGATCCTCTCTGAAGTATTGTCTAGATAGGTCACTTTGCCTGGGCTATCAGGATCTTTGAACTCATAGATTGTGATCTTTCCTACCTCATTCGGTTGATCAGGCTTATACCTCCAAAAGGCTTCATCGATCTCTCGGTTCAAGAGCAAATCTATGCTCTTATTGTCCTGGGGAACCCACTCTGGCATGATAATTCCAATAAGAACTTACTTGCCTCGAGGGGTTTTTGGTTCTCCACCTATATTTCCTTGCTCTAGGTCACCTATGTCCGTTTTTGGGATCACATTACCAAATTCATCTGTCCTATCTGGGTAGGTGATGACCACATACATGGTTCCTTCTTTATCCAGGTATGCACCATTTTCAAACTTGACTGCGGGATGTTCAAGTCCAATGGGTTGGCCAGGATTTTTAATTTGGACCACAGCTCTTCTTAGGCCGTCCTCATAGATGCAAGCGCCTAATTGATTGGTCCTAAGGTATTCCAGTTGAGTTTTGTAGGGACCTTCAACCTTTTGTAAGTAAGCCACACCTGAGCTTCCTGTGAGTCGCTCCATTCCTTGAGACATCTCGGACTCACTAGTTTCAGAGCTAGGGTAGTGTGAATAATGGCTCAACTTCTGGGCCCAAGATACACTGGCCTCTGAAGATCTGAGACTCTGTCTATCTCTCCCTAGGTGTCGTCCTGATATAAGGTTCATATGCCTAATTGATTAGTCCCAATTTTCCCAAGTACAACCTCGTTGCTGAGTTTTTTTTTTGTATCAGTTATTTGGTTCTTTTTTAGTTGATTATCATGTTGGTGATCTTGTCTGATACCATGTCGTCAGGAATACTTAAGTGATTTTCCACACTTTAAGTTGATCGTTCCACGTTAAGTTCTTTTTCCTTTAAAGTTATCGATTGCATAGAGATTATGTTTCAGCTTGAACTTGAGTATTTAGATAGTCTTCAACTTGATAGATGCCTATCATCACTCTGACTTGATAGATGCCTATCATCCCAAGCTTGCACTCACTCTTGCCTTGAATGCCCTTTGATGCTCTCAATAGACCTGTAAAAGTCCCAAAGTTAGCTCAAGACTTAGAATCAAATGACATAACAAATCACTTCCATTCATGTAATTCAGATATCAATTTGCCCTTTATCTTTATGGAAGACAATTCTAGGGATCCCTCAGTTTCTTACCCAGGGGTATGGTCTACTTCAAAATACCCTATCTAATAATCCACGTATTATTTTTACCATAACCAGTGGAAGTTTTGGTAGTACTCCCCATGAACTTTCCAACAAGCATTTGTAATGTGCTCATCATGTGTGTCATAGTGGTGCACTTTGTTTTACCAAAGGAGCGATTTTTCTGTCAATCGCGATTGACAGAGGTCAACGTCCCAGAGACTGTGCAGAGATTTTTCGTACCTACATGGCCTGCTGGAGATGATGATACAGCCAAAAACCTGCAAGAACACTCAAGAAACATGCAAAAACAGTGCACACAAATAGCTCTCTCGCTCTCTCTCACAAGTGAAATGAGGGAAATGGAAGGAGGAAGGTGATATGACCAAAAAACTGAAATTTTTCGCGATGATGGAGATGGAGGTGGGGTATGGTGAAGATGATGATGGTGATGATGATGGTGAAGTAAGAAAAAAGAAAAGTAAGAAAAAGCAAAGAAATTACCTACAACGCCAATGTCATAACTCTACATCTTACCATCACACGCTCGTCCTCAAAGATCGTTCCCCGACAACGGCACCAAAATTTGGTGTAGCTTAGTGATGAGTAGCACCTCCTTTAATGTCAATCCGGGAAGACATGAGGATGGTATGGAGACCTCGAACAAGTGATGGCACATGTGTGTGAGTGAGAAGCACACAAACATGCACACACATACACACACACGTGCACACACGGCAAGACAACGAGAGCAGCAATGGAGTTCTTTAGATTACTCAAAAAGTCTCATCCAAGTTCAAATCTACAACAAGCTAACCTAAAAAATGAGCTCTCTAGCTCTTTTTATAGTTTTTGACTAGCTTTGGCCTTGTCCAGACCTAATGTCTGGCCTAGTTAAAGATTAGGAAATGGAGTCTAGAAAATATGAAAATTGATAGCTAGGTACTTCTAATGCTCCTCAAGCTCAAGGACTTCTTGGCTTGCACAAAACGGAGCTAGAAAAATATGAAATGGTATTTACAATGGCTTTTAGTTGATGAAAATCACTATTTTTGTAGGGATTTCTTCTGAAAGTTTGACATACACTTCCTGGAGCTCCCTACTTGCTCCTTCTTCTTGTGTGTCCACCTCTTTGATGTGCTCTTATGCTTTGTCCTTGACCTTCAGCTTCATGAAAAATGATAGGCCTATTTGCCAGATCTCCGTTGACTTTGTCTACTTGGCCCTTCACGTTGGCTCCCTTGTCTTGTAAGTCCTTGACCGCCCTGACCACGTCCAACACTTCCTGATTCATTTTCCACATACTTATGCCACGTTTCAAATTTTTGAAAAGCATCAACCTTCTCTTGAATGAAATAAACCCACATCTTTCTACTATATCGTCGACTAACAGCAAAAAGTAGAAAGATCCTCCCAAAGCAAGTGTAGACATTTTACCACAGAGATCAGCATGTAACAACTCTAGAGGAGCTTCAGATCGATTGCTGGTCTCTCTTGGAAATGCCTTTCATTGTTGCTTGCCCATCATACAAGGTTCCTACAACTTTGAAAATGCTGGCAAATGAGCAACCATCCCTGTTCTTTGCATCTCCTTCAAAACTACAAATTTGAGATGCCCAAATCATTGGTGCCATAACTTGCTTACATCTTTATCATATGTAGCAGTTAAGGCACTTAACTCATACAAGTTATCACGTCTTATGCCTTTACCTACTACATTACCTGATGAATCCATGATTTATGCACCACCCTTATTGAAGTGAACTTCGATTCCACAATCTATTATTGCATAAACGGACAAAAAATTTCTTTTAAGTGTAGGTACATAGAGAACATCGGATAACTTTTTCTGAACACCTGGAGAAGTGATAAAAGAGATGGTTCCAGTTCCTTCCGATGGACACTTGGAGTCATTTCCCACTACTACATTGATGGATTCCAACAGAGGCACTAGGGAACTATACCAATCCTTTTTATTGGTCATATGGAGAGAAGCTCCATTATCTAAAATCCATGGTTCATCAATGTTGAGAGCAGTATGGGCACCCAAGGACTGAGGAGACAAGGAAGCCAGCAGAGAGAGTCAGAGCAAGGCGAAGGATTAAGTAGACAAAGCAGTCGACGCAGATCTGGTAGATAGGCCTTCAAATTTTTCCAAAACAACATCTTTATAATAGTGATTTTTATCACTAACCATCATTGTAAATATCATTTCATATTTTGTAGCTCCATTTTGTGCAAGCCAAGGAGTCCTTGAGCTTGAGGAGCTTTAGAAGTACCTACCTGTCAATTTTCACATTTTTTAGACTTCGTTTGAACCTCCAAATAGGGTAGAGAACCTAATTTTTAACTAGGCCGGACACTAGGTCTGGACAAGGCCAAAACCTAGTCAAAAACTATAAAAAGAGCTAGAGAGCTCATTTTTGAGGTAGCTTGTAATAGTTTTGAACTTGTATGAGCTTTTCGGAAAAAATCTAAGAACTCCAGTGCTTCTCACTCTTTGTCTTGCTGTGTGTGCACGTGTGTGTGTATGTGTGTGCATGGTTGTGTGCTTCTCACTCACGCACTTGTGCCTCCACTTGCTCGAGGTCTTCATACCATCCTCACGTCTTCCCGGATTGACATTAAAGGAGGTGCTACTCATCACTGAGCTACACCAAATTTTGGCGCCGTTGCCGGGGATCGAGCTTTGAGGACGAGCGTGTGATGGTAAGACGTAGAGTTGTGACGTTGGCGTTGTAGGTAATTTCTTCACTCTTATTATTTTTCTTTTCCTCATCTCATCACCATCATCATCATCACCATCTCCCACCTCCATCTCCCCGCAAAAATTTTCAGTTTTTTGACTATATCTCCTTTCCCCTTTCATTTCCCTCATTTCACTTGTGAGAGAGAGCGAGAGAGCGATCTTGTGTGCACTGTTTTTGCATGTTTGTTGAGTTTTTTGCAGGTTCCAGCAGCATCATCCCCTCCAGCACGTTGCACAGGTACGGAAATGTGCAGAACTGTCTCGCAGTCGCCAGCTTTTGTCGATCGCGATTGACAGAAATTTTCATCTTTTGGTAAAACTGAGTGCACCACAGTAGACTAGAGACCTTGCACATCACAAATCCACAAAAAGTTTTGGAAAATTTGCATTTTTTCAGTCCATCGCGATTTATAGCCAGTCAATCGCGATTGACACTGTCCATCGCGATTGACACTGTCCATCGCGATCGACACTGTCCATCGCGATTGACACTGTCCATCGCGATTGACACTGTCCATCGCGATTGACACTGTCCATCACGATTGACACTGTCCATCGCGACGGACAGCCAGTCCATCGCGACTGACAGACCCCGACGGACACGTGTCCATCGCGACGGACACCCCTGTCCATCGCGACCGACAGAAAAATCGCGATTGACACCAGTCCATCGCGACTGACAGCAGTCCATCGCGACTGATACCCAATCCATCGCGACTGACAGCAGTCCATCGCGATTAACACCAGTCCATCGCGACTGACAGCAGTCCATCGCGACTGATACCCAGTCCATCGCGTCTGACAGCAGTCGATCGCGACTGATACCCAGTCCATCGCGACTGACAGCAGTCCATCGCGACTGATACCCTGTCCATCGCGATTGACACCTGTCCATCGCGATTGACACTTGTCCATCGCGATTGACAGCCCAGTCGATCGCGATTGACAGCCAATTTTGGTCAATTTTTTAGGGTTTTTTTAATTTGAATATATTGGCTAATTTTGGACATGGATCATGGACTCTAGAGCACATAAGGAGGCTATAGGCAAATAACCCAAGGAAAACCTGTTGCCCTGTTGGCTTGTTTGAACCCTGTTTTAATCCCTGAAGCCTGAACTGACATAACTTCCTCATACGAAATCCGTTTGCTGTGATTCTTGTTTTGTTGGAAAGCTCGTGGGGAGTACAATCAGGATTATTAGATAGGGTTTTTTGAAGTTGACCATACCCCGAGGTAGGGAAACTGAGGGATCCTTGGGATTGTTTTCCATAAAGGCAAAGGATAATTTGGTCTGTGAGTTACATGCATGAAAGTGGTCTATTGTGTCATTTGAACCTAAGTCTTGAGCTAACCGTGGGACTTTTACAGGTCCAGTAAGAGCACTTGAGGGCATTCAAGCAAGAGTAAGTGCAAGCTTGGGAACACGCTTCCTGGGCACTCAAGGGCAACCAAGAAGGAAACAAAAGGTTGGAAATTCTCAACTCCCTTTGTCAATTCCTAGCTTAGGCTAAGAACGACTAGTGAAAGGAGTAAGCCAGGGCGGCGATAGGCATTTGTCAAGTTGAAGACTACCTATGCACTCAAGTTCAAGATTAAACCTAATCTCTTCGTGATGCGATAACCATAAAGGAAAGAATCTAACGTGGAACGATCAACTTCAAGTGCGAAAATTAACTCAAATATTCCTGACGACGTGATTTCTGACAAGAGCATAAACACGGTAACCACTAAAAGGAATCAAGTAGCTGATACAAAAGAACTAAGCAACGAGGTTGTACTTGGGCAAATTTGGGCTATTCAATTAGGCTTATGAACCTTAGATCAGGACGGCATCTCGTAAGGGATAGACAAAGCCTTAGGTCTTCAGAGGCTAGTGTCAACCACACTGCTAGGTCTTGGGCCCAGCAGTTGAGCCACCACTCATACTACCCTAGCTCTGAGACCAGTGAATCAGAGATGTCTCAAAGCATGGACCGACCTACGGGAAGTTCAGGGGTACCATACTTGCACAGGGTAGAAGGCCCGTATAAGACGCAGCTGGAATACCTTAGGACCAACCGATTAGGTGCTAGCATCTATGAGGACGGTCTAGGAAGATCCGTGGTCCAGATTAAAAACCCTGACCAATCCATTGAACTAGAACACCCAGCGGTAAAATTTGAAAATGGAGCATACCTTGACAAGGAGGGAACCATATATGTGGTCACCAGTCATCCAGAAAGGACTGATGAATTTGGGAATGTAATCCCGGAATCGGACTTAGGTGACCTAGAGCAAGGAAACATGGGTGTAGAACCTAGAACCCCCAGAGGCAAATCTGTTCTCACTAGGATTATCACACCGGAGTGGATTCCTCAGGACAACAAGAGCATAGATCTGCTTCTGAACCGAGAGACTGATGAAGCCTTTTGGAGGTATAAATCTGATCGACCAAATGATATAGGAACAATTATGATCTATGAGTTTAAAGATCCAGATAGCCCAGGTAGAGTGACCTACTTAGATCACGCTTCAGAGAGGATCTTTGTGGTTACAGAACATGATAGACATGCTTACACTTGGAAGGGTGAATTCGTTTTCCCCCAACCAAGATCGAACGTGTCCTATGGTCACCCTAGAGCTGGAACATCCCAAGCTCATGGAACTCAAAGAGACAAAAGTAGAGATAGGCCAGAAGTAAGCTTTGCTAACCCAGGGGGCAGAGAATGAACAAGGACAGAAACAAATAGAGTAGAACCTGAGGGTCATAGAGACCCAGGAAACCGAAGAAATGCCGATGATTTTCCTTTGCCAAGACCAAGAGAGCACACGAGAACCCTGAGACCGACCCAGCTAGTTAAGTCCATGAAGAACTACTTCGATGGCACTGGAGATCCATACGATCATGTGGCTGAGTTTAGGCAAGTCTTGAGAGCTGAACAAGTGGAGGATCTATTCACACAGTACAATGCCTTTGGTCAAACCCTTAGGAACGCAGCCCTTACGTGGTTTCAACCATTGAATGAGAGACAGTTCAGGAGCATAGACCAACTTCTAGAGGCATTCATTATCGAATTCTCTAAAAGTGGCATAAGACATAATACCTCCTCATTGATTCACAACTTCAAGCAAACCCCTCAAGAGACCGTGAGACTTGCAGGAAGAAGATTCAGGCAATACTTAGAGAGATGCTCTATCCCTGAGTTACCCACGCCAGCTAAGCAAGTGGCTTTATTCTTGGATGGATTGCTAAGTACCAAATTGAGATCTTATGTGTACTTGAAGGACCCTAGGACCATAGAAGAGTGTGTACGCATGTGCATTGACATCGAGGATAACCTAGGGGAGGAGTTAGAGCTTTCCAAGATATACAAAGATTCAGATAGTGCCTCTAGCCTCCCATCCACGCAATCCACATCAATTGAGGAACTTGCAGAGAAAGTAGCTCAGAAACTAGGTGTCTCTAGCAAACAAGTCCCAAGGTTTGCCCCTGTGAAAAGATGCTATACTTGTGGAGGCGACCATATGGCGAATGTCTGTCCCATTATGTCTCAACCCCAAGTAAATCCGAGTAGCCAATACTGCACCATAGAACGGAGGTACACCAATCACACCGTGCAAGATTGCCCCTACAATAAGCAGGCGGTTAGGCAACCCTACCCTCAACCCTACCCTCAGCAGGGAAGATACCAGAATCAATACCCACCGCAGCAGTATGCTAGGCCTCAACAAACCTACCAACCACAATACCAAAACCAACAAAGGCCTCAGCCTGTGCTAGCACAACAACCTCCAGCTCCATCCAACGTGATCCCTGTAAAGTATGCAGCTGCAGAAGAAAACCTAAATAGGTCCATAGTGCCAGTGACCCTAGTACTATCAGAAAGTGACCCCAGTGACCATAGTTTCGATTCTACACATGTTGATAGCCCCCATGCCTACTACATGCAGTCTCCTGAACATGGTGAGTCCTACTATAGTGAAGAGCCAAATGAACCTAGTTGGGAGTCAGATTACACAAACGTCATGTACGCAAACCACAATCCTAGACCTCAACCTAGACAAGTAAGACCCCCATTCCCTAGAGGACCATGCTACAGATGTCAAGGAGATCATCTCATTCGTGATTGTCCCGTGCCTCCACCTACACAACCCCAGTCAGTGACGATCCAGGGTGTTTGCCAAGAGTGTGGAAAGGAGCATCTCTTACGAGACTGCCCTAAGAATCCTAATAATATGCCAAAAATCACTCCTATTAACGTTATTGGGTTAGTGGTAGATTCCACAGGAAGTGTCACTTCCACTGCACCCGTACACGTAGTCACTAGAGCTCAAGCATTGCAGCAAAACCAAGGTGTAGGCCAGGAAAAGAACCCAGATGTTAGTGAAACAAAGAGCATGACAAAGAAAAGGACTAGAGCTTGGAGAGATAGTCGTGAAAGAATGAAAAGGCAATGGGCAAAAAAGATGAGTGAACTTGAGGAAAGCCTCAGAGAAACAAAGGCCAGGATAACTAAACTCACATCTCAAACTCCCTCTCACACTACCCCACCTCCACCATTCCCATCTCCATCCGACCCGCCACCTTCCAACCCGCCTTACCTAGTCCCACCACCCCTTAGAGTAGGATCAGTCCTAGCAGATCCCACTCCCGAGGACCTTAATATGATGCTTAAAGCCTATCAGGCCAGACTCCAAGAAGGGCCAAACGTAAGTGATCATGAAAAGTGTTACCCTAGAGCAGAACTAGAGCTTGAACGAACTTAAAAACTTGATGACCTTGGTTACAAGGTGGTCTTCTATGCTCAGTCCTTTCGTATATCAAAGGGCAATATGGTTATTGCAAAAGGAAGCAAAGTTGGCTCACTCTATCCTTTATTTGTATCACGAAAAGAACACTTGTTAGCTGTTACTGAACAGCCTATGGCTTGTATTTGGCATGGTCATTTGGGCCATATATCTTGTAGTGGAATGGAAAATCTTTCTCATTCTGGCTACTTACCTGTGTTATCTATCTCTGATTTTTCATTTTGTGAGCATTGTCAATATGGAAAGCAAACCAGAAATGTGCATAGAATGCACATTGACTCTTCAATTCAGCCTTTAGATCTCGTTCATACAGATGTGTGTGGTCCTATGCCCACTAGGTCCTTAGGTGGTTCTCTTTACTTTGTCACTTTCATAGATGATGCTACTAGAAAAGTCTAGGTATATCATATCAAATCAAAGGATGATGTATTCCCTACTTTCAGAAAATGGCTTGCTTCAGTTGAGACTGAAAAAGGAACTAAGCTTAAGGCTTTACGTTCAGATAATGGGGGTGAGTATACCTCACGTGAATTCAGCCTTTTCTGTCAGTCTAGAGGGATTCGTAGAGAGTTTACAGCTCCTTATACCCCAGTACAGAATGGTGTAGCTGAGAGGATGAATAGAACTATTCAAGATAGAGTAGTCTCTATGTTGCATCATGCAAACCTCTCACAAGGTTTTTGGGCAGAAGCAGTATTGACTGCAGTTCATGTGATTAACCTTTCTCCTAGTACTTCCAAAGGTCTGAAAGTGGCACAAGAGTTATGGACAGGGAAACCACCATATTATGATCATCTTCGAGTTTTTGGATGTGAAGCATATGTTCATATACCCAAGAATCTTAGACAAAAGTTGGACCATAAGTCAAAGAAATGCATTTTTCTTGGATATGGTCGAGAAGGACAATTTGGATATCGCTTATGGGATCCTGAAACACGGTCAGTGATCAGAAGTAGTGATGTCATTTTTAATGAGTCGAAGATGCATAAACAACCCATTAAGGAGGTTGAAGTGAGAAGAGTGGTGTTTGAGGATAGTAGTCCTCCGGTTAGCATGCATAAAAATGCTACACATAGGGATGTTCAAGAGAATGTCCATTCAGATCAGTCTGCACATGTTCCTGTTCAGCAACCATTGAGACGTTCTGCACGTGTCTCATATCCACCTGATAGATATGTTCCAGGTTTAGATTTTGTTATGCTAACAGATGCCGGTGAGCCTTCTTGCTACAAAGAGGCTATGCAGACAGAGGATCATGTCAAGTGGGAGCGTGCCATGAAGAGTGAGTTGGATTCTATTCACAAGAATGGTACTTGGGACTTAGTACCTTTGCCAAAGGGCAGAAAAGCTTTACCATGTAAATGGGTATATAAGCTGAAATTCACATCAGATAGTGCTTCTCCAAAATATAAAGCACGACTTGTTGCAAAGGGTTTTAAGCAACAACATGGTGTTGATTTTGAGGAAATCTTCTCTCCAGTGGTCAAGATGACTACTTTGCACATGTTGCTTGGATTCGTTGCAATGGAGGACTTAGAGCTAGTCCAAATGGATGTGAAAACAGCTTTCTTGCATGGAGATCTTACAGATGATATCTATATGGAACAACCAGAGGGTTATGTAGTTCCTGGCAAGGAAAGTCTAGTTTGTAAGCTCAAGAATAGCTTGTATGGACTTAAACAGTCTCCTAGACAATGGTACCAAAAGTTTGATGCTTTTATGAAGTCCCAAGGTGTTTGTTATTGATCTTTGGAGTTGTCCTCTCCAATCATTTAGCATCAAGAATCAACAATACATCTTTATTTTGTCAATCCTGGAAGTATTCATGAGACCACAGCCCCTTCTAGATGATAGAATCCAAGAAATAAGAGAATAATGGCTGGATTTCTGAGAATGGTGAAAATGAAGAGGAATTTCTAGGATTTGGATTATCTTGAACAAATCTCCACCATTTTCTACAATCTTGGTGTCTAATACATGCTATTTCATCAGCAGAACACAATTATGAAGTCAAATCTCAAAAATATTACCTGCACCATACAGACGAGACAATCGCGAGTCTGTGAAAACAGACGATTTTCATCTCCAGCATCTTTCTTCATCAACTTATCACTCAACACATCAGTATTCAGCTCTCTTCATACATATTCAACACAATTACACAATAGAAGCTCAAAAATCTCCATAGATACACAAGAATTAGACTCACAAATCAAAGAAACCACACAAAGAGGAGAAAACACGATTTTCAGCAAAAAACTCCTTCTCTATTCACTTGGATAGTATCCTTGTGGCATATTCTTTGTTCTCTCTTCCTTTAAAGTCAGTGAATTTTGCATACTCTGTATAAGTTTCCTTATTCTTTTTTACAAAGCTTGGGTCAAGCTTGGTTCCCATTGGGTAGAATTGTAATGCTGCTCTGATATGTTCTGCCTTGATAGTGATACCCACCTCCTGATTATCCTTGTTCTTGACTTTGCACCTGAAATAGGCATCATTCCCTCTTCCTATTTCCATCAGACTGCTCATTACTTGTGCCACTCTCTCAAAATCAATGAAAAAGATAGGCTCCTCCAATATTTTGTGCAACCCTACTGCCTTCCATCTTTTCATATTGACAGCAACTCTTTGGAACCTGTAGAACTCCTGACACAACATTGTATATTTATATCCTGTTGGAGCAAGTCTATGACAAGCCTAAGTATTGGCTTGAGTCTCACAAAGTCTTAGAAGAAGCTTTAAAAAGAAGACTATGTAAAGTTCACTTGTGAACTACCTCTTGTAACTTTTGAAGAGTTTACTTAATGTAAAAGTAAGAGAATCTTAAGTGGTTGAGTCCACTTGATCAAGAATGGAAAGAGGAGCCACGAATTCATGATTTGTGGTAGGTAGAGAATCAAATCAATCATTGATTGATTGGACAGTGATTGAGGGAAGTTAGCCTCCCAAACTCAACTATAAATAGATGGCAGTTTTAGTCGTGGTTAGAGAGACCTATGTGAAGACCTCCAAGAGCTGAGCTTTATGCCATATCAAGGTGTGATTACAAGGCACACATATGTATCAGTAAGTCATTGTATTGTACAAGCAATATACTTTCATTTTCATGATTATTTGGTTTCATCTTTCCATGTTCTTGTGAAGTGTACTACTCACTGCCATTACTCTCAATTTTCTCAGTCAGCTTGCAGAGATGTTTTCTCTGAGCTTGGTGCATCATTTTCAGTGATTTAACTTGGTAAAGTTAGCTCTATAAGTCTACTATATGCTCATAAATTTTCATGTCATTTGGATGTTGCAATCTTCAGTTATGTTCATTTGAAGTCAACAGGGTCTGTTCATCTTCACCTCTCTGTCAGGTACCCGACTTTTTCACTCATCTTGTCAGAGCCATTTCTCAGTGGTTACTTATCCAAATTCAGTGATTTAAAGCTTTTTGGATTTAGCTTACTGTGTAGTATAACATACAAATTTTCATAATCATTGGATTTCTACATTTTGAGTTATGTTGATTTTTCTGCTCACTGGTCTATTTC
This sequence comes from Ceratopteris richardii, assembly GCA_020310875.1. NCBI lineage: Eukaryota > Viridiplantae > Streptophyta > Polypodiopsida > Polypodiales > Pteridaceae > Ceratopteris > Ceratopteris richardii. The sequence goes on along the minus strand of CM035432.1, from coordinate 20,146,830 downwards.
TGTAGCAGCCCGTGAAAATCGGGATGATGTCATCACTTGTTAAAACTCATTCTCAGTGTGTGGTTCATTATTTTTGATGCGATTACTCTTGAAAGTTAGCTCTTTAAGCTACCTAGACTTCCCCAAGAGGAATTAAGCTAATTGCTGCTGTGCTCAGAGAATTATGTAAAACACTGGACAGGTGTATGAACCAAGAATAGCAAGTTTTCACCTCTGAGCTAACTCCAACTTATTTGTTTTGATCTATCTTTTTGAGAGTGATCTTCCAAGGTACATAGGGTGTCTAATACATCCATTGGCAAGCTAAAAGGGCCCACCATATACTCATGGAGCTCATTTGGCTGGTGTAGATCAAGGATTTTGCAACACCTCTTCATCTTCAAGTACATACCTATCCATCTCTTCACAGTGGTATCAGAGCAAGGTTGGACATGGCAGATGGATTTCCTTCATCAATTGACAAATTGGATAGAGGTAATTACTCAGCTTGGTCATTAAGGATGGAAGCTTATCTCCAAGGTAGAAGTTTATATGGTTATGTGGCTGGAGATGAAGTTATGCCAAGTTTTAGGAACAAAAGTCAACCAACACAAGAAGAGCAAGAAAGATTGAGCACATGGTGCTCCAAGGATGCACTTGCAAGGTCTTATCTCCTCAACTCTATCTCAGATTTTTTGTTGCCTCACATTAGAAGTTGTAAGACATCTCAGGAAGTGTGGGATGCACTTGAAGCTTTCTTTTCTTCAAGTACCAAAGCTAGGAAGCATCAACTATGGCTGGAGTTCACAACTCTCAAGAAGGCTCCCAAACAAAATGTGACTGATTTTGTCACAAAGCTCAAGGACATAGCGGATCAGTTGGGAAGCATTGGAGAGGTAATAGATGAAGAGCAAATTGTAAGGCAGGTCATCAATGGCTTGAAGGCAGATGATAAGTGGGAAGCATTCACCACAGCTATGGATTTGTACATGGACATGCATGTACCTGATTTCAACACACTCATTGGACAACTACTTACTCAAGAGGCAAAGCTTATCAAAAATGGAGAAAGATCTAAAGGTAATCAATCTTCAGCTTTATACACGGATAAAAGCAAGTCTAAAGATAACAAAGGAAAGGCAAAGAAAGTGGATGATGAAGCAGGTACATATCAAGCTAACTATGCAGGTAGAGGAAGACATGGCAGAGGTAGAGGAAGAGGAGGTAGACAAGGCAGGGGGAGATCCCAAGACTCCAACTCATGTTCTATTTGTGGATTAACTAATCATACAACTGAAAATTGCTTTAGGAATTCCAGGAATCAAAGAGGCAGAGGATACAATAGAGGAAGTTATGGCTACTCAAGAGGAAGGTTCAACAACTACCATGGCAACTACAACAACTACAATCATTCAAACTATCAAGGAGGCTACAAAGGAAGGAGAGACTACAATAACTACACAGAAGACTCAAACAAAGAGGATTCATTATTGATCATGAACATGGCTATGCCACAAGGTAAATCTAATGAGCATGTTTTCTACATAGATTCAGGTTGTTCAAATCATGTGGCAGGAAATGTGGCACTCCTATCAGATTTAGAAGATCCAAGGAATAAGCATGAGGTACAAACAGGAGATGATACAAAACATCCTGTGGAGAAAATAGGCAATGTCAAAGCACCTGATGGAAACATCAACCTACTCAGTAAGGTACTCTATGTCCCTACCATTACAAAGAATTTGATAAGTGTTGGGCAGATAGTAGAGAAAGGGTTGCAAGTCAAGTTCACAAAAGCAGGAGCATTTGTTGAAGATCCAAGTCAAGGATTCAGAAGAATTGCAAAAGGTGAAAAGACAGGTAGATTGTTCACATTTGAATTACAGGACACTAGAAACATTGCTCTCTTTAATTATGGTAGTCAGACACTCACAGAATTGGAAGTATGGCACAAAAGGTTAGCACATATTGGTGAAAGGTCATTAAAGCAAATCTGCAGGGACCAAAGTGTACTTGGACTTCCTAATTTGTCAAAACAACATATGATTTATAAGTGCAGTGCATGTCAATTTGGAAAGTCTCACAGGTTACCATTCATGAAGAAAGGTTATATGCATGGAGATCTCTTGGAGTTGGTTCATACAGATGTATGGGGACCTAGCAAGGAAGCTTCAATATCTGAATCAAGGTATTATGTTTCCTTTATTGATGATTGCAGCAGATGGACTATCCTATTCTTTATGAAACACAAAGATGAAGTTTTTTCATGTTTCAAAAGATATTTGGCTCTTGTGGAGAATCAAACAGGTAAATCACTAAAAAGGCTAAGGTCAGATGGAGGGGGAGAATATTTCTCCCATGAGTTTGATTCTTTTCTTCAAGAAAGAGGAATCAAAAGAGAGGTAACTACAAGGTATACTCCTGAGCAAAATGGAGTGGCAGAAAGGAGGAATAGGACAATTGTTGAAGCTGCAAGCTCTATGTTAAATGAAAAGCATTTACCTAATTACTTATGGGCTGAGGCTGTATCTACAGCCACTTACTTGATTAACAGGTTGCCTTCAAAATCCCTTGATGGAATGCTCCATATGAGGCTTGGAATGGAAGAAGACCAAGCTTAGATCATTGTAAAATTTTTGGATGTATTGCTTTTGCTCATGTTCCTTCACAGGTTAGAGGCAAGATGGATCCAAAGGCAGAAAGGTGTGTATTTATTGGATATGCCAACAATCAAAAGGGCTACAGGTTATACAACCCTACCAACAAAAGATTCTTGGTAAGCAGAGATGTAGTTTTTGATGAGAACAATTCATGGTATGAAGATTCATGCAGGAAGATCAATTTACCATATGATCTTGAAGAAGATTTTCCAAAGCTTGGTAGAGAACAATCAAAGATTGAAGAACAAGACACCTCAGAGGATGATGAAGAATCTCACATGGAAAAGATCAAAGCATGGAAGTCTAAAGGTAAAGCAAAATTGCAGGAACTTGGACATGAGGCAGAATCATCACATCATGGCCTAAGAAGATCTATGAGGGAAAAGAAAAAACCAGAAAGGTATGTGTTTGACACCTCATTAGTAACTAAACATTCTATCTACATAGCACAGGACATAAACCAAGAGGAGCCATCATCATTTGAAGAGGCCAAAGCAAAAACAGAATGGAAGCATGCAATGAAGGAAGAGATTGAAGCACTTGAGGAAAACAACACTTGGGATTTGGTGCCCAAGACTTCATCCATGAAGGTAATAGGCTCAAGATGGGTCTATAAACTCAAGAAGAATTCTGATGGTTCAATTAACAGGTATAAGGCAAGGCTTGTGGCAAAAGGCTTTGCACAAACTCAGAGAATTGATTATGAGGAGACTTTCTCTCCTGTGGCAAAGATGCCTACTATTAGAGTTTTGCTTAGTATTGCCTCTTCCAAGAATTGGAAGATACTTCAACTAGATGTAAAGAATGCATTCTTGAATGGTTGGATAACAGAAGAGGTATATATGGCACAACCACCTGGTTTTGAGAATCAAGTTTATCTTGATTATGTGTGTAAACTTAACAAAGCATTGTATGGTCTCAAGCAAGCTCCAAGAGCTTGGAATTTCAGGCTTGTTTCATTCTTGCAGGACAAAGGCTTTCAACCAAGCAAGGCAGATCCTTCACTCTTTATTAAAAAGAGTAATTCCGAGGTCATCTACCTATGTGTATATGTAGATGATATTATATTGATAGGAAATGATGCCGATGGTATGAAGAAGATCAAAGATCAGATGAGAGAAGAGTTCAAGATAAGTGATTTGGGTTCACTTACCTACTTCCTAGGTTTAAAAGTTGTCTACAAAGATCATGGTTTGTTTCTCACGCAAAGAAAGTACATTAAGGACATGTTGGCAAAATTCAAGATGCAAGATTGTAAGATTGCAGGTACTCCAATGGAGGTCAATCACAAATTGAGCTCACATGAAGGTGAACTCATAGAGGACATCACATCATATCAAAGTCTAGTGGGTAGTCTCAACTATGCCACCTTGACAAGAGTAGATATATGTTACAGTGTGAGTGTGCTAAGTCAATTTATGCACACACCAAGGAAACCACATATGGATGCTGCCAAAAGGATTCTCAAGTATCTCAAAGGAACCATAAATGAAGGACTTTATTATCCTTATGTATCTGATTTAGGTTTGAAGCTATTTTCTGATGCAGATTGGGCTGGCTCCAAGGAAGATAGAAGGAGCACTTCAGGTTATCTTACCTTTGCAGGTTCAAAGCTTATTTCATGGTCATCCAAGAAGCAACCCACAGTTGCTCTCTCTTCTACTGAAGCTGAATACAGAGGTCTTGCCATAGCTACTCAAGAAGCTATGTGGATGAAGACATTGTTCAAAGATCTTGGATTGGAGTTTGGAACTCCAACTATTTTTGGGGACAATATGAGTTCTATTCACCTGGCTGCTAATCCTATTTTTCATGCAAGGACTAAACATATTGAAGTTCATTATCACTATGTACGAGAAAAGGTTCTAAGCAAAGAGATTCAAATATCATATGTGTCCACTCATCAACAATGTGCAGATATTCTAACCAAAGCATTGGATGGTACAAAGCTTTGCAAATTCAAGGCTATGATAGGTTTGCAGGTAATCTTGGAAGATTGAAGACCTCAAGCATACTTGGCTTGAGGGGGAGCTGTTGGAGCAAGTCTATGACAAGCCTAAGTATTGGCTTGAGTCTCACAAAGTCTTAGAAGAAGCTTTAAAAAGAAGACTATGTAAAGTTCACTTGTGAACTACCTCTTGTAACTTTTGAAGAGTTTACTTAATGTAAAAGTAAGAGAATCTTAAGTGGTTGAGTCCACTTGATCAAGAATGGAAAGAGGAGCCACGAATTCATGATTTGTGGTAGGTAGAGAATCAAATCAATCATTGATTGATTGGAGAGTGATTGAGGGAAGTTAGCCTCCCAAACTCAACTATAAATAGATGGCAGTTTTAGTCGTGGTTAGAGAGACCTATGTGAAGACCTCCAAGAGCTGAGCTTTATGCCATATCAAGGTGTGATTACAAGGCACACATATGTATCAGTAAGTCATTGTATTGTACAAGCAATATACTTTCATTTTCATGATTATTTGGTTTCATCTTTCCATGTTCTTGTGAAGTGTACTACTCACTGCCATTACTCTCAGTTTTCTCAGTCAGCTTGCAGAGATGTTTTCTCTGAGCTTGGTGCATCATTTTCAGTGATTTAACTTGGTAAAGTTAGCTCTATAAGTCTACTATATGCTCATAAATTTTCATGTCATTTGGATGTTGCAATCTTCAGTTATGTTCATTTGAAGTCAACAGGGTCTGTTCATCTTCACCTCTCTGTCAGGTACCCGACTTTTTCACTCATCTTGTCAGAGCCATTTCTCAGTGGTTACTTATCCAAATTCAGTGATTTAAAGCTTGTTGGATTTAACGTACTGTGTAGTATAACCATACAAATTTTCATAATCATTGGATTTCTACATTTTGAGTTATGTTGATTTTTCTGCTCACTGGTCTATTTCTGTAGCAGCCCATGAAAATCGGGATGATGTCATCACTTGTTAAAACTCATTCTCAGTGTGTGGTTCATTATTTTTGATGCGATTACTCTTGAAAGTTAGCTCTTTAAGCTACCTAGACTTGCCTAAGAGGAATTAAGCTAATTGCTGCTGTGCTCAGAGAATTATGTAAAACACTGGACAGGTGTATGAACCAAGAATAGCAAGTTTTCACCTCTGAGCTAACTCCAACTTATCTGTTTTGATCTATCGTTTTGAGAGTGATCTTCCAAGGTACATAGGGTGTCTAATACATCCATTGGCAAGCTAAAAGGGCCCACCATATACTCCTGGAGCTCATTTGGCTGGTGTAGATCAAGGATTTTGCAACACCTCTTCATCTTCAAGCACATACCTATCCATCTCTTCACATATCCTCCTACTCCCACTGTGAATATGTGCTGACCAATTATGCTTAGGGTCTCCTTGAGTTCCTTCACCACCTTCTCAGCTTCTGGAATTTCTGGCTCTTCATCTGACTCCAGGTCCACCTGTTCTTCCACAGCTTCACTGTCTAGAAACCAATGGCCTCTTGATAGAGTGACTGATTCTGCCTTGAAGTCATGAATTGATAACTCCTTTGTATTCACCATTCTGAAGAAAATAAAATACACAAAGGAAAACTCCACCCACATGAGTCACAAGAAATCAAAGAGTAATATTTATTTTGAGATGGCATGACATAAGAATGAAAATAAAATCCCAAATAATTCTGTTTCTTCAGAAAGACTTAAAAAGTGATCATTACAGGTGTAGCAAGATGTCTAGTGCAGTCCCTTTTCCTAACCACTCTTTTGGAAAAAAAAACAAAACATTTATCAATGATAGAAACAAAAATTTAATTAATAAAAAATAAAAAATAAATAGATCTCTACTACTCTTCTACCTAGACCTTGCTTTGTGCTATATAATTTTTGTAAAACGAAAAATAAAAAATTTTCTCAATTTTTCTCTCTCTTCTTTTTTTTTTTTAATAATTTTTTTTTTCTATTTCTTTTCTTCCCCTTCTAATTCTCTTTTTTAGAAAAGAAAATCAGGTTAAATATATATTTTTTTCATAATTTTTCAACATGTTATGATTTTCTAAATATAGATCAAATCTGGATGATCTTTTTTCCACTGGAACAACTCTGATTTTTTAACCCAATACTTCCTGACTCCAATTGTTCTGGCTTCAAGAAAACAACCATTCCCTTTGTATAAGCATTTTGTAGGAGTTTTTGGTCTCCATATCCATTTTGTCCTTGATATCTGTTTTGATGAGCAGACATCTTGTAGACTTTGATTCCATGTGCTTCGTGTTCTGATGCTTTGATTCTTTGGACAATGCCATGATTGCCATCTTCTTCCTATCTCTCCACCCTTCTTTGTTCTTCCAATCTTTTGCTGATTTTGATTACATGAAGCTTGATCTTTTAACATTTGTATTGGTAATGTTTGTGTATCTTCAAATGCAAAAGTGAATCCTTCCAAGTGTATATCATGAACATCTGATTGAATTTCTTGTTTTTCATTACTCAATAAAAATATTAAAAACCTTTTGTCATTTATGTTCAATTTAAGCTTCATTTTTTCAAAATCCAAGATCACTTTACCTTGTTGGAGCCATGGTTGACCTAAAATCACTTTTTCAGCCATCAAATGATCTGGCCATTCTTCACAGTCTATTTTCATATATTCTTTATTGAACTTTACTTCAATAGTTAGTGAAGACATGCTCTGTACTCTTTGACCCTCCAAAGTTTTGATTAGGGTTCTACTTTTAGTTCTTTTTATGTTGAATTTACTTACCAAAGCTGAACTAATCAGATTTACTTGTGCTCCAGAATCTATCAAAACCCTAATGCTTTCATTTTGAAAATCCATTATCATCACAGGGACATGTTCCTTTGGTTTGAGAGGAGTTTCACACAGACAGACTTCCCTAAGCTCTTTGATTTTTCTTATCCTTTCCATAGCTTCCTGTTGAGATTCTTTTCTAATGTCTTCCTCTTCTCTTTTCCTGTTTTGAGCTTGTTGCAACCTTCTCCATTCATCAACAGTTAATGGGCAATCATACCTCTTAACTCTACATCCACTTATGAAGTTTGGCATGATTTCTCCGTCTATGTTAGCTAGTTGAATGGCTCCACTATTGCTTATCTGATGTATAATATATGGTCCATGTCCTTTTTTCTGGAACTTTTTTTGATGTTCTCTGACTATGTAAGCCAACACTAGATCTCCTACCTGTAGATCTTTCTCTTTTATGTGAACATCATGATAAGCTTTTTGCATTTTCTTGTCCACATATAAACTCTTAATGGCTTGAAGTCTAGATGCTCCCAATTTTTCCAATTCTATTACTCTCTCTGATAGTTCATGTCCAGTCCAATTGTAGTGACTTCCTACTTTTAATGTTGGAATAAGGAATTCCATGGGTAAAACTACATTTTGTCCATATACTAGATTGAATGGTGTGTTTCCTATTGCAGTTTTATAAGCCACTCTATAAGCCCATAGGACATGATTAAGTTGTAGATCCCAATCATTCCTGTTTGTGTTTACTAGTTTTGATAGCACAGTACAAAGTACCTTATTAGTACTTTCTGCTAACTCATTGGCTTGTGGGTGATATGGGGCTGACTTTCTATGACTGATCAGGAAATATTCAGTGATGTTTTCTATGATTTGGTTTACAAAATCGGTTCCCCTATCACTTACTAGTTCAATTGGAAGTCCAAATCTGGTGATAATGTTTTCATATAGGAATCTGGCAGTAGTATGAGCATCATTTCTTCTTGTGGCTTTGGCCTCAGCCCACTTTGTCAGGTAGTCTGTAGCCACTATGATGTATTCAGCATGGGTTTGCTTTGCTGGAGGATGTATAGGTCCAACGAAATCCAACCCCCATTTACTAAAGGCTCTGGCTGAAATTAAGGGAACTAATGGCATATCATTTCTTCTATTTGGTTGACTCACCCTTTGACAGACATCACACCTTTTCACATAGGTTCTTGCATCAGGAAATAGCGTTGGCCACCAAAAGCCAGAATATAAAATGAGTTTAGCAGTTCTGTCACTTGAGAAGTGTCCTCCTGCCACTCCAGAGTGTGCCATTTCCAACATTTCTAGATATTTACTCTCAGGAACACAAATTCTTAAGTATCCATCCATTCCCCTCTTATACAACTGTTCTCCTATCAATTGATATTCTTCAGAAATTACTTGTAAATTTTTTGAATCTGTACCAGTTGTCACTTGTTTTCCTTTCTTTTTCCTTCTCAATTCCTCAATGATATTTTCACTCCACTCTGGATTTTTCTGGAACCAATATAGAGTTATGAATTCTGAATCTTGCAATATGTGGCACTTCTTGCAATTAGCAATGTACTTTGTTACATCTTGAATTTTATTAGGCCAATGTACCCCCATCCTATTGAGATTACTTAGGGTGACTACCCTAGAAGCATGAGTGCAAGGGTTCCAATGATGAGCTCTCCTCAGATATTCTTGTTGCTCTTCCTTAGGAGTGCAATATTCCAATATGCCTGTGTGGTTGAGATGGTACAAATGCCCAGCTAGTAACATAAAGTTCCTGCTTTGTAACACTAAGTGTGCATTGTTCCCAACTGTTCTGCAAGGTCCCATGGTTAACAATGGTACTAAAGTCATGGCCCACTCAGGAACACTCTCTACCTTAAACAGATAGGTGTCTGGCAGATTGTCATCTAAAGGTGAACTAGGTTCTTTAGACTGAATTCGAGATAAATGATCTGCTCTCAAGTGTGTTTTCCCTTGTCTGACCACCACTTCAAACTCAAATTCCATTAGCAAAAGAAACCATCTGACTATTCTCCCTGTGTGACAAGGTTTATTTACCAAATATAACAAAGCTTGATGTTCTACAAAGAACTTAAACTTGTTGGCCAAAAGGTAATGTCTGTATTTTTTTCAGCAAATACCATGCCCAATCCCTCTCTTTCAGTGGTTGTGTAATTTTTCTCTGCTAGATTCAATTGTCTACTAGCATAGGCCACTAGAAAATCTAACTTGCTTCCTTCTATTGGTTGTGCTAACACACATCCCAAAGCATAATTTGAAGCATCCACATGGACATGAAAAATTTTATCCCATTGAGGTGTTTTTAGAATTGGGGCTATTACCAAACAAGTTTTTAGAGTTTCAAAGGCTTGGTCACACTCCTTAGTCCACTCAAACTTTGTAATTAGGGCATATAAGGGTTTAGCTATGTCAGCAAATTTGTGTACAAATTTCCTATAGTACCCACAATGTCCCATGAAAGTTTGAAGTTCCTTTACACTTGTTGTTCTTGGAAGCTCTATTATGGCCTTTATTTTCTTCTCATCAGTTGAAATTCCATTTTTAGAGACTATATGACCCAGCATTCTTCCTTGTCTTACAAAGAATACACATTTTTCTGGATTTAAACATACTCTGTAAGTTTTGCATTTCCTGAATATATTTTCTAAATCATGCAAGTGATCTTGTCTTTTTAATGAAAAAGTACAAAGATCATCTACATAGATTTCCATTACCTTTCTCAGGAACTCTTTGAAGATATGACACATCAATCTCTGAAAAGTTGTTGGAGCATTGGTTAACCCAAAGGGCATAACCCTAAAAGCATAAATTCCCCATTCTGTGGAGAAGGCATTTTTATGTTGGTCTTCGAATGCTATGGGAACCTAGTTGTATCTTGAAAAACCATCTAAAAAACTATAAACCTCCTTCCCTGCAACTCTTTCTAGAAGATGATCTGTTATAGGCAGTGGATAGTTATCCCTTATAGTTGCTGCATTTACCTTTTTCAAGTTAATGCATACCCTAAGTTTCCCATTCTTTTTTGGCACCACAACTATAGGAGATATCCATTCTGTATACTCAATTTCATAGATGAAATTGGCAGCTAATAACTTGTCAATTTCTTCCTTTATCTTAGCAGAGTATTTATCATTAAATGTGTAATGTCTCTGTTTACTAGGTTTTGCTTTACGTGTAATAGGAATCTTATGCTCACAGATTTTAGGATCAATACCTTTCAAATCCTTATAGCTATAAGCAAACACATCCCTATAAGTTCTTGCCAAGTTTCTTAATGCCTCCTCTTCTTGAGTTGTCATGTCATCAGCCACTACAATGTGTCTTTCTTCTCCCTCCTCCTGAGTGATCATAATCTTTTTAGTTTGTTCCTCATTATCATAAGCCTCTCCTTTCTTCTTTTCCCTCTTTGGTTTCCTTTTGAGAAGTAATCTGTTTTCCACTTCATAAGTCTTAAAGTTTTCTGGTACATCAAACTGTTGCTCTTTGTTCATTTCCCTTGTCTTCTTCTCATCCTCCCGATTTTCTTCTATTTCCTTGTGTTTGTTTTTCTTGTACTTGCGTGAGATTTTATCCTTAATAGCATCTTCAGCTTTTACTTCCTCCAAAAATTGTGTCTTCCCTTTTTCTAATATCATTTCTTGTTTGTTGTCCTCTTCTGTTCCGGATACCTTTATCATTTGTATTCCAATGTGAAAAACATCATATCCTTCCTCATTTTGAAATTCCACTCCTACATATTCATCACTGGCTAGATCCATGGTAGCCAAAATTTGATTCCACCCATAGGGCTCAAATTCCTCATCCTTGAATTGTTGTGATACATAGTTCTCATCTTGTAACTTCCTTCCTTCCACACAATCCTCTCTTCTTAACCTCCTTTTCCTACTCGTAAGATTTCTTATCATATTGCACTTCCATACTGATGATTCAGCCTCATCCGGGTCTTCCATTTCTGATTCCTCACTCAACTCTTGATTCTGATGAATTTTATACCATTCTTGAGGAGATATGTCACAGTAGTGCCCATTTCTTAGATTTACTTTGGTTATTCTTCCTTTGCTCTGCAGGTATAAGCAATCATTACCCCAATCTTGTACAATTTGCATTTGTCTCATGAATGGCCTTCCTAGGATAATTTCATATGAAGTGGATTGTGGGAATTCAACTATAGCAAAGGTATGTTCTATCTCTATCCCACGTATGTCCACAATCACTTTTTCCCTTTATTCCTAGGGGTTTTTCTATGTGTCCATCTGCAAGTTGCAATCTCATTTTTGTGGGTAATAATTCATTCTTTCCCCATTTCTCCCAAGTTTGTTTAGTCATGATGGCCACTCCTGATCCACTATCCAGAATAGCTTTGGCCTGGTTTTTACCAAATTGTATTTTTAAGGTTGAGTTTCCCTCTTCTCCTTCACAATATCCTCTTATCTCATCAATGGGAATATACCACAACTCCTCCATTTCCTGTAGTTGTGGGTGAAGATTTTCTGGTGTTGTTTCCCATTTCTTCATTTGGTTTTGTAAGTGAGGATTTTGTTTCATTAACTCTTCCCATGTGGTATGATAAAGAATTGTGCATCATTTATCTATATTCACCTAGAGTGTTACTTGTGGGTTTTCTTCCTTGATACTATTTCCTCTTGTTTTTGTGGTCTCAGATTCCTCAACTGTTTTTTGAGAATTGTCTTCTTCCCCCATTTTGAGTTGCACTTCCCGTATGATTTGTTTACACTTCTGCATTCTTTCATGTTCTAAGTCTGGCATAGGATAAGCCATTGTATGATCAGTGGGGCTTGGTCCCTCTTGAATTCTTCCTTTGTATGCGTTTATTAGAGTGTCTAGACTTTGTGAATTTCCTATCTCCAACTGGGTTTGTGTCTTTTGAGGAGAAGTACTGTTTGATTGTTCCCTATTTTCTTCTTCAATATATTTACCATTTTCTGTTTCCTTTCCCATTTCCCTTTTTGTCTATTTTTCTTTACCTTTGAGATTGAACCTTCATTTTGTTCCTTAATTGTTCTTTGTTGTTTTGTTTGTGATCTTGTTATAGCATTTACATTTACTTGGTCAATGTCACTCAATTCTTCGTGTTCCATGATACTGATTGCTTTTAGTCGTATGTTATTAGGTGTGTTTTGTTGTTTTTGAGGATTTTTTGGGCAATCCTTTATCAAATGCTCCCTGCCACAATCCTTTAAGTATTCATGAGACCACAGCCCCTTCTAGATGATAGAATCCAAGAAATAAGAGAATAATGGCTAGATTTCTGAGAATGGTGAAAATGAAGAGGAATTTCTAGGATTTGGATTATCTTGAGCAAATCTCCACCATTTTCTACAATCTTGATGTCTAATACATGCTATTTCATCAGCAGAACAGAATTATGAAGTCAAATCTCAAAAATATTACCTGCACCATATAGACGAGACAATCGCGATTCTGTGAAAACAGACGATTTTCATCTCCAGCATCTTTCTTCATCAACTTATCACTCAACACATCAGTATTCAGCTCTCTTCATACATATTCAACAGAATTACACAATAGAAGCTCACAAATCTCCATAGATACACAAGAATTAGACTCACAAATCAAAGAAACCACACAAAGAGGAGAAAACACGATTTTCAGCAAAAAACTCCTTCTCTATTCACTTGGATAGCATGTAAACAAATGATTAACCAACCCCCTCATAATAGAGGAAATTATCTTATAACATTTTCAAGTGTCCCTTTTCACACTTGAATTTTGGTCCTTTCCTATATTATTCTAAAAATATGCTATCTAAGAGTTTCCAAAAATTCTAGAAAAATTACATAAGATTCTATCATACATAAGGAAGACTCTTCCTTATTTTTACAACAATTGCATAAATATTTTTACAAATTTTTGTCATTTTACAATTATTTTTCTTCAAAAAGGCTTCCAAAAATACATCTTCTAACACAAGGCTATTCTCGGAGCAATGAGGATCATTGTCTCTACACAAAGAGATGTTCTGATGGCAGCTTGATATGCTTGATACTTTACGTTGATGATATGTTGATTGATGGGAAGTCTTCTTATGATTTGTCACTTCTCAAAAAGAAGTTGAGTTAGACATTTGATATGAAGGATTTGGGGGATGCCAAACATATTCTTGGCATGTACATTACTCGTGATAGGAGTAAAAGATGCATATACTTGTCTCAAAGTGAGTACATATCCAAATTACTTCACCGATTCAATATGCAGGGTGGAAAGGCATTGAGTACACCTTTACCCACATATGTGAAATTGAGCAAGGATGACTGCCCCAAATCAGATGAGGAAAAGGAATTCATGACCAAAATTCCCTATCAGTCTGCTGTTGGTAGTCTCATGTATGCTATGGTAGCTACGAGACCAGACATTGCATTTGCAGTGGGAGTTGTGAGCAGATATATGTCTAATCCTGGCAAGAAACATTGGGAAGCGGTCAAAATGATTTTGAGATATCTGAGTGGCACTAAGGACAAGTGTCTATGCTTAGGTAGAGGGAAAGCATCCATTATTGGTTACACAGATTCTGACTATGCTGGTTGTGTAGACAATCGTAAGTCTACATCAGGGTATATTTTTCATTTTGCTGGAGGTGCTATCTCTTGGAGATCTCGTCTTCAAGAATGTACAGCTGTTTCCACCACAGAAGCAGAGTATGTTGCAGCAAGTGAGGCATGTAAGGAAGCATTGTGGCTTTCTCGTCTTGCTTGTGATATGGGTTTACCTCAGCATGTACCTCACTTGCTCAGTGATAGTCAGAGTGCCATTGCTTTGGCTAAGAATCCGGTCTATCATGCAAAGATCAAGCACATTGAGGTGAGGTATCACTTCATTAGAGATTGCTTAGCCACTGAGAGCATTATTCTTGAGAAGGTTCACACTCGAGATAATGCTGCTGATGCTTTGACTAAAGCTCTACCACAGGATAGCTTTCGACACTGTTATCACTTGATGGGGGTTACTTGATTCTTGATCTTACGCAGTCACTTGTATACTGTGTAACATGCCCATTAGGTGGGAGGTATAGTTTGTATACTTACACTCAGGTACTCTTTATCATTCATTAATTTTTCTCCCATAGTTACTCTGTCCATATTGGCCTTTAGTGGGAGATTGTTACCGTTAGTGTCCATGTGAAAGGCCAAATGGCCACCGGACACTTCTTTGTATATGTTCTTTAATAAAACATATAGTGGTCTGGTCAGTCACAGACTGTAAGTTTGACCGCATTTGTAAGACCTAAGAAGTCTGTCTTCGTGTTTCCTGTGTACTGTGTTTTCTGTGTATTCTACGGCCTCTGTGCGGAGTACTGTGTGCGGCCTGAGGAGCTCGGCTTTCTACTCCGAGCATATCATCGTGGAGCTCTCGAGAAGGAGAGCGCACTGTGGTGCATCACCATTGAAACACTTCAATCCTATCATGGGAGTTGGTAATATCATTCTTGCTACTGCTAATGGTAGTTCTTTCACTTTGTCGGATGCTTTATTTGTGCTGGGGATCAAGAAGAATCTGTTATCAATTTTAGCTTTAGCCAAGATTGGCTTGGCTGTGAATTTGGTTGATGACAAATGTATAGTTCATGATCTGTCAAATGGCGACATGATTATTGCTTCTGGCATTTTATGCCATGGGCTATATAAGCTCATAGACTATGAAAAATCTGTGAATGATTCAGCATGTGCAATACATGATTCTCAAGCTATGTCAGATGCAGAGCTTTGGCATGCACGCTTTGGTTATCTAAATTTTGCAAGTTTGCTACGCCTCAAAAAATCTGAAATGATGTCCTCTTTGCCCATACTTGAGGTACCCGGTAAACATGTTTGCGAAGGATGTATTTTGGGCAAAATGCAGCATTCCTCCTTTCCAAAATATGGTTTAGTTTGAGCTACTAAGAAATTGTAGCTTGCTCAAAGTGATGTCTATGGTCCTATGCAGACACCCTCTTTTGGAAACTATTTTTACTTCGTGACTTTCATCAATTATTTGTCCAAGCATGCATGGGTATATCCATTGAAGCCAAAGTCCAAAATGTTTATTTGCTTGAAATAATTTTCGGTGTTGGGTAAAAATTTGTGAGCATGTAAAATGGGCACCCTCCATTCTGATTGAGGGGGGAATATATGTCTTCTGATTTTAATGCTTTTTTGGCTGAACCTGGGATAAAACATCAGTGTATAGTGCTGTATACACCTCAAAATAATGGATTTGCTAAACGGAAGAACATGTCACTCATGGAGATGAAGAGGTGTATGGTCAAGAGTTAGGATTTACCACAGTTTCTGGCTTGAGGTTGTCATGTGTGCAACATATGTACGTAACAGGTGTCCTAGTAAAGCATTGTAGTCTATCACTCCATATGAGGCTTGGCATGACTGTTAGCCATCAGTTGCTCACCTGCATGTTTTTGGTTGTCTGGCATATGCATTAGTGCCTAAACGACATTGTAGAAAATTGGATGATAAAGTAGTAAAATGTATTTTTGTTGGGTACAGTTCTAAAAGAAAAGGCTATCGTTTGTATCATACAAAGACTAAATGCATTTTGGTTAGCCCTGATGTTGTTTTTGTGGAAGATGCTACTCAACCTTTACTTTCATGTACGAAGGAGACATCTGTTAGCTCCAAAGACATGTATGATACTTTGCTACCGCTCTTTACAGGTAGACAATCTTGTGCTGATCCTAATGAGGCAATGGAGTTCTTAGATTCCTTTCAAAAAGCTCTTACAAGTTCATTTCAATTACAATCTACCCCCAAAAATGAGCTCTCTAGCTCCTTTTATAGTTTTTGACCAGCTTTGGCCCTGTCCAGACCTAGTGTCCGGCCTAGTTAAAAATTAGGTTCCAGGGCTTATTTGAGGGCTCAAACGAGATCTAAAAAATACGAAAATTGGCAGGTAGATACTTCTAAAGCTCCTCAAGCTCAAGGACTCCTTGGCTTGCAAAAAATGGAGCTACAAAAATATGAAATGGTATTTACAATGGTGTTTAGTGATTAAAATCACTATTTGTGTAGGGATTTTCTCTGTTGATTTGTCATACACCTCTTTGAGCTCCCTACTTGCTCTTTCTTCTTGTGTGCTCAACTCCTTGATATCTGAAAAATTTAGATGGCCTACTTGCCAGATCTTCTTTGACTGCCATGTCTACTTGTGTTGTCCCTTCGCTCTGACTCTCTTCGTCTTGTGGCTCCTTCGGTTACAATATTATCGTGAGGTGAGTAATGGGTTAGTGGTCAGTGAGTGCACGACGATCGTGTGTGTAGTTAATGCCTGATAGTCCTAGGGGCTAGATGGAACGATGCACTGTCTGACTAATGCTGTTAGTAAGTGGAGATGAATTCACAAATTGGGGTCGGGGGGTTTATTACAAGTCTTAGGTTGCCAAACACCATGGATGGCTTTTGATCTTGGTTTTGTGGAGACTCGAGAGGATTGCATGAGCAATTCTGCTGGGAGTTGTTGTGTCTTTGGGACCCATTTACGAGTGAGTCTGTGCGTGCTTCCATGTGGCAGTGGATGATGTGAATTGTCTGGGACTAGTTGAGCCCGCAAACAAGCCTTAGGCACCCAAATTTGTCTTGATTGTGGGTCAGCCTTCATCGACTTCTTGGGTACCCAAATAGACTTCACTATCTCAGCAGAGGTTTTAGGAGTCCTCTTATTAGTATCAAGTCCTTGATCACTAATAGGAAGTTGAGACCGTTGTTGCGACTTGCTTCCAGTCGGCAGCTCGTCTTTTCGCACCCACATTTGTTTCATTTGCTGAGTTGTTCTGCTTCGCGCGTTCTTTTGGTCTCTCACTTGGAGAGTCTTCAGTGATTGATCTGCCCTTAGTTGCTGCCTCCTTCTAGCCTGTGGAAAAGAAGGGAGTTCCATGGTTGTTCTGACTCCTTTTTTGAGATCTTCATTCTTCTGCATCACATAGCCTTGGACAAGAACAGCATGGTCAACTTCATGTGTACCCCTGGAGGGACCAGGAGTCCGTGCCTTTTCTAGTTCCTTGAGTGCTCCATTATTTAACTCAACTGTAATTCTAGTCTGATTCACCCATACCTGAAGAAGTCCACTTCTTAGGTTTAAGTTGACTGCTTGGTCATAGATCCAGTCTTGGCCCAAGACGAGAGGCTCAGTGAGGTCTTCATCTTGGCATACTAGTACTTTGACTGTTATTGCCTCGTCATGAATATAGAGGGGAAGTTCCACCTCGCCCATGCAAGGGGTTTCCACACCTCCCAATCCTATGAGATATGCTTCTATAGGATTGACAGTTAATTTCAACTCTTGACAGTAAGACAATTTAACAGCACTAGTGGCTGCACCTGAGTCAATCAAGGCCCTTACAGTCCTTGCACTCTTTCCTTGTCCTATATCTAAGGTTATGAAAGGACGTCGATCAGTTATCTTATGTGAGCTAACACCTGAAACTTCACACATAGCCACTTCATACCCTGGATCTTCATATGCATCTTGCCTAGGGTGCTCTCTACCTTGTCTTCTTAATTTCATTCTCCGTATGCGCTCTAAGGCTTCGGCTTGAGCTTCTTCTCGAATTCGCTTTTCTTCCTCTTTGCGTTTCTTAGCAATATTGAGTCGACCTAGCATTTCCTCTGTGAGAGGTTCCTGATACAACTTGACTCTGCATCCGCTAATGTAACTTGGGAGAACATCGCCTTCTAATGTGGCTAGTTGCACTGCTCCACTTGTTGAGATTCTATTAATGATCATGGGTCCGTAGCCTCGCTTCTCTAATTTTCTCGCATGTTGTTTCAAAGTGTATACTAGTACTAGGTCTCCTGCCTTCAAACCTTTATCCTTAACGTGGGCATCAAAGTAGGCCTTCTGTCGTTTCTTAGCTGCATATATCCCTGCAGCTGCTCTCAGTCTTGTTTCTCCTAATCGCTCAAGGTCAAACAGTCTAGAGGAGAGTTCATGACCCGTTCATTCATGCTCTTGTGCTACTTTCAATGTAGGTATTAAGAAGTCCAACGGTAGCACTGCATTTTGGCCGAATACCATCTGAAAGGGGGTGGCTTGGAGTACCGTTTTGTAGGCGACTCGGTATGCCCAAACAGCATGGTGTAGCTGTTTGTCCCAATCAGAGCGTTTATTATTCACGAGCTTGGTCAACACATTGCACAGAATCTTGTTTGTGCTTTCGGCTTGCCCATTAGCTTGTGGGTGGTAGGGGGCAGACTTCTTATGAACTACCAAGAATTCTTGGAGCAGATTTTCAATTACTTCATTCAAGAAGTGAGTGCCTCTATCACTTACTAACTCTATAGGTAGCCCGTATCTTGTGAACACATTCTCAAATAAGAACCTAGCGGTCGTCTGAGCATCATTCTTAGTTGTAGCTTTTACCTCTACCCATTTTGTTAGATAGTCTGTGGCAACAATGATATACTCAGCATGTGAGCCTTTATCCGGGGGATTAATAGGACCTACGAAGTCTATTCCCCACTTAGAGAATGCACGTCCACCCATCATAGGTTTCAATGGCATCTCATCTTTACGTATAGGATACTGCGTTCTCTGACAGACATCACATCGTTTCACATAGGTATGTGCATCCATGTGAAGGGTCGGCCACCAGAAGCCCGCAAATAGTATTGCCTTGATCACCCGATCCGGTCCAAAGTGTCCTCCTGCTGCACCTTGATGAGCAGTTTCCAAGATCTGGAGATACTCATTTTCATGGACACATAGTCTCAGGTAACCATCTTTACCACGCTTGTATAGATTATCACCAATGAGTGAGTAATCCTGGGCTTCTTGTTCTAAACTCCTTTTTCTAACTAGGGTCATGTCTGGAGGGAATGTTTTCGTCCTCAGGAAGGATACTAGTGGTTCACTCCAATCTGGCACTATGGACACTTGATAAAGAGTGGCATGTTCCACAGGTGGTTTAGTGCAACAGATTGGGCATTCCTTGCACAACTTTTGGACATCAGCCTCCATAGTCGGCCAATGCACTCCGAGTCTCCTTAATGTTTGTAGGGTTCGTTGCCTTGAATAGTGTTGCTCTAATGCACCTACATGTGCTAATTGCAACCACTTAGCGTACTCGTCCTCTTCTACACAACACGCCAAGATTCCTTGATCTGTGTGCTTGTACATACTTCCTGCCATGATGTGGTACTTTTGGGCTTTCACTACCTCTCTATTTTGTGTGTTTACTACTGGATGGTTAGGCCCGTATGTCAATACTGGCACTAGTGGCTTAGCCCACTGTGGCACCACTTCCAAATTAAACAAGTAAGCATCAGGAAGGTCATCTGACACTCCTTGTGGGGCTTCTCCCGATGTGATTCTAGAGAGATGATCCGCTCTCAAATGGGTCCTACCTTTCCTTACCACAACCTCGAAGTCATATTCCATAAGCAAGAGAAACCATCTTACTAATCTTCCTGTATTGCATGGCTTATTCACGAGATATAACAATGCTTGGTGGTCAGTAAAAAATTTAAACTTATTTGCAAGCAAATAATGTCTAAACTTTTTAACTGCATACACCATGCCTAATCCTTCTCGTTCTGTAGTGGCATAATTTCGTTCAGCAGCATTCAATTGTCTACTAGCATAGGCAATTGGAAGATCCATATTACCTTCACCGGTAGGCTGCGCGAGTACACACCCAATAGCATAATTGGAAGCATCCACATGAACATGGAATGGCTTGTTCCAATCTGGTGTGGTCAAGATTGGTGCTGAACATAATCTTTGTTTAAGCTCTTGGAAGGAATTCTCACATTCGTCAGTCCATTCAAAGTTAGTCAAAAGTCCATACAGAGGCTTTGCAATGATGGCATACATGTGTATAAACCGTCAGTAATAACCACAATGTCCCATGAAAGCTTGTACTTCCTTGACATTCCTTGGCCTAGGTAGCTCTGCTATGGCTCTCACTTTCTCTTCATCAGTGGATATGCCATTCTTTGACACTATGTGTCCTAGAATCTTGCCTTGCCTGACCATAAAGACGCACTTTTCTGGGTTCAGGCAGACTTGATATTCTCTACATTTGTCAAAGATTTGTCTGAGTTCCGGAATATGGGTGTGCCTAATGTTGGAATGAGCACAAAGATCATCAACATAGACTTCTAAGTTCTTCCTCAGGAACTCTTTAAATACATGGCACATCAGTCTTTGAAAGGTAGCAGGTGCATTAGTAAGCCCGAATGGCATTACCCGAAAGGCAAATATGCCCCACTCCGTGGCAAAAGCCATCTTATGTTGATCCTCTGGAGCAATGACTACTTGATTGTAGCTCGAAAATCCATCAAGGAAGCTGTACACTTCCTTGCCTGCTACTCTTTCTAAGAGATGCTCTGTGATAGGAAGCGGATAGTTATCTCGAATTGTGGCTGCATTGACCTTCTTTAAGTTAATGCATACACGCAACTTTCCATTTTTCTTGGGCACCACTACGATGGGGGATACCCACTCAGTGTGCTCAATTTCGTAGATGAATCCAGCTTCAACCAGTCTATCTATCTCCTCCTTGATCTTAGCAGCGTAATTATCGTTATATGTATATGGCTTTTGCTTAGAGGGTTTGGCATCTAAGGTCATGGGGATGGTGTGTGAGCATATGTCAGGGTCAACGCCCTTCAAATCCTTGTAACTCCAAGCAAAAACATCTCTGTATTCTCTTAGCAAGGCTATTAATTCTTGCTCTTCTCCTTCCATCAGGTCATGTCCTATGTACGTGCATCTCTCTTCTCCTTCTTCTAAGGCCACAACTATCTTCTTGGTGGTTTCTTTGTTATCATAGGCCTCCCCTGATTGTGCCTCTCGTTTAGGCATTCTGATCATGACTCTTCTGTCATCTATCTCATACTTTTTAAAGTTTTCCGGGACTTCAAACAGAGATTCTTCCGCTTCTGGTGTGACTGCTCTCTTCTTTCTTTTCTTCCCTTCTTCCCTCGGAGTCACTTGTGTGGCTAGCCTTACATCATTTGTAAGCTCTCCGTGCCTTTGGGGTTGGAATTCCACTTCATAGAAGTATTCTTCATCTGATGCAAAGGGTGGGTCCATAATGATTGACTCGAGATCAGAGTCACTTGCATCCTCAAATGCATCAGGGCTAGGTTCGCACTCTTCCAACACTGCCTCTCCCATAATTGGCTCTATGGAGAAGACTGAAATGTCATAGCCATCCTCGTCACAGTGAGGTGTCCATTGTTCTTCATTGATGGCTACATCCATTGTTGCTAGGATTTCTGCCCAGCCGTGGGGTTCAAATTCTTCGTCAGGAAAGACTACAGGTGCATAGGCTGGGTCTTAAATTGATCTATGTGTTTCTTGTGCACCTACCTCTCTGGTTTTCTCTCTCTTCTCTTCTTCTACTGCTACTTTGCACATCCATAAGTGGGTGTCTTCATGCATCCATGAGGATCCTGATCCTATGGAATGCACCGATTCTGTATCATCTTTGGCTCTATGGATGGGATTCCATTGGATGGGGGGGACATCTCTATGAGAGTAATCTTTAAGATTCACTTTAGTCGTAACACCTAAGTGTTGCAGGTACAAAGAATTGGTTCCCCAATCCTGTACCACTTGCAACTGTCACATAAATGGTCTTCCCAAGATCATTTCATAGGCATGATTTTTGCTAAAGTCACATATAGCAAATGTATGCTCGAACTCGACACCACAGGTGGTGAGAGTTATCCCTTCTAGCAATCCTAAGGGCCTTTCAATATGACCATCGGCCATCTGCAATTTCATTCTCGTCGGCCTGAGTGCTGGCTTGCCCCAACGCTTCCATAGGGAAGTGGTAGCAATTGCAACACCTGCGCCTGAGTCCAAAATTGCCTTGGTGGTGTACCCCTCATAGGTAATGGGAAGATAGGTGTTCCCTTCTTCACCTTCACACATGTCTCCTATCTTATCCAAGGGTATCTCTGGCACTGTTCTATGGGATCCTACCTGGGAACGCGGTTTAGCTATCTCTGGCACTTGTTTGGCTACATGTTTCCATAATTCTGGCCTTACTTTGAGTAGCTCTTCTAAGGTGAGGTTGCACTGAACCTTAGTGTTTTTCACTACCTCTGTGTTCTTAGGTATGACTGAGTCCTCATTTCATACCATGACCGTGGGTGCTCTCATACAAGTAGACTTAGTTTCCCATGGGCCTGTGAAGTGAGGTAATTCTTGGAGAGAGTTAGACTCAAAGTCTAATCTTTCCTGAGATTGGGTGCTCTCCTGCTCCTCATAAATGGATGGGATGTCTTGTGGGAATTGGTCATGTGCATCATCCACCAGTTCAATTGGAGGAGGTACTTCACTTTCTTTAGCCCATTTGTCTTCTTGAATCTCTCGTAGGAATTCTGGTGTGAATCGATTCATAGAAGATGAGGTGTCCGGCTCCGTAGAGTTAGGCACATAGGCTTCAGGCACATAGGCTTCCTGGGCAGGAATGCTTACTCTTTCACTTGCCTTGTCCTTGTGTTGAGAGACGGGTTCCTTTTCTGATTGTGCAATCAGCTTCTCTATTCTTTCTAACAGTCCATCAAAGTGCAACTGTGTCTTCGCTGAACTAGAGATGTTAAATAGGCGACTGGCCTCAAACATGGTCTGAGCCAATTCCACCATTTTGGCACAAATTTTAGTTCGTTCAAGCTCTAATTCTGCTCTAGGATAGCACTTTTCATGGTCAGTCACGTTTGGCCCTTCTTGGATCCTGGCCTAATATGCTTTAAGCATCATGTTTAGGTCCTCGGGAGTGGGATCTGCTAGGACTGATCCTACTCTAGGGGGTGGTGGAATTGTATGAGGTGGGTTCGAAGGTGGCGGGTCGGATGGTGATGGGAATGGTGGTGGTGGGGTAGTGTGAGAGGGAGGTTGAGATGTGAGTTCAGTTATCTTGGCTTTGGTTTCTCTTATGCTTGCCTCAAGTTCACTCATCTTTTTAGCCCATTGTCTTTTCATTCTTTCCCGACTATCCTTCCAAGCTCTAGTCCTTTTCTTGGTTATGCTCTCGGTTTCACTAACATCTGGGCTCTTGTCCTGGCCTACGCATGGGTTCTGCTGTAAGGCTTGGGCTCTCGTGACCACTTGTATTGGTGCAGTGGAAGTGACACTTCTTGTGGAATCTACCACTAACCCGACAACATTGATGGGAGTGATTTTTGGCATGTTATTAGGATTCTTTGGGCAGTCTCGTAAGAGATGCTCCTTTCCACACTCTTGGCAAAAGCCCTGGATCGTCACTGATTGGGGTTGTGCGGGTGGAGGCAAGGGACAATCACGAATGAGATGATCTCCCTGACATCTGTAGCATGGTCCTCTAGGGAATGGAGGTCTTACTTGCCTAGGTTGAGGTCTAGGGTTGGGGTTTGCATACATAACATTTGTGTACTCTGGCTCCCAACTAGGTTCATTTGGCTCTTCACTGTAATAGGACTCACCATGTTCAGGAGACTGCATGTAGTACGCATGGGGACTATCGACATGTGTAGAATCAAAGCTATGGTCACTCGGGTCACTTTCGGAAAGCAATGGTGTTACAGGGACTATAGCTCTATTCAGATTTTCTTCTGCTGCTGCATATTTCACTGGGATCACATTAGCTGGGGCAGGGGGTTGTTGTGCTAACACAGGCTGAGGCCTTTGTTGGTTTTGGTATGGTTGCTGATAAGGTTGTTGTGGCCTGCCATATGGCTGTGGAGGGTACAGGTTCTGGTATCGTCCCTGCTGAGGGTAGGGTTGTCTAACCGCCTGCTTGTTGTATGGGCAATCTTGCGCGGTGTGATTGGTGTACCTCCGTTCTATGGTGCAGTACTGGCTACTAGGATTCACTTGGGGTTGAGCCATGATGGGACACCCATTCGCCATATGGTCACCGCCGCAAGTATAACATCTTTTGACAGGGGCAAACCTTGGGATTTGCTTACTAGAGACACCTAGTTTTTGAGCTACTTTCTCTGCAAGTTCCTCAATTGATGTGGATTGCGTGGAAGAGAGGCTAGAGGAACTATCTGAATCTTTGTATATCTTGGAAAGCTCTAACTCCTCCCCTAGGTTATCCTCGATGTCAATGCACATGCGTACACACTCTTTTATGGTCCTAGGGTCCTTCAAGTACACATAAGATCTCAATTTGGTACTTAGCAATCCATCCAAGAATAAAGGCACTTGCTTAGCAGGTGTGGGGAGTTCCGAAACAGGACATCTTTCTAAGTATTGCCTAAATCTTCTTCCTACAACTGAGCCGTCGTGGCTGTCCATCGCGATTGACTGGTCAGTCGCGATTGACACGTGGTCCGAAAAGTCAATCAGTCGTGGTCAAACAGTCGTTGATTGTGTCGGTCGCGATTGACAGGTCAGTCGTGGCTGTCAATCGCGATTGACTAGTCAGTCGCGATTGACACGTGGCCGAATATTCAGTCAATCGTGGTCAAAGGGTCGTTGACTCTGTCGATCGTGATTGATGTGTCGATCGCGATTGACAGGTCGATCGCGAGGGTCTGTCCGTCGTGGTCAAACAATCGTTGACTGTGTCGGTCGCGATTGACAGAGCCGTCGTGGATTGTCAGTCGCGATTGATGAGTCAATCGCGATTGATGACTCGATCGCGATTGACACGTGTCACGCGTATGATCCGTCAGTCGTGGTCAATCGGTCGTTGACTGTGTCGGTCGCGATTGACACAGCCGTCATGGGCTGTCAGTCGCGATTGACGGGTCGATCGCGATTGACAGGTCTGTCCGTTGTGGTTTGTCGATCGCAATTGACAGAGCGATCGCGATTGACAGAAATCTGTGGAATTTCAAAAAACTAAACACATTTTTGGGAAGCTCTAGGCCTGTAGGTCATGGATATGCACTTTGTTTAGCAAATAGAGCAATTTTTCTGTCGGTCGCGATTGACAGAGGCCGGCGACACAGAGACAAGACCGTACAGTTCCGTACCTGCGCAGAGTGCTGGGGATGTTGATGATGGCAGTACCTGCAAGAAAGCTCAAAGAAACATACAAAATCACAGCACACAATATCGCTCTCTCGCTCTCTCTCACAAGTAGAATGAAGGAAATGATGTGGAGATGGTGATATGATCAAAACTGAAAATTTTCACGATGATGGAGATGGAGGTGGGAGATGGTGATGATGATGATGGTGATGAAGATGGTGAAGAAAAAAACAAGAAAATAGATGAAAGTGAAGAAAATACCTACAACTCCAACGCGTCAACTCTATGTCTTACCATCTCACGCTCGTCCTCAAAGCTCGATCCCCGGCAACGGCGCCAAAATTTGGTGTAGCTCTGTGATGAGTAGCACCTCCTTTAATGTCAATCCGGGAAGACGTGAGGATGGTATGAAGACCACGAGCAAGTGGAGGCACAAGTGCGTGAGTGAGAAGCACACAAACATGCACACACATACACACACACGCGCACACACGGCAAGACAAAGAGTGAGAAGCAATGGAGTTCTTAGATTCCTTTCAAAAAGCTCTTACAAGTTCATTTCAATTACAATCTACCCCCAAAAATGAGCTCTCTAGCTCCTTTTATAGTTTTTGACTAGCTTTGGTCCTGTCCAGACCTAGTGTCCGGCCTAGTTAAAAATTAGGTTCCAGGGCTTATTTGAGGGCTCAAAAGAGATCTAAAAAATACGAAAATTGGCAAGTAGATACTTCTAAAGCTCCTCAAGCTCAAGGACTCCTTGGCTTGCACAAAATGGAGCTACAAAAATATGAAATGGTATTTACAATGGTGTTTAGTGATTAAAATCACTATTTGTGTAGGGATTTTCTCTGTTGATTTGTCATACACCTCTTTGAGCTCCCTACTTGCTCTTTCTTCTTGTGTGCTCAACTCCTTGATATCTGAAAAATTTAGATGGCCTACTTGCCAGATCTTCTTTGACTGCCATGTCTGCTTGTGCTGTCCCTTCGCTCTGACTCTCTTCGTCTTGTGGCTCCTTCGGTTCCCTGATTGCTGCCAACAACATGCCTATCTGATTGCACATGGTTTTGAGAACATTCCAAGTGAAAGCACCTTGTATGTTAAGCATGCTAATGATGTGTTTCTGATTATTGTTGTGTATGTTGATGACATGCTACTCACTTGTCCTCATGAGAAGCATATTGCTGATTTTAAGGTTGATTTGCATGCCTCATTTGAGATGTCTAATTTGGGACATTTGCATCATTATTTGGGCATTCAATTTATGCAAGTTGATGTGGAATGGCTTTGTATCAAACAAAAGAGACTGACACATTATTGCAAGGTTTTGGCCTTGAAGATTGTAAGCCTGTTGCCACTCCTATGTAGACAGGTGTATGATTGAGTCTTCATGATGCTGGAGATGCATTTGATGCTATTCTCTATCAATAGTCTAGTGGATGCTTGATTTACTATGCATTACTTGACCCGATATTCAGTTTGCTATCTCAGAGATGAACAGGTTTATGCATTGCCTAGGTGTCAAGCATTGGTAGGCTGGTAAGCACATCTTTTGTTAGTTGAGTGGTACCTGGCTGCTTGGATTGTTTTATCCCCAAGGGGGATCACTACCGCCAGATTTGCATGCTTTTTTTGACTTTGAGTGGAATGGTTGCTATGACACTCGTGTGTCCACTAGTGGTTTTTGCTTCATGCTTGGTAGCTCATGCATATCTTGGCTGAGCAAGAAGCAGCCTATTGTGGCCACTTCGAGTTGTGAAGCTAAGTATAGAGCAGCTTTCATAACGATTGTTGAGTGTGTGTGGCTCAGATGCCTTATGGCTGATTTGCCTGTTGGTCACTCTTTTGCCACCACCATCTTCACTGACTGTCAGAGCGGATTGGTAGTTGTGAGGAACCCTATGTTTCATGCTCGGACTAAGCACATTGAGGTGCATTATCATTATTTCAGGGAGAGGTTCTCTACTAGAGAGATCAGCTTGGCATATGTGCCCACGCAGGAGAACATTGCAGAGCTTTTCACAAAGGCTCTACTTAGGGAGAATTCTGAAGCTTTTTGCAAAGCTTTGGGCTTACTTCCTTTTGTGGATTAATTCTGCATAGCTTGGCACTTCCTTATACGTGAGTGCCAGCTCCTTGTTCATCGCATCACTCATAGGGAGGATTTGTTGATGTATTTAGGTAGTGATGTGTGTGAACACACTAGGACTACAGGGGCACTTTTTTCCCTCTTTAGGAGTTTTTTTCCCCTGCTTGTATATACACATATATCCCTAACAAGTTACTTACCTTTGTACATTCTAGTGGTAATACATTCAGTATTCTGTGTTGTGCTCCAAGATTCCTCCTCTTCCTTGTGTTGTTCACGTGCTGCCGCAGACGTCTAACCCAATACACACTCCTGCATCTTTGCCTTGCGTCTTGACTTCCATTGGTTGTAATCCTTTTCCCTTTCATCTTGGTCATCATTTGTATCACTTATTGGATCTTGGACCTGTGTATCATGCTTGCTTCCTAATTGATGAGAATCAGAATCAAGATCATATGGTAGAGTTACCTTTTGTTTGTCTTCATCATACGAAGACTTGTGTTGTTCAAACAGAACATCTCTACTTGTAGTGAGTTGCTTGGTTGAAGGATTACAGAACCTGTAACCCATGTGAGTTGCGTCATAGCCAATAAACACTATCTTTGTTGCCCTTTCATCTAGCTTACCTCTTATTTGTGATGGTACATGAACATAAGCTAAACAACAAAACACCTTGCAATGTCCAAGACTAGGTTTTCTTCCATGCCATGTTTCATAAGGAGTCATACCTTGAAGTGATTTGGATGGTAGTCTATTGACAAGGTACACAACAATTGAAATAGCATTTGCCTGTAGATAATGTGGCAACCTCTTCTCCTCAAGCATTGTTGTGGCTAATCCGACAAATGTATTGTTTCTCCTCCCTACAATTCCATTCAATTGAGGAGAGTACCTAGTAGTAACTTAACTTTTGATACCTTTATCCTACAGGAACTCATCAAACTCTTTGGAAAAGTATTCTCCCCCTCCATCAGATCTGAGCTTCTTGAGTGATCTACCTGTATGATTCTCCACATGTGCTAAATACTTTTTGAAGCAATAAAACCATTCATTCTTACTCTTGATAAAGTATAGAATAGTCCACCTACTATGGTCATCAATAAGTGAGACATAATACCTTGATCCTACCAATGAAGGTTCTTGACTTGGTCCCCATACATGTGTATGTACTAAGTCCAATAAATTGTTGTGGATGTAGCCTTTGTGGTTGAAAGGTTGTCTTTGTGCCTTCCCAATATGACATGCATCACATCTGTTGATCATGTGTTGCTTTGATATGTTTGGCAGTCCTAGAACACTTTGATCCCTGCATATATCTTTCAAGGTTCTTTCATTCACATCAACAAGTCTCTTATGCCACACTTCAAGCTCACTTAGGGTTTGAGACCTGAAAGTGAATAGAGTGTTGGAGCAGAACAATCATCAATAGTGATTCTATGAAGATCAAATTGAGAAGATATGTGGAAGAATGAAGATTACTTTCAGAGGAAGAAAATAGAATCAGAAAGGTTTCTTTTGTATATTACTCTTGTAAATAGTTCAATGTATTTTGAAAAAGATGACGAGTTAGACTCGTATATATATCTACAGATACGTATTCATAGTAGGAGAGAGTGATATAGATCAGATAGAGAAGAATAGGTGAAGAGGTGATGAACATTGTATGTATCATCAACCATATGTATGAAAAGTAATGAAGAAGAAAAGGTTGTAGAATTCTGTGCGTCGATCTTCTCTCCCATTCTCCTTCTGTGTTTAATCTTTTGAGAAATCCTTTTGCACGTATCTAAGTCCATAGCTAATCTATCTATGGCTAGAATTTGAGAGATTAATTTCAATCAGGCTGTGAGAATTTTGATTAGGAACATTCATATGTAAGAATGTTCTAAGAGTCGAAAAATCTGGCGCACATTTCATCTTCAAAGAAATGGTCAGTGCTCAGTCTACAGTGTAAAGTTTTACACAAGTGAGGGCTCAAAATCTAAGTTGGAAGGTAAGCTATCTATGGCTAGAAGATCTTGATCAAACGGGTTCAGAGTTGAGAGAACCAGTGCTAAGAAGTTGCAGGTGTCAAAGTCGCCATTGCAGAGAAGCACTTTCAGACATAGGTAAAGTGTTTCACACATTTCTCAGTGTGTACTTAATCTTTTTGAGAGATTTAACTTGGCAAAGTTGCGCAACCTTAAGGCGAAGTGTTGTGCAAAGTTTTATCAAAAACTTTACAGGATTGATTAGTCAATGAGTGACTAATCTGCAGCAGACTTTTCTGAAGAAACTGAATTTTTCAGAATAATCAATTTTCTGATAATTTGGTGAAGATTCTCTAAATTAGGTGGAGTCTAAAGTTGATCTTGATATAGAGGTGATCTAAATTCAAGGTCAACTTGTTCTTTTGGAGATTAACACTCTCCATCAGTGGTATCAGAGCAGGTTGTGTCAAAATTGAAGTGGAAAAGACTCCGACTATTGCAGAAGTACAAATCTTTACATCTTGAAGGTGCAGAAGGATAAAGGTTGAAGAAAACTTGAAGGAAGACATACAAAGAGCATCAAAAGGATCAGAAGGAGCAACATTCGAAGTAAAGGTACATTTATTATCTGTAAAGGTTAAAGATTTGAAGCTACAGGTGAAGTAAAGATGGGAGATAGTCTCCAAATTGAAAAGTTGGATAGAGAGAACTATCCTGCATGGTCTATGAGGATGGAAGCTCACCTTATGAGCAAAGATCTGATAGGATACATCACAGGAGATGAAGAAAAGCCAGAATTCAGAGATCCTAGTGTTCCAACTAGGGAGGAGCTTGCAGATTTGAAGAATTGGATGAAGAAGGATGCTCAAGCAAGAAGCATCATTTACATGGCAGTCAATGACTATTTGCTTCCTCACATTAGAGGACTTGAGAGTGCTTGTGACATTTGGAATGCTTTGGAAGAGCATTTCCAAAATACAACCAAATCAAGGAAGGCTTCACTATGGGCAGAGTTTACTACCTTCAAGAAGAAGGCCTCACAATCAATTTCTGATTATGTGACAAAGATGAAGGACATTGCAGATTCTTTAGGTGCAGTTGATGAAGATATTGAAGAAGACAAATTGGTAAGACAAATACTCACAGGGCTAAGAGGAGATGAGAAATGGAAGCCTTTCATTTTATCTACAGAACTTTCATTAGATCATTTTACTCCTGATTTGAATCAATTGTTAGGTCATATGCTAACTTTTGAGAATGATATCAAAGGAGATGTTGATAAGAGTGCAGGTCATGCAATGTACTCTAAAGACAAGAAGAAAGCCAACAAAGGGAAGCAACAATCAGGTGAAGAAGAAGGTACATCAAACCAAGCAAACTTCATAAGAGGAAGAGGAAATGGCAGAAGTAGAGGAAGAGGCAGAAACAACAAAGATAATGCAAGAGCTTGTTGGATATGTGGTAAGACCAATCATCTATCTCATGATTGTTGGCATAATAATCAAAACAATGGTAATTATCAGAACTTTAATCAAAGAGGAAGAGGAGGTAGATTTCAGAGAGGAAACTTCAGAGGTAGAGGTGGTAGGAATTCTTTTGGAAGAGGTGGTGGAAGAAGCTTCCAAAATCAATCCTATAATAACACCTACTACAACTATGCATCAGATCAGAAGGAGGATTCAACTCTCATTATGAATACATGTGAAACTTCACATGAGGACATGAGAGTGTTTTATATTGATTCAGGATGTAGTAATCATTTAAGTGGAAATATTGCTTTGATGACTGACCTAGATCATAATGCAATTAATCATACAGTTCAGACAGGTGATAATACAAAGCATAAGGTAAAATCAATTGGTTCAGTCAAGGCTAAGGATGGGAGCACTCTTCTGAGTAAGGTACTTTATGTTCCCACAATTCCAAAGAATTTGATCAGTGTAGGTCAAATTGTGGAAAAAGGTTATGAGGTAAGGTTTACCAATGATGGAGTTTATGTGGAAGACCCTAGTCAAGGGTATAAACAAGTTATTGCAGGAAAGAAAGAAGGAAGGCTTTTCACATTGAAGGTACAAGGAAATGTTGGACATGCTATGTTCACATATGGAGAGCAGAAGGTGTCAGAATTGGATCTTTGGCACAAAAGACTTGGACACTTTAATGAAAGAGGTATCAAAGAAATGATTAACAATGATTCAGTGCTTGGAATGCCTAACATTGCAGGTCAACACATGACATACAGATGTGAGGCATGTCAATTAGGTAAGGCTCATAAGCAATCCTATTCCAAGCATGGGTTTATGTATTCAGAAAGACTTGAATTGGTGCATACAGATGTGTGGGGTCCTTCAAAGGACTTTAGTATAAATGGTTCAAGATATTATGTCATATATGTTGATGATGCTACCAGGTGGATCACAATTTATGTGATTAAGGAAAAGTCAGAAGTGTTTAATACATTTAAACACTATCATGCATATGCAGAAAGGATTACAGGTCAACAATTGAAGAGACTAAGGTCAGATGGAGGGGGAGAGTATTTTTCAAATGAGTTCAATGATTATTTGTGGAATGCAGGTATAAAGAGAGAAGTTACTTGCAGGTATTCTCCTCAACAAAATGGGGTAGCAGAAAGAAGAAATAGGACTCTTGTTGAGTTTGCAAGGTCCATGATGAAAGAGAAGAATTGCCCAAATTATTTGTGGGCTGAGGCTGTTAATACAGCTACATATTTGGTTAATAGATTGCCTTGTAAAGCTTTGCAGGGTATGACACCATATGAAGCTTGGTGGGGTAAGAAACCTACCTTGGATCATTGCAGAATATTTGGATGCTTGGCATATGCATATGTGCCATCTCAATTGAGGCATAAGTTGGAGCCTAAGGCAGAAAAGTATGTATTCATTGGCTATGATGATAAGCAAATGGGATACAGGTTGTGGAGTCCATCCACAAAGCAATTTATTGTATCCAAGGATGTTACATTTGATGAGCAAGGTACTTGGTATGAAGGTAAATATAATGTACATGCAGATGATGAAGAAGTAGTGGAACAAAGGAAAGGTAAAGCAAAGATTCAGTTACTTGATGAAAGTGAGAGTAATGAAGTACAGATTGAAGTTGAAGAGAGGCCAAGGTTTGATCCAGAATGTGATGAACCAGAAACTTCAAGAAGTGCAGAAGTTAGGAGGTCATCTAGGCACAAATGGCAACCTACAAGGTATAGCTATGATACTTCATTCTTGACTACTAAAGATTATGCTTATTTGGTAAAAGCAGATGAAGACCCTTCTACATATGAAGAGGCCAAAGGAAAGAAGAATTGGGAAGATGCTATGCAAGAGGAGTACGATGCATTAATAGAGAATCAGACTTGGGATTTGGTTCCTAAACCTAATAGTCAGAAGATCATTGGATGTAAGTGGGTTTACAAGACTAAAAGATTTGCAGATGGAAGTGTGTCTAGGTACAAAGCTAGACTTGTTGTGAAAGGGTATGCACAGACATATGGAGTGGATTATGATGAGACTTATAGTCCTGTGGCAAAGATGACAACCATCAGGACACTCATAGCAATTGCTGCTTGTAAAGGTTGGAAGTTGTCTCAATTAGATGTTAAAAATGCCTTCTTGAATGGTTACATTTCAGATGAAGTCTACATGGAGCAACCAGATGGGTTCAAAGATCAAGTGAGTCCAAATTATGTATGTAAGCTCAAGAGAGCTTTGTATGGATTGAAGCAAGCCCCAAGGGCTTGGAATTATAGGCTTGTAAAATTCTTGAATGATCTTGGATTTCAAGCATCAAAGGCAGATAGTAGCTTGCTAGTCAAAGCAAGTGAAGATGGGTTCATTTATGTGTGTATTTATGTTGATGACATAATACTTACAGGAACAGATGATAAGGGGATACAAATGATCAAGAAGCAGATGGAGAAAGAGTTCAAAATCAGTGATTTAGGGAACCTATCATTCTTCTTGGGAATGGAGATTTCTTATACTCAACATGGAGTATATGTGACTCAAGAAAGGTATCTTAAAAATTTGCTAACCAAGTTTAAAATGGAAGATTGCAGGGTTGCACCTACACCTTTGGAAGTGAACCATAAATTGTCTAGGTTTGGAGGAGAAGAGTTCAGAGATATGAAACTCTATCAAAGTTTGGTTGGTAGCTTGATTTATGCTACATTGACAAGGCCTGACTTGTCATATGCAGTTGGTGTGCTTTCACAGTTCATGCATTGTCCTAGAAAGGAACATTGGATTGCAGGACAAAGAGTACTTAGGTACATCAAGGGTACACTCAAAGAAGGGTTGTACTATGGGTTTACTTCAGATACAAGAATCAAGATATATAGTGATGCAGATTGGGCAGGTAATGTGGATGATAGAAGATCAACACATGGATACTTATGCTATGTAGGAGACAAATTGATTTCATGGTGTTCCAAGAAGCAACATACAGTTGCTTTGTCATCTACAGAGGCAGAATATAAAGGTATGGTGGAAGCTGCAAAGGAGGTAATATGGCTAAAGACACTTTTGAAAGTTTTTTATGTGATTCAGAGTACTCCTATTATTTGTGGAGACAATATGAGTTCATTATACTTGGCAGCTAATCCTGTATTTCATGCTAGAACTAAGCATATTGAAATACAGTATCATTTTCTGAGAGAGAAGGTCATTGAGAAGGAAATTGAAGTCATACACACCCCTACAAAAGATCAACTTACAGATATGATGACTAAAAGTTTGGATGGACCTAAATTGCAGAGGTTTAAAGATATGGCAGGAATAAAGAAGATGCAGGTAATCACAATTGAAGATTGAGGGGGAGCTGTTGGAGCAGAACAATCATCAATAGTGATTATATGAAGATCAAATTGAGAAGATATGTGGAAGAATGAAGATTACTTTCAGAGGAAGAAAATAGAATCAGAAAGGTTTCTTTTGTATATTACTCTTGTAAATAGTTCAATGTATTTTGAAAAAGATGACGAGTTAGACTCGTATATATATCTACAGATACGTATTCATAGTAGGAGAGAGTGATATAGATCAGATAGAGAAGAATAGGTGAAGAGGTGATGAACATTGTATGTATCATCAACCATATGTATGAAAAGTAATGAAGAAGAAAAGGTTGTAGAATTCTGTGCGTCGATCTTCTCTCCCATTCTCCTTCTGTGTTTAATCTTTTGAGAAATCCTTTTGCACGTATCTAAGTCCATAGCTAATCTATCTATGGCTAGAATTTGAGAGATTAATTTCAATCAGGCTGTGAGAATTTTGATTAGGAACATTCATATGTAAGAATGTTCTAAGAGTCGAAAAATCTGGCGCACATTTCATCTTCAAAGAAATGGTCAGTGCTCAGTCTACAGTGTAAAGTTTTACACAAGTGAGGGCTCAAAATCTAAGTTGGAAGGTAAGCTATCTATGGCTAGAAGATCTTGATCAAACGGGTTCAGAGTTGAGAGAACCAGTGCTAAGAAGTTGCAGGTGTCAAAGTCGCCATTGCAGAGAAGCACTTTCAGACATAGGTAAAGTGTTTCACACATTTCTCAGTGTGTACTTAATCTTTTTGAGAGATTTAACTTGGCAAAGTTGCGCAACCTTAAGGCGAAGTGTTGTGCAAAGTTTTATCAAAAACTTTACAGGATTGATTAGTCAATGAGTGACTAATCTGCAGCAGACTTTTCTGAAGAAACTGAATTTTTCAGAATAATCAATTTTCTGATAATTTGGTGAAGATTCTCTAAATTAGGTGGAGTCTAAAGTTGATCTTGATATAGAGGTGATCTAAATTCAAGGTCAACTTGTTCTTTTGGAGATTAACACTCTCCATCATAGAGCTATGTTCCTGGTTTCTCCTACTTCAAAAGTAAAGGGCCTACCATGCATCTCACCTCTCCCTATCTTCTTGAAGCTTTTACATGGATCTTCCGCAAAAGCTCCATGTTGGGTGAACCTAACTTGCAAGACTTTTTCAACTATTTGGCCTACACTTAGTAGGTTTTTAGTGATAGTGGATACATAGAGAACCTTACTCAGAATGTTTGTCCTATGATTGGAAGCTTTGAAATTACCAATGTTCTCCACATTGTGCTTTGTGTCATCCCCTATTTGAACTTCATGTCTATGCTTTGGACTTTCAAATCAGATAGAAGAGCAATGTTGCTTGCTACATTATTTGAACCTCCTCAATCTATATAAAAGAAATGATCATCTCCTTTACCTTCTTTGTGGCTTAGATTCATTAGAAGCAATGAGTCTTCATGTGCTTGATCTTCTGAATAATTGTTGAAGTCCCTTCTATTATGGCCTCTATTGTTGACCTCTACCTCTATTTGTTGATTCAAATAGATCCAATCCTACATACTTGGACAATTAGCTATTCACTTCTATGAACACACAAGAAGTCACATATGAATACCCACTTGTAAAAGTTTGGTTTTACTCATCGTAAAAGTGCATATGTAAAAAGGTAACTTACATTCACATTGAGTTTGGAGGATCAATTACAAGATTTTTGGTGGAGAATTGATGAGAAAAGAAGTCCTAAAATTTAGCTACACTTTTTGGTAGAGTTTGAAATTCAAAAGTTGAAAATCAGCTCTAACTTCAGCTATAAAAGTGACTCAAAAAGTCACATGAAATAGAGCCTGATTTGGAAGAGGAGGGGTTCTACTTGGGTATTGATCTCATAATAAAGATCTACCATTACCCTCATATTGTGCAATCATTCATTGTCAATATTATTGTACTTTATGTGCATTAATACATACATGTTGATCATGTTCTCTTGTCTCTACTCTGTCAAGTTCTACTCAGAATGGTGAATTTCTCAGAGCTATTTCTCAGCCTGTGATTAATTATTTTGAGTGATTTAAATTGCTATAGCTTCATTAGACAGTCTAGTTATATGTTACAAATTTTCATCTTGATTACTTCAACCATTTTCAAGAAATATGCAAATTATTGCTCTCTAGTTTGCTATCTTCTCAGCTCCTAAAAAGTTGGGATACACCCTAGAATTGCGAAAGATCATCCTCGTTGCCTAGTTGACCATTTTGCATGAAATAAATTGTGAAAGTTAGCTATCTAAGATAATTAGATACTCCCAAAAGGATTTTGTCCAATTGTTAGTAGAGAAAGAGAACTATATATTTCTCTGAGCACGTATAGAGACCAAAATAGAATGTTTTTGGTTCAAGGTCAATCTCATTGTTATCTATTTTGATCCAATGATTTGAGAATCATCTTCCAAAGCACTTAGGTGATTAGTTGTACTTCATGGAAAGCTCAAGGAATCCACTTTGAACTCCTCAATGCAAATTTGGCTGGTGTGAACCAAGAATTTGCATCACCATCTTATCTCTGGAAGGTGTCCATCATCTCCTCCAACAGTGGTATCAAAGCAACATCAAGGTAAAATGGGAGATGGATTTCCATCATTGATTGATAAATTGGACAAGGTTAATATCCAACATGGTTCCCAAGGATGATGGCTTACCTCCAAGGAAGAAGCTTGTATGGATACATCTCTGGATATGAAGAAATGCCAACCTCTAGAAGCAAAAATAAACCTACAAAAGAGGAGCAAGAGAGACTAGTTGCATGGTGTGCAAAGAATGCTCTAGCCAGGTCTTACATACTCAATTCAATCTCTGATTTTTTGTTATCTCATATTAGGAATTGTAAGACCTCCCAAGAGACTTGGGATGTGTTATCTTCATACTTCTCCTCAAATACAAAGGCTAGAAAGGATGAGCTTTGTGTAGCTCAGTGATGAGTAGCACCTCCTTTAATGTCAATCCGGGAAGACGTGAGGATGGTATGAAGACCTCGAGCAAGTGGCGGCACAAGTGCGTGAGTGAGAAGCACACAAGCATGCATACACATACACACACACGCGCACACAAGGCAAGACAAAGAGTGAGAATCAATGGAGCTTTTAGATTACTTTCAAAATGCTCTTACAAGTTCGTTTCAATTACAATCTCACCTCAAAAATGAGCTCTCTAGCTCTTTTTATAGTTTTTGACTAGCTTTTGGCCCTGTCCAGACCTAGTGTCCGGCCTAGTTAAAAATTAGGTTCCAGGGCCAATTTGAGGGCTCAAACGGAGTCTAAAAAATACGAAAATTGATATGTAGGTACTTCTAAGGCTCCTCAAGCTCAAGGACTCCTTGGCTTGCACAAAATGGAGCTACAAAAATATGAAATGGTATTTACAATGATTGTTAGTGATAAGAATCACTGTTAAAAGATGTAGATTGGAAAAATTGAAGGGCCTATCTGCCAGATTTGCGTCGACTGCTTTGTCTACTTACTCCTTCACCTTGTTCTGACTCTCTCCGTTGGCTTCCTTGTCTCGTCAATCCTTGGGTTCCCTGGCTTCCTTGTCTAGTCAGTCCTTGGGTGCCCATACTGCTCTCAACACCCCCCCCTCTCTCGCGTCTGTCGTCCCTGACAGACCCTTGTTGCTGGGGGTGTTGGATGTAATATTCCACAACCTGAGTGGCAAGTTGATGTTCTTGTAAGCGTAGTCCCCTGGCCAAATCTGTCATCATACGATCCCAATCGATTGGTCCTGGAACGTCCGGATGTGGCAGACGTAACTGATCTGCATGGATCGCTTGTTCTACTGCGAATAGATGTAGCAAATGTGTGGGTCTGGGAATGAAAATTTCGGAATTGTATTCCCAGAAGCCCGTAGAGAACATTTCCTCAAATGTTTGCTTGAAGCATGCGGGCAAGTACTTGATTCGTGCATGCCAAGCAAAGATAACAGTGACCGAGGGGGTTTGGCTCATGTCGTAGACTAAATCCTTGTTGCCTTGAGCGAATCCAGGAGCGGAGATGTATGGAGCTTGGACATTCCGAAAGGTTTTGAAGACAATGGTCATGAGCTCAAATATCTTCGTACACATTTTCGCTGCTATATCAGGTACATTATTTAGGCGTGCAGACCAGTGCCGAATGGTTGATATCATGTAGGCTACGGTTGGAGGTCCTCGAGGTGGAGCAAAATACGGGTAGTTAACCCAAGCGGAGCACTCTTTATTGTTGCGTACCTTAATTGCAAATGCTTGCCAGGATCTGCGACGTACCACTGGACAATAGCATGGATTATACTTGATGTAGAGTGGCATGGTAGCCCAGGTACTCATCATCTCTGGGTAATCGGTGAGTAAACGTGCACGCCAATTAGGTTGGAAAATCGAGCCAGCACGTGCATCGGTCGGTAAATCCCCTATCTCAAATTGAGTAGCGAATGTGGGCTCCTTCCCTGTATGTCTTTTGACTTCTGCATTATAATCATGTAGTAAGACAAAATAAGGCATGTATTGTGATTCTGATGTTGTGATTAACCGTTGATGGGATAATTGTTGAAAGTAGGAAGACCGAAGGACCGTTTCTTCCAGATTCGTGAGAGATTGCATTTGCACGGCCACACGATCATCATGTGTCTTACCCACTTTCTCGACCCTTCTGACCCAATCTGGAACTTGAATTTCTAACGTGTCTTGTCCTTCTTCTGTAGTTCGACCACCAGGCGTCGGCATAGGCTCGTAGGGCTCTTCGTAGCTATCTTCGACGGGGATTTCCACTACTGTTTCAGGTTCTGGTTCTTCAATGGGCGAGGGTGGTCGTTCATATGGTAGGAGGCGTGCTTGGAGTTCTGCCACCTGTTTCCGAAGGGTCTCCATTTCTTCTGTAGATTGTTGCAAGATTACCGGCTCCTGTTGAGCAGGATGTACACTGGCTAACTGTTTCTTTAGATCGGCACATTCAGTCTCTAGTTTTTCATATGACTCCAGGAAATTTGCATGCTCCTCAAGTAGGATGCGGATGTCTTCTGATGGAACTGCTCTATATCGGGTAGGGCTAATGGTTGCTCCTACGGTTCCTTCCATAGCCGCTTCAAAGTTGTCTTGATTTTGTTGTTGAAGTCGTTTGTTCTCCTCTAGTGCTGCGGCCATATGCTTCCTTAATAGCCCAATGTTGCGTCTGAGTGTGGCATTAGATATCATTTGCGCTTGAAGCACTGTTTCTAGCTCCTTAACTGCTTGGTCATCTACAGTTGATGCCTTTGATTCCCATTCGGAGTGAGCCTGCTGTAGTGTGGTATGCTCGTCTAGGAGCGTCAGGTAGTCAGCCTCAATAGTGGTGACTCTAGCTTGGAGACGTTGAGATTCTGCCTGGAGGGTAGCATTGCGTTCTTCTAATTGATGGAAGTCTTGTTGTAGCTGATGTGCACACTGAAGTAATGTGTCGAACGTACTATTTACATTATGAGATGCGAGGGAAATAGTTTGAAATGCAGAGGAGGTGGGATTGGGTAGGGGTGTAGTGAATGCTGGGTGTGCCACTGATGTGAGTGGTGAGGTGGGGGGCAAGGGAGGGGAAGGTGGGGAAATCGTGGGGAGAGGTGCTGTGGTTGGTGAAATGTCCATTGGATCAGACAAGGTGGTGTGTGCAGGGGCTACCATATAGGTGGGTATGGTAGGTGAAGTGAGTGTGGTGTCCGTGTAAATTGATGTCGTTGCGAACATCGGAGGAAGGTGCCTTTGAAACATGGGAGAGCGGAAGAACTGCTCCACAAAGGACGGGTATTGTGGTGGTGAGGTCCGGTTGAAAGAGGTGTAGGGGCCAGCTGGGAAGTGAGGGTTATGGAATGGAGGTACTCGTATTGGGGGGTAGGTCGGGAAACACAGGGTTCCTTCCGTGGGTGCTGGGTTTCCAACTACGCTGGTAATTATGGGATGACCAGTCATGGGTTCAGCGGATAGATGGGACGAAGTGTACAAGGGATTGGTGACGAAGGAGAAGAGGGTGTCTTGTGAGGTGGGTTCTCGAAATGAGAATGATTTGAATGAGGATGGATTATAAGTGGAGGTAGAGGTGATGACTGTCGTTTCTTCCAAGGTGGGAGGTGGTGGCGGGGGCGGAGAAGGTGGTGATGGAGGATGCTGGGGTGAGATGGGTGATGTCTGAACGAAGGTTTCAGCGGAGAGGTCAGTGGTGGTTATGGGAGTGGCTGTGGTCTCAATGGGTACTTCCGGTTCTGTGACGGGTATCCTGATAGTCTTACCTGCTCGTGGTAATGTGTCCACTCTGCGTTTGTCATACCTTACGGACTGGCGGACTGCGGTGTGGACAGCCTCTGGAACTCCTAAGGAATCTGACACTAATTTGAGGGTGTCAATGAATTGTTGGTCCACTCCTTCATCTGATAGCATTTCTTGCATCAAAGCTTGACCTGAGACCAGAGAGAGCTGATGCCTTTCTTGTACTGCTTTGATAGTGTCGTATAGCCTTCGTAGTTGAGCTGTATATGCAGGTGCACCTACAAGTTCTGGCACTTCTTGTTGCTCCTCTTGTTGCTCTTGATCATACTCCTCCTCCTCATCCTCCTGTTCTTCATCTCCGTCGTCTTCTTCCTCCACTTCAACAGGTGTGACAGGTGCTTGGGAGGTTGTGGCCTGCGTTTGTACATTTTCCGCTTGTTGTGCCTCTTCTGTCTCCAGCTCTACATCTTGTAATAGTTGTTCGAAGTCTTCATTAGTGAGTTCGTCCAATGGTGCACCACTAGGAAATTCGAGATCCGTTGGGATGGGAGGAAATATCAAAGTGGAACCATCGGTGCTGCGTCTTGGAAGTCGGAGTGTGAATGGTCGGACTCTTCGGGGTGGAGGGGTGACTTCTGGTGTTAGGGTCGCTCCACGTGGCTGAGCACATGGGACTTGGACCGTGCCTCTCATCTTCTTAGAAGGGGGTCCAGTGGATGTCCTGCCTCGAAACTGCTCTACCCGATTCCACATCAGGGCTCGTTGGATTGGGATGTCATAGGCCAAACACCTATAGATGATTCTTGTCAGAGCACAGCAACCATATAAAACCTGTTTCCGCGGCCAGCGTTTGTGAGCTAAGTGTATCTGATCAATTATCCAGTGGGGTAGGTTGATGGTGAGGCTCTGTGTCTCTGCCAGATACAGGCTAAACCAAATCTTTTTGTGCGGCATGGTGAATCTATCCTGCGCTGGGAAAGCAAAGTGTTGCATGCACATGCGAAGGTGTATTGCAATATTAGGCGTCATGGATACCATGTCTTTGAGTTTGGTGAGACTTCGATTCTTCATGTAGTCCGGTACTAGGGTTTCCTTTTCTGTAGGAATATGCATGCCGCGCATATCCAGAGCTTCTCTCACCAAATTGTTTGATAGCCTAAACCTCTTGAGCTCATTCCCCTTTGTCAGAGATGGAATCACAAATGAGCTTGCACCTTTTGGGTTCGGATTTGGAGTCAAGGTGTTGATGAGATAGTAGCATCGCATGAAGTCAGGTTTTGGGAGTCGGGCACTGAAATAGGCACTCAATCCGGCTTTTTCCCATATCGGACGTAGACTTTCCGCATTTTGTAACTTCTCAAATTCTCTTGTAAAGAAATGGTATCTGCCTTGCTTTCCATTGTAGTCCAACTCTGATTCCCATAGATACGTTCCTTCCCCCAAAGGTCCTGCTACTTCGGTAAACCAATGTGAAGTCTTTCCTACGGGCATGGTGTGGCCACGCGGAGGGTCCGCAATAGGTATGATTTTGACGGCCTGCAACTCTTCTGGTCTTTCGACTGTCTCAGGCAAAACGGGTAAACTGTCCAAGTCCACCACTTGCGGGTTTGTTTCTGTGTGAGAGCTAGTTCCTGCGGCCTCCGCCATGTTGAAAATGTCGCAGCTGATTCTGTGAGAATATATGAATAAACGTTAACATTGCAATGGACACAAAAATGACATGGTGTCCCTTGTTACAATATTAACTTAAAGTTCTGGAGTGGTTAGGAGTTAATAAGTGCTCGGTGCTGGTGTGTGTAGTTAGGAGTTAGGTAGACCTAAGAACTAAGCGAAATGATGTGATAAGAGTGAAGCGGTTAGTAGGTGGTCATGGATTTACAATAGGGTCAGGGGGTTTGTTACAAGTCTTGGGCTGCCAAATGCAGTGGATGGGTTTTACTCGTGGTTCCGTGGAGATGCTCGAGAGCTTTCTAGGTGTGTCAGCTTTAACCTGAGGCCTTTTAGGGGCCCATTTACAACTGATTCTGTTCGTGTTCATGTGCCTTGGTGTTGAAAATGAGTGGATGTAGGCTGTGCGAGTGAATAGATCATGCTGTGTAGAGTGTGTTCTTGGTATAGCTATCTGAGCCCGCAAACAAGCCTTAGGCACCCAAATTTGTCTTGATTGTGGGCTAGCCTTCATCGACCTTTTGGGCACCCAAATAGATTTCACTTTAGCCGAAGAATTTCCGGAAAACCTCTTATTAGTGACGTGTCGATGGTTATTAATAAGAGGCTTCGCCCGTTCTGTTGGCGTGGTTGCAACCGGGTGTTCGCCTTTTCGCACCCACACTTGGTTCACTTGTTGGAACATTCTGCTGCGCCGGTTCTTTTGATGTCCGGCATAGGTAGTACTCTGCTTCTTTTGCCTTTGCTCCACCTTTGGTCGTTGCCTCCTTCTGGCCCTTGGAAAAGAAGGGAGTTCCGTTGCATCCCTGACTCCTTTTTTGCAAATATCATTCCTCTGCAACACAGGGTTTTGAACAAGAACAGCATGGTCATCTTCATGTGTACCCCTGGAGGGACCAGGAGTCCGTGCCTTTCCTAGTTCCTTGAGTGTTCCTTTATCCAACTCTATTGTAATTCGACTATGATTGACCCATACGTGAAGAAGTCCACTTCTTAGGTTTAAGTTGACTGCTTGGTCATAGATCCAGTCTTGACCCAAGACAAGAGGTTCAATGAGATCCTCATCTTGACACACTAGTGCTTTAACTGTCATTGCCTCATCATGAATGTAGAGGGGAAGTTCCACCTCGCCCATGCAAGGGGTTTCCACGCCTCCCAATCCTATG
Organism: Ceratopteris richardii; assembly: GCA_020310875.1. Taxonomy (NCBI): domain Eukaryota; kingdom Viridiplantae; phylum Streptophyta; class Polypodiopsida; order Polypodiales; family Pteridaceae; genus Ceratopteris; species Ceratopteris richardii. The sequence continues at coordinate 20,103,524 of CM035432.1, read as the reverse complement.
AGATATGCTTCCACAGGATTGACAGTTAACTGTAACTCTTGACAGTAAGACACTCTAACAGCACTAGTGGCGGCACCTGAGTCAATCAAGGCTGTTACAGTCCTTGCACTCTTTTCTTGTCCTATTTCTAGGGTTACGAAAGGACGTCGATCAGTTATCCTAGGTGAGCTGGTTCCTGCAACTTCACACATTGCCATATGATATCCTTGGTCTGCATAGTCATCTGTCCTAGGCTGCTCTCTACCTTGCCTTCGTAATTTCATCCTTCTGATGCGTTCTAAAGCTTCTGCTTGAGCTTCTTCTCTAATTCGCTTCTCTTCCTCTTTGCGTTTCTTAGCAGTGTTGAGTCGGCTGAGCATTTCCTCCGTGAGGGGTTCCTGATACAACTTGACTCTGCATCCGCTAATATAATTAGGGAGAACATCACCCTCTAACGTGGCTAATTGTACTGCTCCACTCGTGGAGATCCTATTGATGATCATAGGTCCGTAGCCTCTCTTTTCTAGCTTCCTCGCGTGTTGTTTTAGTGTATAGACTAAGACTAGATCTCCTGCTTTCAAACCCTTATTCTTTACGTGGGCATCAAAGTATGCCTTCTGTCTCTTCTTGGCAGCATATATGCCTGCAGCAGCTCTCAGTCTTGTTTCTCCTAATCGTTCAAGGTCAAAAATTCTAGAGGAGAGCTCATGACCTGTCCATTCGTGCTCTTGTGCTACTCTCAATGTAGGAATCAGGAAGTCCAAGGGTAGCACAGCGTTTTGGCCAAATACCATCTGAAAGGGGGTGGCTTGGAGTACCGTTTTGTAGGCAACTCGGTATGCCCAAACAGCATGGTGTAGCTGTTTGTCCCAATCAGAACGTTTAGTGTTCACTAATTTCGTCAGTACATTGCATAGAATCTTATTAGTGCTCTCAGCTTGTCCATTAGCTTGAGGGTGATAAGGGGCAGACTTCTTGTGTATTACCAAGAATTCTTGGAGTAGGTTTTCAATCACTTCGTTCAAGAAATGAGTGCCCCTATCACTTACAAGCTCTATAGGTAGCCCATATCTCGTGAATACATTCTCAAACAAGAATTTGGCAGTTGTTTGAGCATCGTTCTTGGTCGTAGCCTTTACCTCTACCCACTTGGTGAGATAATCTGTTGCCACAATGATGTATTCCGCATGAGAACCCTTAGCTGGGGGATTAATAGGACCCACGAAGTCTATTCCCCACTTAGAGAATGCACGTCCACCCATCATAGGTTTCAGTGGCATCTCATCTTTGCGTATAGGATACTGGGTCCTCTGACAGACATCACACCGTTTCACATAGGTATGTGCATCCATGTGAAGGGTAGGCCACCAGAAGCCTGCAAACAATATTGCCTTGATCACCCTATCTGGTCCAAAGTGTCCTCCTGCCACACCTTGGTGAGCAGTTTCCAAGATCTTAAGATATTCACTCTCATGGACACACAGTCTCAGGTAACCATCCTTACCGCGTTTGTATAGATTATCACCAACAAGTGAATAATCCTGGGCTTCTTGTTCCAAACTCCTTTTTCTAGCTAGAGTCATGTCTGGAGGGAATGTGTTTGTCCTCAAGAATGATACTAGGGGTTCACTCCAATCTGGCGCAATGGATACTTGATAGAGAGTGGCATGTTCCACAGGTGGTTTATTGCAACAGATTGGGCATTCCTTGCACAACTTTTGGACGTCCGCTTCCATAGTTGGCCAATGCACTCCGAATCTCTTTAGAGTCTGCAACGTTCGTTGCTTTGAATGGTGTTGCTCTAGTGCACCTACATGTGCTAGTTGCAACCATTTAGCGTACTCATCCTCTTCTACGCAACAAGCCAAGATCCCTTGATCTGTGTGCTTGTACATGCTTCCTGCCATGATGTGATATTTTTGGGCTTTTACTATCTCTCTATTCCGTGTGTTCACCACTGGATGATTAGGCCCGTATGTCAATACTGGTACTATTGGCTTGGCCCACTGCGGCACCACTTCCAAATTAAACAAGTAAGCATCAGGAAGGTCATCTGACACTCCTTGTGGGGCTTCTCCCGAGGTGAGCCTAGAGAGATGATCTGCTCTCAAGTGGGTTCTACCTTTTCTTACCACAACCTCAAAGTCATATTCCATTAGCAAGAGAAACCATCTTACTAATCTACCTGTATTGCATGGCTTGTTTACTAAGTACAACAATGCCTGATGGTCCGTAAAAAATTTAAACTTATTTGCAAGCAAATAATGTCTAAACTTTTTAACCGCATATACCATACCTAATCCTTCGCGCTCTGTAGTGGTGTAATTCCGTTCAGCCGCATTCAATTGTCTACTGGCATAGGCAATTGGAAGATCCATGTTACCTTCACCAGTAGGTTGTGTGAGCACACATCCAATGGCATAATTGGATGCATCCACATGAACATGGAATGGCTTATTCCAATCTGGTGTGGTCAAGATTGGTGCTGAACATAATCTTCGTTTAAGCTCTTGGAAGGAATTCTCACATTCATCCGTCCACTCAAAGTTAGTCAGAAGTCCGTACATGGGCTTTGCAATGACAGCATACATGTGTATAAATCGTCGATAATAACCGCAATGCCCCATGAAAGCTTGTACTTCCTTGACATTCTTTGGCCTAGGTAGCTCTGCTATGGCTCTCACTTTCTCCTCGTCAGTAGATATGCCATTCTTTGACACTATGTGTCCTAGAATCTTGCCTTGCCTGACCATAAAAACGCACTTCTCTGGGTTTAGGCAGACTTGATATTCTCTACATTTGTCAAAGATCTGTCTGAGTTCCGGGATATGAGTTTGTCTAACATTGGAATGAGCACAAAGATCATCAACATAGACTTCTAAACTCTTCCTCAGGAATTCCTTAAACACATGGCACATCAACCTCTGGAAGGTAGCTGGTGCATTGGTAAGCCCAAATGGCATTACTCTAAAAGCAAAAATGCCCCATTCTGTGGCAAAGGCTGTCTTATGCTGATCCTCTGGAGCTATGGCTACTTGATTGTAGCCCGAAAATCCATCAAGGAAGCTGTACACTTCCTTGCCTGCCACTCTTTCTAAGAGATGCTCTGTGATGGGAAGCGGATAGTTATCTCGAATTGTGGCGGCATTAACCTTTTTCAAGTTAATGCACACACGCAGCTTGCCATTCTTCTTGGGCACCACTACGATGGGGGATACCCATTCAGTGTGCTCAATTTCATAGATAAATCCAGCTTCAACCAGCCTATCTATCTCTTCTTTGATCTTCGCAGCGTAATTATCGTTATAAGTATAAGGCTTTTGCTTAGAGGGTTTGGCATCTGAAGTCATGGGAATGGTGTGTGAGCATATGTCAGGGTCAACACCTTTCAAATCCTTGTAACTCCAAGCGAATACATCTCTGTATTCTCTTAGCAAGGCAATCAACTCTTGCTCTTCTTCTTCTGTCAAGTCATGGCCTATATACGTGCATCTCTCCTCTCCTTCTTCTAGGGCCACTACTATTTTCTTGGTGGTTTCTTTGTTATCATAGGCCTCTCCTGATTGTGCCTCTCGTTTAGGCATTCTTATCATGACTCTCCTGTCATCTATCTCATACTTCTTAAAATTTTCTGGGACCTCAAACAAAGATTCTTCCTCTTCTGGTAAGACTTCTCTCTTCTTTCGTTTCTTTCCTTCTTCCTTAGGGGTCATATGCGTTGCTAATCTTACATCATTTGTAACCTCTCCATGCCTCTGGGGTTGAAATTCTATTTCATGGAAGTATTCTTCATCTGATGCAAATCGAGGGTCCATAATGATTGACTCTAGATTGGAGTCACTTGCATCCTCAAATGCATCAGGGCTCGGTTCGCATTCTTCTAACACTGCCTCTCCCATGATTGGCTCAATGGAGAAGACTGAAATATCATAGCCATCCTCATCACAGTGAGGTGTCCATTGTTCTTCATTGATGGTCACGTCCATTGTTGCTAAAATTTCTGCCCAGCCATGGGGTTCAAATTCCTCGTCTGGAAAAACTACAGGTGCATAGGCTGGGTCTTGAATGGGTCTATGGGTTTCGTTTGCACCTCTTTCTCTGGCCTTTTCTCTCTTCTCTTCCTCCACTGCTACTTTGCACATCCATAAGTGAGTGTCTTCGTGCATCCAGGAGGATCCTGATCCTATGGAATGCACAGATTCTGTATCATCTTTGGCTCTATGGATGGGATTCCATTGGATAGGAGGGACATCTCTATGAGAATAATCCTTGAGATTGACTTTGGTTGTAACACCTAAGTGCTGCAGGTACAAAGAATTGGTTCCCCAATCCTGTACCACTTGCAACTGTCGCATGAATGGTCTTCCCAAAATCATCTCATAGGCATGATTTTTGCTGAAGTCACATATGGCAAAGGTATGTTCAAACTCGACACCACAAGTGGTGAGAGTTATTCCTTCTAGCAATCCTAGGGGTCTCTCTATGTGACCATCGGCCATCTGCAATTTCATCCTCGTTGGCGTGAGTGCCGGCTTGCCCCAACGCTTCCAAAGGGAAGTAGTGGCAATTGCAACTCCTGCACCTGAGTCCAAAATTGCCTTAGTGGTGTAGTCCTGGTAGGTAATGGGAAGATAGGTGTTCCCTTCTTCACCTTCACACATATCTCCTATCTTATCCAAAGGAATTTCTGGCACTGTCCTATGGGATCCTACCCGGGAATGAGGTTTTGCAACTTCAGTTACTCGACTGGCTGCACATTTCCGCGCGTTTAGTCTATTCTCAGGCAGTTCTTCCAAAGTGCAATCGCGTTGCATCTTGGTGTTCGTTACTGCCTCCGTGTTCCTTGGTATGACTGAGTCGTCATTCCTTACCATGACTGTGGGTGTTCTCATACATGTGGACTTTGCTTCCCATGGGCCTGTGAAGTGGGGTAGCTCTTGTATGGAATTAGACTCAAAGTCCAATCTCTCGTGAGACTGAGTACTCTCATGTTCCCCGTAAATGGATGGGATGTCTTGTGGGAATTGGTCGTGTGCATCGTCCACAAGTTCAAAAGGAGGGGCGACCTCACTTTCGTTATCCCATTTATCTTCTTGAATCTCTCGTAGGAAGTCTGGTGCAAACCGATTCATAGAAGAAGAAGTGTCTGGCTCCGTAGAATTGGGCACATAAGCAACCTGGGAAGGAGGGCTTATTCTATCGTTGGCTCTCTCCTTGTTCCCATGGATGGCTGGAGCACAAGCTTCTTGGGGAGGATTACTTATTCTATTACTTTTCCGAACAGGCTCATACGCTCTCTGAGAAGGAATGTAGGTCACCTGTGGAGGTACGTAAGCTTTCGGGGGAGGCTCATGTGACTGTTGGGGGGGAAGATAAACATCTTGAGGAGGCACATGGGCTTCCTGAAGAGGCTGGCTTATCCGTTCTCTTGCCCTCTCCTTTCGTTGAGGGGCAGGTTCCTTCTCTGATTGTGCAATTAACTTCTCTATTCTTTCCAGCAGTCCATCAAAGTGTAACTGCGTCTTAGCTGAACTAGAAATGTTAAATAGGCGACTGGCCTCAAACATGGTCTGAGCCAATTCCACCATTTTGGCACAAATCTTAGTTTGTTCAAGCTCTAGCTCGGCTCTAGGGTAGCACTTTTCATGATCGGTGATGGTTGGCCCTTCTTGGATTCTGGCCTGATATGCTTTAAGCATCATATTAAGGTCCTCGGAAGTGGGGTCCGCTAGGACTGATCCTACTCTAGGGGGTGGTGGGATTTGATGAGGCGGTGGGGAAGGTGGTGGGTCGGATGGAGATGGGAGTGGTGGAGGCGGGGTAATGTGAGAGGGAGTTTGAGCTGTGAGTTCAGTTATCCTCGCTTTGGTTTCTCTTATGCTTTCCTCAAGCTCAGTCATCTTTTTGGCCCATTTTCTTTTCATTCTTTCTCGACTATCTTTCCACGCTCTAGTCCTTTTCTTTGTCACGATCTCGGTTTCACTAGCCTCTGGGCCCTTTTCCTGGCTTGCCTCTTGGTTTTGCTGCAATGCCTGAGCTCTAGTAACCACCTGCACTGGTGCAGTGGAAGTGACACTTCCTGAGGCATCCACAACCAACCCAACCACATTGATAGGAGTGATTTTTGGCATGTTATTGGGGTTCTTTGGGCAATCTCGTAAGAGATGCTTTTTTCCACAATCTTGGCAAAAGCCTTGGATCGTCACGGACTGATTTTGTGTAGGTGCAGGTAAGGGACAATCACGAATGAAGTGATCCCCCTGACATCGGTAGCATGGTCCTCTAGGAAAGGGTGGTCGTACCTGCCTAGGTTGAGGCCTAGGGTTGGGGTTTGCATACATGACGTTCGTGTAATCGGACTCCCAACTAGGTTCACTTGGTTCTTCACTATAGTAGGACTCACCATGTTCTGGAGACTGCATGTAGTAAGCTTGGGGACTATCGACATGTGTAGAATCAAAGCTATGGTCACTTGGGTCACTTTCCGAGATCAATGGGGTTACTGGTACTATGGCCCTATTCAGGTTTTCTTCTGCAACAGCATACTTCACTGGAATCACATTAGCGGGGTTGGGAGGCTGTTGAGCTAGTACCGGTTGGGGTCTCTGTTGGGCTTGATATTGTGGTTGGTAGGTTTGTTGGGGTCTAGCATATTGTGGTGGTGGATTTTGGTTCTGGTATCGGCCTTGTTGGTAGGGCTGCGGATAGGGTTGCCTAACTGCCTGCTTGTTGTATGGGCAATCTTGTGCGGTGTGATTGGTGTATCTCCGTTCTATGGTGCAGTACTGGCTACTAGGGTTTACTTGGGGTTGAGCCATAATAGGGCAGACATTCGCCATGTGGTCGCCACCACAAGTATAGCATCTTTTCACAGGGGCAAACCTAGGAATTTGTTTGCTAGAGACGCCTAGTTTTTGTGCCACTTTCTCTGCGAGTTCCTCAATTGATGTGGATTGCGTGGAAGAGTGACTAGAAGCACTATCTGAATCTTTGTAGATTTTGGAAAGCTCTAGTTCCTCTCCTAGGTTATCTTCAATGTCAATGCACATGCGTACACACTCTTCTATAGTCCTAGGGTCCTTCAGATACACATAGGATCTCAATTTCGTACTCAGCAATCCATCAAGGAATAAGGCTACTTGTTTAGCAGATGTGGGTAGCTCCGAAATAGGGCACCTTTCAAGATATTGTCTAAATCTTCTTCCTGCAAGTCTCACAGTCTCTTGAGGGGTTTGCTTGAAGCTGTGAATCAATGAGGAGGTATTGTGTCTTATGCCGCTCTTAGAGAACTCTACAATGAATGCCTCTAGGAGTTGGTCTATGCTCCTGAACTGACGCTCATCTAATGGCTGAAACCATGTAAGTGCCGTGTTCCTAAGGGTTAGACCGAAGGCATTGTACTGCGTGAACAGATCTTCCACTTGTTCAGCTCTCAAGACTTGTTTGAATTCCGCCACATGATCATAGGGATCTCCTGTGCCGTCAAAGTAATTCTTCATAGACTTAACTAGCTGTGTGGGTCTCAAAGTTCTTGTGTGCTCTCTAGGCCTTGGCAGAGGGAATCCATCTACATGTCTTTGGTTCCTGTGGGCTCTATGCATCTCAGGTTCTACCCTATTCGTCTCTGTTCTCGTTCTTTCTCTGCCCACTGGGTTGGCAAAACTTACTTCTGGTCTATCTCTACTTCTGTCTCTTTGCGTATCATGAGCTTGGGAAGTTCCAGCTCCAGGGTGACCATAGGATACATTTGATCTTGGTTGGGGGAAAATGAATTCACCCTTCCAAGTGTAGGCATGCCTATCATTTTCTGTCACCACAAAGATCCGTTCTGAAGCATGATCTAAATAGGTCACTCTGCCTGGGCTATCCGGATCCTTAAACTCATAGATCATGATATTTCCTATGTCCGTTGGCTGATTAGACTTATACCTCCAAAAGGCTTCATCAGTTTCTCGATTGAGGAGCAACTCTATGCTCTTGTTGTCTTGGGGGACCCATTCAGGCGTGATAATCCTAGTGAGAACTGATTTACCTCGAGGGGTTCTAGGTTCTGCACCCATGTTCCCTTGTTCCAGGTCCCCTAAGTCCGCTTCTGAGATTACGTTCCCAAAGTCATCTGTCCTATCAGGGTGACTAGTGACTACATATATAGTTCCTTCTTTGTCGAGGTATGCACCATTTTCAAACTTGACAGCTGGGTGCTCTAGTCCAATGGATTGGTCAGGGTTTTTAATCTGGACCACCGATCTTCCTAGGCCGTCCTCATAGATGCTAGCACCTAGTCGGTTGGTCCTAAGATATTCCAGCTGTGTTTTGTAAGGGCCTTCTACCCTGTACAAATAAGGCACACCTGAACTTCCCGTAGGTCTGTCCATGCCTTGAGACATCTCTGACTCACTGGTATCAGAGCTAGGGTAATGAGAGTGGCGACTCAACTGCTGGGCCCAAGACCTTGCAGTGTGGTTGACACTAGCCTCTGAAGACCTAAGGCTTTGTCTTTCCCTTGCTAAATGTCGTCCTGATCTAAGGTTCATATGCCTAACTGATTAGCCCAATTTTTTTCAGAGTACAACCTCGTTGCCGATTAATTGGTACCAGTCACTTGATTCTTTTTAGTTAATTATTGTGTTTATGGTCTTGTCTGATATCACGTCGTCGGAATACTTGAGTGTTCTTCGTAATTTCAGGTTGATCGTTCCACGTTAGGTTCTTTTCCTTTAGGTTATCGACAGTACAGTAACTAAGTTTTTAGCTTGAACTTGAGTTCTTTAATAGTCTTCAACTTGATAACTGCCTATCGTCGCCCTGACTTACTCCTATCTCTACTCGTTCTTAGCTTGAGCTAGGAAATGATAGAGGGAGTTGAGAATAATCCAACCTTACTTGTTGATCCCTTGCTTTATGGTGCTCAAGAACCCGGTTCTCAAGCTTGCAAGGAAACCTTGCTTTGTACGCTCTCAGCTGCTCTCAAATGACCTATAAAAGACCCACGGTTAGCTCAATGCTTATATTCAAAGGACAAAACCAACCACTTTCATTCATGTAACATAAACACACATGTGCATTCTGACTTTTAGGAAAATAATTCTAAAGACCCCTGACTTTGATCCCCCTGGGTATGGTCAACTTCAAAATACCCTATCTAAAAATCAATGCATTATCTTTATAAAAAACAGTTGAGGGCGTGTAGTATATGCTACGAGCTTTCCAACAAGCCCTAGAGCTCAAAAAATGGATCTCGTATGAAAAAGTTGTGACCGTTCAGGGTTCTAGGGTTACGACAGGGTTCAAACAGGATCACTGTGCAACAGGTTTTCCCCAAGTTGTTTTCCTAAGACTTCCCCATGTGCTCAAGAGTATAATATTTGTGACCAAAATTAGCCCAATTTTTCAATTAACAAACCTTAAAAATTTTGACTAAAATTGGCTGTCAATCGCGATGGATAGGGCTGTCAATCGCGATGGATAGGGTTGTCAATCGCGATGGACACTCAGTCAATCGCGATGGACAGAGAATTCAGTCGGTCGCGATGGACACCCAATTCAATCAATCGCGATGGACAGGCAGTCAATCGCGATGGACAGGCAATCAGTCGCGATGGACAGAGACTTCAGTCAATCGTGATGGACAGGGACTTCAGTCAATCGCGATGGACAGGCGGTCGGTCGCGATGGTCAGAGACTTCAGTCAATCGCGATGGACACCCAGTCAATCGCGATGGACAGGGGGTTGAGTCAATCGCGATGGACAGGCAGTCAATCGCGATGGACAGGCAGTTTGTCGCGATGGACAGGCAGTCTGTCGCGATGGACAGGGCTGTCAATCGCGATGGACAGAGCTGTCAATCGCGATGGACTGAAATTTTGCAAGATTTTCAAAAATTTCAGTGGGAATGTGGTGTGCAGGGTCTCTAGTCCACTGTGGTGCACTCAGATTTACCAACAAGTGAAAATTTCTGTCAATCGCGATGGACAGAAGGCGGCGACTGCGAGACAGTTTCGTCGAGTTCCGTACCTGCGCGGAAGGCTGGAGATGGTGATGTGACCTGTACCTGCAAGACAGCTCAGAAAACATGCAAAAAGAAGCACATGCAATTTCGCTCTCTTGCTCTCTCTCACAAGTGAAATGAGGGAAATGAGGTGGAGGTGGGGATATAGTCAAAAAACTGAAATTTTTGCGATGATGGAGATGGACGTGGGAGATGGTGATGATGATGATGGTGATGGAGATGGTGAAGAAAGTAAAAGAAAATCTATGAGAGTGAAGAAAATACCTACAACTCCAACGCGTCAACTCTACGTCTTACCATCACACGCTCGTCCTCAAAGCTCGATCCCCGGCAACGGCGCCAAAATTTGGTGTAGCTCAGTGATGAGTAGCAACTCCTTTAATGTCAATCCGGGAAGACGTGAGGATGGTATGAAGACCTCGAGCAAGTGGCGGCACAAGTGCGTGAGTGAGAAGCACACAAGCATGCACACACATACACACACACGCGCACACAAGGCAAGACAAAGAGTGAGAATCAATGGAGCTTTTAGATTACTTTCAAAATGCTCTTACAAGTTCGTTTCAATTACAATCTCACCTCAAAAATGAGCTCTCTAGCTCTTTTTATAGTTTTTGACTAGCTTTTGGCCCTGTCCAGACCTAGTGTCCGGCCTAGTTAAAAATTAGGTTCCAGGGCCAATTTGAGGGCTCAAACGGAGTCTAAAAAATACGAAAATTGATATGTAGGTACTTCTAAGGCTCCTCAAGCTCAAGGACTCCTTGGCTTGCACAAAATGGAGCTACAAAAATATGAAATGGTATTTACAATGATTGTTAGTGATAAGAATCACTGTTAAAAGATGTAGATTGGAAAAATTGAAGGGCCTATCTGCCAGATTTGCGTCGACTGCTTTGTCTACTTACTCCTTCACCTTGTTCTGACTCTCTCCGTTGGCTTCCTTGTCTCGTCAATCCTTGGGTTCCCTGGCTTCCTTGTCTAGTCAGTCCTTGGGTGCCCATACTGCTCTCAACACTTTGGAATGGAGTTTACAACCTTGAAGAAGCAATCGAAGCAAAGTGTAACTGACTATGTGATCGAGATGAAGGATGTAGCTCACCAACTTGGGAGTATTGGAGAAGAAATAGAAGAGGAGAAGATAGTAAGGTAGATCATAAATGGCATCAAGGCTGATGAAAAATGGGAGTCCTTCACCACAACAATGGACCTATATATGGACATGCAGATACCTGGCCTCAATATGTTGATGGGGCAACTCTTCACACATGCGACAAAGCTAAAAAAGAATGGAGATATTTCCAAAGGTAATCAATCTTTTGCCCTTTATACAGATAAGAATAGGAATAAAGATAAAGGCAAAGGTAAGAAGAATGAAGAAGATGCAAGTACCTCTCAAGTGAATTTCATACATAGAGGAAGAGGTACTAGAGGAAGGGGTAGAGGAGAAAAGCAAGGCAGGGGGAGACCATATAATTCTTCACCTTGCAACATTTGTGGCTTGACCAATCATACCACAAATGAAGGCTTTAAGAACAAAAAGAATCATAGAGGAAGAGGGTTCCACAGAGGAAGCTATAGACAATCAAGAGGCAGGCTCAATAATGGAAGAAACAACTACCATCACAACTATCAAGGAGGCTTCAACAACAACTATCAAGGAGGCTTCAGAGAAAAGAGAGACTACAACAGTTATACAGAGGACCAACAGGATTATCTATTGCTTGTGAATATGATAGCCAAGCAAGCTAAGGATGATGAATACGTATTCTATATTGATTTTGATTGTTCCAATCATGTAGTTGGCAATGTAGCATTATTGTTTGATCTTGAAGAACCTAAAGGGAAGCATGAAGTCCAAATAGGCGATGACATTAGGCACTCAGTAAAGAAAATTAGAAATGTTAAAGCATCTGATGGTAATATGAACCTTCTAAGCAGAGTGTTGTATGTGCCAACAATAACCAAAAACCTAAAGTGTTGGGTAGATTGTTGAGAAGGGTTTACAGGTTAGATTCACAAGACATGGAGCATATGTGGAGGACCCTCAACAAGGCTTGAAGAGGATTGCAAAAGGTGAGAAATCTGGTAGAATTTTTACCTTTGAAGTTGAAGATACAAGAAACATTGCTCTCTTCAATTACAAAGACCAAACTTTATCTGAATTGGAGATATGGCATAAGAGACTAGGTCATATAGGTGAAACCACATTGAAGCAAATATGCAGGGATGAGAGTGTTTTTGGCATCCCAAATGTTTCCAAGCAACACATGATTTACAAATGTGGAGCATGCCAATTTGGCAAGTCACATAGGAAACCATTCAACAAAAGAGGATACATGTATGAAGATTAATTGGTGCTTGTACACAGATGTGTGGGATCCTAGTAGAGAACCATCAATTTCAGGGTCAAGGTATTATGTTTCATTTATAGATGACTATAGTAGGTGGATAATACTTTATTTTCAAGCATAAAGATGAAGCATTCACTTGTTTCAAGAAGTATTTGGCATTGGTTGAGAATCAAATAGGTAAAAGTTTGAAGAGGCTCAGATGTGATTGAGGTGTTGAGTATTTCTCACATGAGTTTGAATCGTTCTTATAGGACAGATGCATAAAGAGAGAGATTACAACAATGTATACTCCTGAATAGAATGGAGTGGTAGAGAGAAGAAATAGGTTAATAGTAGAGGCTGCAAGATCAATGTTGAATGAGAAAAAACTCCCTAATTATCTATGGGTAGAGGTTTTTTCCACAGCTACTTACCTAATCAATAGGATTCCATCCAAGTCTCTGGATGGGATGACACCTTATGAAGCATGGAATGGCAGGAGACCCACATTGGACCATTGTAAAATCTTTGGGTGCATTGCTTATGTAGGCATCCCTTCAGAGATTAGGGGAAAGCTTGATCCAAAGGCTGAAAGATGCAAATTTATTAGCTATGATCAAAATACAAAAGGATATAAGTTATATAATCCCATTAACAAAGGATTTAAAATTAGTAGGGATGTGGTATTTGATGAAAATAGCTCTTGGTTTCAGGATGATTGAAGGAAAATAAAGCTACCCTATGATTTGGAGAATGATTTTCCAAATCTAATCAAGGAAGAACCATATACATCTAAAGATATCAATTTAGAGGATGAAGAACAAATCAATCTTGAAGAATTCAAAACTTGGAAGTCAAAGGGCAAAGTAAAGATTAAACAAAGGTAAAGCAAAGATGCAGGATGCTACATATGGACCCGAGAGCTCACATCAACCACTTAGAAGGTCTTCGAGGGAGAAGAAGAAACCAGAGAGGTTTGGTTATGATACTTCTTTGGTCACCAAGCACTCAATCTACATTGCAAAGGATTCAACCAATGAAGAACCTACCACATTTGAAGAAGCACAAAGCAAGAAAGCTTGGAGAGATGCAATGGATGAAGAAATGGAAGCCTTGAAGGAGAATGACACTTGGGAGCTTGTACCTAACAAGCCATCTATGAAGATAATCGGATCTCGATGGATATACAAAATCAAGAGGAATCCAGATGGAAGTATAAATAGACACAAAGCAAGGTTAGTTGCTAAAGGGTTTGCTCAAACCCATGGTATTGATTATGAGAAGACTTTCTCTCCTGTTGCAAAAATGCCTACAATTAGGGTTCTCATTAGTCTTGCTGCATCTAGAAATTGGAATCTTTATCAACTTGATGTAAAGAATGCTTTCTTGAATGGATGGATTTTTGAGGAAGTGTATATGGCACAACCTCCTGGATATGAGGATGCACATCATCCTAACTATGTATGCAAACTAAAGAAAGCTTTGTATGGATTGAAGCAAGCTCCAAGAGCTTGGAATTTCAGATTGGTTACTTATTTGCAGGACCAAGGATTCAAAGCTAGCAAGGCGGATACCTCTTTGTTCATAAAGAGGAATGGATCTGAAGTGATCTATTTATGTGTGTATGTTGATGATATTATTATCACAGGCAATGATCTTGAAGGAATCAAACAGGTAAAGAGTCAAATGAAGGAGGAGTTCAAGATAAGTGACCTCGGACCACTCACTTATTTTCTTGGATTGGAGTTGATCTACACAGATTCAGGTATATACATCACACAAAGGAAGTATGTCCATGACATGCTCGTCAAGTTCAAGATGGAAAATACAAAGTGTGCAGGTACACCTATGGAGCAAAATCATAAGCTTAGTGCTTATGAAGGAGAGCCAATTGAAGACATCACAAGCTATCAAAGCTTGGTTGGAAGTTTGAACTATGCAACACTCACAAGGGTGGATATATGCTATAGTGTTAGCATATTGAGTCAGTTTATGCATAAGCCGAGAAGACCACATATGGAAGCGGCCAAGCGAGTCCTCAAGTACCTAAAGGGGACCATGAATGAAGGTTTGTTCTATTCATATACTTCAAATATTGAGCTAAAGGTCTACTCAGATGCAGATTGGGCCGGATCTAAAGATGATAGAAGAAGCACATCAGGGTATATATCATTTGCAGGTTCAAAAATCATTTCTTGGTCATCGAAGAAGCAACCAACCGTGGCATTATCTTCTACTGAAGCTGAATATAGAGGTTTGGCTAATGCAACTCAAGAAATCATGTGGTTAAAATCTTTGTACACAGATCTTGGACTTCATTCTTCAACACCTCACATTTTTGGTGACAACACAAGCTCACTACATCTAGCAGCTAATCCGGTATACCATGCTAGAACCAAGAATATTGAATTCCACTACCATTATGTAAGGGAGAAGCTATTGAGCAAGGATATTCAACTATCCTATGTCTCTACAGATATGCAATGTGCATACATGTTGACGAAAGCTCTTGATGGTACGAAGTTAAGTAGATTCAAGTTGATGATTGGCTTGCAGGAAATCAAGGACAATTGAAGACTTATTTGGAGGCCAAGCATGTTAGGCTTGAGGGGGAGCTGTTGGTGCATTCTGCCCAAGCCTACATGCTTGATATGCTTGATATTATCCTCATTTGTAAGTCACATGAGTAGTCATGTGAACACCTCTTGTAAAAGAGTACATTTTATCTCTTGTAAATGGAAAAAGAAAAAAGTAAAAGGATGGCTTACCTCATCCATGATGTAAAAGCAAATTCGTGGCTCCAACTACCAAAATCACGAATTTTTGAGCTGAGGGAATCTCTCCTAACTTTGGGGATCACTTTTAGGTGGAGCCATTCGAATTCGAATTCAAAACTCCCTCCAAGAATTGCTATAAAAGGAGCAAGAAGGGAGAGGCGATTAGCAAGCCTTGTACGTGACCACTTCATGTCATTTTGTAGAGATTGAAGAGCTTACTCCATAGCTCTATCATTCTACTCCCATTGTGCAAAGATTCATTGCCAATGTGGTTGTAATCATATGTGAATCTATACATTTATTATCATCTACCTCTCTGTTTTGTTCTCTGCTATACTCACTCAAAGCAGTAACTTCAGAAGGTCATATCTCGAGTTTTACTGAACCTTTTTCAGTGTTTTAAAGTGCGTTGGATAGCTCTCACTGTCTAGTTTCTACCTATAAATTTTCAAGGTCATTGGATTTATACGTTTGGAGATATCTGCATTTTACTGCTTACTGGTCTATCTCTGCAGAGCCCCGAGAATTGTGGGAATGTTCCAGAACTTGATGAAACTTGTTCTCAGTGCTCAGTCCATCATTTGAAGTGTTTTAACTTGGAATAGGAAGCTTGCTAAGTCTATTTGCTATGCCCAGAAGGAATTTTTCTAATTCCTTCCAGGTTGAGATCACTGTTCATTTTTTCCAGCATGTGTATGTCCAAAAATAGCAAGTTTTGGGAGCTAGTCATTTCGCAACTAGCCTGTCTTGACTTAAACTTTTGGGATACATGTTCCAAAGTACTTGGCTGATATTTTGGTGGATTTAGGAAGCTCAAAGGGTCTACTAATCAACTCTGAAGTCTCAGTTGGCTGGTGTGAAGCTGGTTGTAGCGGCACCTACTCATCTTTGGATTGCATCCACCATCTCTCTTCACAGTTCCTAGCAAGGAAAGTCTAGTTTATAAGATCAAGAAGAGCTTCTATGGACTTAAATAGTCCCCTAGACAATGGTACCAAAAGTTTGATGCTTTTATGAATTTTCAAGGCTATTCTCAAAGCAATGAGGATCATTCTCTCTACACAAAGAGATGCTCAGATGGTAGCTTGATATGCTTGATACTTTATGTCGATGATGTGTTGATTGCTCGGAAGTCCTCTTATGACTTGTCAATTCTCAAAAAGAAGTTGAGTCAGACATTTGATATGAAGGATTTGGGGGATGCCAAACATATTCTTGGCATGCACATTACTCGTGATAGGAGTAAAAGATGCATATACTTGTCTCAAAATGAGCACATATCCAAAGTACTTCACAGGTTCAATATGCAGGGTGGAAAGCCATTGACTACACCTTTACCCGCACATGTGAAATTGAGCAAGGATGATTGCCTCAAATCAGATGAGGAAAAGGAATTCATGACCAAAATTCCTTATCAGTCTACTATTGGTAGTCTTATGTATGCTATTGTAGCTAGGAGACCATACAGTGCATTTGCAGTGGGAGTTGTGAGCAGATATATGTCTAATCCTGGCAAGAAACATTAGGAATTGGTTAAGATGATTATCTAAGTGGCACTAAGGACAAGTGTGTATGCTTAAGTAGAGGGAAAGCCTCCATTATTGGTTACACAGATTCTGACTATGATGGTTGTGTAGACAATCATAAGTCTATATCAGGGTACATTTTTCATTTTGCTGGAGGTGCTATCTCTTGGGGATCTCATCTTCAAGAATGTACAACTGTTTCCACCATAGAAACAGAGTATGTTGCAGCAAGTGAGGCATGTAAGGAAGCATTGTGGCTTTCTCATCTTACTTGTGATATCGGTCTACCTCAGCATCTACCTCGTTTGCTTAGTGATAGTCAGAGTGCCATTGCTTTGGCTAAGAATCTGATCTATCATGAAAAGACCAAGAACATTGAGGTAAGGTATCACTTCATTAGAGATTGGTTAGGCATTGAGTGCATTATTCTTGAGAAGGTTCGTACTCGTTTTGTACACATCTTGTCTAATAGCAAACACATGTTTTTATAGAAGGATTTGAGTTAATGCTCCTTGTGTGAAGAAATCTTAATGATTTCATAACTGTATGAATGTTAGTTGGAAGTTATGATCTTTTTGGCACAGATTTCATTGATCTATTAAGAGTTAGATCTCAGTGTATGGTGTAAAGTTTTTTATGACTGATAGCTTATTTTAAAGCTATCATCCTTAGTCACAATTGATCAAAAGATCTTTGAAAAATGGGATTTGTGCTCAGAGAAATAAGCTTAATAGTGAAGGCATGTCAAATCAATGAAGTTAATTTTCAGATTTCATACATATTGTAACTTCTGAAGATATTTAAAGTTAATTGCAAGTGATTTTCTTGTGGTATTAGAGTAGAAAGGTCCTAAAGAGTGGAAGAAGGTACTGACACAAGCGATCTTGAAGAGCTTTTATTGGAAAGTTGGAAGCTAAAGCATTTAACAAAAAAAAGGAATCAGAGAATTATTTCAAATTCATCCTCAAGGGTGAATATCTACAAAAGGTATTAACCTTTAAATTTCAAACTCACAGGTTGCAACAGAAGCAAGAAGACCATGACATATCATATCTCTATTGACAAATTGAACAGAGATAACTATCCTGCTTGGGTAATGAGAATATTATGAGTAAGGATCTCATAATATATGTAACATGTGAAGAACAAAATCCTACATTTGAAGATGATAGTCAGCCAAAGAAAGAAGAGTTAGAAGCTTTAAAGCTATGGCAAACGAAAGATGCAAGTGCAAGAGCCTACATATACAACACTATCATAGATCATTTGTTACAACACATCAAAGGCTTGGAAATATTTGAAGATATATGGAATGCATTGAAAGATCACTTCCAAAACACTACTAAAGCTAGGAAAGCTAGCTTGTGGTTGTTGGAGTTAGACGTCTGCAGAAGCATGCGAACAGCACAAGGAAGAAGAAGAAGCTTGGAGCACAACACACAATACTGAATGTATTACTAGAGAATGTACAAAGATAAGTATCCATTAGGGCAATAGACGTATATACAAGGGGGGCGGGGGGGGAAACCTCCTAAAGAGGGAAAAACGTGCCCCGATGGACCTAGATTGTTCACACACATCACTACCTAAATATATCAACAAATCCCCCCTGGAAGTGATGCGGTGAACAAGTAGCTGGCACTCATGTATAAGGAAGTGCCAAGCTATGTGGAAATCACTCCACAAAAGGAATTAAGCACAAAGCTTTTCGAAAAGCTTCAAACTTCTCCCTAGGCAGAGCCTTCATGAAAAGGTCTGCAATGTTCTCCTGCGTGGGCACATATGCCAAGCTGATCTCCCTAGCAGAGAACATCTCCCTAACATAATGATAATGCACCTCAATGTGCTTAGTGCGAGTATGGAGCACCGGGTTCATCGCAATTGCCAATGCACTCTGACTGTCAATGAAGATGGTGGTGGCAGAAGACTGACCAACACCCAAATCAGCCATAAGGCGTTTGAGCCACACACACTCAACAGTCGCTATGAAAGCTGCCCTATACTCAACCTCACAACTGGAAGTGGCCACAATAGGCTGCTTCTTGCTCAACCAAGATGTACATGAGCTACCAAGCATGAAGCAAAAGCCACTAGTGGACACAGGAGTGTCATAGCAACCAGTTCAGTCCGAGTCAGAAAAAGCATGCAAATCTGGCGGTAGTGATCCCCCCTTGGGATAAAACAACCCAAGTAGCCGACTACCACTCGAGTAGCGAAAGATGCACTTAACCGCCTGCCAATGCTTTGTTGGTGCAGAGTCCAAGCCCACACATTTGGCTTGAAGTTCATAAATGCATGAAGCTACATGGAAACCATTGCTAGAAGAACTTTATCTTTTTACATTTGTAAAAGTCATTTATTTGACTTGAGAGAATATTAGTAATCACCTACCAAAAACTCGTTGACTTGTTAGTTAGAAAAGCATCTATTTCATTGAGAGAATATTTCCTAGATTGAAGGATTACTTTTAGAGAGAGCCAAAAGTTGAATTCAAATTCAAATTTGAATGTAGCGCCTATATAAAATGACTTGAAAAAGTCGTCGTTAGAACCCTCCATTCCCGAGCTCTCCATTGCCATTGTGTAAGAGTGTGAGTTCTATATTGTAGCCTACACTACTCTCCATCATTAGACTATGATTGTCAAGCCTATGATCTTGTACAACATTGTTCATTAATACATTACATCTACATTGTTCATCTATGATCTCTTTGTTATAGTCATTCCTAACTGTCAACTTGTGCTGCTCATATCTCAATCAATTCTCCACCATTTTCAATAATCTATAGCTTTTTGGAATCAATTCCAAGTTACCTACGTGCTAAAAAAATTTTAAGGGAATACATTTAGCCAATTTGGAGAAAAGCGTGTCGAAGCACTCACTAGTCAAACTCTCCAGAGGTCCTTAAAAATAGGGGGTAATGATTCATTTGTTAAATTGATTCCTCTGTGTATAGTGCATCATTTCAAGTGATTTCACTTGGAAACATTAGCTTACTAAGCTAATTAGATACCTGTAAAAGGAATTTTTGTAATTCCTACTGTACTTGTAGCAATGAGCATAACAAGCAGTAGGTGTGTGATAAAAAATAGAAGGTTTTCACTGATCCTTCTATTTGGAAGTAGTCTGTTTTGATTCAATCTTTTCATACATCATTTCCAAAGTACATAGGCACTTTTATAGTGTCTTTGGAAAGCTAAGAGGGACCACATATCAACTCTGAACCTACAAAGGGCTGGTACTAAGCAGGATTTGGCAGTACCTACTCATTTCTTGAAGTGTCCATCCATCTTTCCCAATAGTGGTATCAGAGCAAAGCTAAGGTAAAATGGGAGATGGTTTTCCTTCTTTTGTTGATAAATAGGATAGGAACAACTATCAAGCATGGTCTTTAAGGATGAAGACATACTTACAAGGAAGGAGCCTCTATGGATACATCTCACGAGATGAGGAGATGCCCATATTTAGAAGCAAAGGACAACCTACAAGAGAGGAGCATGAAAGACTCAACACATGGTGTGCCAAGGACGCATTAGCAAGGTCCTACTTAATTAACTCAATCTCTGATTTTCTTCTTCCACATATTAGGAACTATAAGACATCCCAAGAGACTTGGGAAACATTCTCTTCTTTTTTCTCTTCCAACACAAGGACCAGGAAGAACCAACTATGGATTGTGTTTACCACTCAAAGAAAGAAACTTAAGCAAGCTATATCAGAGTATGTGACCAAAGTCAAAGATGTCGCAGATCAATTGGCAAGCATAGGTGAAGAAATTGAAGAGGAGCAGATTGTAAGACAAGTAATCAATGGTATTAAAGCTGATGACAAATGGGAGAGCTTCACAACTGCTATCGACTTGTACATGGACATGTAGATTCCAGACCTTACCACACTCATGGGGCAACTATTTACTCATGAAGCCACGCTCAACAAGAATGGAGATTCATCAAGAGGTAATAGCTCTTCTACTCTATACACTGATAAATGTAAATCCAAAGATAAAGGGAAGAATAAAAAGGTTGAAGATGAAGGAACTACCTCCCAAGCCACCAAGGATACAACAACAACTACAACAACAACTACAGTAGCAACTACCAAGGAGGATACAAATCTAGAAAAGATTACAACAACTACACAGAGGAGCAAGAAGATTCTCTTCTGATTATGAACATGACTTCAAAACCAGGTATAAATGATGACCATCTCTTCTACGTTGACTCAGGGTGCTCAAACCATGTGGCAGGCAATGCAGCTCTTCTCTCTGACCTTGAGGAGCCAAAAGGTAAGCAGCAGGTTCAAAGAGGTGATGACACCAAGCACTCAGTGATTAAAGTAGGGAATGTTAAGACCTCTAATGGAAACAAAAATCTGTTGAGTAGGGTTCTATATGTACCAACAATCACCAAGAATTTGATGAGTGTTGGACAGATTGTGGAAAAGGGTTTGCAGGTTAGATTCAACCAATATGGAGCATTTTTGGAGGATCCCCAGCATGGGTTCAAGAGAATCGCCAAAGGAGAAAAGACAGGTAAATTATTCACTTTTTAACTTGAGGATACAAGGAACATTGCACTTTATAGTTATAAAGATCAAACACTTTCAGAGCTTGAAATTTGGCTCAAGAGATTAGGGCATGTTGGTGAGAGAACTTTGAAACAAATATGTAGAGACCAATGTGTGCTTGGGATACCTAATGTATCCAAGCAACACATGATTTATAAATGTGGTGCTTGTCAGTTTGGAAAATCTCACAGGTTACCCTTCTTAAGGAAAGGCTACATGCATGAGGACTACCTATAGCTTGTCCATACAGATGTATGGGTGTGAAGAGAGATGGTGGATGCAATCCAAAGATGAGTAGGTGCTGCTACAACCAGCTTCACACCAGCCAACTGAGACTTCAGAGTTGATTAGTAGACCCTTTGAGCTTCCTAAATCCACCAAAATATCAGCCAAGTACTTTGGAACATGTATCCCAAAAGTTTAAGTCAAGACAGACTAGTTGCGAAATGACTAGCTCCCAAAACTTGCTATTTTTGGACATACACGTGCTGGAAAAAATGAACAGTGCTCTCAACCTGGTAGGAATTAGAAAAATTCCTTTTGGGCATAGCAAATAGACTTAGCAAGCTTCCCAATACAAGTTAAAACACTTCAAATGATGGACTGAGCACTGAGAACAAATTTTTACAAAGTTTGGAACATGCCCGCCATTCTCGGGGCTCTGTAGAGATAGACCAGTGAGCAGTAAATTGCAGATATCTTCAAAATTGTTAATTCAATGACCATGAAAAAATTTAGGGAGAAAGGAAACAGTATGAGCTATCCAACGCACGTTAAATCACTGAAAAAGGTTTAGTAGAGCTCGAGATATGACCTTCTGAAGGTACTGCTCTGAGTGAGTATAGCAGAGAACAAAACAGAGAAGTAGATGATGATAAATGTATAGATTCACATATGATTACAACCACATTGGCAATGAATCTTTGTACAATGGGAGTAGAATGATAGAGCTATAGATTAAGCTCTTCAATCTCTACAAAATGACATGAAGTGGTCACGTACAAGGCTTGCTAATCGCCTCTTCCTTCTTGCTCCTTTTATAGCTATTCTTGGAGGGAGTTTTGAATTCGAATTCAAATGGCTCCACCTAAAAGTTATCCCCAAAGTTACGAGATATTCCCTCAGCTCAAAAATTCGTGGTTTTAGGTAGATAGGGCACGACTTTGCTTTTACATCATGGATGAGGTAAGTGTTGGAGCAAGTCTATGACAAGCCTAAGTATTGGCTTGAGTCTCACAAAGTCTTAGAAGAAGCTTTAAAAAGAAGACTATGTAAAGTTCACTTGTGAACTACCTCTTGTAATTTTTGTTGGGTGCGTGTAGAAGTGCGAGAGATACACAAGAAGCACACACAAAGGATCACAAACGCAGCAAGACACACAGAGAAGACGATGGCTGGAATAGCTCTCTCTATTGATCGATGATCTGAACTGAAGTAAGAGCTGAATAATATCCTAAGTACAAAGTACCACCACATATGAGAGTATCAAGTATGTGGTAACATGGGGAAAAAACCTCTAGCCAGTACTAGAGTAAAAAGTGCCCATGCATAGGGAAAAGGTTCACATCAAAGCTACTCGAGGAACACATAAATGTAACAAACCCCCCTGGAGCGAATGATGTGAACAGATACAGGGAGTGACAGATCAGCCCCCACAAGGTAATAAGCCTAAAGCTTTGCGAAAAGCTTCAAACTCTTCCCATGGAAGAGCTTTGGTGAATATGTCTGCCACATTATCTTGTGTAGGCACATATACCAAATCAATATCTCCTACATGAAGGCGCTCTCTCACATAGTGATAATGCACCTCAATATGTTTGGTCCGTGCATGAAACATTGGGTTTCGTGCAACAGCCAAAGCACTCTGACTATCTGTGAGAATATGTGTAGCAGCATCAATCTCCATGCAAAGATCCATCAATAGGCATCTCAGCCATATACACTCCACTGTAGCTATGAAAACTGCCCTATACTCAGCTTCACAACTCGATGTCGCCACTGTAGGTTTCTTCTTACTCAACCAAGATATGCATGAGTCTCCAAGGAAAAAGCAATTACCACTAGTGGACACGCGAGTATCATAACAACCAGCCCAATCACTATCTGTAAAAGCATGCAAGCATGGCTGAACATATCTGCCATAAAAGAGACCTAAGCTCAAAGTGCCTCGAAGATATCTAAACACATGTTTCACCGCTTGCCAATGCTTAGTGCCAGGGCTATGCATGAATCGACTCAACTGGGAAACTGCATACTGTATATCGGGCCTTGTGTTGCATGCATATATAAGACATCCCACAGCCTGCTGATAAAGAGAAGTGTCAAATGCATCACTGGAATCCTCAACTGAGAATCTAAATCCTGTCTCAACTGGTGTGGAAACTGGCTTGCAATCCTCAAAGTCAAAACGTTGAAGTAGTTTTTTCAACATACTTTGTGTGATGCATAACAATTCCCCCCTCAATGGATACAAACTGCATGCCAAGATAGTAGCTCAAAAGACCAAGATAAGTGACATCAAACAGCATAAATCAGCCATAAGAATGTCAAGTTTTGCATCACATGACCCAGTCAAGAGTATGTCATCAACATAAAGAACAAGCACTATAAGATCAGCCCCATTTTTGCATACATAGAGTGTGCTTTCAATCGGACTACATGTGAAGCCAAGAGCAATCAAGTGCTTATGTATTTTGTCATACCATGCACGTGGAGCTTGCTTGAGACCATACAAGGCTTTATGCAAGCGACAAACCATATGCTCTTTCCCTTTCATAGCAAATCCAGGAGGTTGCTTCACATAGACTTCTTCTTGCAAATCACCATTCAAGAAGGCTGTTTTTATATCCAACTGATGCACTTTCCAACCTCGATGGGCAGCCAATGCAACCACGGTACGAATGGTAGTCATGCGTGAAGTAGGTGCAAAAGTTTCCTCAGAGTCAATACCATATTGTTGTGCATATCCTTTGGCAACCAATCTAGCTTTGTACTTATGTGTATATGTAGATGATATTATATTGACAGGAAATGATGCAGATGGTATGAAGAAGATCAGAGATCAGATGATAGAAGAGTTCAAGATAAGTGATTTGGGTTCACTTACCTACTTCCTAGGTTTGGAAGTTGTCTACAAAGATCATGGTTTGTTTCTCACTCAAAGAAAGTACATTAAGGACATGTTGGCAAAATTCAAGATGCAAGATTGTAAGATTGCAGGTACTCCAATGGAGGTCAATCACAAATTGAGCTCACATGAAGGTGAACTCATAGAGGACATCACATCATATCAAAGTCTAGTGGGTAGTCTCAACTATGCCACATTGACAAGAGTAGATATATGTTACAGTGTGAGTGTGCTAAGTCAATTTATGCACACACCAAGGAAACCACATATGGATTCTGCCAAAAGGATTCTCAAGTATCTCAAAGGAACCATAAATGAAGGACTTTATTATCCTTATGTATCTGATTTAGGTTTGAAGCTATTTTCTGATGCAGATTGGGCTGGCTCCAAGGAAGATAGAAGGAGCACTTCAGGTTATCTTACCTTTGCTTGTTCAAAGCTTATTTCATGGTCATCCAAGAAGCAACCCACAGTTGCTCTCTCTTCTACTGAAGCTGAATACAGAGGTCTTGCCATAGCTACTCAGGAAGCTAGGTGGATGAAGGCATTATTCAAAGATCTTGGATTGGAGTTTGGAACTCCAACTATTTTTTGTGACAATATGAGTTCTATTCATTTGGCTGCTAATCCTATTTTTCATGCAAGGACTAAACATATTGATGTTCATTATCACTATGTACGAGAGAAGGTTGTAAGCAAAGAGATTCAAATAGCATATGTGTCCACTCATCAACAATGTGCAGATATTCTAACCAAAGCATTGGATGGTACAAAGCTTTGCAAATTCAAGGCTATGATTGGTTTGCAGGTAATCTTGGAAGATTGAAGACCTCAAGCATACTTGGCTTGAGGGGCAGCTGTTGGAACAAGTCTATGACAAGCCTAAGTATTGGCTTGAGTCTCACAAAGTCTTAGAAGAAGCTTTAAAAAGAAGACTATGTAAAGTTCACTTGTGAACTACCTCTTGTAATTTTTTGAAGAGTTTACTTAATGTAAAAGTAAGAGAATCTTAAGTGGTTGAGTCCACATGATCAAAAAGGGAAAGAGGAGCCACGAATTTGTGATTTGTGGTAGGTAGAGAATCAAATCAATCATTGATTTATTGGAGAGTGATTGAGGGAAGTTAGCCTCCCAAACTCAACTATAAATAGATGGCAATTTTAGTCATGGTTAAAAGAGACCTATGTGAAGACCTCCAAGAGCTGAGCTTTATTCCATATCAAGGTGTGATTACAAGGCACACATATGTATCAGTAAGTCCATTGTATTGTACAAGCAATATACTTTCATTTTCATTATCATTTGGGTTCATATTTCCATGTTCTTGTGAAGTGTACTACTCACTGCCATTACTCTCAGTTTTCTTAGTCAGATTGCAGAGATGTTTTCTCTAAGCTTGATGCATCATTTTCAGTGATTTAACTTTGTAACATTAGCTCTATACGTCTACTATATGCTCACAAATTTTCATGTCATTTCGATGTTGCAATCTTCAGTTATGTTCATTTGAAGTCAACAGGGTCTGTTCATCTTCACTTCTCTGTCAAGTACCCGATTTTTTCACTCACCTTGTCATAGCCATTTCTCAGTGGTTAATTATTTAAATTCAATGATTTAAAGCTTGTTGAATTCAACTTACTGCCTCGTATAACCATACAAATTTTCATAATCCTTGGATTCCTACATTTTGATTTATGTTCATTTTTCTGCTCACTGGTCTCAAACTGTAGCAGCCCGTGAAAATCGGGATGGTGTCATCACTTGTTAAAACTCATTCTCAGTGTATGGTTTATTATTTTTGATGAGATTACTCTTGAAAGTTATCTCTTTACGTTATCTAGACTTCCCCAAGAGGAATTAAGTTAATTGCTCTTGTGCTCAGAGAATTATGCGAAACACTGGACAGGTGTATGTACCAAGAATAGCAAGTTCTTCACCTTTGAGCTAACTTCAACTTATCTGTTTTGATCTATCTTTTTGAGAGTGATCTTCCAAGGTACATAGGGTGTCTAATACATCCATTGGCAAGCTAAAAGGGCCCACCATATACTCCTGGAGTTCATTTGGCTGGTGTAGATCAAGGATTTTGCAACACCTCTTCATCTTCAAGCACATACCTATCCATCTCTTCACAGTAAGCCATCCTTTTCTTTTTTCTTTTTCTCAATTATAATAGATAAAAATGAACTCTTTTACAAGAGGTGTTCACATGACTACTCATGTGACTTACAAATGAGGATAATATCAAGCATATCAAGCATGTAGGCTTGGGCAAAATGCACCAACAGCTCCCCCTCAAGCCTAACATGCTTGGCCTTCAAATAAGTCTTCAATTGTCCTTTATTTCCTGCAAGCCAATCATCAATTTGAATCTACTTAACTTTGTACCATCGAGAGCTTTAGTCAACATGTTTGCACATTGCATATCTGTAGAGACATAGGATAGTTGAATATCCTTGCTCATTAGCTTCTCCCTTACATAATGGTAGTGGACTTCAATATGCTTGGTTCTAGCATGGTATACCGGATTAGCTGCTAGATGTAGTGAGCTTGTGTTGTCACCAAAAATGTGAGGTGTTGAAGAATGAAGTCCAAGATCTGTGTACAAAGATTTTAACCACATGATTTCTTGAGTTGCATTAGCCAAACCTCTATATTCGGCTTCGGTAGAAGATAATGCCACGGTTGGTTGCTTCTTCGATGACCAAGAAACGATTTTTGAACGTGTGAATGATATATACCCGGATGTGCTTCTTCTATCATCTCTAGATCCGGACCAATCTGCATCTGAATAGACCTTTAGCTCAATATCTGAAGTAAATGAATAAAACAAACCTTCATTCATGGTCCCCTTTAGGTACTTGAGGACTCTCTTGGCCGCTTCCATATGTGGTATTCTCGGCTTATGCATAAACTGACTCAATATGCTAACACTATAGCATATATCCACCCTTGTGAGTGTTGCATAGTTCAAACTTCCAACCAAGCTTTGATAGCTTGTGATGTCTTCAATTGGCTCTCCTTCATAAGCACTAAGCTTATGATTTTGCTCCATAGGTGTACCTACACACTTGGTATTTTCCATCTTGAACTTGACGAGCATGTCATGGAAATACTTCCTTTGTGTGATGTATATACCTGAATCTATGTAGATCAACTCCAATCCAAGAAAATAAGTGAGTGGTCCGAGGTCACTTATTTTGAACTCCTCCTTCATTTGACTCTTTACCTGTTTGATTCCTTCAAGATCATTGCCTGTGATAATAATATCATCAACATACACACATAAATAGATCACTTCACATCCATTCCTCTTTATGAACAAAGAGGTACCGCCTTGCTAGCTTTGAATCCTTGGTCCTGCAAATAAGTCACCAATCTGAAATTCCAAGCTCTTGGAGCTTGCTTCAATCCATACAAAGCTTTCTTTAATTTGCATACATAGTTAGGATGATGTGCATCCTCATATCCAGGAGGTTGTGCCATATACACTTCCTCGGAAATCCATCCATTCAAGAAAGCATTCTTTACATCAAGTTGATAGAGATTCCAATTTCTAGATGCAGCAAGACTAATGAGAACCCTAATTGTAGGCATTTTTGCAATAGGAGAAAAAGTTTCCTCATAATCAATACCATGGGTTTGAGCAAACCCTTTAGCAACTAACCTTGCTTTGTGTCTATTTATACTTCCATCTGGATTCCTCTTGATTTTATATATCCATCGAGATTCGATTATCTTCATAGATGGCTTGTTAGGTACAAGCTCCCAAGTGTCATTCTCCTTCAAGGCGTCCATTTCTTCATCCATTGCATCTCTCCAAGCTTTCTTGCTTTGTGCTTCTTCAAATGTGGTAGGCTCTTCATTGGTTGAATCTTTTGCAATGTAGATTGAGTGCTTCGTGACCAAAGAAGTATCATAACCAAACCTCTCTGGTTTCTTCTTCTCCCTTGAAGACCTTCTAAGTGGTTGATGTGAGCTCTCGGGTCCATATGTAGCATCTTGCATCTTTGCTTTACCTTTTTTCTTCCATAGCTTTAGTCTTTGCAAGTCTTCTAGGTCAATCTCCGAATCACTTTCTTCAAGCTGCTTTGGTTCCTTTGGTTGAAGTGATGGAAAGTCTTCATCCAAGTCATACGGCAGCTTCACTTTCCTGTCATCATCAAACCATGATTTGTTTTCATCAAAAATTACATCTCTACTCACAGAAAATCCTTTATTGGTTGGATTGTACAATCTATATCCTTTTTGGTTTTGATCATAACCAATGAATACACACTTCTCTGCCTTGGGATCCAATTTCCTTCTTACTTGAGAAGGAATGTGAGCATAGGCTAAGCATCCAAAGCTTTTACAATGCTCTAGACTAGGTCTTCTTCCATTCCACACTTCATATGGAGTGGTTCCATCTAGTGACTTAGATGGAAGTCTATTTATGAGATATGTGGTTGTAGACACAGCCTCTGCCCATAGGTAGTTTGGCAATCCCTTTTCGTTGAGCATGGACCTTGCAGCTTCGACAATAGTTGTGTTCCTCCTCTCTGCTACACCATTGAGGTCGGGTGTATACCTTGTAGTGACTTCCCTTTTAATGCCTCTTTCATGCAAGAAGGCATCAAATTCAGAAGAGAAGTATTCTCCTCCACCATCTGATCTGAGTCTTTTCAAAGTCCTACCTGTTTGGTTTTCAACAAGAGAAATATACTTCTTAAAGCAATTAAACACTTCATCCTTGTGCTTCATGAAAAATAGAATGGTCCACCTGCTACAATCATCTATGAAAGACACATAATATCTTGAGCCTGATATAGATGGCTCCTTACTTGGACCCCACACATCCGTGTGCACTAGATCCAAAGGATTTTGATACATATATCCTTTCTTATTGAAAGGTTGTCTATGAGCCTTGCCAAGTTGACAAGCTTCACACTTATAAATCATGTGTTGCCTTGTGATATTAGGCAAACCAAGTACACTTTGGTCCCTGCAAATTTGTTTGAGTGTCCTCTCACCAATGTGAGCAAGCCTTTTGTGCCATATCACCAACTCTGTAAGAGTTTGAGATCCATAGCTAAACAAAGCTATGTTCTTTGTATCTTCCACTTCAAAAGTGAAAAGCCTTCCTGTCTTTTCTCCTTTGGCAATCCTTCGAAAGCCTTGCCTTGGGTCTTCAATATATGCTCAAAATCCGTTGAATCTAACCTGCAATACTTTTTCAAGAATTTGTCCAACACTTATTAAATTTTTGGTAATCGTAGGGACATACAAGACTTTCCTTAAGAGGTTCATATTCCCATCTGATGTCTTCACATTACCTATCTTCTCCACTAAGTGCTTTGTGTCATCTCCTATCTGCACTTCATGCTTGTTATGAGGATCTTCCATATCAGAAAGTAAAGCCACATTTCCTGCTACATGGTTTGAGCATCCCGAATCAATGTAAAATATGTGATCATCATCCTTACCCTTCTTCGCTGATAGATTCATAATCAATAATGAATCTTCTTGACTTTGGTCCTCTGCATAGTTATTGTAATCTCTTCTTCCTCTCTAGCCACTTTGATAGTTGTTGTTGTTGTAATTGTTGTTGTAGTAGTTGTTGTTGTTGTAGCCTCCATTGTATCTGCCTCTATTTGATCCATAGACACCTCTATTGAATCCTCTTCCTCTTGAGTTCCTTGGATTCTTGAAACATTCTTTAGTAGTATGATTAGATAAGCCACATATACTGCACGGTTGAGATGATTGGAATCTCCCCCTGCCTTGCTTTCCACCTCTGCCTCTTCCTCTAGCTCTTCCTCTACCTACAAAGTTTGCTTGGAAAGAGCTACCTTCATCTTCATTCTTCCTATTCTTTGACTTGTCCTTGACCTTAACTTTATCAGAATATAAGGCAGAAGTTTGATTAACTCTTGAGGACTCACCACCTTTGCTAATCTTTGCTTCATGAGTGAAGAGTTGGCCCATGAGTGTGTTGAGGTCGGGTAATGCATGTCCATGTATAAATCCATGGTTGTTGTGAATGACTCCCACTTGTCGTCTGCTTTGATTCCATTTATGATTTATCTAATGATTTGCTCCTCTTCAATTACCTCTCCAATGCTTCCAAGTTGGTCGGAAATCTCCTTCATCTTTGTGACATAATCAGTCACATTTTGCTTCGGGCTTTTCTTCATTGTTGTGAACTCCATCCACAATTGGTTCTTCCTTGCTCGAGTGTTGGAAGACAGGAAAGAAGCAAGTGCATTCCAGGTCTCTCTTGATGTCTTGCATCCCTTGACATGAGGTAAAAGAAAATCAGAGATTGAGTTTAGAATATAGGACCTTGCGAGTGCATCCTTCGAACACCAATTTGAAAGTCCTTCCACTTCTTCATGTGATGGTTTCCCTTTGTTCCTCATGCTTGGCATTGCTTCATCTCCAGATATGAATCCATATAAATTCCTCCCTTGAAGGTAAGCCTCCATCCTTAGAGACCATGCCGGGTAGTTTTTTCGATCCAATTTGTCAATTGTTGATGGAAATCCATCTCCCATGTTGCTTGACTATGCTCTAATACCACTGTGAAGAGAGATGGTGGATGCAATCCAAAGATGAGTAGGTGCCGCTACAACCAGCTTCACACCAGCCAATTGAGACTTCAGAGTTGATTAGTAGACCCTTTGAGCTTCCTAAATCCACCAAAATATCAGCCAAGTACTTTGGAACATGTATCCCAAAAGTTTAAGTCAAGACAGACTAGTTGCAAAATGACTAGCTCCCAAAACTTGCTATTTTTGGACATACATCTGCTAGAAAAAATGAACAGTGCTCTCAACCTGGTAGGAATTAGAAAAATTCCTTTTGGACATAGCAAGTAGACTTAACAAGCTTCCCAATCCAAGTTAAAACACTTCAAATGATGGCCTGAGCACGGAGAACAAATTTTTACAAAGTCTGGAACATGCCCGCCATTCTCGGGGCTCTACAAAGATAGACTAGTGAGTAGTAAATTGCAGATATCTTCACAATTGTTAATTCAATGACCATGCAAATTTATAGCTACAAAGTGGACAGTATGAGCTATCCAACGCACATTAAATCACTAAAAAAAGGTTAGTAGAACTCGAGATATGACCTTCTGAAGGTACTGCTCTGAGTGAGTATAGCAGAGAACAAAACAAAGAAGTAGATGATGATAAATGTATAGATTCACATATGATTACAACCACATTGGCAATGAGTCTTTGCACAATGGGAGTAGAATCATAGAGCTATGGAGTAAGCTCTTCAATCTCTACAAAATGACATGAAGTGGTCACGTACAAGGCTTGCTAATCGCCTCTTCCTTCTTGCTCCTT
Source organism: Ceratopteris richardii (assembly GCA_020310875.1). Lineage (NCBI taxonomy): Eukaryota > Viridiplantae > Streptophyta > Polypodiopsida > Polypodiales > Pteridaceae > Ceratopteris > Ceratopteris richardii. Next base: position 20,071,869 of record CM035432.1, on the reverse strand, counting down.
TTATAGCTATTCTTGGAGGGAGTTTTGAATTCGAATTCGAATGGCTCCACCTAAAAGTGATCCCCAAAGTTAGGAGATATTCCCTCAGCTCAAAAATTCGTGGTTTTAGGTAGATAGGGCCACGACTTTGCTTTCACATCATGGATGAGGTAAGCCATCCTTTTCTTTTTTCTTTTTCTCAATTACAATAGATAAAAATGAACTCTTTTACAAGAGGTGTTCACATGACTACTCATGTGACTTACAAATGAGGATAATATCAAGCATATCAAGCATGTAGTCTTGGGCAAAATGCACAAACAATGGGGACCAAGTAAAGATCACGAAATCTCTGGATCAAGGTATTATGTATCTTTCATTGATGATTATAGTAGGTGGACTGTATTGTACTTTATGAAGCACAAAGATGAAGTATTCAGTTGCTTTAAAAAGTATCTTGCACTTGTTGAGAACCAAACAGGAACTAAGGTCAGATGGAGGAGGTGAGTACTTCTCAAATGATTTTGATGCATTCTTGCAGGACAGAGGAATAAAAAGAGAAATCACAAGGTATAGCCCTAAGCAAAATGGGGTGGCAGAAAGGAGAAATAGGTTAACTGTTGAGACAGCTAGGTCAATGTTAAATGAGAAAAAGTTGCCTAACTACTTATGGGCAGAGAGTGTATCTACTGCCATTTATCTTGTAAACAGGTTGCCATCCAAATCTCTTGATGGGATGATCCCATATGAAGCATGGCATGGTAGAAGACCTTCACTTGATCATTGCAGGATCTTTGGATGTATAGCTTATGTGCATATTCCTTCTCAGATAAGAGGTAAGCTAGACCCTAAGGCAGAGATGTGCATCTTCATAGGGTATCATTTAAATAAAAAAGGGTACAGGTTCTACAATCCTTCAAACAAAGGATTCATGGTCAATAGAGATGTTGTCTTTGATGAGAATGACTCTTGGTTTGATAGTGAATGCAAGAAAGTAAAACTACCTCATGACTTGGGAGAGGAGTTTCCAAGCCTCACTAAGGAGTCTACTCAGAATGGAGACATCAGCTGAGATGATGAGGACATCATCAACCTAGAAGAGTTCAAAGCATGGAAGTCCAAAGGCAAAGTCAAGATGAAGAAATTAGAGGATATACCTGAATCATCCAACCAAGCAATCAGAAAATCACAAAGGGAGAGCAAGAAGCCAACCAGATATGGGTATGACACTTCCCTAGTTACTAAGCACTCTGTTTATCTTGCAAAAGATTTGTCAATTGAAGAACCAGCATCATATGAAGAGGCAAAGACCAAGGCAAAATGGAAAGAAGCTATGGATGAGGAAACTGAAGCACTCAAGGAGAGTGATACTTGGGAACTAGTACCAAAGAAGGAATCTATGAAGGTAATTGGTTCTAGATGGATCTATAAGATCAAAAGGAATTCTGATGGATAAATAAGCAGGTACAAAGCTAGACTTGTGGTTAGGGTTTTGCACAAACCCAAGGAATTGATTATGAAGAAACCTTCTCACCTGTGGCCAAAATGCCAACCATCAGGTTATTGGTAAGTGTAGCTACATCAAAGAATTGGAACATGTATCAATTGGATGCAAAAAATGCATTTCTAAATGGCTGGATTTCAGAGGAGGTGTACATGTCTCAACCTCCTGGGTATGAGGACCCAAACAAGGTAGCATATGTATGGATTGAAGCAAGAACCTAGGGCATGGAACTCAGATTGACTACATACCTTCAGGATCAAGGTTTTATCATGAGTAAAGCAGATACTTCTCTGTTCATCAAGAGAAGTAATTCAGAGGTAATATACCTATGTGTATATGTTGATGATATCATACTCACAAGTAATGATGTTAATGGCATCAAACACATCAAGAACCAGATGATGAAGGAGTTCAAAATTAGTGACCTTAGATCACTAAAATATTTTCTTGGACTTGAGTTAGTCTATACTAACTCTGGAATTTACATTACTCAAAGAAAGTATATACAGGATATGTTGAAGAAGTTTCATTTGCAAGATGCCAAAGTTGCAAGTACTCCAATGGAGGTAAACCTAAAATTAAGTGCTCATGAAGGTGATGTACTTGAGAACATTGCAGGATTCAGTTGGCATATGTATCAACTAATATGCAATGTGCAGACTTGTTGACTAAAGCTTTAGATGGTACAAAACTTTGCAGGTTTAAATCAATGATTGGATTGCAGGACATTCATGAAGATTGAAGATGAAGTCCAAGCCAAAATGTTTGGCTTGAGGGGGAGCTGTTTGTGTAAATTCCAAGCCCACACATTTGGCTCGAAGTTCATAAACACATGAAGCTCCATGGAAACCATTGCTAGAAGAACTTTATCTTTTTACATTTGTAAAAGTCATTTATTTGACTTGAGAGAATATTAATAATCACCTACCAAAAACTCATGGATTTGTTAGTTAGAAATGCATCTACTTCATTGAGAGAATATTTCGTAGATTGAAGAATTACTTTTAGAGAGAGCCAAAAGTTGAATTCAAATTCAAATTTGAATGTAACACCTATATAAAATGACTTGAAAAAGTCACCGTTAGAACCCTCCATTCCTGAGCTCTCCATTGCCATTGTGTAAGAGTGTGAGGTCTAAATTGTAGCCTACACTACTCTTCATCATTAGTCTATGATTGTCAAGCCTATGATCTTGTACAACATTGCTCATTAATACATTACATCTACATTGTTCATCTATGATCTCTCTGTTATAGTCATTCCTAACTATGAACTTGTGCTGCTCATATCTCACTCAACTCTCCACCATTTTCAATAATCGATAGCTTGTTGGAATCAGCTCCACGTTATCTATGTGCTGACAAAGTTTTGAAGGGAATCCATTTAGCCAATTCGGAGAAAAGCGTGTTGAAGCACTCACATGTCAAACTCTACAAAGGTCCTAAAAAATCGGGGGTAATGATTCATTTGTTCAATTGATTACTCTGTGTATAGTGCATCATTTCAAGTGATTTCACTTGGAATCATTAGCTTACTAAGCTAATTAGATACCTCTAGAAGGAATTTTCTAATTCCTACTGTACTGGCAGCACTGAGCATAACAAGTCACAAGTGTGTGATAAAAAATAGAAGGTTTTCACTGATCCGACTATTTGGAAGTAGTCTGTTTTGATTCAATCTTTTCATGCATCATTTCCAAAGTACATAGGCACTTTTATAGTTTCTTTGGAAAGCTAAGAGGGCCCACATATCAACTCTGAATCTACAAAGGGCTGGTACTAAGCAGGATTTGGTAGTACCTACTCATTTCTTTAAGTGTCCATCCATCTTTCCCAATATGCTTGACACCTGGGCAATGCATAAGCCTGCTCATCTGTGAGACAGCAAACTGAATATCTGGCCAAGTAATGCATAAGTAAATCAAGCATCCAACAGACTGCTAATAGAGGACAGCATCAAACGCATCTCCAACATCATGAAGACTCAATCGTAAACCTGTCTCCATAGGAGTGGCAATAGGCTTACAATCTTCAAGGCCAAAACGTTGCGATAATGTGTCAATATATTTCATTTGACACAAAGCCATTCCACCATCAACTTGCATAAACTGAATGCCCAAATAGTGATGCAAATGTCCCAAATCAGACGTCTCAAAATCAGCATCAAAATCAGCAATATGCTTCTCAATAGGACCAATAAGCAGCATGTCGTCAACATAGACAACAATGATCAGAAGTACATCATTAGCACGCTTAACATATAAGGTGCTTTCAGTTGGACTATTCTCAAAACCACGTGCAATCAGATAGGCATGTATCTTCTCATACCAAGCACATGGTGCTTGCTTTAAACCATATAATGCCTTCTTTAACCTGCACACCTGGGTTTCATGCCCTTTCTGCACAAAGCCATGGGCCTAAAAAACATACACTTCTTCATGCAAGTCACCATTCAGAAATGCAGTTTTAATGTCCAATTGATGTACATTCCAACCATGATGGGCTGCAAGTGCATAGATGCTCCGAACAGTAGTCATACGGCATGTAGGTGCAAAGGTCTCATCAAAATCAATGCCTCTTTCCTATGCATAACCCTTTGCAACAAGCCTAGCCTTATACCTATCAACTGTTCCATCAGGCTTACTCTTCAGCTTGCAAACCCAATTGGTGCCAATGGCCTTCTTGCCAAGAGGCAAGTCACATAAAGACCAAGTACTGTTCTTCATTATAGCATCATATTCAGATTGCATAGCAGCCATCCAATTTTTTGAATTTTGTGCATCGTCAAATGAAACAGGCTCATTCACATCACAGAGACTAGATGCAGCCATAGCATAGCAATCTAATGCAAAAGAGGCACTATGAGAGCCTGATCGAGTATGATATGAGAGAGGTGCATCCAATTTGCTTTTATGCAAAGTCAGCACCAGCCATTTTGGCATAGCTTTTGCCTCCTCAATGTCAGCTCTCTCATCAATAAGTGCATCATGTAAATCTGCATCAGAAATGGGATGATCTGTATCATCATATGAAACCTGCAAAGGTTGAGAAGTTGCCTCATTAGGACCAGCACTAGACTATCTACTTGTAAAATGAGGTAGCAAAGTATCATACATGACTTTGGAGCTAACAGATGTCTCCTTAGTACATGAAAGCAATGGTTGAATAGCATCTTCCACAAAAACAACATCAGGGCTAACTAGAATGCATTTATTCTGTGGATGATACAGACAATACCCTTTACTTTCAGAATTGTACCCAACAAAAATACATTTTACTGCTTTATCAACTAATTTTCTGCGATGTTGTTCAAGCACTAATGCATATGCCAAACAACCAAAAAACATGCAGATGAGAAATAGATGTCTTGCGATCATGCCAAGCCTCATATGGAGTGATAGACTGCAGTGCTTTAGTGGGACACATGTTAAGTACATATGTTGCATACATGACAGCCTCAAGCCAGAAACTATGTGGTAAAGCTTGACTCTTGATCGTACACCTCGCCATCTCCATGGATGACCTGTTCTTTCGTTCAGCAACTCCATTCTGTTGAGGTGTATATGGCACTATACACTAGTGTTTTATCCCACGTTTAGCTAGAACTGCATTAAAATCAGAAGACATATTCCCCCCCTCGATCAGAACGGAGGGTGCCCATTTTACATGCTGACAGATTTTCAACCAAAAACAAAAACTATTTGAAGCACATGAACACTTTGGACCTTCAATGGATATACCCATGCCTAGAAAAATCATCGATGAAAGTCACGAAGTAAAGATAATTTCCAAAAGAAGGTGTCTACATAACACCATAAACATCACTATGTACAAGCTATAACTTTTTAGTAGCTCGAACTGAACCATCTTTTGGAAAGGAGGAATGCTACATTTTGCCCTAAATACAACCTTCACAAACATGTTTTCCAGGTGCCTCAAGTTTGGCCAAAGAGGACACCATTTCAGATTTCTGCAAGCATAGCAAACTAGCGAAATTCAGATGACCAAAGCATGCATGCCAAAGCTTTGCATCTGACATAGCCTGAGAATCATGTACTGTACATGCTGAATCATTTACAAATCTTTCATAGTCTATGAACTTATACAACCCACGACATAAAATGCCAGAAGCAATAATGACATCGCCATTTGACAGATCATGAATTGTACACCTATCATCAACAAATCTCACAACCAAGCCAATCTTGGCTAATGCAGAAACAGATAACAGATTTTTCTTGATCCCTGGCACAAACAAAGCATCTGACAAAGTGAAAGAAATACCATTAGCAGTAGTCAAAATGATCTTACCAACTCCCATAATAGGATAAGAGGAGTTGTTGGCACATGTAACAGTATTCCCTGTAGGGGCAGGCTCAAGTCAAGAGAAGAAATTGCACTACGAGGTAATGTGTTTGGTGGCCCCACTATCAAAGTACCAAACATCTGAGTCTACTACAGACATGCACTGCTCATGAGAAGATGGGTCAAAACTGCAAATAGTAGTAAACGCCCATTCTTCTTCCTACATATGCCGACTCTATTTTTGGTGTAGAGGCCTCTGCAACAACCATTCCAGCCTCATTTTTCTTTGCCTCTTTTGCAACCAGTTTTGGATAGTTTTTTATGATATGATCATTCCCTTTACAGTACTTGCAAAAAAATTCTGTTTTTCTAATTTCTTCTCATCTTTATCTTGGTTCTTCGAATGTGCAACATTTGTAAATTTCTGCTTACTAGTAGAAGAGCTCCATTTTCCTTTGCCCTTCTGATTAGCCAGGAAAGGTTGATCTGTAACACGCATAATGGACCTATTCTGCCTGGAGTGATCTTCTTACAGCAGAACAAAGACTAACTCCTCAAAAGACAAGGCTTTTGGATTGCCTTTCATCATCAACCAAAGAGGAGAAGCAAAACTCTGATATGAATCAGGAAGACCATTCAGAATGGTCTGCACAAGTGAGCTATCTGGTATAATCTCATCAGTAGAAATCAATTGTTCCTTCAAGTCTCTGATCTTTGTTAGAAAATTGTCCATAGAATCACCTTCATTCATGTGCTCACTCTCCAACTGTTTTCGGAGGTAAGCAACACGAGCCTCATTCCTAGCTTGGTACAATGTGGTAAGTGTATCCCAAGCATCCTTAGCTGTTCTGCAAGAGCTAATGTGAGGAATAATGACATGTTTGACAGACAAAGCTATCAATGCATGTGCCAAGGCATCTCTACCATCCCAAAAAATTTGCTCTGTAGTAGGTGCAGTAGAAACCGCAGCACGAACAGGAATATGTAGAATATCATCATGTTCGATACCTTCTGCATCACTTTCATTACCTGCAGTTGTGATAGTTGCAGGTGTGATAGGACATTTTTCAACATCCTACACAATGTTCCATAGTCCTTTTGCAACCAATACATGTGGCATCATATAAGCCCACAACGCGTAGTTGGTACCATCCAACTTATCCTCAAAAAACAACATACGGAATACATCACTGCTTTCATCCATGGCTATTGACTAAAATACCTTGATGTAGAAAATTGATTGTATCTCAAAAAGTTAAACAGAACTATCTAGATGAATTCTGTTAGACTTGTAGCAAACTTTGAGACGCTTATACTGGCGTACCAAAACTGGTATATACCTTTGGCAGAAAAAGACAAAATAGCCTGCATAAGCATTACGATGGTGCATTCAGCGGTCGAAACAAGCTCAGATCACGATTTCGGCACCATAACAAAGCCGTTTTGATCTCTGAAACACCCTAAGTATACATACCAAATTTTATGCGAATCTGAGACTGCAACTGGAGAGGTGTAGATGATGCCCTAGATGAAGTGGCGACATGCTCTGATACCAATTGTTGGAGTAAGATATATGCGGAAGCATGCAAACAACACAAGGAAGAAGAAGAAGCTTGGAGCACAACACACAATACTGAATGTATTACTAGAGAATGTACAAAGAAAAGTAGCCCATTAGGGCAATAGGCATATATACAAGCTGGGGGAAAAAAACCTCCTAAAGAGGGAAAAAAGTGCCCCAATGGTCCTAGAGTGTTCACACACATCACTACCTAAATATATCAACAGTGGTCTACGTTTACAACATTCAAGAAGAAGCAAAGCCAAAGCATTAGTAATTATGTAACTAAGAAGAAAAACTTGGTAGGTAGCTTTGGATCTATAGATAAAGACATTAAAGATCATAGGGTGATTGCACAATTACTTGCAGGGTTGAGAGGAGATGAAAGGTGGAAACCTTTTGACTATCAACTGAAATCTCATTAAATCATTTTGTACCAGATCTAACTCAATTGCTTGGATTGATGTTCACATTTGAGCAAGAGTTGAAGTGAGCTGGAGACAAAGGACAACGTTATGATATGTATGCAAAGAATAAGGAGAAAGGGGACAAAGGTAAAGCAAAGGATGAAGAAGAATTGACTGCTTAGGCTAATTATGTAAAAGGAAGAGGTAATGGTAGAGATAAAGGTAGAGGAAATGGAAGAGGAAGAGGCAACCAAAATAACAACAAAAAGACATGTTGGATTTGTGGCTTGAGCAATCATTTGGCTTATGATTGTTGGCACAATCAAAAAGGTTCAAATCAAAATCAAAGTAATAATGGAAGAGGATGAGGTGGAAGATATCTAAACCATTTTGAAGAATGTCAAGATAGCAAGCACTCCTATGGAGGTAAACCAAAAATTAAAATCTCATGTGATGTGCTTGAAAATATTGCACGATATCAAAGCATAGTATGAAGCTTAAACTATGTTACATTGACAAGGATTGATATTGCTTATGAGTAAGTGTCTTAAGTCAATTCATGCATAAACCTAGAGATATGAATCAAGAAGACTATTCAGAATGGTCTGCACAAGTGAGCTATCTGGTATAACTTCATCAGCAAATATCGACTGTTCCTTCAAATCCTTGATCTTTGTCATAAAATTGTCCATAGAATCACCTTCATTCATGTGCTCACTCTCCAACTGTTTTTGGAGGTAAGCAACACGAGCCTCATTCCTAGCTTGGTACAATGTGGTAAGTGTATCCCAAGCATCCTTAGCTATTTTGCAAGAGCAAATGTGAGGAATAATGGCACGTTTGACAGACAAGGCTATCAATGCATGTGCCTGAGCATCTCTGCCATCCAAAAAAATTTGCTCTACAATAGGTGTAGTAGAAACCACAACACAAATAGGAATCTGAAGAATATCAACATCTTCAATGCCAACTGCATCAGCTTCAATACCTGTATTTGCAGGTGTAATAGGATGTTTTTCAACACCTTGCACAATTTTCCACAATCCTTTTGCAACCAATACATGTCACATCATATAAGCCCACAATGGGTAATTGGTACCGTCCAACTTATCCTCAATAGCCAACATACAGAATACATCACTGCTTTCAACTATGGCCACTGACTAAAATACTGTGATGCAGGAAAATGAATCTATCTGACAAAGTTGAATAGAATTACCCTGTGGAGTTCCACTAGACCTATAACAAACTTTGAGATTTTTATACTAGTGAACCCAAACCTGTATATATCTTAGGCACAAAAAGACAAAATGGCCTACACAAGCACTGTGATAGTGTGTTCGGAGGCCGAAATGAGCTCATATCGTGATTTTGGCACCACAAAGCGAAGCAGTTTTGATTTCCTAATCACATTGAGTATGCTCACCAAATTTCGTGCGATTCTGAGATTGTGAATGGAAAGTTGTCGATGACGCCCTAGATGAAGTGGCGGCCTGCTCGGATACCAATTGTTGGAGTTAGACATCTGCAGAAGCATGCGAAGAGCACAAGGAAGAAGAAGAAGCTTGGAGCAAAACATACAATACTGAATGTATTACCACTAGAATGTACAAAGATAGTAACTCGTTAGGGCTATAGGCCTATATACAAGCCAGGGGAAAAAAACCTCCTAAAGAGGGAGAAAAGTTCCTTGGCGGTCCTAGTGTGTTCACACATATCCCTACCTAAATATATTAACATATTTGAGTTTGTTTTGACCTCCAAACACACTGTCATAGCACCTATGCAGGCAATCTTGTCTTTTTGTGCCAAACATATGTATAGGTTTTGGTTTGCCAATAGAAGCTCCTCAAAGTCTACTACAGGTTTAGCAGAACTTGATAGGGTAGTTTTGTTAAACTTTTTGAGATACAATCATTTTTCTACATCAGGGTATTTTAGTCAGTGGCCATGGTTGAAACTAATTACTCCATATGTTATTTGTTGAGGATAAGTTGGATGGTACCAATTACCCATTATGGGCATATCTAGAATATTGTGCAGGGTGTTGAAAAATATCATATGAAAATTGCAAATATAGTTACTGAAGGTGATGCTGATGGCATTGAAGATGGTGTTCTTCAGATATACTATGAGGAAACATTCTCACTAGTTGCAAAGACGACTACAATCAGAACTTTGATAAGTGTAGCTATTGTAAGAAATTGGAGACTCCTCCAACTTGATGTAAAAAATGCATTTCTAAATGGTTGGATAAGTGAAGAGTATACATGTCAAAACCTCTAGGTTTTGAAAACCCTAATCATGCATCTTATGTTTGCAAACTTAAGAAATCATTGTATCGATTGAAACAAGTTCCTAGAGCTTCAAATTGCAGGTTGGTTACATACCTTCAAGATCAAGGGTTCAAACCTAGCAACTCAGATCCTTCTTTATTCATCAAAAGGAATCAAAATGAGGTTATCTATCTATGTGTATATGTAGATGATATTATTTTGATAGGTGATGATCTAAATGGCATTCAAAGGATCAAGAGACACATGCAAGATGAGAAAAAAATGTGTGACTTAGGTGATCTCACATATTGCTGATACATCACGTACCTCCTTTTTGATATAGCCTACGGTCACGTACGACCCATCAACACACAGAGAGACCTTCTTGTTCACCACCCAACCGCGTCCGAGCTACTGCTTGTTCTCTAACTCATTAGTGAGTCAATAATGACTCACTTGAGAGTTCCATCTATCTTCTACCTATATAATAAAGACTCCATAAGGTGCCAATCACCTGACGTGACATTGACTCCATAAGGTGCCAATCACCTGATGTGACATTTCCTTCCCCTTGAAAGCATTTTTGTCCTCAAAAATGTAAATGAAATGTTCGTAATGGTAGAAGAAAGTGCTCGAACTCCCTTGAACCCCATGTACTCTATATACATGGTCATCTCTGTGTGTTTTGTTTCCCCGTATCCTTCCCTTAAAGAAGTCTTATATGAGATCATCTCAAAGGTGGGAAACCGTCTGAGTGGTGCCTACTATCTCCCATGTACACTCAACTTCCAAATTATCATTCCCATAACATACAACATCATCCAAATGACCTAAGTCCATATGATGTATCTCTATGGAGCAATAATATGAAAACAAGTGTAAAGTGCCAAACTTATAAGCTTGACTGTACCATAATGGAGATAATAAACCATAGAATTCTCTAAAGTATAGAACAAAGTCCCATAAAAAGTGACTTCAAACCCATCTAAGACTAAATGATAGATTGCCCTCATACCACTCCAGGTCTTCCTAACCTTGAGTGTGCTCACAAGTAATAGTTTCCTCTAACTACCTTGTGACTATGCAATTCCATCATCTAGCTCATATTTAAGAATTTCTTGATAGTAAAATGCAATCTCTACATTTCACGAAGCAAGAAGTTTGTGGTTTGTCATCCTTTACCATTGGACTAAGTTCTATTGGAAGAGCATTTATTGGCACTAGTGCAAACTCTAAAATATTCTCTTCCCTGTAGTCTGCCATATGAATGCACAAAGCATTCCCTTTGAGATTCAGATAATCCCTAAGTACTCATCCTTCTACCTGATGTTTACACATCATTCTCATGATGTAACACCAAGTAAAATTTTGGTGCCCCAATAGGTTAGATATATCCCTATCTCCTAGAAACCTTAAAGAGAAGAGTCATACTCAACCCCCAGTCTCACTAATCTCAATAACTAGATCATCTCATCTAGTCAAAGAGTATCACTGGAAGTAAAAATAACTACTTCTTTCAAGAGTCTCCATGTGAGAATCAATCTAACCATCATAATTAACTGATCTCCCTCTTGTCTTAGATAGAAGAGTGCCACTCCTATCTAGACAATCTAAAAGTGAGAAAGTGAAACTCTTTCTCTCTCTATTCAATCTCTTCTAAGGAAAAGAGCTCTAGTAGTGGAACCTATTCCAATTTCCCTTTCCCTTTGAAAGAGATTTTGTTGAATCCATTTGCTCTGCTCATAAGTGAGAACATGTACATAAGTTCTCGATGTTTTCCTTCAAAACTAGTGGAGAAAAAGACTCCCATGTGAAGGAAAGTTACATTGAAAAGTAGAGTGAATGAATTCCTTCTGAAATATAGACTAAGAGATGTTTCCCAAACACCTCTTCTTTCTAAAGGAAAACATATTGTATTCTTCTCCTATGAAGAAATCATGTTTTCCTTTCCTTTTTTCTCTCAAAGAATAGGAGCTAAAGTGAGAGCTCTTAGCTAAAATGAGGTCTTTCGTCGATCTCTAAACTGATTCCCACTTTCTCCTTTCCTTAAAAGAGAAACTGGTGAATTTATTTAGTCCTCTCTTCCATGACTAATGCATAATCCCTCATTATACATATTCCTATGAAGATGGAGAACAAATCTCTCCTAACTAATGAAGGTGTATGTAGTAAAGAGTGGAGAAAATAAATTCCTAATAAGGGTCAAAGCCCTCTACTAAAATGGTCAGCAATGATGTGACATGATACCGTAAACACATGTATATCCATACTAAAGAGCTGTCTGCCAACCATCCTCTATACATGGATCTATACGATCCAATCAAACTCATGGAATTATCCTTCCTAAGAACATGAAAATGAGTATGTGAGACCAATGGTGATAAAATCACCCATCACATTCTCTACTGGAAGAATAGGTCTTCCCTAATCTATGAAGGATAACTCCCAATTCACCTTTCCAGTTACAAGTTTGGGCACGGAAGATATCAATACGATGTTTGATTTTGAGATCCCTTATGTATTGTCTAGCGATTTTCAATTTTCAGATATCCATGTTGTCTCTCAAGAATTCGAACACCCGGCTTACCCCACTACAACATCAAAGGGTGCGAATGCTGATTCTGACGAGGAAGACGATGACCGCATAGTGATTGACGAAGGTGATGCTGATACTGAAGCTAGCAAAGAAGAAGCAATTGGAAACACATGCTGAAATTTCAAGAGAAGTTAGTACGTACGAAGAATAAATTGTCAAGGTAGCAGCTTACACCATTGCCATCCGACAGCTCTACAATAACATGCATAAAGTTTGGGCACGAACCAAATTAATAAAAGAACAACGCGAAGCCATCTTACAATAGGAGCTCGTGAGTGGAGGTTTTGAAGAGGCTTTTATCTCGACAATGCAAGAGTTGGTAAAATCTGTTGGCGTGGTGGAAAAGTTACACTTTTTGTTATGGAAGCCCTCACCAAAGTTCGACCCTCAACGGGAACGCATTCTCAAACGTCCAGGTACATACATTCGCATCCCTACTAGTCCAATCACGTCACCACCCCCCATGGGATCTTCCACAATCGACTTGATCGAGGAAGACACTTCCCCTGTATAGACGCTTAGTGAAACCCTTCCTTCTCACCCGATCCCAACCCCGACCTCCTCTGATATTGTAGATAGCCTTGAGGTTTGCATTCTGTCCCCCGTTTTTGTTTGGCCTCCTGAACCTAGCCCCATTCCAACTACTTCTCCCACTCCCCCAGTTTCTATTCTGCCTATTATGACACCACGCATCATCTCTCCACCCCCTCACTTTCCCTCATATACCACTAATCCCTTATACTCCTTTCCTATCTCCACACAACCAACCTCTTTCTATACTTCTTTCACATCCATTTTGCAACCATGATCTACGCCTTTTCTATTTGTGAGACCCTCCCAAGAATTTTTCCCACAAGTCCCCTTTCTATAGCCACCAAGCACACCTCCTCACTCACCTCTCACAACAGAATTGCACCCACCACCATGCACCATAGCATCGACATCACTTTTTCATGTGGCAATCACTCAAAGTTCCACTAGTGACATGGATATCTCACCCACCACTTCACTAGACACTCAATTACATGCATCCACCACACCACGTACCACATCGAACACATGACCTATTCACACGTCACTCCCATCACTCGCCATTGCATCCACTATCCCTACCCATATTCCCACTCCGAGTGCATTACACACCACCCCACATGTCACATTCCCCACCCTTGCATCTTCTTCATCATCCACTGTTGATGCGGCTCTCTAGCAAATGATACGGTGTATGCAACAAATTAATGTTGAATATTCATCACTCGGGCAATAACTTTCTGCCCTAGAACGGACTATACAAGAATTACAGGTACACTTAGATGCCCTCACATTGCAGAATGAGGAGCTTAACCAAAAATATCAAAACTTGGAAACCAAATATCAGACGCAGTAGCAGCATCTTGAAGCTCAGATATAGGAACGTGTGAAAGAAGCTAAATCATAATTAGATGTTCATTTGATGCGAAATGCCTAGCTGTCACGCAACATGGCACTTCTTCCCCGACACCTTAACGCGGCAAAGGAGGAAAATCAACGTCTGCAAGAGCAGAATCACAAGAATTTTGAAGCTACATTGGACAACCCGGATACACCACTCAGTCCGTCCTGCTTTCAGGCTGTTCCACCCAAATTGATGCATATATTATTGGAAGGCCACGCACATATGCTTGAGGACTATGACCGTTTACAGGAAGAATGAAAAACCCTCAAGGAAACCAATAAAAGTTTGTTGCTTAAAGATTCTTTGGGACCCACTATTGTACAGGAAGTGGCACCACCAACTCTGAATTGACCACGCTACATTTGAAAGTACAAGAGTTACAGAATCAAGTATCGAATATGATAGAACCCCTCTACCAAATTCACTACCTGATCTCCGGGAACTAGAAGAAACGATACCTATCCCTATCAAGGAATCATTTAAAGAAGAATATGTACCTTTACCGGTTGTTCGCATTCGCTCATCCCCTGACTTCTGATCTGATGCATAGTTATAATAATTTTTGTTGTAGGACTGAGGTTGAAAGCTTCTTCCACCTCCTCTAGCATATGATGTCCTACCACCTCTTCCTCTGAAATTGCCTCTTTGATTTGTGCCTCCTCTACCTCTTTGATTAAAACTCTGATTATTGCTTCCACCATTTTGATTGTTATACCAATAATCATTTACCAAATGATTGGTTCTGCCACAAATCCAACAAGCTTTAGTATTATCTTTGTTCGTACCTCCTCTTCCTTTACCTCTGAAATTCATCCTTCCTTTTGTAAAGTTAGCTTGACTTGAGGTTCCTTCATCATCAGTTGACTGCTTCCCTTTGCCATTATTTTTCTTGTCCTTGGAGTACATGGATTGACTTGCACTCTTGTCATTATCTCCCTTAATGTCCTGCTCAAAAGTTAGCATGTGTCCTAGCAATTGATTAAGATCAGGAGTAAAGTGATCAAGTGACAATTCTATGGACAATATGAAGGGCTTCCACTTCTCATCTCCTCTCAGACCTGTAAGTATTTGCCTTACCAACTTATCCTCTTCAATGTCTTCATCTACTGCTCCCAAGCTATCTGCAATATCCTTCATCCTTGCCACATAATCAAAAATTGATTGTGAGCTCTTCTTCTGAAAGGTTGTAAACTCTGCCCATAATGAAGACTTACTTGACTTGGTTGTATTTTGGAAATGCTCTTCAAAAGCATTCCACACATCTATTGCACTTTCTAAACCTCTGATGTGAGGTAGAAGATAATCATTTACAGCCATGTAAATGATGCTCCTAGCTTGAGCATCTTTTCTCATCCAGGTCTTCAAATATGCAAGCTCTTTCCTAGTTGGAATACTAGGATCTACAAACTCAGGCTTTTCTTCTTCTCCTGTAATGAATGCCATCAAATCTTTGCTCATGAGGTGTGCCTCCATCCTCATGGACCAACTTGGATAGTTCTCCCTATCTAACTTATCAATCTGCAAGCTTTCTCCCATCTTTGATCTTCTGTGTCTGCAATTACTATGATTTATGATAATAAAGTGTACCTTTGATATGAAGCTTCAATCCTTTTTTTATCCTTTGAACTCGTACTTTGTACTTCTACAAGTTATCTGCAAGAATTTGTCCTTGTCTACCTTCAATTAGAAGGAACTTCAATACCTGCAGCAGTCAGGACTTCCAATGCCTTTACTTCACTTGTATTGCACCTTCAGCTCTAATACCACTGTTGGAGACCTTTTAATCTCCAAATGTTTGATTTAGCTTGACTTAAGAACTCCTCTATATCAAGAATAGATCAAACTTTACATAAACTTCAAATTATCTTTCACATATATCAAGAAATACTTCTCTGTAAGAAGTTTTCTTCATCTTCAGGAATCTGCTTCAGAGATAGGCTTCAATTTCTTCATAATACTTAAAATTTAAGTATACAAATGATACTCACATATCCATGCTACCTTTGCGCAACTATATTGACCATTAGTTCTTCAAAAGAACCACTAGATTTTTAATTTGATCTTTTAGATCAAATCTGTGTAAAAAACTGTCTTCCAGAAATGGCGACTTTGACATGGTCAACTTCTTAAGTTGATTTCTCACAGCACAGATCTCGTTTTGCTAAATGCTTTTAGCCATAGCTTCCTTGCCTTCTAACTTAGATTTTTAATGCTCAGTCATTAAAAACTTTACACTGTGCACTGAGATCTAAGCCAAACATTGTCACAGAAAAGTGCGCGACTCTGAGAAGTCTATCTGCAAACTCTACATACAAATGTTCCTATTGATCATACTCATAGTAGGAAAGGAATTAGATCATAAAATTCTGAACATAGCTTCATTAGCTTCCGGATTAGATTTGTAGAAAAGGATTTCTGATCCACATGATCAGACTGAGAGAAATCTACGGAATACTCATCACTATTTTCTGAGGATGACTCTCTTCACATCTATCTCTATGACACTTGTCTTCAAATGACTCTTCACATGTATTTCTTTACATCATTGACTTATATACATATGGTTCTAAACATATCCCGCGTCTATTACATTACTCCTTATCATCTTAAGGATTATCTCTACTCAAATTACAAGAATTTCCAACTGTAATGTACATATGTATACAAACTTCACTTCTAAGATCTCTTCACTTTCTCAAGTGTCTTCTTCCACTTCAATCTGATCATAAGCTTGCTTCAAACTCTTTGTAATCACCAATCTGTGATTGGTTTGTTCCAACAATCTTTGAAAAACCTGCTCTAGATCACACTATTTATTGCTTCTACACACTAATAGACTCTATAATCTTGAAAATGATACATAAATATGACCATATTACTTTGGAGAATTGATTTCAAATGTTTTAGTCAAGAAAAACAACTTCCAGATTCTAAGCATGAGGAGAAAACCTTCTATTTATGGAAGAATGCACTAAGAAAATGTTCAATGCTCCCAACTTGCTATAAATTGATCAAAATGCTTTTCCATATCTTCTATTAGGAAGGTAAGTGAGCTATTAACGTTTATTTCATGCATTCAGAGTGACTAGAGAGTGAGCAATGTACATAAGAACTCATAGGTGTGATCCAACATTTCAAGAAGCAGATAATGTATATACATAGTCATAGAGATTGATTCATATATCAGCATACAAAGCTCCAATGATTCAAATATTGCACACAAATGCTAAAGTTATCTTTATGATCTAGGAATCGGATGAGAAAATAAGACCATAAGTTCACTTCAATGACTGTGTGAAGTTAGAAGACTTGGAAAATATTTAGAAAACAATGGATAATAGCTCAAGATTATGATGAATCTTCAAGTATATGTATTGAAATGTAAACTCAAAGAACTTGGAGAAGCTTGTAGGAGGTAGAAAAGTGAGTTACAAAGTGATGAAGTTCGGTCTAGCCAATTGACACAAGACCAGCCCTTGAGCTTATGGAGACCCAAATAGACCTTATAGACATGCAATAAGTGCAATAAAATGCACTATGTACTTTCGAGCATCAAGGAGAAAGAGTCCATACAAAAAAAATAGGTTTGCACATTCACTAGCTCAAAAACTTACTATCTTTAGATGAGACAATCAACTTCAAATGCTCATAGCAACCAGCATGATTTCAATTAGAAAAAATCCTTTCAGAGGAGTGATACACATAGTGTTGAGTGTATGAAATGCAGAAGAGTACAAGAAATAAGCAAAATATGTTTTTGGAATGAATGAGACACTCAATAGTGGTACCTCCTATTTTTCAAGAATGCACAGAGATAGACCCTGAGATAGAAAAACTAGTATTTCTCCTAATCTACTAAACTAAATGCTTTGAAAATTATAGACATAAACTAGACACTACTATCTTTCCAATTAATATCCCTTAGTCAATTTGAAGATTTGTAGAGAGAGCACAAGCCTCTGCAAGCTTACTGTTGTTGAAGAAGATGCTACAGAAAAATGAAGGAGCAAGACAATGATGGCCACATGTATGTATACTGCTTCCATGTAATGTAAGAGAGATTTGAAGTCTTTATATAGAAACTTGAGGTTCTCAAAAACTTCTAAAAGTGAATTTTTTATTCAAATGAAAGCAAGACTAGTTGTTGGAGGGAATCAATTCACTTTCCTACAATCTAGGAAAAGTGAAGATCTAGTTTGATCTACTTTTAGGTGATTGATTGATTCATTGATTGCAACTCAACCACCTCAAATTTGTGGAAGCTTAGCTCTCTTTTTCTACTTTTACATGTGTAAAGCTCTAGGCTTTTACAATGGTAAGTAAAAGAACTCTCCAATGGATATTCTTTCGACGTAATCCTAGCAATAGCTTTTGATGTAGATCAAATCCACCTCATGCATAGTGTAAGCTTGATGTTCCAACAGCTCCCCCTCAAGCTAAAGTATGCTTGATTATTCTTCTCTAATAGGTTGAATACCTGCCATAGGATTGAATCTACAAAGCTTTATTCTATCAAGTGCCTTCATCATCATATTTGCTACTTAATTTTCAGTTGGAACAAAAGAGATGTCAATCTCCTTTGCCATGATCTTCTTCCTAATGAAGTGGTAATGAATGTTTTTGGTTCTTGCACGGAAAATAAGATTTGCTGCTAGATGCATGGAACTTACATTATCTCCAAATATGTGAGGTTTGGAAGTCACAAGTCCCAAATTTGTATACAATGTTTTTATCCATATTGCCTCTTGAGTTGTTATGGTCAAACCTCTGTACTCCGCTTCCATTGAGGATAACGTAATTGTTGGTTGCCTCTTGGAACTCCATGACACTAGCTTTGAACCTACAAATGCTAAGTAACCAGAGGTGCTTCTTCTATCATCCTTAGCTCCTACCCAATCTGCATCTGAATAGATTTTCATATCCAAATTTGAAGAGTAAGCATAAAATATACCTTCATTGATTGTCCCTTTGAGGTAATTGAGTACTCTCTTTGCAACACCCATGTGTGGCCTTCAAGGTGAGTGCATGAACTGACTAAGCACTCCCACACTATATGATATGTCTAGTCTTATGTGAGTAGCATATATCAAGCTACCTACCAAGCTTTGATATTCTTTAACGTCTTCAATTTTCTCACCTTCATAAAAACTAAGTTTATGATTCATCTCCAAAGGTGTATCTGCAAGCTTTGTGTTCTCCATTCTGAACTTGAGAAGTAGGTCTTCAATGTATCTTCTCTGAGTGAGATACATCCCTTCATCTATATAAATCACTTGCATACCAAGGAAATTATCACATCAGGTGATTGGCACCTTATGGAGTCAATGTCACATCAGGTGATTGGCACCTTATGGAGACTTTATTATATAGGTAGAAGATAGATGGAACTCTCAAGTGAGTCATTATTGACTCACTAATGAGCTAGAGAACAAGCAACATCTCGGACGTGGCTGGGTGGTGAACCAGAAGGTCTCTCTGTGTGTTCATTGTTGACGGGTCGTACGTGACCGTAGGCTGTATCAAAAAGGAGGTACGCGATGTATCACTGGTATCAAAGCTTTGGAAAGCATCCACGCTAGTGCGCTCTGTGGGAATTGAATCCTGGTAACAAGCATGAGAGCTCCATGGCATATCCAAGGCGCCAATTCATTTTTGGTGTCAAGTATTATCGCAATCAGAACATAGACTTGATGTGGTGACTGCCCACACGTTCAACTACAGATGAGGTGAAGAGAGATAGGATCACCTTCACTTTCTCCCCTTATGTTATTTTCTATGCTTGCCAGAGGAGAGGCAATTTCGAAGAAAAGAGAGGATGGCTGGTTTGAGCTTTTTGAAGACATGGGAGTTCAAGGTGACCAAAGGAAATCAATTCAATGAAACTCTTTTTTGGAAGGTGAAAGAGGAAGGATCAATATACCCAAAGCCGATGGAAGACGTAATTGGACACCTAGAAGGATTGCTCTTTGCTCTCATCCTTGAAGCTTCAATAATAAAAGAAAAAAGTTTATGTCTTCAATTTCCAGGTTTGACTGTTTTTGAATTTTTGTAAGAATTTTCATTTTTGAGAATGATAACGAAGCATTAGGGGGCCAAGAACTTGGAGTGACATCACATGTATGGAGAGTGTGAGATATGTACTCTCACCTAGAGTCAATGATTCCCTCAAAATACAACAAAGGGTAAGCTTTAGGCACCTCCAAAGTAGCCTATTTTTATGATTTTTACATAAATTTCAGGAGTTATTTTGGATAAGTGACCATTTTGGGGAAGGGAAATGAAGAGGGATTTTTCTTGGTTTCATGAAAAAAATCATTCATACACTTAGACTAGTGTATTGAATTCCATATACAATCAAGAAATCCAAAATATACCTCAGTATGATGGGAGTTTGAAGCTCCACAAAACCCCCTTCCATCACAGTTTGAGAAAAAATCTCAGCACCTGAATTTAAGAAATTTCCATTTTGGAAGAGGGAAAAAGAGGTGCAATGGATGGATGGGAAAAAGTATATATACTGAGAGTATGGTGTATGTACTTCCTAGGAGAATCATTAGATTCATCAAAATGATAAGTTAAAGAGGAATTCTACTTCCTCAAAAACCCCCTTCCCACACTTTTGGAAAAAATTTCAGGTGTTAATTTTAGCCAAACTCCACTTTTGGGAGTAAGAATAAAGATCATTTAAGAGGCTTCCCTTGGATTAGTGTACAAATACATGAGGTATGGTGTATGTATTAACATGAAGAAGAGAAAAACCAAGAGAAATCCACATTAGCAGTGGATTAGGAGCTTGTTAAAAGCTCGCATTTAAGTTTCTGCATAAAAGTAAAAGTCTTGTTTTAGGCCTATTTTGGGGAGCGAATTAGCATACACGAAGGGAGGATTTGGAAAGGAGAAAATAGGCCCAAGCATCTTCAAATACCACTCTCTAAGGTTATGGAGAGAATTTTAACATTTTCTTGATGGAAGAATGCTTTGGGGCATCCTAAAAATCACTTTTTCTCACTTTTTCCAGCCTCTCCAACAGTCCACTAGTTTGGCATGTTCCGCTTGGAATGGCCATATCTTGAGCTAGAAAACTCCAAATTGGACGTGCTATGGCTCATTTCAAAGAGCACAAGGTCTACTTTCAGTTTATGAGAAAAAAATTTGGAAAACAAGTGTTTTTGTAGGTCTGAATAGGTCTGCAAAGTTTGAACAGTTTTTGGTGACTACCTTCCGAGAGCCATATCTTTCAAACCGGGAAGGCGATTTGAGTAATTTCACTTTGAACTCTTTGCACATGATATATATTTCGGTTTTTGATTATTTGAAGGTACTAAAATGGTTTTTGCATGTCTAAAGAAGGATTACTAATGCATTTTTTGACTAAGTTTGCATTATTTTGGTAATCATCTGACCATGCTTTATGTTTTGGAAAGTGGTCCGATGTTTTCGGACACTTCAAAGCTTATGTTAGGACCTAAGGAGGAAGGTGCAGAGGTCTCGAAGCTCATCGAGAAGAACTATATGCATGCAACACCAATACAAAATCATTCAGGGACGTATGCTTTATGCTTTCAGGCATTTTATTTATGTTATGGCATGTTCTGAATGTACATGCATAGATTGGATTGCATACATCAAAATTTTGATCATTGTTTAAATTCTAAAAGTATGGATCAATAGGCGAGAAGTATACTTTTTGATTGTTTGCAAGAAAAAGGATTGCAGAAACTACATGGCTATGCAACACAGAGAATTGTTGCTAGCATTTGCTTTTATGTTTTTGCAGGTTATGGAGTCCATATATGATTTTATGGCATGCATGCCATGGGCCTGTCAAGCCCTATGTTGTTGGGTGGCCGGTGTGCCACTGAGCTTATGGTTTAAATTTTTTTGGGATTCCATTTCCTGGGGAAATGTTGTCAAACTTTTTCCTACTGCATGGCGTTATATATGCACTTGCCTTTAAGTAAGAATGTTATGGCATAGTAACATGACTTTCTACAAACATCAATAAGTTTTAGGCATGCTTATAAGCATGTATTTGATGGACTTAGGACCATTATAGTAGTATACATAAGGCAACTTCAGTAGTAACAGGATCCCTACACATAATCCTTATGGATTTAGACCATACGATTGCTAAGGGAAGGAGCTACACCTTCACCATTAGTAATGTGCACAAGCAATCCTATAGGTTTTAGGAAGTTGCATATAGATACAGGAGATACATATATGATACTCTCCAAAGAAGTGAAGATTTACTTATCTTCACAAGATTTACTTATCAAGAATACCCAAAGAGTGACTAGTTTCACATCATGCACATCACTTGAGCAAGTAGTGAAGCATTTTTGCTACACTACTAAGGAAACCAATGAGATGGGATCACAAAGATGGGTTTCATCAGACAGCATCGACGGATGCTTATGTGATTCGAGTGATGGTTAGGAAGTCCAGAGGTATGGCACTAGCTCTATGATTCAGAGCATAGATCCCTTAGTCAGAAATAGTTGGGGTACCCAATACATATATGTATATCAGGATCTACAGAAAGGTACTTAGACCTAGTCGTGGTACCTAGGAACAAGTTAGTTTGGAATAAGAAAGGGATATCCACTGTCACATATTGTCATGTGATGATTATAATCAACTAACTATTTCGAGGACATGGGACTCATTTGGGTCCACATATATGAGTTGAAGATATGGGATTCATTAAAGTCCACCTATATATTCCTTTATGCATATATGGATTATATATTGGGTTGAGTGTAGGTATGACACCGTGAATTGGAAGAAGTTTTCACTGGTATGGGACGGTGGAAATGACTTCCCTTTGACCACTCTTCTTCTATGGCTAGGGAGAAAAGGACTCATCATTCATGCCGTCATGTCTCACTAGATCAGAGGAGAGCTCTTAGTAGACATCTCCTTAGTAGACGAATGTCAGAGGAGAGCTCTTAGTAGACTAATGTCAAAGCTACTACAGGAGCTTCTTTGTCGGGGTGGTCGTAGCCGTAATGGTGGTAGGCATGGTGGTCTCTATTGGGAAACATGGATGGACACTTCAAGAAATGAGTAGGTCCTGCCAAATCCTACTTAGTACCAGCCCTTTGAAGCTTTAGATTTGATATGTGGGCCCTCTTAGCTTTCCAAACACACTATACAAGTGCCTATGTACTTTGGAAATGATGTATGAAAAGATTGAATCAAAACAGACTACTTCCAAATAGAAGGATCAATGAAAACCTTTTTTTATCACACACATGCTGCTTGTTATGCTCAGTGCTACCAGTATAGTAGGAATTAGAAAAATTCCTTTTGGAGGTATCTAATTAGCTTACTAAGCTAATGATTCCAAGTGAAAGCACTTGAAATGATGCACTATACACAGATCAAGCAATTTAACAAATGAATCATTAACCCCGATTTTTTAGGACCTCTATAGAGTTTGACCAGTGAGTGCTTCGACACACTTTTCTCGAAATTGGCTAAATGGATTTCCTTCAAAATTTTTCAACATGTAGATAACTTGGAGCTTGTTGGAGTTAGACGTCTGCGGAAGCACGGGAACAGCACCAAGAAGAAGAAGAAGCTTGGAGCACAACACACATTACTAAATGTATTACTAGAGAATGTACAAAGATAAGTAGCCCATTAGGGCAATAGGCGTATATACAAGTCGGGGGAAAAAAACCTCCTAAAGAGGGAAAAAAGTGCCCCGGCAGTCCTAGTGTGTTCACACACATCACTACCTAAATATATCAACAAATCCCCCCTGGGAGTGATGTGGTGAACTAGGAGCTGGCACTCATGTATAAGGAAGTGCCAAGCTATGTGGAAATCACTCCTCAAAAGGAAGTAAGCCCAAAGCTTTGCAGAAAGCTTCAAACTTCTCCCTAGGCAGAGCCTTCGTGAAAAGGTCTGCAATGTTCTCCTGTGTGGGCACATATGCCAAGCTGATCTCCCTAGCACATAACCTCTCCCTGACATAATGATAATGCACCTCAATGTGCTTAGTGCAAGCATGGAACACAGGGTTCCTCGCAACTGCCAATGCGTTATAACTGTCAGTGAAGATGGTGGTGGCAGAAGACTGACCAACACCCAAATCAGCCATAAGGAGTCTGCGCCACACACGCTCAACAGTAGCTGTGAAAGCTGCCCTATACTCAGCCTCACAACTAGAAGTGGCAACAGTGGGCTGCTTCTTGCTCAACCAAGATATACATGAGCTACCAAGCGTGAAGCAAAAGCCACTAGTAGACACACGAGCGTCATAGCAACCTGCCCAATCAGAGTCAGAAAAAGCATGCAAATCTAGCGATAGTGATCCCCCCTTGGGATAAAACAACCCAAGTAGACGAGTAGCACTCAAGTAGCGAAAGATACGCTTAACCACCTGCCAATGCTTGACTCCTAGGCAACAGCATGCTCATAGAGAACAGCATCAAATGCATCTCCAGCATCATGAAGACTCAATCATAAACCTGTCTCCATAGGAGTGGCAATAGGCTTATAGTCTTCAAGGCCAAAATGCTGCAATAATGTGTCAATATATTTCGTTTGACAAAAAGCCATTCCACCATCAACTTGCATAAACTGAATGCCCAAATAGTGATGAAAATGCCCCAAATCAGACCTCTCAAATGAGGCATGCAAATCAGCCTTAAAATCAGCAATATGCTTCTCAATAGGACCAATGAGCAGCATGTTGTCAACATAGACAGCAATGATCAGAAGCACATCATTAGCATGCTTAACATATAAGGTGCTTTCAGTTGGACTGTTCTCAAAACCATGTGCAATCAGATAGGCATGTATCTTCTCATACCAAGCACGTGGTGCTTGCTTTAAACCATATAATGCCTTCTATAACCTGCACACCTGGTTTTCATGCCCTTTCTGCACAAAGCCACGGGGCTGAAAAACATATACTTCTTCATGCAAGTCACCATTCAAAAATGAAGTTTAAATGTCCAACTGATGTACATTCCAACCGTGATGGGCTGCAAGTGCACAAATGCTCCGAACAGTAGTCATACGGCATGTAGGTGCAAAGGTCTCATCAAAATCAATGCCTCTTTCCTGTGCATAACCCTTTGCAATAAGCCTAGCCTTATACCTGTCAACTGTACCATCAGGTTTACACTTCAGCTTGTATACCCACTTAGTGCCAATGGCCTTCTTGCCAGGAGGCAAGTCACATAAAGACCAAGTACCATTCTTTATTATTGCATCATATTCAGATTGCATAGCAGCCATCCAATTTTCTGAATTTTGTGCTTCATCAAACGAAATAGGCTCATTCTCATCACGGAGACTAGATGCAGCCATAGCATAGCAATCTGATGCAAAAGAGGCACTATGAGAGCCTAATTGAGTACGATATGACAGAGGTGCATCTAATTTGCTGTCACACAAAGTTTGCACCAACCATTTTGGCATAGTTTTTGCCTGCTCAATATCAGCTCTCTCATCAACTAGTGCATCATGTAAATCTGCATCAAAAATGGAATGATTTGCATCATCACATGAAACCTGCAAAGGCTGAGAAGTTTCCTCATTAGGACCAACACTAGACTGCCCACTTGTAAAAAGAGGCAGCAAAGTATCATACATGTCTTTGGAGCTAACAGATGTCTCCTTAGTACATGAAAGCAATGGCTGAATAGCATCTTCCACAAAAACAACATCACGGCTAACTAGAATGCATTTAGTCTACGGATGATACAGACGATAGCTTTTACTTTCAGAACTGTACCCAACAAAAATACATTTTACTGCTTTATCATCCAATTTTATCCGATGTTGTTCAGGCACTAATGCATATGCCAAACAACCAAAAACACGCAGATGAGCAACAGATGGCTTGCGATCATGCCAAGCCTCATATGGAGGGATAGATTGCAGCGCTTTAGTGGGACACCTGTTCAGTACATATGTTGCACACATGACAACCTCAAGCTAGAAACTATGTGGTAAAGCCTCACTCTTGACCATACACCTCACCATCTCCATGAGTGACCTATTCTTTCGTTCAGCGAATCTATTCTATTGAGGTGTATACGGCACTGTACACTGGTGTTTTATCCCACGTTCAGCCAGAAATGCATTAAAATCAGAAGACATATATTCTCCCCCTCGATCTGAACTGAGGGTGCCCATTTTACATGCTGACAGATTTTCAGCCAAAACCAAAAATTGTTTGAAGCACATGAACACTTTGGACTTTGCCTTCAATGGATATACCCATGCATGCCTAGAAAAATCATGGATGAAAGTCACGAAGTAAAGATAATTCCCAAAAGAAGGTGCCTGCATAGGACCACATACATCACTATGTACAAGCTGCAATTTCTAAGTAGCCCGAACTGAACCATCTTTTGGAAAGGATGAACGCTGCATTTTGCCCAAATTACAGCCTTCACAAACATGTTTTCCAAGTGCCTCAATTTTGGGCAAAGAGGACACCATTTCAGATTTCTACAGGTGTAGCAAACTAGCAAAATTGAGATGACCAAAGCGTGCATGCCAAAGCTTTGCATCTGACATAGCCTGAGAATCATTTACTACACATGCCAAATCATTTACAGATCTTTCATATTCTATGAGCTTATACAACCCACGACATAAAAGGCCAGAAGTAATAATCACATCGCCATTTGAAAGATCATGAACTGTACACCTGTCATCAACAAAATTTACAACCAAGCCAATCTTGGCTAATGCAGAAACTGATAACAGGTTCTTCTTGATCCCTGGCACAAATAAAGCATCTGACAAAGTGAAAGAACTACCATCAGCAGTAGTCAAAATGATCTTACTGTTGGTATAAATCACAAGCCTACACATTTGGCTTGAAAGATATCTTGAAGATCTTACATATGTGAAGAAGCATAGGAACCATTGCTAGTGGTTAATTACCACTTTATCTCATTGTAAAAGTCAAATTGACTTGGAATCTCTTGTAATCACCTACCAAAAGGATTCGTGGAAAAATTAGTTGTTTGATTGAAAGAATATCTCCTAGCATATAGGAGCTTGATCATAGGGAGCCAAAAGTTTGAATTTGAATTCAAACTTTTACTCATTCCTTATAAAAATGGACATGAAAAGTCACGGGTAAGAGAGAGCACTCCCGAGCCTATCATTACTGATTTTTGAGTGTCTGTGAGGTCTACACTCTAGCCCACACCTCTCTACACCATTTGGCAATGAATTTCATGCCAATGGAGTTGTATACAAGTGTTTATTAATACATACATTCACATTGTCAATCTCTGAGTTCTCTGTTAGTCTACTCAAAAGTCTGTCAACTTGTCAAGGGCATATCTCGGTCAATTCTTCACCAAATTCAGTAATTCAAAGCTTCTTGGATTCAGATTGACGTCCTCTACATGCTGTCAAAGTTTGAAGATATTCTATTCAGCCATTTTGGAGAAATCGGCATCGAGGTGATCTCTGGTCATTTTCTGATACAGTCCTAAAAGGTCGGGGGTATAGCTTAACTTGCTAAATTGATTTCTCTTATCATAGTTTATCATTTTACATCATTCTACTTGGAATAGGTAGCTTACTAGGCTAATTAGATACTCCTAAAAGGAATTTTTCCAATTCCTACTGTGCTCGTCATACTGAGCAAAATACCCAGCAGGTAGCAAGACAAAAATAGAAGGTTTTCTTAAGTTTGTGAACTACGAAGGTATCTGTTTTGATTCAATCATTGCACACATCATTTCCAAAGTACATAGGACATTTTATGGTGTCATTGGAATGCTAAGGAGGTCTACTTATCAAGTCTGAAGCAAAAGAGGGCTGGTACAAAGCAGGTTTTAGCAGTACCTACTCAGTCTCTTGGAGCGTCCATCCATCTTTCCCCACAGTGGTATCAGAGCAAACAAAGGTAAAATGGGAGATGGTTTTCCTTCATTTATTGATAAATTGGACAGGAACAACTATCAAGCATGGTCTCTAAGGATGAAGACGTACTTACAAGGAAGGAGTCTCTATAGATACATCTCAGGAGATGAGGAATTGCCCTCATTCAAAACAAGAGGATTACCAACCAAGGAAGAACATGAAAGGCTCAACACATGGTGTGCTAAGGATGCATTGGCAAGGTCTTATTTACTCAACTCTATATCTGATTTCCTTTTTCCACATATTAGAAATTATAAGACATCCCAAGAGACTTGGGAAACCTTGTCATCTTATTTTTCCTCCAACACAAGGGCTAGGAAAAATCAGTTGTGGATTGAGTTCACAACACTAAGGAAGCAACCTAAGCAAGCTGTTTCAGAATTTGTGACCAAGATTAAAGATGTAGCAGATCAATTAGCAAGCATAGGAGAAGAGATTGAAGAAGAATAGATTGTAAGGCAAGTGATCAATGGGATCAAGGCTGATGACAAATGGGAAAGCTTTACCACTGCTATGGATCTTTACATGGACATGCACACTCCAGATCTTACAACTCTCATGGGAAAATTGTTTACTCATGAAGCAAAGCTCAACAAAAATGGAGATACATCCAAAGGTAATAAATCTCCTGCCCTATATACTGATAAGAAGTCTAAAGATAAAGGCAAGAGCAAGAAGGTGGAAGATGAAGGTTCTACCTCCCAAGCCAACTATGTAGGGAGAGGTAGACCATCAAGAGGAACGATCATAGGAGGTAAGCAAGGTAGGCGGAGATCTTATAACTCCTCACCATGCAACATTTGTGGTTTATCAAATCATACTACAGATGAGTGTTTCAGGAATTACAAGAATCAGAGAGGAAGAGGATATCAAAGAGGTGGATACTCACAGTCAAGAGGTAGATTCAACCATCACCAAGGCTACAACAATAGCTACAACAACAACTACAACAATAATTACAATGGCAACTACCAAGGAGGATTCAAATCCAGGAAGGATTACAACAACTACACAGAGGAGCAGGATGACTCTCTTCTGATCATGAACATGACTTCAAAGTCAGGTACAAATGATGATCACCTATTCTACATTGACTCAGGATGCTCAAATCATGTGGCTGGCAATGTAGCACTACTCTCTGATCTTGAGGAACCAAAAGGTAAGCATCAAGTCCAAACAGGTGACGACACAAAGCATTCAATAGTTAAAGTTGGAAATGTTAAGACTTGTGATGGAAATCAGAATTTGTTGAGCAGGGTACTCTATGTACCAACTATTACCAAAAATTTAATGAGTGTTGGTCAGATTGTGGAGAAAGGTTTACAGGTTAGATTCAATCAATATGGAGCATATGTGGAGGATCCAAGGCATGGGTTCAAGAGGATTTGTAAAGGAGAAAAATTAGGTAGACTTTTCACTTTTGAGTTAGAAGATACAAAGAATATTGCATTATACAGTTATAAAGATCAAACACTTTCAGAGCTTGAGATTTGGCACAAAAGGTTAGGGCACATTGGAGAAAGAACCTTGAAACAAATGTGCAGGGACCAACGTGTGCTTGGGATACCCAATGTATCCAAGCAACATATGATTTACAAGTGTGGTGCTTGTCAATTTGGGAAGTCTCACAGGTTACGCTTCTCAAAGAAAGGATACATGCATGAAGACTACCTAGAACTTGTACACACAGATGTATGGGGACCAAGCAAAGACCCCTCAGTCTCAGGATCAAGGTACTATGTGTCTTTCATTGATGATTATAGCAGATGGACTGTATTGTACTTCATGAAGCACAAGGATGAGGTATTTAATTGCTTTAAAAAATATCTTGCAGTAGTTGAAAATCAGACAGGAAGGAATTTGAAGAGGCTAAGGTCAGATGGAGGAGGTGAGTACTTCTCCAATGAATTTGAAGACTTCTTGCAGGGCAGAGGCATCAAAAGAGAAATAACCACAAGGTATTCTCCTGAACAAAATGGGGTAGTTGAGAGAAGAAATAGATTAATTGTTGAGACAGCTAGGTCTATGTTGAATGAGAAAAAGTTACCTAACTATCTATGGGTAGAAAGTGTTTCTACTGCCACTTACCTCATAAACAAGTTACCATCTAAGTCTCTTGATGGCATGACACCCTATGAAGCATGGCATGGTAAGAGACCCTCACTTGACAATTGCAAAATATTTGGATGTGTAGCATATGTACACATTCCTTCTCAGATAAGAGGTAAGCTAGACCCAAAGGCTGAAAAATGCATCTTTATTGGGTATGATTTAAATCAAAAAGGTTACAGGTTTTATAACCCTACCAATAAGGGATTCATGGTAAGTAGAGATGTTGTCTTTGATGAAAATGATTCTTTGTATGAGAATGAATGCAGGAAGGTTAAACTACCCTATGATTTGGAAGAGGAATTTCCAAAACTTACAAAGGAGGAACCTACTCAGAATGAAGACTCAAGTTCAGATGATGAAGACACTATCAATCTTGAAGAATTCAAAGCATGGAAGTCCAAAGGAAAAATGAAGATGAAGAAGCTTGAAGACATACCTGAATCTTCAACTCAACCACATAGAAGATCACAAAGAGAAAGCAAAAAACCTATCAGATATGGGTATGATACATCTCTTGTTACTAAGCACTCTGTTTATCTTGCCAAAGATTTGTCAAATGAAGAACCAGGATCATATGAAGAAGCAATAACCAAATCAAAATGGAAAGAAGCTATGGATGAGGAGATTGATGCACGACTCAATGAAGGTAATAGGATCCAGATGGATCTATAAGCTTAAATGAAATTCTGATAGCACAATTAATAGGTAAAAAGCCAGATTGGTAGCCAAGGGTTTTGCACAAACCCAAGGCATTGACTATGAGGAGACATTCTCACCTGTGGCCAAGATGCCAACCATTAGAGTGTTGGTAAGTGTGGCTGCATCAAAAAATTGGAATATGTACCAATTGAATGTCAAGAATGCCTTCTTGAATGGATGGATTTTAGAGGAGGTATATATGTCACAACCTCCTGGCTATGAGGACCCTAAGAAGGTAACATATGTTTGCAAATTAAAAAAGGCTTTATATGGATTGAAGCAGGCACCTAGGGCATGGAATTACAGGTTAACTACATACCTCCACGACCAAGGATTTATCATGAGTAAGGCAGATACTTCTCTGTTCATTAAGAGAAGTAATTCAGAGGTAATATACCTTTGTGTTTATGTTGATGATATCATCATTACAGGTAATGATGTCAATGGAATCAAATATATCAAAAGTCAAATGATGAAGGAGTTCAAGATCAATGATCTTGGTCTATTGAAATATTTTTTGGGACTTGAATTAGTCTACACTAATTCAGGGATATACATCACTCAAAAGAAATACATACAGGATATGTTGAAGAGGTTTCACTTGCAGGATGCCAAAGTAACAAGCACTCCAATGGAGGTAAACCTAAAACTAAGTGCCCATGAAGCTGATGAAGTAAATGACATTACAGGTTATCAAAGTATGGTGGGTAGCTTGAACTATGCTACCTTAACAAGGATAGATATTGCATATGGAGTTAGTGTGCTAAGTCAATGTATGCACAAGCCAAGGATACCTCACTTAGAGGCTGCCAAGAGAATCTTGAAGTATCTCAAGGGTACACAGAACCATGGTTTGTATTTCCCTTACACTTCAGATATTGATATCAAAATTTATTCAGATGCAGATTGGGCAGTATGCAAGGATGATAGGAGAAGCACTTCTGGATATATTTCCTTTGCAGGTGACAAACCAATTTCATGGTCTTCAAAGAAGCAACCTACTATTGCTTTGTCTTCCATAGAGGCAAAGTATAGAGGACTGGCTAATGCCACACAAGAAGCAATATGGATTAAGCTTTTGTATACAGAATTGGGATTATATACTAGGTCACCAATTATCTTTGGAGATAATACAAGTTCTCTTCACCTTGCAGCTAATCCTATTTATCATGCTAGGACCGAACACATAGAGGTCCATTACCATTATGTGAGAGAAAAATTGATAAGCAAGCACATTCAACTAACCTATGTATCAACCAACATGCAATGTGCAGATTTGTTAACTAAATCTTTGGATGGAACCAAACTTTGCAGGTTCAAATCCATGATTGGATTGCAGGATGTACTTGAAGATTGAAGATGAAGACTTAAGCCAAAATGTTTGGCTTGAGGGGGAGCTGTTGGTGTAAACCACAAGCCTACACATTTGGCTTGAAAGATATCTTGAAGATCTTACATATGTGAAGAAGCATAGGAACCATTGCTAGTGGTTAATTACCACTTTATCTCATTGTAAAAGTCAAATTGACTTGGAATCTCTTGTAATCACCTACCAAAATGATTCGTGGAAAAATTAGTTGTTTGATTGAAAGAATATCTCCTAGCATATAGGAGCTTGATCATAGGGAGCCAAAAGTTTGAATTTGAATTCAAACTTTTACTCATTCCTTATAAAAATGGACATGAAAAGTCACAGGTAAGAGAGAGCACTCCCGAGCCTATCATTACTGATTTTTGAGTGTGTGTGTGAGGTCTACACTCTAGGGCACACCTCTCTACACCATTTGGCAATGAATTTCATGCCAATGGAGTTGTATACAAGTATTTATTAATACATACATTCACATTGTCAATCTCTGAGTTCTTTGTTAGTCTACTCAAAAGTCTATCAACTTGTCAAGGGCATATCTCGGTCAATTCTTCACCCAATTCAGTAATTCAAAGCTTCTTGGATTCAGATTGAAGTCATCTACATGCTGTCAAAGTTTGAAGACATTCTATTCAGCCATTTTGAAGAAATCTGCGTTGAGGTGATCTCTGGTCATTTTCTGCTACAGTCCTAAAAAGTCGGGGCTATAGCTTAACTTGCTAAATTGATTTCTCTTACCATAGTTTATCATTTTACATCATTCCACTTGGAATAGGTAGCTTACTAAGCTAATTAGATACCCCTAAAAGGAATTTTTCCAATTCCTACTGTGCTGGTCATACTGAGCAAAATACCCAGCATGTATCAAGACAAAAATAGAAGGTTTTCTTGAGTTTGTGAACTACAAAGGTATTTGTTTTGATTCAATCATTGCACACATCATTTCCAAAGTACATAGGACATTTTATGGTGTCATTGGAATGCTAAGGAGGTCTACTTATCAAGTCTCAAGCAAAAGAAGGCTGGTACAAAGCAAGTTTTAGCAGTACCTACTCAGTCTCTTGGAGCATCCATCCATCTTTCCCAACACTTACCAACTCCCATAACAAGATAAGAGGAGTTGTTGGCATATGTAACAGTATTCCCTGTACGGGCAGGCTCGAGTGAAGAAAAGAAACTGCACTGGGAGGTAATATGTTTGGTCGCCCCACTGTCAAAGTACCAAACATCTGAGTCTACTACAGACATGCACTGCTCATGAGAAGATGGGTCAAAACTGCAAACAATAGTAAATGCCCATTCTTCTTCCTGCACAAGATTAGCAGACTCCGTTTTTTTGTGTAGAGGCTTCTGCAACAACCATTCAAGCCTCTTTCTTCTTTGCCTCTTTTGCAGCCAGTTTTGGACAGTTCTTTATGATATGATCATTCCCTTTACAGTACTTACAAAACAATTTCTGCTTTTCTGATTTTTTTCTCATCTTTGTCTTGGTTCTTCGAATGTGAAGCATTTGTAGATTTTTGCTTACTAGTAGAAGAGCTCCATTTTCCTTTGCCCTTCTGACTAGCCAGGAAAGCTTGATCTGCAACACGCATAATGGACCTGTTCTGCCTGGACTGATCTTCCTGCAATAGAACAGAGACTAACTCCTCAAATGACAAGGCATTTGGATTGCCTTTCATCATCAACCAAAGAGTAGAAGCAAAACTTTGATAAGAATCAGGAAGACCATTCAGAATGGTCTGCACAAGTGAGCTATCTGGTATAACCTCATCACCAAAAATCATCTGTTCCTTCAAGTCTTTGATCTTTGTTAGGAAACTGTCCATAGAATCACCTTCATTCATGTGCTCACTCTCCAACTGTTTTCGGAGGTAAGCAACACGAGCCTCATTCCTAGCTTGGTACAATGTGGTAAAGTGTATCCCAAGCATCCTTAGCTGTTCTACAAGAGTGAATATGAGGAATAATGGCACGTTTGACAGACAAAGCTATCAATGCATGTGTCTGGGCATCTCTGCCATCCCAACAAATCTGCTCTATAGTAGGTGCAGCAGAAACTATAGCACGAACAAGAATATGCAGAATACCATCATCTTCGACACCTTCTGCATCAGCTTCAGTACCTGCAGTTGTAACAGTTGCAGGTGTGCTAGGACGTTTTTCAACACCTTGCACAATGTTCCACAATCCTTTTGCAACCAACACATGTCGCATCATATAAGCCCATAAGGGGTAGTTGGTACCATCCAACTTATCCTCAACAGCCAACATACGGAATACATCATTGCTTTCAACCATGGCCGGTGACTAAAATACCTTGATGCAGAAAATTGATTGTATCTAAAAAAGTTGAGCAGAACTACCCATACGAATTCTGCTACACCTGTAGTAGACTTTGAGACGCTTATACTGGCGAACAGAAACTATTATATACCTTTGGCACAAAAAGACAAAATAGCCTACACAAGCACTACGATAGTGCATTCGGAGGCCAAAATGAGCTCACCAAATTTCGTGCAAATCTGAGACTGCAAACGGAGGAGTGTCGACGGCACCCTAGATGAAGCGATGACCTGCTCTGATACCAATTGTTGGAGTTAGACGTCTGCGGAAGCACGTGAACAGCACCAGGAAGAAGAAGAAGCTTGGAGCACAACACGCAATACTGAATGTATTACTAGAGAATGTACAAAGATAAGTAGCCCATTAGGGCAATAGGCGTATATACAAGCCGGGGGAAAAAAACCTCCTAAAGAGGGAAAAAAGTGCCCCGGTGGTCCTAGTGTGTTCACACATATCACTACCTAAATATATCAATAGAGCTGATTCCAACAAGCTATAGATTATTGAAAATGGTGGATAATTGAGTGAGATATGAGCAGCACTCGTTGACAGTTAGGAATGACTATAATAGAGAGATCATAGATGAACAATGTAGATGTAATGTATTAATGAACAATGTTGTACAAGATCATAGGCTTGACAATCATAGCCTAATGATGGAGAGTATTGTAGGCTACAATGTAGACCTCACACTCTTACACAATGGCAACGGAGAGCTTAGGAATGGAGGGTTCTAATGGAGACTTTTTCAAGTCATTTTATACAGGTGTTACATTCAAATTTGAATTTGAATTCAACTTTTGGCTCTCTCTAAAAGGAATCCTTCAGTCTAGGAAATATTCTCTCAATGAAGTAGATGCTTTTCTAACTAAAAAGTCCACGAGTTTTTGGTAGGTGATTACTAATATTCTCTCAAGTCAAATAAATGACTTTTACAAATGTAAAAAGATAAAGTTCTTCTAGCAATGGTTTCCATGGAGCTTCATGTGTTTATGAACTTCAAGCCAAATGTGTGGGCTTGGACTTTGCACCAATAGTTTCTTGTTGTGAAACGTCACGGAGTGTGGTTGAGCAACTCAGGTGAACACAGAGAGGGGGATCCTTTGTTGGGGTTGAACTAGAGATTGTTGAGGTGAGGTTTCAGGTGTAGGCTGAGGTGATGGTGGCGCTAGCACTTGTAGACATGGGATGGTGCCACGTATGCGCTTGACTCGATAGGGTTTGGGGGGTCTTGTCATCTTCTTGGAACCTTTATATTGTTTCAATTGCTCAACTGATAGGGCTCTCTCTATAGTAATATCATAGGGCAGACACATGTATATGATGCGTGTGAGAGCACAGCATCCATGAACGACCTTCTTCTTCTCCCATCGATGTCCGGCCAACAGAAGCTGATCTTGTATGTAAGTGGCAATATCAATTGTCTGAGGCCCTACTGTGGCCAAATACAACCCAAACCACAGACGCTTGTGTGGGATTGTGAATCGTTCCTGTCTAGGGAAGGCAAAGTGCTGCAAACAGATTTTGAGCGAAATGGTTAACTGAGGGGTGATGGCAGAAATGGCAGGCCATTCATCAATATCGCTTTGCTTCATTGGTTCTGGGATGAGATGCTCTTTCTCTGTGGGCATATGAGTGCCGTGAATGTTCAGGGCAGTCCTAATCAAGTCCAGCAACAATGTAAACTTCCTGAAAGGTGGGTCATTCACTAATGATGGTAAGATAAAGACAAGGTCCAATTCCTTGCACTCTTGCTCTCTAATAGAAGCCACTAAATAATAACACCTATAAAAATCCGGTTTAGGGAGTTCCACACTCAAATAATTTGCAAATCCTACCCTTTGCCATATAGGTTGGAGATCTTCGTTATTCTGGAGATTCTCGAACTCTCATGAAAAGAATTGGTAGCATCTCCACATGTTTGCACCATACGTCACATTAGCTTCATATATAAATTCTACCTCTCACAAGGACCCTGCAAGACCTTGGAACCAGTGTGCCTTGCCACTTACCCTTTCTGTCTGTCCTTGAGGAGGGTCTTCAATGGACATCGGACTAGTAAAACCCTAGTACTCCTCCGGAATATCTTTAGGCAAACTCTCAAATGGAAGGGCTGATAATCCACAACCAATCACCCGAGCATTGCGCTGTTAGAACCTTTCGTTTGCATGATGGAAAATTGATGTTGTGGACCTAAGTTGAAGGGAAGAGGAAAACACATTAGTCATGGAAAATAATTAAGATCCCAATAATATGAGACCTCCATTCCTTTCCACCACCAACATGCTTCTCGTGCGGTGAGTGATTTTAAGATGTAAGAAATGAATTGTGAAAAGTGTGTGCTTGACTATGAGTGGGAGTGTGTGAGGTTCGTGTTCTTTACAATTGATTTTCAAATGAGTACTACATAGTTAGTGTAGGGTACAAGGGTAGTGGTGATATGAAGTTATCAATCTGGGTCTGCATGTAGTGGTAATAAGAGTGTTAGTTTTACTAAGTCGACGGTAAGGATGAGCTCGGTCAAGATTCATCATGTTAACAGGAGGCTTAGGGATCCATTTCTATGTCACATACGGGGTTAGAA
Organism: Ceratopteris richardii; assembly: GCA_020310875.1. NCBI lineage: Eukaryota > Viridiplantae > Streptophyta > Polypodiopsida > Polypodiales > Pteridaceae > Ceratopteris > Ceratopteris richardii. The sequence continues at coordinate 20,034,783 of CM035432.1, read as the reverse complement.
GAGATGAAGTGTAATTTACAAAAGAAGGTGTGTAGGATTTCCTAGTAGTCTCAGAAAAGGTCTTCTTAGAGCTGATGAAGGTTGAAGTATGGACTAAGAACTTTTTAGGTACCCAGAGTTGGCGAGACATGGATTGAGCCGTCACCATGGACTTGGGCACCCAAATTTTCCGAATGTGTTGTCTCGATCGAAATTTAGAGGGCTGCAAAAGTTCTAGAGTGTTTGAGTTACTGGGTACATTCGCCTTGTGTATCCACCTCGGTTGAGGGTATGCCTGAGTGGGTTGTCTAACGAACCATTCTGATGTGCTACACCGATGAGGATGTGGATGATATGACCTGGTGTCTTGTTGAGCATGAGGTATCGTATCCACACACTGTTTTTGAAAAGAAAGGAGATCCACTCCACTTTTGCCTGGAAATGGTGAGTGTTGATATTCGTTTGAAGATTCATTCTTACGCTGCCATACTTGTTGGATTCTGGTCTGTCTACCCAATTTCCGCTCCTCAATGGGTGGTAATTCCTATGTGGGTTCGGTAGGGTGTGCTGATGCACACAAGGTTGGGGAAACTTATGTCACATCCAATACCTCTTTGTGTCAACTTTGGAGGGGCAGTTCATTTAGACTCTCCGAGTAATGGTATAACCATTCCTGGCCTAGGATCATAGGCTCCATCAAATCATCATCATGAAAAACCAACAGTTTTAATATCAAGGTCGCGTTCTCTATGGAGATGGGTAGGTCAACCTTGCCTATGCAAGGGGTTTCTAATCCACCTAGTATGATGAGATAGGCTTCAAGAGGCTTAATTTCACATTCCCTACAAAGAGAGAGTCGAATTGCATTTGGGCATACACCTGAGTCAATTAAGGTCTTACACTGCATGCGCATGGGTTCCTAGCCTAGAGTAATATTAATGAACGCTCTCCCATCAATGATATTGGGGACATCTCTTTCTCCAAGGTGACACATAGCTACAGGGTATCATGGGGCATCCACCAATTGAGGTTCTCTATCTAGTCCTCTCCTTCGTAGTCTCATTCGCTTGATGCGTTCCAATGCTTCTGCTTGGGCCTCAGCTCTGATTCGTTCCTCTTCATCCTTTCGTTTCTTGGCAAGAGTTAGTCGTCTAAGCATGTCTGCGATTAGAGGTTCCTGATATAGCTTAACTCAGAATCCGCAAATATAATTAGGCAATACTTCCCCCTCAAGAGTTGCTAACTGAACTGCACCACCAGTTGATATCCTATTGATGATCATGGGTCCGTAGCCTCATTTCTCAAACTTGCGAGCATGTTGCTTCAAGGTGTAAACTAGCACCAAATCTCCTACTCATAATCCCTTGTCTTTAATATAAGCATCGAAGTAAGCTTTCTGTCTCTTCTTAGCGGCATAAATTCCTGCTGCTGCACGCAATCTTGTCTCTCCCAAAATGCTCTAAGTCAAGTATTCTTGAGAAAAGCTCATGACCTGTCCATTCGTACTCTTGAGAGATCTTTAATGTAGGTATCAAGAAATCTAAAGGCAACACGACATTCTGACCAAACACCATTTGGAATGGTGTAGCACTAAGAATTGTTTTGTAGGCTATGCGATAAGCCCACAAAGCATGGTGTAGTTGTTGATCCCAATCTGAATATTGATTGTTCATAATTTTGGTGAGAATATTGCACAAAATTTTATTAGTACTCTCAGCCTGTCCATTAGCTTGTGGATGATACAGTGCCGATTTCTTGTGTACAACCATAAAGTCTTGTAATAGATACTCAATAACCTCATTTAAGAAGTGAGTACCCGTATCACTGACAAGCTCAATGGGAAGTCCATATCTTGTGAAGACATTCTCGAACAAGAACTTAGCAGTGGTGCGTGCATCGTTTTTCCTAGTGGCTTTGGCTCTACCCACTTAGTAAGATAATCAGTGGCAACTATGATGTACTCAACATGGGAATTCCTTGCAGGGGGATGAAATCTATTCCCCATTTTGAGAATGCATGCCCTCCCATCATGGGCCGTAGGGGCATCTCATCCCTGCGTATGGGATACTAAGTCCTTTGACATATATCACATTGTTTTACGTAGGTGTGGGCATCCATATGCAAAGTGGGCCACCATAATCATGAAAATAATATGTCTTTGATAACGCAATTGGGTCCAAAATGGCCTCTTGGAACCCCCTGGTGTGCAGCTTCCAATTGGTTAAGGTATTCACTTTCATGCACACATATCCTCAGATAACCATCTCTTCCTTGCTTATACAAACTATCACCAATGAGTTCGTATTCTAAGGCCTCTTGTTCCAAGCTGTGTCTGCGGGCTATAGTCATGTCCTTTGGAAGGGTTTGTGTCCTTAGGTAAGTTACTAAAGGTTCACTCCAATTTGGCATTAGGGTCACCTGGTATAAAGTGGCATGTTCTATTGGGGGTCTGTTACTGCACTTAGGACATTCGTCACACAGTCTTCGAACATCTTTTTCCATTGACGGCCAATACACACCTAACCTTTTTAATTTTGATAGCATCGCTTGTCTAGAATAGTGTTGCTCTAGTGCACCTACATGTGCTAATTGCAACCAATCATTATACTCTTGTTCTTCTACACAACAGACAAGAATATTGTGCTGATCTTGTCTATAGACACTTCCTGCAAGAAGTTGATATCTCTGTGCTCTCACTACCTCTTTCTCTTGGGTTTTTACTCGAGGGTTCGTATGTCAGTATTGGGACTAGTGGATTGGCCCATTCAGGGACAATCTCAACATTGAAAAGATATGCATCTGGTAAGTCGTATGCTACCCCAGTAGCCACTTCTCCTGAAGTTATCCTAGAGAGGTGGTCTACTCTTAAGTGTGTTTTTTCCTTTTTGACCACAACTTCAAAATCATACTCCATCAAGAGTAAAAACCAATGTATTAATCTACCAGTGTTGCATGGTTTGTTGACCAAATACAAGAGGGCTTGATGATCAGTAAAAAATTTAAACTTATTTTCCAATAAATAATGGCAAAACTTCTTCACTGCATAGACCTTTCCTAGTCCTTCTCTCTCAGTAGTGGTGTAATTTCTCTCTGTCGTGTTCAACTGCCTACTGGCATATGCAATTGGTAAGTCTATATTTCCCTCCTCTATGGGCTGTGCCAACACACATCATGGCATGATTAGAGGCATCTACGTGTACATGAAAAGTTTTGTTCCAATCAGGCACTGCTAGAATAGGTGTAGAACACAATCATCATTTAAGCTCACTAACGGAACTCTCGCATTCTTTTGTCCACTCAAAATTGGTTAGCAGGTTGTAGAGTGGTTTAGCAATGATTGCATACATATGTATGACTCATCAGTAATAACTACAATGGCCCATAAATGCCTTCACTTCTTTGATGTTCTTTGGCATGGGTAACTCATTGATTACTCATACCTTATCTTCATCCGTGGAGATTCTATTTTTTGAGACTATATGGCCGAGTATCTTGCCTTCTTTGACCATAAAGACACACTTTTCTGGGTTTAAACAGACTTGATATTACCTACACTTTTCGAAGATGCATTCGAGCTCAGGGATATATTGTGGTCTAAGTACTGAGTGAGCACATAGATCATCCACATACACTTCTAGGTTCTTTCTTGGAAACTCTTTGAACACATGGCACATCAACCTTTGGAAAGTGGTAGGTGCATTTGTGAGCCCAAAAGACATTATTCCAACGCAAAGATACCCCACTCAGTGGCAAATGCCATCTTGTGTTGGTCCTCGGGGCCAATGGTAACTTGGTTATAGCCTGAGAATCCATCAAGGAAGTTGTACACTTCCTTATCTGCGACTCTTTCCAGCAGGTGGTCTGTAATGGGTAGAGGATAACTATCCCTAATTGTGGCAGCATTGACCTTTTCTAATTTTATGCACATTCTCAACTTACCATTCTTCTTTGGCATGATTGTGATGGGTTGAACCCATCCGATGTGTTCTATTTTGTAAATAAATCCGGCTTCTATGAGTCTATCCATTTCTTCTTTGATTTCTAATGCATAATTGTCATTATACGTATAGGGCTTTTGCATACTGGGTCCTGCCTCGGTGGTCATGGGCTTCCTATGGGAACATATTTCAGGATCTACCCCTTTCAAATCTTTGTAACTCCAGCAAAACACATCCCTATACCTCTTCAATAGAGCAATCAAACTTTCTTCCTCCTTGTCAGTTAAGTCATGTCCTATGTACGTGCATCATTCTTCACCCTCCTCGATTGCCACTACAACTTTCTTCATGGTCTCCTTATTGTCATAGGCTTCTGCTAAACTTTTGCTTCTTTTGGGCATTCGGACCATGATTTTTTGGTCTTCCACCGCATATTTCCTAAAATTTTCTTGCACTTCCATCAAGGGTTCTTCCTCCTCAGTTTTCACACTCTTGTTCTCCTTTGCCTTTTGATCTCGTTGACTAGATCTTGAATTTTCATGTTCCTTCCTAGGGTGGTGAGTTCTGGAGACATGGCTTCTACCCAGCCTAGGAATTCCTCTTCTGATGAACATTTAGGTCTGATTGAATCTACTTCCCATTCCACGTTGTTCACTTGCTTACTGTATTCAGAGATTTCTCCTTTAAGATGATTTACTTATGTTTCCTCTCTCACTAGGTTTACAGTGAAGATGGATATGTCACAACCATCTTTGTCACAATGAGGGTCCCATTGTCCTTCGTTAATTGCAATATCCATAGTTGCTAAAATCTCTACCCACTCATGGGGTTTGAGTTCCTCATCTAGAAATACTATCGGGACATATGTTGGATCCTTAATGGGTCTCAAAGTGTATCCTACTCTTGACGCTCTTGCTATGGCATGCTCCTCCTCCTTGGTTGCGATTTTACACATCCATAGGTGTGTATCCTCATGCAACCATGATGGATCTGATGTTATGGAATGGGCTGATTCCTTCTCCTCTTTGTTTCTATGTACCATATTCCATTGCAAAGGAGGTACATCCCTATGTGAATAGTCTGTGAGGTTCACCTTTCGTGGTTACTCCTAGGTGTTGTAGGTATAAAGAGTTGGTTCCCCAATCTTGTACACTTGGTTCCCCAATCTTGTACACTTGGTTCCCCAATCTTGTACAACTTGCAACTGTCGCATAAAATGTATACCTAAGAGCATCTCGTATGCTTGATTCTTTCGAAGATCACATATTGCAATGGTGTGATCAAATTCTACTCTGCAAGTGGATAGGGTAACTCCTCCCAACAATCCTAAGGGTCTTTCTATGTGCCCATCTTCCATGTGCAACTTCATCCTCGTGGGTCTAAGGGTTGGTTTTCCCCAACGTTTCCACAGTGAAGTGGTCACAATGGCTACTCCTAGACCTGTATCTAAAATTGCTTTGGTAGTGTGACCCTTGTACGTAATGGGAAAATAAACATTACCTTCCTCTCCTTCACTTGTGTCGCCCACTTTATCTAGGGGTATCTCCGGCAACTTTCCTCATGCAGTTAGTTTAGTGGAGGTTGTGGCTATCTCTAGGAACTGGTTTGCTACATGTTTCCATAGTTCAGGTTTGATCTTCAACAGCTTGTCTAGAGTTAAATGGCATTGAACCTTCGTGTTTCTAATAGTTTCTGTGTTCCTAGGAAGAACTGGTTCTCTCCCCTTACTCAAATAGTGGGGGCTTTCACGTGAATAGAACAGTCTTTCCAAGGGCCCGTAAAGTGAGCTAGCTCATGCAAAGAGTTAGATTCAAAACTAGTGTTCTCACTTGGCCAATCATCCACTTGATCTCCATAGATTGATGGGATATCTGTAGGGAATTGTTCTCCTGAGTCATCAATCTCAAGTATGTGTGGTCGAGATTCTTGTTCTTGTCTCCATCTTTCTTCTTGAATCTCTTTCAAAATGGTGTGTGAATCCATATAACCTATTTGATGATTTTCTAAATCTGACCTAGCCCATTCAATTAGAGTGGTCTTCAAGGGTTCCATTGGGCTAGTTTGTATGCCAGGGCTAACTCTAGCATGCTTAGATATGACTTGCCCTAGTTTCTCTAGGAGTCCTTGAAAATGTAACTTAGGCCTGGCCATAATTTCCCAATTGAGGTATTGTGATGCCTCAAACATTGCCTAGGCTGATTCCACCATTTTCATGCACAGTTTGGTTCTCTCAATTTCTAAGTCAACTCGGGGGTAATTCTTGCTAGATTCTCCTACTTGAGGCCCTTCTTGTATTCTTGCTTGATAGGCTTTGAACATCATATCAAGGTTTTCTGGGGTGGGACTTGCTAGTATTGATCCTGGTTTAGAGGTGATTATTTGTGGTTCAGCCTCCTGTGATGTCATTTCTAAGATTTTAGTCCTGGTTTCCCTAAGTCTTACCTCTAACTCACTGATCTTTTTACCCCATTTCCTCTTGTGTCGCTCTCATGACTCTTTCCAAGTTCTAGTTTTCTTTCCTGTTGATTCTCCTACTTCATTGGCTTCAACTATTTTTCCTAGGTTTTCTGGTTGTATTTGCCTTTGTGCTTGGGCTCTAGTCACTGCCTGAATGGGTATGTATTGAGGTATAGAACCTTCGTAATGCTGCACTATGCCTATCACATTGATGGGTGTCATTTTCGTAAAAGTGTTCGCAGGGTTCTTGGTGCAATATCTTATGAAGTGCTCCTTTCCACATTCAGGGCAAAAGCCTTGAATATTGAAATACTACGACTGCATAGAAGTTGTTGCATGTGGATAATCTTGTATGAAGTTCTCCTTGGCATTTATAACATGGTCCTTTGGGTGCTTGTGGTCTTAGTTGTCTAGCCTGCAGTCTCAAGTTGGGATTTGTGTACATGACATGAGCATAATCTAGTTCCCAATTTTGCTCATACACAAGGGTCTCATAGTAAGGGTTTGAGTTTTTTGGTGACTCCGTATAGTACGATGGTGGACTATCCACATGAGTGGAGTCAAAACTATTTGCATTAGGGTCATTTTCTATGATCAAAGGGGTGGTGGGTATTAAGGCCATGTTGGAGTTCTCCTTTGGTGTAGCATACTTTACCGAAACTACATTAGCAGGGGTGGAGGTTGTTGTCCTAGGATAGGTTGCGGTCTTGGTTGTGCTTGATATGGAGTCTGATATTGAGGGGGGGCTTATAATATTTTTGTGGTTGGTATTGCCCTTGGTATCTACCTGGCTGATATTGCTAAGGGTAGTTCTGCCTAACCACTTATTTGTTATACGAACAATCCTGAGCAGTGTGGTTTGTGTATCTTTGCTCTATAGTACAATACACTCCGTTAGAGTTTCCTATGGGTTGCAATGCATGCAGACACACATTTGCCATATGGTCGCCTCCACAAGTATAACACGTTTGAGGAAGGGCTAATTTGATGCCTGGTTTGCTAGAAACTCCCAAACATTTGGCCACTTGTTTTGCTAAGTCCTCAATTGAATTGGAATGTCTGAATGAAGTCTCTCTGGTGTTATCCGAGTCTTTGTGAACCTTAGGAAGTTCTAGTTCATCTCCTAAATAATATTTTATGTCTACGCAGATCCATAAACATTGATCCAAGGTTCTTGGCTCCTTCAAGAAGATGTATGACCTCCGGTTAGCACTCAGAAGGCCATCTATGAACAAAGCTATCAACTTAGTTGGAGTGGGTACTTCCAATGGGGGACATCTCTCTATGTACCATCTAAATCTTCAACTGACCATCCTCATTATCTCCTGAGGGGTTTGTTTGAATGTGTGTATCAAAGAAGACATGTTGTGTCTGATTCCACTCTTGGAAAAGTCTGTAATGAAGGACTCCATCATATGGTGGATGTCTCTAAATTGGTGTTGGTGCAATGGTCAGAACCAATCCAACGCATCACCCTCTAGAGTGATTCCAAAGGCATTAAACTAGGTAAACATGTCTTCCACCTGTTCAGCCTGTAGCACCTGTTTGAATGCTACCATGTGCTCGTAGGGATCTCCCGATCCATCAAAACAATTCTTCATAGCCTTCACTAATTGAGTAGGCCTCAAGGTCCTAGGGTGGTCTCTTGGTCTAGGTAGGGGAATACCGTCCCCACCCCTATGTGTCTATGATCCTTGAGAGGTTCTCTTTCAACCCTTCCACTTTTGGTGGGAATCCTCTCCTTCCTGTACGATGTTACTCTCTGCTCCTTCCTTGTTCTTCTCTCTATGTCCTTGAGATGGGCCATCACTCAAACTATCGTTAGGTGCTTGTGATTTCACTAGAGGGAAAACTAATTCTCCTCTCCATGTATACACATGTCTTCCATGTTCTGTAACCTTATAAATTCGTTTTGCGGTGTCATCTAAATATACCACCTTTCCTAGAATATCTAGGTCTTTTAGTTCATAAATCATGTTTGATCCTGCCATAGTAGGTTGCTCTGGCCTATATCTCCAAAAGGCTTCATCAGTTTCCTTATTCCAAAACAATTCTAGACTTCGATTATCTTTGGGCATCCAGTTAGGCATTATTACCCTTGTCACTACGGATTTTCCTCTCGGTGCTCTAGGTTCCTCAATCTGTTTTCCATGGACTTTCGCATCTATGTCTGCATTTTCTACCATCTCTCCTAGGTCATTGATTGAGTTCACCCTAATTGCGATGATATACATGGTCCCTTCCTTGTCTATGTAAACCTCGTCTTGAAACTTAATAGTTGGATGTTCTAATCCCATAGGTTGATCAGGATTATGTAATTGAATCACTGACCTATGAAGGCCATCCTCATATACCCGGGCACCCAATCTATTCATGCAAAAATATTCCAACTAAGTTTTGTAGGGTCCCTCTGTCTTTTTTAGGTGGGCTACATTAAATGATACTCCTAGTCTATTCGTGTTGAAAGACATATCTCAGTCACTTGTGTGTGGGATAACCTCGTATGGGTAGCTACCTAGCTGTTGTCCCCATGATCCTGTTGTAGTTCTTATGTTAGCCTTAGAAGATCAGAAACTCCATTTATCACTTTTCCCTAAGTATTTTCCAGACCTCAGGTTCATTAATTCTAATCTCACCTTACCGCGCTCACCCCTTCAATTCGGTCAATCACTTAGTTCTTTTTGAATTTTTTTTTCTTTAGAGCTTCTTGTCTTGTTTACAATTGTCGCAAGGAATCGTTTTGGTATGTTCTGAGTTTAATTCATTTGAGTGTTGCGTATTCAATTCACAAAAATGCCTTTAGGCTTGGTCCCTTCACCCACTTACGTGTTCTCTTGTCTATTACTCAGCACACACTGAGCTAAGCCGATACCTGATTACACTAGGAGTCCTAGGTCACTCCATTGATCACAATATAATTATACTCAAACAAATCATCAACAATTCAAGAAATGGAAATTCCACTTACAAAGTTCTCTTGTACTAAAAAACCAATTGTTTTAACCTTGCTTGAGAACTCAAGGTGCTTGCATGCTTCTCCCTTTGCTCTATGCCACACACAAGAGTTCACAATTAATGTCCAAAAAATTGGCCCAAAAATTTTGAAAATTTGTGAAAAAAAAAACCTAATTTTGCATTTTGTCTACAATCATGATGGTTAGACACAATCGTGATGATCAATCATAGTCGCGATGGTGTGACACCCGTGATGGTCAGAAGCAACGATGGTCAAACCTCACAATGTTTAGTGATAGTCGTGATGTTCAACACACGATGATCACTCAGGATCGTGACTACCAAGTCATGACAGTCAACTCACGATGATGAGTCACAGTCGCGACTGTCAAGTCACAATGATCACTCAGGATCGCGATGCTCAAATGATGACAGTCAGGGTCATGATGATCAGACACAATCGTGATGATCAAGTCATGATGGCAAGTCAGGATCGTGATTGTCAAGCACCATCACAATGGTGAGTCACTGTCGTGATGGTGAGATGTGATCGCAATGGCATGAGCCAATCACCCCAAAGGTCACTGGCTGTCACGATGTCAGACATAGTCGTGATGATGTGTCATCATTACGATGGTCAAAAAATCATACAATTTCACAAAATCATGCATGGATGTGTGCAATCACTTACCTAGGCTCCTCCTTCATGCAAAAAGTTTGCACAAATACCTACCTTTCCTGACAGTCATGATGGTCAGCTTCAACGATAATTTCTGAGCAAAAATGGAGTTTTTACCTGTCTTTCCAGCAAATTTGTGGTGTCCAAAGGCTGCCTTGCAAGATTACTGCACCAAAAAACACAAACATACACCTAAAAAATCTCTCTCTCACTCTCGCATGCACACAAATGAGGGAAAGAGAAGAGAAAGGGGGAATAGGACTGATTTTTTGTGATTTTTTGGAGTTTGAGATAATGATGGGGAGTGATACTAGAAGAATAAAGGAGTAAAAGTGTGTAAAAACTAACTACAAACAACAAAACAACAAAGAAATTTTACCTTCCAACAATTTTCTCCAATACACTTACCATCACATGCTCAACCTAGAGCTCATCCCCGGCAATGGTACCAAATTTGGTTTCACTCTAGCACAATGGGAAGTACCAACATGAGGAGCTTCACCTCATAATTGTCAATCCGTAGAGAGTTTAGGCTGATATGAAGATCAAGAGCAAATGATGTGCATGAAGAAGATGGAGTTTGGATCTGCAAGAGTGAATGTGAGGAATAATGGCACGTTTGACAGGCAAGGCTATCCATGCATGTGCTTGAGCATTTATGCCATCCCAACGAATTTGCTCTATAGTAGGTACAGAAGAAACCATAGCACAAATAGGAATCTAAAGAATATCAACATCTTCAACGCCATTTGCATCAGCTTCAAAACCTATATTTGTAGGTGTAATAGGACGTTTTTCAACACCTTGCACAATTTTCCACAGTCCTTTTGCAACCAATACATGTCGGATCATATAAGCCCACAATGGGTAATTGGTACCATCCAACTTATCCTCAACAGCCAACATGTGGAATACATCACTGCTTTCAGTCATGGCCACTGACTAAAATACCCTAATGCGGAGAAATGATTGTATCTGGAAAAGTTGAACAGAACTACCCTGACTAGTTTTGCTAAACCTATAGCAGACTTCAAGATGCTTATACTGATGAAGCAAAACCTGTGAATATCTTTGGCACAAAAAGAAGAAATAGCCTGCACAAGTGTTGTGATAGTGCGTTTGGAGGCCAAAACGAGCTCAGATCACGATTTTGGCACCACAAAGCGAAGCAGTTTTGATCACCTAATCACCTTGAGTATGCTCACCAAATTTCATGTGATTTTGAGATTGTGATTGGAGGGGTGTCAGTAACACCCTAGATGAAACGGGGTCCTGCTGTGATACCAATTGTTGGAGTTAGATGTCCGCGAAAGCACGTGAACAACACAAGGAAGAAGAAGAAGCTTGGAGCACAATACACAATCTGAATGTATTAGCACTAGAATGTACAAAGATAAGTAACACATTAGGGCTATAAGCGTATATACAAGCCCGGGGGAAAAAAACCTCCTAAAGAGGGAAAAAAGTGCCCCAACGGTCCTAGTGTGTTCACACACATCACTACCTAAATATATGAATAAATATCACATTGAGCCTTTTGTTGAGATATCAAGCTCAACATGTGATGATCCAGGATGATACGTACCAGTTTTTTGTTTCTCTGACATGTATAGTGGTCACGCCGGTATATGTCAGGGATACTTCATTGAGCTTTATTAGATTTATCTACCAAGAGTGATGGCACATTTTTTTCTTGCCAGCTTAGTGTGAAGGTAGAAGACCTCAAAATATTTTCGAGATTTCTCCCTTTAGGGCCATGCGTTTTTGTCAGATCAAAGTTTTGGAGCCATCTCGACCTCCGTTTCGAGCCCACAAGGTGGGGCCTGCAGAAAAACCAGGTCAGTTTTAGAAACTGTAACTTGCATTGTGTTCGACAACACTCATATATTCCAGATCCAGAATTTCAAGCAATTTCGTGTACTGTTGATACACGAAAACTGTGTTTTTCTGAGATCGAACTGTCACGTCATAGTGCGACAATATTCAAGCAGAAGTGCTGCTTGTAGTGTTTTGGAGTGTTGTGAATTGCTGTAGAAATGGCAAACGCAGATGGAATGAGTCAGCTTATGAGTGATAAGCTAGACAAGAACAACTTCCATGCTTGGAGATTTAGAATGACCAATTTCCTGATGGGAAAAGGCTAATGGAAGTACATCGAAGGAGAGAACGAAAATGCTCCACAGTTACTAGAGAGGAATCGGACTGCATAACAAATAAGAGCATATGAGGAATGGAATCAAGGAGCACGAAAGGTAATGTACTGGCTATCTGTTAGCATACAGGATAGCATGATTGGGCACATACAAGATGCCAAGTCTCCGAAAGAGGCTTGGAACAGTTTGGTCAGATTGTACGAGACCAATACAAAGGCACGAAAATTACAACTCAAGAACGAGCTGCATGCATTGGAGAAAAAGAGCATGTCGGTAAGTGACTGCACTCTGAAAATCAAAAGCATATGTGAGTCACTTGCATCTATTGGCATGAATGTAGATGATGATGATAAGGTGGAAGTGTGCCTTCGTGGTTTAGGAGCTGCATATAAGTAGTTCAGAACTTCTATACAGACAAGGGAAAATATTCCAAATTTTGTTGATTTGGTATCCATGCTAATTATTGAAGAAAAGAATCTTGGTGAGGATTCAAACTCCCTAGGAAAGCTCAATTCTGAGCAGGTATTCTATTCAGGCAGACGAAGAGGTAGAGGTAGAGGCTTGGAAATGGAAGAGGAAATAGTAACCAAGACCAAGGTCAACAACAAAATCATGCAGGAGGAAGAGGATAGTTTCGAGACAGGGGGAGCCAAAGACGTCTCAAAAATTTCCAAAGAAATGATTCAGGTAATGATAGTAAAGGATCCTGGAATTGTGGTAAACCTGGACACTTTGAACGTGATTGCACGTTGAAGAACCAAAATAACAGAAGGCAGCAAAACAACTATGCATCCACAAGTACAGATGATTCTGAGAAGCTATTCATGCTTCAACATCACATGATGAATACGATGTCTACTAGTGTTTCAAAATCAAATGATAATGTCTGGTATGTTGATTCAGGTGCTTCAAATCACATAACCAGTCATGCGGAATGGTTTAGTACTTTGCGGAAATTGAGAGTTCTTGGATATGTTGAAACAAGTGATGACGCATCACATCTTGTTGAGCATACAGGAAACACAGCACTATCGATGGAGGATGGAAAGGTAAAACATCTTACTGATGTGCTACATGTTCCAAATATAACAAAGAATCTGGTTTCTGTTGGGCAAATGGTTGACCAAGGATTACAAGTCAGGTTCAATGTTGATGGATTATATGTAGAAGAGTACAAGTAGGATGGACGATTGGTAGCCAAAGGAAACAAAGTGGGTAGGATGTTCACCTTAAATGTGAAGATTCTTGAAATGAATGCAGCCATGTTTGCAAAAGGTGCAGGAGTTATTGTAGATATAGAGATGTGGCACAAGCGGATTGGACATGCAAACTTGCAAAGGCTGAAATTGATGCAGAAAGTTGCAGAAATGCAAAAGGTATGTGCAGCATGTCAATTTGGTAAACAGTCAAGAGTATCATTTCCACATGACAAGCATGTTAGTGAGAATGTACTAGAAGCAGTACATACATATGTTTGAGGTCCAGCAAAGACCACATCTATGGGTGGTTGCAGGTTTTATGTTACTTTCATTGATGACCATACACGCAAAGTATGGGTGTATTTCATGAAAGAGAAGAGTGAGGTGTTCACTCACTTCCAGAATTTTAAAGCTATGGTGGAAATGCAAACAGGGAAGTACATTCAGACATTAAGATCTGATGGAGGAGGTGAATACATGTCAAATGAGTTCAATAGTTTTCTAAAAAATCATGCAATTCGGCATCAGTTTTCATCCAAGTACACACCACAGTAGAATGGCGTTGCTAAACGCAAAAATAGACATATTATAGAAATAGCAAGAGCCTTGATGGCTGAGACGAATATGCCTCATTGTTATTGGGCAGAAGTTGTGCATACTGTTGTATACATCATGAACAGAACTCCGACTGTTGCAGTACATCAAGTTACACCTGAAGAGAAGTTTATAGGTAAAAAGCCAAACTTATCACATCTAAAACTTTGTGGCTGTATTGCATATGTACATGTTCCAGATGAGTTGAGGACAAAGCTTGATCCAAAAGCAGAAAAATGTGTCTTCATTGGATACTCCCTTGAGCAAAAGGGGTACAAATGTTATAACCCACTCACACGACAGGTGAAGGTGAGCAGAGATGTGGTATTTGATGAAATGTCAAGCTTCTATGCAGATGCCAAAGAAGGACTGAATCTTGAACCAAATGACAAAGAAAATGCTAAAGAATCAAGTGCAGAATCTCAAGTTTTGAGTGGACCGGATGCATCACCAAACAATATTTCCAACTCAAATCCATGGAGTGGAAGATTGCGTGGAAATTTCAGTCCAGCAAATTCATCAAATATATCCAAGAAAGGTAAAGAAAAGCTTTCTGTTGGTAGTAAAACATGTGCAAGTTTTGAAGATGTTGATGGAGATTCAAGTGGTTCAGAATTGATTCTTGATGAGGAACTTGGATTGCCCTCTATGAAGACTCCAGGAGTAAGAAGGGCACATGCAGATGATACAAGGAGAAGTGCCCAGGACCAAGAAGATCTAGGAGGATGCGTAATTCAGTGCAACGATTGACATATGATAGTTACATGGCTTGCCATTGTGCCTACATGACAAAGGGAATACAAGATGTTGAACCTTCTTGTTTTGAAGATGCAATTGGTAATGCAGATTGGGAAAAAGCTATGGATGAGGAGATGGCTGCACTTTATGGAAATGATACATGGAAGTTGGTTCCATTGCCACAAGGAAAGAAACCCATAGGCTGCAAATGGGTTTACAAGGTAAAGCATAATGCTGATGGTAGCATAAACATGTATAAAGAACGATTGGTAGCTAAAGGATATGCACAGATATATGGCATTGATTATGAGGAAACATTCAGTCCTATAGCTAAAATGTCTATTGTCAGAACACTTGTTGCATTAGCTACAGCAAAAGGATGGACTTTGCATCAGATGGATGTGAAGAATGCTTTCCTACATGATGAGTTACAGGAAGAAGTATATATGGACCAGCCATAAGGATATGAAGATTCAAAGCATCCAGAATATGTTTGTAGGTTGCAAAGGCTTTGTATGGGCTGAAGCAAGCCCCTCGTGCATGGCATGCAAGGATTGCTGATTACTTAACCAGCATTGGGTTTTCTATGTGTGATGTAGACCATTCACTATATCCAAGGAAGGCTGATGATGGCATCACTATTGTGGCTATTTATGTTGATGACCTGATTGTAGTTGGTGATAATGAAGGAAGCATCAAAGAGATAAAGCAACTTCTTATGCAGGAATTTGACATGAAAGATCTTGGTGTGCCGCGCTATTTCTTGGGCATTGAGTTTATACATACAGAAACAGGTATATGGATGTCGCAAAGGCAATATGCCTTGAATATGCTGCAAAAGTATGGCATGGCTGATTGTAAGCCAATTTCTATGTCATTAGATCAAAATTTGAAGTTGGATACTACATCAGGTGAAGCATTGGAAAATGCTACTATGTACAAGAAAATTGTGGGAAGTCTTATATATCTCACAATTACAAGGCCTGATCTAAGTTACATTGTTGGACTTGAAAGTCAGTTTATGCAGGTTCCCAGGAAGCCACATTTGGATGCTCTGAGGTGCACTCTACGTTATGTGAGTGCTACTTTGGATTATGCATTGTTTTATGAGGCTGGTGTAGATTTGCACGTTTATGGATACACCGATGTAGATTGGGCTGGTAGCATTCTAGATAGAAGATCTACTAGTGGTTTTCTATTCTCACTTGGGAGTGCAGCTATTACATGGATCAGCAAGAAGCAAACCACTGTTGCTTTGTCGAGTACAGAGGCTGAGTATAGAGGTGCTGCAATGGTATCATGTGAGGCATCATGGCTAGAAATGGTACTTGCAGATTTAGGTGTGGAAGTGGGAAAGCCTATCACTATTTATTGTGATAATCTTAGCAGCATACAGTTAGCACCGCTTGAGGGGGAATTTTGAGATATCAAGCTCAACATGTGATGATCCAGGATGACACGTACCAGTTTTTTGTTTCACTGACATGTATAGTGGTCACGCCGGTAAATGTCAGGGATACTTCATTGAGATTTATTAGATTTATCTACCGAGAGTGATGGCACATTTGTTTCTTGCCAGCTCACTCATTTGCGGGCATTAGGTTTTTCCTTATGTACTAATCTTTATATATTGCACTTATTGTATTCTTGTTTTTAGGTCATTCTTGTACATTCCTTTTTATGTAATAGAAGAAGAACGATTTTTGTAAAAAAACCATGTGAAAGGGCCATGTTCAAAAGTATGGGACCAAAGTGCTAATTTTATCTCAATTCTAAATCCAAGAGAGTGAATTTTTGTGCATATTTCTTCTTGGGAACTTTTCTTCCATCCCTTTCTTCTTTCAGAGCTCCCATGGTGTTCTTAGTGTCCCAACCCCACATCTACCAAGTTCAAGTGTTTTTGCATATTGTGAGTGTGTATTTCTTATCATTTGGGTGTCTATGTGGAATAAGCTTATCTCCAAGTGTTATTTTGTTGAGTTCCATAACTTCTAGGAGACATGTCTTCATACACTTGGATAGGGTGAGCATACTTGGATGGACAATTAAGTTTATCTACACCACTAGAAGCCAATGGGATTTGCACTAGTGGGTCTACAAAAATGTCATTGAATCATGAATTTGAAACTGAATGTTACTATATGTAAAGAGTTAGGAAATTCTACCATGTATAGAAAGATTTTTGGGACACTTGATATATCTCACAATCATGTGATCGAATTTGAGATAAATTATGGTGTTAAGACCAATTAATTGTTGGGTATGTGTAGAAGTGCGAGAGACACACAAGAAGCACACACAAGGAGCACAAACGCAACAAGACACACGGAGAAGACGATGGCTGGAATAGCTCTCTCTATTGATCGATGAACTGAACTGAAGTAGGAGCTGAATAATATCCCTAAGTACAAAGTACCACCACATATGAGAGTATTAAGTATGTGGTAACATGGGGAAAAAACCTCTAGCCAGCACTAGAGTAAAAAGTGCCCATGTATAGGGAAAAGGTTCACATCAAAGCTACTCGAGGAACACATAAATGTAACAAACCCCCCTGGAGCGAATGATGTGAACACATACAAGGAGTGACAGATCAGCCCCCACAAGGTAATAAGCCTAAAGCTTTGCGAAAAGCTTCAAACTTTTCTCATGGAAGAGCTTTGGTGAATATGTCTGCCACATTATCTTGTGTAGGCACATATACCAAATCAATATCTCCTGCATGAAGGCGCTCTCTCACATAGTGATAATGCACCTCAATATGTTTGGTCCGTGCATGAAACACTAGGTTTCGTGCAATAGCCAAAGCACTCTGACTATCTGTGAGAATATGTGTAGCAGCATCAATCTCCATGCAAAGATCCATCAATAGGCGTCTCAGCCATATACACTCCACTGTAGCTGTGAAAACTGCCCTGTACTCAGCTTCACAACTCGATGTCGCCACTGTAGGTTGCTTCTTACTCAACCAAGATATGCATGAGTCTCCAAGGAAAAAGCAATTACCACTAGTGGACACGCGAGTATCATAACAACCAGCCCAATCACTATCTGTAAAAGCATGCAAGCATGGCTGAACATCTCTGCCATAAAAGAGACCTAAGCTCAAAGTGCCTTGAAGATATCTAAACACACGTTTCACCGCTTGCCAATGCTTAGTGCCAGGGCTATGCATGAATCGACTCAACTGAGAAACTGCATACTGTATATCCAGCCTTGTGTTGCATGCATATATAAGACATCCCACAGCTTGCTGATAAAGAGAAGTATCAATTGCATCACTGGAATCCTCAACCGAGAACCTGAATCCTATCTCAACTGGCATGGAAACTGGCTTATAATCCTCAAAGTCAAAACGCTGAAGTAGTTTCTCAACATAATTTCCTTGATGCATAACAATATCCCCCTCAACAGATACAAACTGGATGCCAAGATAGTAGCTCAAAAGACCAAGATAAGTGATATCAAAAGTATGCTGCAAATCAGCCATAAGAATGTCAAGTTTTGCATCACATGACCCAATCAAGAGTATGTCATCAACATAAAGAACAAGCACTATAAGATCAGCCCCATTTTTGCATACATAGAGTGTGCTTTCAATCGAACTACATGTGAAGTCAAGAGCAATCAAGTGCTTATGTATTTTGTCATACCATGCACGTGGAGCTTGCTTGAGACCATACAAGGCTTTATGCAAGGGACAAATCATATGCTCTTTCCCTTTCATAGCAAATCCAGGAGGTTGCTTCACATAAACCTCTTCTTGCAAATCTCCATTCAAGAAGGTTGTTTTTATGTCCAACTGATGCACTTTCCAACCTCGATGGGCAGCCAATGCAACCACGGTACGAATGGTAGTCATGCGTGAAGTAGGTGCAAAAGTTTCCTCATAGTCAATGCCATATTGTTGCGCGTATCCTTTGGCAACCAATCTAGCTTTGTAGCGATCAATGCTACCATCAGATTTTCTCTTAATCTTATAAACCCACTTTGTACCAATGGCATTCTATCCTTTTGGCAATTCACATAACTCCCAAGTACCATTCCTATGTATGGAATCCATTTCTGATTGCATAGCACTCATCCATTGTGGATCGTCACATGCATTTGCAAAAGAAAGTGGCTCTTCATTACATGTTGTAACAATAAGAGAATAATCCACAAAATTACTTGATGCATGGTGAGAGCTTGATCTTGTTCTACCAAGTAAAGGTGCACTCAATTTGCTGTCCTACAAAGTTTGTTTCCGCCACTTTGGCATAGATTGTGCACTCTTGATAGACATGCGTTCATTATGTAAAACATCTTCAATATGTACATCATGCGTGGGCTGAATTTCGTGCTCAGTTTCAGCCATATTTGGACGCAAATGTTCAGCCATATGTGGCTGAAATTTTCCAACAGTTTTGGTAATTTTTGGCTGAATTTTTTCAGCCATGTTTGGCTGGAAATTCTCTGCATTTTCAGCCCTATTTGGCTGGAATTTTTCAGCCCTTTGAACCTCAATTGGCTGGTCTACATGGCCATAGTCAAGCGCACCATTTTGGAACAAAGGCATGAGTGTATCGAACACATCTTGTGAGCTAACTGTTGGCAGTTTTTTGCATTCAAGTAGAGGGAAAACTGAATTTTCAGCAAATACCACATCTCGACTCACAATAATTGTGTTTGTCAATGGATGGTACAACCGATATCCCTTACTTTCAGCACTATAACCAACAAATATACATTTCTTTGCCTTGTCATCAAGTTTGTGACGTTGTTGTGCTGGCACAAGAGCATATGCCAAACAACCAAACACACGCATATGACTAACCATAGGCTTATGACCATTCCAAGCCTCATAAGGAGTGATGAATCTCAATGCTTTTGTAGGGCAGCGATTCAACACATAATTTGCACACATGACCGCTTCCATCCAAAACTTATGAGGAAGATGATTTCCTTTAACCATACATCATGCCATTTCAAGTAGAGTTCTATTTTTACGCTCGGCAACACCATTTTGTTGAGGTGTATATGGCACCGTACATTGGTGTGAAATACCTCTTTCACGAAGAAAAGCATTAAACTCATGTGACATGTATTCACCACCACGATCCGTGCGTAGAGTCAAAAGCTTTTGTGAAGAAAAATTTTCAGCCATAGCTAAAAAAGCTTTGAAGCAAGAAAATACCTCATTCTTTGCTTTCATAGGATACACCCATGTATGGCGAGTAGCATCATCAATGAAGGTAACAAAATATACATGCTTCCCAAAAGATGGAGTCTTGACGGGACCACATACATCACTATGAACAAGTTGCAATTTTCTTGTAGTGTGTGTGTGACTATCTTTTGGAAAAGAAGCACGATGCATTTTTCCAAGAATGCAACCTTCACATGCATGCTTTTCAATGGACTCAAGTGTAGGCAAGCCAATAACCATGTCCTTCTTTTGCAAGTAGAGCAAACTATTGAAGTTTAAATGACCAAAACGAGCATGCCAAAGCTCCATTTCAGCCACGGAAGAAGTATGAGCAACTAAGGCATTCGAGGCAACCCTCTTGTATGTATCCATGCGATACAAACCATTACATAATGTATCGGACATCACGATAACATCGCCATTGCTGAAATCATGAACCATACACTTATCATCAACAAAGTGTACATGAAGTCCAGCTTTGGCAATCAATGGAACTAAAATTAAGTTCTTCTTGATACCGGGCACATACAATGCATTTTTCAAGAGAATCACACCTCCATTTGCTGCCATAAGCTCAATTTCTCCTACTCCAATGATAGGATAAGAGGCATTGTTTGCACACGCCACATGTTCTCCTTTAGGTGCATCTTTCAAAGAGGTAAAAAATCTTTTGCATGATGTTATGTGCTTTGAAGCACCACTATCAAAGAACCAATCCGAATCAGCGTCAGTCACAACCATACATTTAGAATGTAAAGAAGCATCATAATGACATGTAACAACACATGCCCAAAAATCTTGAGCCATGTTAGCTTCATCATTCTTTGCATTTGCTGAATTTTCAGCAATAGACATGCCCGATTCCTTCTTCTTTTCATTGCGTTTAGCAAGCTTTATACACTCATCAATAGTATGACCAGCCTTCCGGCAATATTTGCATCTCTTCTTCTTTTGCAAATCACCATCATTAGAGGAATGAGTGGAAGAGGAAGCTTGAGGCTTTGATTTTGATGAACCAAAAGCTGAACCATACTTGCTTTTCCCCTTTTGTGAGATAGCAAGTGCTTGCGTTCCTTCAATCAAACCACTCCTATTCACTCTAGATTGCTCTTCTTGCAAAAGAAGAGACACAACCTCATCAAATGCATACATATTAGGATTTCCTTTTGCAACCAAACGAAGTGTAGTAGAAAAGCTTTGAAAAGATTCCGGTAATCCTTTCAACAATGTAAAAATGAGTGATGCATCCGGAATGATCTCGTCTATGTTTGCCAATTGCTCTTTCAAGTCCTTGATGCGTGTCACATACACATCCACTGACTCATTTTCAGCCATACATACATCCTCAAGTTGCTTCCTCAAGTATGCAACACGTGCTTCATTACGCACGGCATACAAAGAAGCAAGAGTGTCCCATGCCTGTCGTGATGTAGAACATGACCGAATGTGTGGAACTATATGACGCTTCACTGAAAGCGCAATCAAAGCATGAGCTTGTGAGCTTGAGCATCTTTTCCATCCCATCTAAGCTGCTCCTGTGTAGGTGGAGAAGGAGAAACCACTGTACTCAAAGAAGAAGCTCCATCTGCGACAGTAGACTGTGAAGTAGAAGCACCTACCGGTCTTCGATCTACATCTGCCACTATGTTCCAAAGTTGTTTTGTAACAAGAACGTGCTTCATCATGTAAGACCACATCGGATAGTTGGTCCCATCAAGCTTATCTTCAGCTTGAAGCATGCCAAACAAGTCATTGCTACCCCCCATTTCACTAAGGAACAAGAATGTGACAAAATCTTCTTCGACAAAAACTGAAATGAGTGCTGAAATTTCAGCTCACAAACCGTCACTCTGATGGCGATTCTGACTGCACGAATGGCTTCGAAATGGGGGGTAAAACCCCAGCGCACCTGATGGAAATGTTTCCGGGCTGCTGAAATTCACACTTCTATGCTCCGAAGTCGATTTGCACTATTAAAGTGCGCGCGCACCGCAACGCGAAAAATCGAAACTTGAGAAGAAGCTGAACCTACTCTAATACTAATGTTGGGTGTGTGTAGAAGTGCGAGAGACACACAAGAAGCACACACAAGGAGCACAAACGCAGCAAGACACACGGAGAAGACGATGGCTGGAATAGCTCTCTCTATTGATCGATGAACTGAACTGAAGTAGGAGCTGAATAATATCCCTAAGTACAAAGTACCACCACATATGAGAGTATCAAGTATGTGGTAACATGGGGAAAAAACCTCTAGCCAGCTTTAGAGTAAAAAGTGCCCATGTATAGGGAAAAGGTTCACATCAAAGCTACTCGAGGAACACATAAATGTAACATTAATGCAAATTCCAAGAAAGTCACATTTGGATGCATTAAAGTGTACATTATTATGGATATGACAATGTGGATTGTTATTTCTTTACAGTAGAGAGGATGAATAAAGTGGTGTTTCAATGGCAATATGTGAGGCAACATGGTGTGAGATTCTCTTGCTAGGTTTGGGAATAGAAATCTAGAAGACATTGGTCATTTATTGTGACAATCTTAGTACATACAATTATGGTTGAATCCTATCTTTCATGCTAGGACAAAAACATATAGAGATGCACTACCATATTATTTTGGAGGAGCTCTTGGATTCTAATATTGATCTTTTTTATGTGAGAATAGATGAAAACATTCATGACATTATTATCAAGACACTTGGAGAAGAAAAATTGAAGAGATTTTGGCTATTAGTGGGAGTATGAGAGATGATTGAGTGGAGTGTTGAGATCTCAACCCATGATGACCCAAGGTAACTTTTCATTTGTTTTTCTATACATATGGTATGTATGGTGGTTAGGTAGATATGCACTTGTGGTGTCTATGGGGATATGCTCCAAAGATATTTTCATTGGGATTCATCCATGTATTTTACCTATGTATGTATGTATGTATGTATGTATGTATGTATGTAAGCATGTATGTATATGCTATATTGAATTTCATATATTGATGATAACATGATACCACATTAAACGTCAAGGTAGAAACATATAAAGAAGATTGATGAACCTCTTATTTCTTGAATGAAAGAATCAATCTAGCTTTGTTTTGATGCCATGGAGGAGACAGGGCTTGGAAATGTTTTTTTTTTATTACATTTACAACTCCAATTTATCTTCAAGAGAAGTGGTAGAGAACTTTCCAAAAATGAGTATGTAGGATTCAACACAAAGTTTATAACATACCTTTGCAACCATCTTTTTGATAAGGTATCTTCTCTTAGAACACCCCATAGTGGAGCTCTCATGTTGTACAATTTTTTATTAGAAAATAAGCTATCTAATTTTTCATCTTGTTTTCCAAAAGCTTTAATCCATTTATTAAGATTTTTTGTTCTTGTTTCACATCAAATTCCTCTTCAAAATGGACCATGAATTTTTATGTGTGAAAAAAAGTTCCAAGTTATGTATGAAACTATCATTGGGTGGAAAGCACTACCACTATACATACATATTGTATGATTTGGAAGGAATGGCATTTTGAACAAACAAACATTTGTGGACTCCCACAAAATTGGAGGCTCAATGAAAATGGTTTAAACTCTGAAACGTCAAGAGTTCAACACTCTTCAACATTTGGTTTTTCATACTCTTCAACATTTGTTTTTTCTTGAAAGTTATGTCGTCTAATTATTTTTTCAATTATATTTGATTTTTTTGGGGGAAAATTGATCATAGAGATATAATCTTCCAATCAAGTTTGAATTAATTGAAATTATAAGTGAAACACATAGACATAGCATCCATGTGAACCCCATATCCCACAAAGGCTAGGATATAAAATTCAAAGGCCTGCTAAGACGAGACTACGACAGGGATGGTGTTAAGATGAGACTGGGAAAGGGATGGTGCTAAGATGAAGGGGCTGGTTTAGATTTCTCACCATAAATGATAAAGGGTACCATGCTGCAACCTTCGGGGATTGCGCCTTAGCCCCAACTTTGAGAGGTAGAGTACCCAATTGCAAAAGGGATGGTGCTAAGATGAAGGGGTTGGTTTAGATTTCTCACCATAAATGATAAAGGGTACCATGCTGCAACCTAGGGGATTGCACCTTACCCCAACCTTGAGAGGTAGAGTACCCAATTGTTTGAGCACAAACGTGAATAGTTATGCTTGAAATTAGAAAGAATGACACACATGTTGAAAACTCTTTGTATCTCCACTTTTCAAAGGTTAACTCAAACTCTTTGTTAGTGTTGAACCCTAGACCTTTATTCGAAGAGATAAGATGTCAACCACTCGAGCACTCAAGATTTATAAATTGTTTTTGTTTTTAATTCACTCCAACGAGAAAATTTTGCAATGAAAGCTGGTCATATTCTAAGGGTGAGTTCAAACAAGGTGGTAGATTTATGCTGAATCATCCTCAGTCACAATTTTTTTCAGTTCACACAGAGCAATGGCTCTTTTCGAAAAGTAAACGCAAGTTATATCTTTATTGGTTGAAAAATCTAAATGAACAATCAATGCAGGATATTAAACAAGTACACTTTTGTTCTTAGAGGTGTAAGATTGGGTTCACATAGCCCGACGACACAACAGGCTTATACAGATGTCAACAGATTATTTGATGAAAAAAAAGCAACACGTTCCGGGTCCATCACTGATTGAGACGGGCTTCCCCCCTCGGAACAACTATGTGCCAGTCGGACAACCCATTCTTATTGGTTATTCACCTCATTCAACGAATAAAATCATAGTTAAAGTTTGCTTTTAACATATTGCCACCACTCTGAGTGAATGAAACATGACGGAACTCCAATTACATCAAGAAAATCCTACCGCCCTATCTAAATGCACCCTAAATCGTCTCAAATATGGTTAACGTCGAGTATTCAAAGTTTTCTAACACCCAATGGAATTTGTCCATGTGTCAGCACAAAGTGTGTCGCCACTTTGTGTCAGCGCATCGTAAATTTCGTGAGTCAATAAGTAGCCTCGCATCCTGAAGCGGGGACAAACCGAATTTTTTTGCTGAGATTTTGGGAGCGGACCTTTTTCACGCAAATAAAGGCCCTCATATTCATCCATCATCTGCTTCCGAGTCCAGGCTTGACGTCTTCTATGTACGTGAGCCCTCTTCTACAGCTCTTCTGAGTCCTGAGTTTTCCTTGTACACCTGCGACAGCGCCTTTGACGATCTGTTCCCATTTCTCTGCGCCACAGCTCCGGAATCCGGCCTGCTAAGCCTTACTGGCTTTCCTTTAGGCCCTTTCAGATGCCGCGCAAACGACATTTACAATGGCGAGACCGTCGAAGCGCTCATGGTCATCTATCTACTCGAGACACGACGCCTTCGAGGATCCGTTTCTGTTTGTATGTATCTGATCCCCGCCATCTATAGCTCTCCTGAATCCCCTCCCCCCCTGGTCCGTTTTCCATTTTCTGCACCTTAGCTACGGAGTTCTTCGACCTCTCAAGCCTTCCCGAATCTCCCTTTGTCAATGTTTCCATACCGATATTTTCAGGATCGGATTTCTTATTATTCTTATACGAGAGCTCCAGCTGTTCAATATTAACGGAGATCACTTGCTATTAACTCATCCATGGCGTCTTCTGAGGTTTTTCATGCTCCTGTTGATGGTTTCCATACCGATATTTCCAGGATCGGATTTCTTATTATTCTTATACTAGAGCTCCAGCTGTTCAATATTAACGGAGATCACTTGATGTTAACGCATCCATGGCGTCTTCTGAGGTTTTTCATGCCCCTGTTGATGGTTTCCATACCGATATTTTCAGGATCGGATTTCTTATTATTCTTATACTAGAGCTCCAGCTGTTCAATATTAGCGGAGATGACTTGCTATTAACTCATCCATGGCGTCTTCTGAGGTTTTTCATGCTCCTGTTGATGTTTTGCGAGAGCGAAAATACTCTTTATCTCCTCCGCAGGTAAGACATCTTTCAGACATAGACAGTAGCACTATTTATTGCCTGTTGAATCACTTTCATTAACAAAATGGCCAATGAAGCACTTAATATGTCAAGTTTTCCAGATATGGACGCTTACAATGCCACGAACACGATAACGTTCATGATCACTAGACGAAGAGCTTGTCTATTAATATGCACACAAGCCTCTATAAATAGTTTCTCATGCAATGGATCTCCATGCTCGCATTATTTACTATATAAAAGCATGGACTCCGTAGCCAATCATTTTCTCATGGATTTGTTGGGTGTAAGTCATACTTCCATTTTTATCCATCTCATGCAAAAAAAAAACAATCTATGATTTCATGTATCTATTATCTATCCATCCTCTTTGTGTCCATTTATCTACCAACCTCTCTACATCTTTATGAGTGTAAGTTTGTAAGTAGGCACATATATATATATATATATATATATATATATATATATATATATATATATATATATATATATATATATATATATATATATATATATATATATATATATATATATATATATATATATATATATATATATATATGTGTGTGTGTGTGTGTGTGTGTGTGTGTGTGTGTTACCTATCCATCCTTCTTCTATTTATCTATCCATCTTTCTCTTTGTACATGTTTATGCATATAAGTACTTAGACACACAAGCATCCATGTATATATGTAGCTAGCTACACACACATAACGAGATTAGTTTAGTTTAAGTATATGAATAATCATATTTTAGGTTCGAGCTTTATGAGATATAAAAGAGAAGTGGGCCATATATAGCCATTTATATATGGTTCCATAAGTAAAATGAAGACGCATAGATCTCCCATGAAGTATGTTGCATTTACTTACTCAAATAATAAAATTTTATCAAAATATATAGAAAAATAGATTTTTTTTATTTCTTTGAATTAGAATTTATTATCTTAATTTTTAGTCATAAAATTTCTTCAATCAAAAGTGTTTTCAATTTAAAATATGTAGTTCCTTCATAAATCTCTTCAAATAATATATTTTTTCTTTTTTTTGAGCTTAGAATTAAGATATAAATAATTTTTCGATCAAAGTGTTTGCAGTTGAATACTTACTTTGTAAAAAAATTGCTTGATTGTACAAATAGCAACACATAGGCTATGCTTAGAGATGAGAGAATCTTTTATGTATATGAAATATTTAATATGATTAAAAAGTTTGAAGTCTTATCAAAAACTCATTTATAATATTTATATGATTGAGAGCTACAGAGTTGTTTACGCTTCTCAAACAACCTCATTCTTGGATGTCTAATAATCTTGTTCTCTTATAAGCTCATGTTTATATTTTATCAAATCAGATTTAGAACTTTTACTAATTTCTACTTCATTATTTAACTCAATAAGCTTTGCTTTACCTGTTCTTTTCTCTTTTAATGTAGGATAATCTTTCTTCACCATGATCATTCTCATCTTCTAGGCTTACTCTTGTAGTATCATGTAAATCATCCCCAATTTCTTCTTGCATTTCTTCTTGAACCTTTAAAATATGATCTATATACAAAGACATCAACTCATCAAAGTGTACATCCCAACTAATGATCATTTTATTTCTTATTGGATTATAGCACTTATATCTTATTTGATTATCTGCATAACCCATAAAAATATATTTCTCTACTTTCAACTCTAATTTTGTTCTCAATTCATATGAAATCATAGCAAAATAAACACAGCTAAATACATGCAAGTAATCAATAATAGATTTTCTATTATATCAAACCTTAAAAGGAGTTGCATTATGTGTTGTAGATATTGGCATATGATTCATCAAGCATACTACGATTTCAATCCAAATCTTCAATGGCATATGCTTTTTATTTAGCATTATGCTAGCTAATTTTACAATAGTTCTATTCCTTCTTTTAATCACTCACTCCATTCTGCTGAGGAGTATACTTGTAAATGAGTTGTCTTTTTATATCTTCATTCCAAAGAAAATCGTTAAATTTTCTTAAAAAATATTCACCATCATCATCAAATCTTGACCTTTAAATTAACTTTCTTATTTGTTTTTCTTTCATTGCTTTGAATTTGACAAAGCAGT
The DNA here is from genome assembly GCA_020310875.1 of Ceratopteris richardii. NCBI lineage: Eukaryota > Viridiplantae > Streptophyta > Polypodiopsida > Polypodiales > Pteridaceae > Ceratopteris > Ceratopteris richardii. The sequence continues at coordinate 20,006,856 of CM035432.1, read as the reverse complement.
TAAATACATCTCTCTTATTCTTAAGAACATACACAAAAGTCATTTGATTAAATCATTCATAAAAATAACATAATACTTACTATTTACAAGTGATGACTCATTTGTAGGATCCCAAAATCAGTATGTATCAACTCAATAAATCCTTATTTTGTAATTTTGTACTAGAAAAGGGATGTCTTATTTGTTTACGAAATTAAAAGCATCACATAAATGTATTATATTTTGCTTTAAAATATCAAGTAAATCAATAACAATCTTTGTTCGAGTCATGTCCTTCAACTTATGTACGTTTATATGTCCTATTTATTTATGTCATAACTTAACTTGAAAAATCTTCTTATTGTCAACTGAATAATAAGAAACAAAATTGGGACTTATACTCAATGTAAAAAGTCTTCCTTGTCGTTAGTCTTTTGCAAAGACTTTATAATTCTATTTTGGATTTTCAATACATCACCCAGATTTATTGAACCATACTTGATAGCCACGCTCTACCATTTGACCTACTGAAATAAGATTTTTATGTATAGAAGGTACATGAAGAACATCTTTTAAAACTTTATTACCTTATTTATTCGTAAAACACATATCTTTAACTTACGCTATTTTATGTATAGAACTGTTGTATGTTTCAATCTTACTATCAAAAAAAGATGTATACAAATTAGAGAACCAATCAAGATTATTGCTCATGTGATTACTACATCCACTATCAATATATCATATATCATTGCTTTGAGTTACATCTGAATTCACATTCATCATTCATATATTTCATGATTCTGTTCATTAACATTAGGGGAAAAAGTGAGCCCTGCATGGGCCTTGTAAGGATCCCTAATTTTTCGGGATTAAAATTAATCTTCTCTGGTATTGAGGACTAAAAAAAACCAGTAGTGGTTTTTAATATAAAAATACTATTTCCAAGAGACCACAGTTGATAAATATCTTGTTTTGGATTCTTGAATATTAAGCACCGTCGGATATCCTTCACGAACACACGAGATTAACAAAAGTGGTTCTGGCAAAAAAGGACAAAAAGGAGCTCTCAGTGTGCTTGGGTTGGAATGTGTCTGGCAAAAAAAGACAAAATAGACCTCTCAGTGAGCTTGGGTTCGTGGGCATTTGAAACCATTGGATGTGAATCATGAACGGACGTGATTGAAGAGTCTTTTTCTGGCAGATAAGGACAAAATAGACTATCACATCACTTGTAAGATGTGGGGAAAAGGAAGAGAGAGTGTATAAATGCATGGGTAATTCAACACCATTAGATATCTCTCACGGACGATCACGATTCGCGCTCGGAAGTCTGGCAGAAAACGACGAAGCAAAGGTCACATCATACTGGGAGATGGGAAAGGTAAGAGAGAGACTAGAAAAATTGGGACCAAAGTTCTTATCATCCATTGGATGCTCGCAAATCGAATGCAAGAGATTGAAACGTGATTTCGCGTGGCTTGGATTTAAGAGGAGCCGTTGGATCATTTGGTGATCTGATGGCCTTAAAATTAAGATTCCCTTTATTTAATGCCATGGCTTGACAGCCACAAGATTGAATTCCTCATCCAACGATGGACAAAAAAAGGCGCACTCGCTTCCTTCTTTCAAGCTCCATCTTTGGATTTCCTCAATATCCAACGGCTCAAATCAAATTTGGTTGGAGAACTTCGAATTTTGTGGCCGACGAAACCACTAAGAGAGGATTTTAGTTGTTTTGACTACTCCAAACCAAGGGAAATCTAGGCCTAGCCTACTTCATTGAGGCTCTAGACTGTGGCCACCACCCTCCTCTCATTGGTCCATCACTAATCACCCCTTAATCTAAAAGGCCCATTCAGGGTTCATTTTTTCCCCTAATGACAAAATTACCATATGTATGATTTCTCATTGCATATCTATTTCATCTTTAATTATATCAATAATCATGAGATATATGATCAACTTTATTACAATTATAATATGTAATATTTTGATTATCTTGATATGTGTTACATTCTCTTTTACAGTAGGAATCTCTTCCTACCATGCATATTCATATTTGAGTTATGTGCATCATTATTGCTATTTGTGTAACCTCCATGATCTCTGAAAGTTCCTCTTTTATCATCTTTGTGACCATGTTGATCTCCTCCATAAAGTGCATGACCTATACTACCTCTGCATAGACTATCCATCATTTATATTAATTTCTTTTTTATCATAAAGGATACCAATTCATTAAACTTAAGCAATTTCTCTCTCACAAATAAAAGAGGATAAAAAATAAAAAGTTTTTACAACTTCTGTATTTGTGAGGGACGAATTGCTTGATTTTGAAGAGTGTATTACTTATGATAACATAAGAAATTAATATAAATGATGGACAGTCCATGTAGAGAGGTAGTGTAGGTCATACACTTTATGCAAGAAATCAATGTGGTCACAGAGATGATAGAAGAGGAACTTTTAGAGGTCGTGGAGATCACACAAACAACAATAATGATGAAGGTAGCTCACATATGAATATGCATATAGGGAGAGATATTCGTACCATGGAAGAGGACGTAGTGCATATCAAGATATTCAAGATATTACATATTTTAATTGTAATAAATCTGATAATATATCTCATGATTTTTGATATAATTAGAGATGAGATGGATATGCAAGGTAAAATCGTGCACAAGGTAATTTTATTAATGAAAAAATCAAAAAAAATATTCTAATGATAAATATGATTACAGATATAACTCAAAGCAATGATATATGATATGTTGATAGTGGATATAGTAATCATATGAATAATATCTTGATTGATTCACTAATTTATTGCACCTTTGTTTGATGGCAAGATTGAAACAGGTGACATTTCAATGCACAAAATAGTGTAAGTTGGAGATGTGTATTTTGAGGATAAAAAAGATAAAGTTTTAAAAGATGTTCTTTATGTACCTTTTATAAGTAAAAATCTTATTCCAATAGGTCAAATAGTGGAGTGTGGCTATCAAGTACGATTCAACAAATTTGGGTGTTTTGTTAAAAATCCAAAACATAATTATAAAGTCTTGGCAAGTGGTCAATAATAAGAAAGACTTTTTACTTTGAATATAAGTCCTAATTTTATTTCTTATTATTCAATTGGAAATAATAAGATTTCTCAAATTGAGTTATAGCATAAGCGAATAGGACATGTAAATGTACATAAGTTGAAGGACATCGTACGAAGAAATATTGTTGTTATTTTGCTTGATATTTCAAAGTAAAGTATGGTATATTTGTTTGGTGCTTGTCAATTTGATAAGCAAGAAAGGCATCTCTTTTCTAGTATAGAATTGCAAAGCAAGGATTTATTAGCATTGATGCATATTGATGTATGGGATTCTACGAAGGAGCCATCACTTGTAGATAGTAAGTATTATGTTACTTTTGTGGATGATTTTGACCAAATGACTTGTGTATTTTCTTAAGAATAAGAGTGATGTCTTTGATTTTTTTTTCAGATTCAAAGCAATGGCAGAAAAATAAACAAGAAAGTTAATTAAAATGTTAAGATGTGATAGTAATAGTGAATATTTTTCAAGAATGTTTAATTATTTTCTTTAGAATGAAGGTATAAAAAGAGAAGTCATTTGTAGATATACTCCTCAACAGAATGGAGTGGTTGAAAGAAGGAATCAGAAATAGCTAGAGCAATGCTAAATGAAAAGCATATATCATTGAAGTCTTGGGCTAAAGTGATTGTGTTTGTTTTGCTATGGTTCCATATGAATTGAGAACTAAATTAGAGCCAAAAGCAGAGAAATGTATTTGCATGGGTTATGCAAATAATCAGAAAGGATACAAGTGCTATAATCCAATAAGTAAGACAATGATTATTAGTTGAGATATACACTTTGATGAGTTTTTATCTTGGTATACAGGTCATATGTTGCAAGTTCAAGAAGAAATGCAAGAAGATGGTTTACACAATACTACAAGAGTAAGCTTTGAAGATGAGAATGATCATGATGAAGAAAGATTATCACCTACATTAAAAGAGAAAAGAAAGGTAAAGCAAGGCTTGTTGAGTTTAATGATGAAGTAGAAATTGGTGGAAGTTCTAAATTTGATTTAATAAAACATGAACATGAACTTAGAATAAGTTCAAGATAAAGAAAGCCCACACAAAGGTATATTGAGTCTTATTGTGTTTCACATTCAGCTTTTATATCAAAAGTTATTGAAGACCAAGAAGCTATATGTTTCGAAGATGCAAATTCAATGTAAATTGGTCCAATGCAATGCAAGAAGAGATAGATGCATTATATAAGAACAAGACATGGAAGCTTGTACCATAAGATAATAAGATAAAGGTAATTGGAAATAAATGGGTATTTCATACTAAAAGAAATAGTAATGATTCTATTTCCATGTACAAGTCAAGATTAGTTGCAAAAATCTTTACACAAACATATGGAATATATTATGAAGAGATATTTAGTCCAACTCCAAGAATGTAAACTATATGAAGTGTTTTAAGTATTACAGTAAGTAAATGTTGAAATATATTTCAAATTTATATTCAAAATGCATTTTTGAATGATCAATTACACGAACAGGTTTATATGGAGCAACCAAAAGGATTTAAAGATGAAAAGTATCCAAATTTTATTTCCAAGTTAACAAAATCTTTATATGGTTTGAAACATATATCTAGAGCTTGGAATCATCAATAAATAAGCTATTTGAAAGCTCAAGAATACAAACAATGTGTTGCAGATCCTTCGTTATATGTGAGATTTATAAGAAATCAATGTGTGTATATTTGCATTTATGTTGATGATCTTATCATTAGAGGAAGTGCTATTGATGAGATTGATGAAATTAAGAAGAAACTTGGTATGGAAATTAAAATTTTGGATCAAGATTTTATGTTATGCATTGGGGATTGAAGTTATTTATGATATGCATGGTATATGGTTGAGTCAAAATAAGTACATATATGATTAACTTTAAAAGTTTTTTTATCAAAATGGAAAGCATTTATGAATCCTTTGGTGCCTAATGTAAAATTGAGTATACATGGTGGTGTTTATTTTGAAAATATAGAAATATATAGATCGTTGATTAGATTATTTTTGTATGTTATAAGTACACGACTAGATATTGGTTATGCAATTAGAGTACTTTCATAGTTCATGCACAAGCCTAGAGATATACATTGAAATATGACTAAGCATATGCTATGCTATTTGAAAGGCACCTTGAAAAATGGTTTATTTTACTCACATGATACTAATCTAGATATTAAATCTTTTAGTAAATGCAGTTTGGGCAAGAAATAAAGATTATCAACACAGCAGGAGTGGCACATATTGATGATTGGAAATCGACTTGCATCTAGGAGCTCGAAGAAACAACCAACAATGATGCTTTCATCTATAGAAGCAAAGTATCATGCACTTGGAGTATTTACATGTGAAGTAATATACTTCAAGAAGTTATTTGAAGATTTGCATCTTCCTCATATAACTCCATAAATTTATAGTGACAATATGAGTAGTGTACATTTGGCAGCTAATCTAGTTTTCCATGCATGTACCAATCATATCCAAGTTTATTACCATTATATTCGTGAGAATGTAGTATCCAAAGAGATCGATATTTCTTTTAAATCTTCAAAAGATCAGCTTGCAAATATGATGATAAAACCTCTTGATTGAACAAAGATACAAAGATTCAAACAGTTGGTTGGATTGCTAGAATATTCAAGAAAAGCTTGAGGGGGAGAATGTTGCACACATTTTAGCTACATGTTAGGAGAATTTTTTAGTTATATTCCATTCTTTTAGTGCTTCAATTATCATATATTACTTTTGTGAAAAGTCCATTCAAAGTTGTTTGGCAACTTTTTAATGACTTGACGACCATAGAAAATCCATAGGCAAAGGGTAATACAACCATGTTGATTGGGCATCCCTCCATACTTTAAGATTGGAATCTTTGGGAGCCATAGAAGGAGGCCCAAACATATAATAAAGAGCACATGAGAAAGAACCAAGTCTAGTAAGAGTAATTATTGCTTAATGATGGTAAGGGACATTGATATCGATACAAAGGGAGTGTACTCAATACCACTCCCTAATAATGGGAAATGAAAGTCATTTCTTGCAATGTTGAGGGCCTGGTGGATCCCTTCAAGCCTGCCATATTAGCCATTATCTTTGTGAAACATGCATCAACCAAGGAGGTCAAATTTGATGAAGAAGTTCTTAAAAGACTTCAAAATATTTCCACTCTTCACACCTAGCTTAGCCTCCCACCCTAGGGGGAGTAGTGGCACTATGATCTGTATTGAGGTCATTTGGTCCTCATTCTTCTTGCGGACATCGATAGATATGTGCCATAGATGGATTGTAGCCTCCTTTAGGGATCATAAATTTAACATCATGCCTATGTATGCCCTAAAGATATGGAGATAGTCGTATCGGATTACTTTACAATTGTCTTAAAATTTAAACCCTTTGCTAAGATTAGGAAAGCTCTTTGATTCCATGCAAATTCTATGATTTTTACCTTATCTTCAATTCAACAAGAGATCTCCCTTGTCTGACAACAAGCCTTAAGTGAATATTCATTGTTATCAAGAAGTTGGGCTAAAGCTATCAACCAGATGCACATTGTCTTGACCAGAGCTGAAAAGGAGATGTAAAATATTCAGAGGACAAGAAGGGAGATGCTCTAAAGAAGACTCCATCAACTAGATTCTGAAGTTAACAAAGGTAACTCACACCTAAAAGAATTCCTATTGTTGGGGGATTCTTGGACAAGAAGGGATTTGAGTATTTGTAGGAGAAAAGGGAAAGACAAGAAGAAAGATACACACTGGAAGCCTCTGTCGATTGATTATAATAAGATAATTATAATGGTGATGCACAATACAATCCAATGCTTCTGTGCAAAATCCCACAGAGTGCGCAATTACAAAATACCAAATACCCAAGGTCTTGTTGCTGCCGGCCTCCTCTGCACCAGACCTCCACCTTTTCCAAGCCTGCACTTGTGCATACCTTGCACCAAGCTTCCAATAAGGGGGAGGGATTGGACACCTTCTGTCAACATGCGCACACTGCAATGTGACCTTAGGATCCTTGGGGAGGATAGCTTAACACTTCTCTGCACACTTCTTAATCACTCTTCATGCACACCTTGCACTTCACTTCTCTGCATCGCACATTGTGTATCTCTTGCACTTCTCTCTCTTGCCTAGCTTAGACTATGCTCACCTTGCTTAGTCTTAGAATGGTCCAAGAATAGTCCTTGCCTTGATTTGAGTGTCGATTCACGTACGCTCCTAACTGCAAGAGTATCTTGGTGCTCACTTTGATGTCCCAAGATTGTCTCCACAAGTGGGCAGCCAACAAATCCCTGTTTTGTCCTATAGTGACTTTAGACTAAAACAAAAATTCTAATTGGGGGGCCATACTTTCACTTGTGCGTACGCTGCCGCTTCACATAGCTTCACATTTTCCTTTTAAGTCTTCACTTGTGCACCTAAGAGAGGTTTCACGTGAACCTTCCAAAACACTTTGAACCTTAGGGAAATTAGAGAAATACCTCTGCAACTTGCAACCACTTTCTCCAATTCACCCTTTGTGGTTAATTACTTGTGCACTACCTGTGCACCTTGACACTTGCACTTCGAACACTTTGACTTTGCCCTTATTGACTTTGTCCTTGACCATGTTGACTTTGATCGGTTTGACTTTGACCTTTTGATTTTGATTGCAATTGACTTTGACTATAGTTGACTTTGACTAATATGACTTTTATGGGCTCAACAGTTGCCCACCACCGAATATGCTCTCCGGGACTACAGCCAAAACTCTGAGCAGATAGGACACCATAATATTTGTGCTGCAAAACTTGTAAAAGGACACTTGAGCAGCTACCAAGTCCACCAGAAGCAGGAGAAAACAAGCACCAGAGAAGAATCCAAAATTGGAATTTTTGCATGTAAAAGCAAAGGAGGGCAATGGGAGGGTAGAAAAGAGGGGAAATGGAGGGCTGAGGGGCTGAGATGGATAGGGCAAGGAGGGGTAAGGATATGGCTGGGCAGAAGGGTAAAGGGACCAAGGAAAGAAAAAAAAAACACACACACACATACACACAAACACACACACATATATATATATATATATATATATATTGTAGTTAAATATTACAATAAGAAATTAAATAAAAATCTTCCCCCCTTTTTTTAATGAAGGCACGGGCTGGGAATAAAAATAAAAATAAAGTAAAATAATAAATAATAAATAAAGTAAAAATAAAATAATAAAGAAGAATAAAATAATAATAAAAAATAAAAATAAAAATAATAAAATAAATAAAGTAAATAAAATAAAAATAAAAAATCAAACTAAAAAGAAAAAAGAGGGCGGGGGGAGGAGGGAGAGGGGCGGGAGGGGGGGAGGGGTGGGGGAGGGGGGGGGGGGGAAGGAGGGAGGCAGAGGGGGAGGGGGAGGGGGAGGGGGAGGGGGAGGGGCGGGGAGGGGGAGGGAAGGGCGGGGGAGGGGGGAAGGGGGGCGGGGGGAGGGGGGGCAGGGGGGGCCGGGGGAGGAGGGGCGAGGGGAGGAGGGGAAAGAGAGAGAGAGAGAGAGAGAGAGAGAGAGAGAGAGAGAGAGAGAGAGAATTTTTATTTTATTTTTTTTTATGATCCGAAAAATCTAGGGGAGGAGCTTTTTTTTGGAAAATATCCAAAATTCGTAAAAAATGGAGAAAAAATCTAAAAAAAAATTTTTTAAAATTCTCATAAAATTCTCTACAAGTCTAGGCCAACTTCCTCACTCAAAACCACAGAGAGCTTCCTTTTTTCCTCCAATTTGGCAAGAAAATGATATTTGAAAAGGATAAAAAATGCTAGAAAATTTCCAAAAAATGCTTGAAAAATTCCCAAAAATTTCTAAAATTTGTACTTATCCCAAGGACTATGAAAGGGTTGCTAGAATAATTAAAAACTCAAAGAACAAGCATAAAAAAGGATAACAACTACTAAAACTTAAGCAAAAATGACATGAGAAGGCTATGTACAACCTGGACAAATTTTGCAAGTTCAAGATGATCCATAAATCTTCATTTTTGTTGCTAATAGGCCTTGAGCCTTGATATGTTGACTTAGAAAACCTTCTCCATAATCTCCAATTGTGCTGCACTTCATTTATTTTGTCTTCTTGTTGGGCACACTGATCATCTGATAGGGGTATCCTAAATCCATCAGAAGAATCTTATCTCCTCCATACTGCATCTTTTGTATCTTTGTTTCAGCTAGATTATGACTTAATCTACAAAATTCCATTTTTACTATTCCAGCTTCTTCATCAAATAGAACCCTCTGTTTCCAAAGACTTGCAGGTACTCCTTCCACATCCTTGTAAAGCCATGTACTTACTATCATAAAAATTGACATAACAGATGATAACCATACCAGTATCCATAAAAAAGTGGCCATTGACATATGATTTGAAGTATCTTCATCACTGTTGCACTTAAGGGCTCTTCTTTTCTCCTCTCTTCTATGGCCTTTAACTGAGACTATCTCACTCGAGTCAGTAACCTGAATGATGTCCTCTTTCTCTTCATATGCTTCCTCTCTACTTGAGTTTGGAAAAATTCCATAGCAGTAAGATGGGTCATCTGCATGGAGCCAAGCCAACATGTTTTCATCTTCATATAAATTTGCTCCTTCATATGGATCTACTTCTAGGTTGTCCAAAAATTCTTCTTCCATATAGATACTAATTGTTTGCATCATGCTAGTATGTCTTTGATTGTCTGGTCCTTCTTCTAAAATTATTTGTTGTAACTCTTTTCCCTCTTGCTTTATCCACATTGTGTCCTTGCCCTCGTCATGCAGCACATTGGCATGCCTTAACCAAGGTCTCCCAATTAATAGGGAAAAACTTCCTTCTACCTGTGGCAGCCTTAAAACAACAAAGTCCAAGTTAAAGATGGTACCTTGTATCTTGATTGGAACTCCAGGGACCACTCTCATAGGCTTAACTATGCTTTGGTGTGCCAGTGTTACAGTGAAGTTAGCAGGCCTAGAAGGGTATAGTCCAATCTTTTTCATGGTATATTCAGGCATCAAGTTAATGCTAGAACCACCATCCACAATAACTCCTTGAAACTCATGACCTTTAATAGAAACTGTTAGCCGAGGACTCTTGTAATCTGTAAGGGGTGCTTCCCCTATACTTTTATCTTTATGCATAACAACAGCCTTTGCCACTAAGCTTGTTGTGGATATTTCATCAATTATTTGCAAGAGTTCTGACCTGAATTTCCCATCCATCTTTATTAAATCAAAAATATTGACCTCCTTTTTCATGGACTTGAGTAGTCTTGAAGCTTCTGATTCCTTAAGAGAATGGGCTCCATTTGACTTATCAAACTTCTCATGAGCCCTATTGAATGTGTGTCCAACGGCATCATTAGTACCTATGAAATTTTATTTTTGCTTTATATCTGCACCTGTGGTGGCTGTGTCTTCAGATGCAACTTTGTCCTTGTTCAATCCATTAATCATTGATTCTTCACCTATTTCCACTTGAGCCTTCCCCTTACTTCTTGTATGCACTGTAAAAGATTCAATTTCTTCTAACTGCACCACCCCGGTAGATGGTGATGGCACTGTGGGTTGATTTACCATTAGGATAACAATTAGTATAGTGGTCTCTGGCCTCTGGGCAGTTCCTGCAAGGAGGGGCATTTTCTGGTAGAGTGCACCTACTTTGATAATGCCCACATTCTCCACATCCGAAACAAATAATTGGCCTCCTAGGCCCATTTCCAAAGTTATTCCTCTGTCTAGGGTTGTAATTGTTACCTTGATTGGGTGCAGTTGTCATGATATTTGCTGGTGGTAAGGGTCCTCCTTATGTCCAATATGTTGTTGCAGGTATTCCCCTTGATTGGCATTCCTGGGCCTCATGACCAGCTTTCCTGCATAATTGACAAGTCATACTTAACAGAGGACATTCACTTACTATATGACCTTGCTTGTTGCACATGGTACACCAAAGTCCACTCTTGATGCCACCCCCTTTGAGTTCCTGCAACTCCTATCGCAGCTGAGCCGATTCCTCTGCTTGGGCCTCCTCTTCCTTTTGGAGCTTTAATGCCTCAATCTCCCTCCTCAACTGAGTAACAGCATTCTCCTCTTCTTTGTGGGGCTTATTTCTTTTTAAGCCCTCTAGCTCCTTCCTTAGCTGGATTATTGGATCCTCCATTTCTGTAGAATATGCTAGTTGAGAAGAACTTGCTCCATATTGTTGCCTTATCTGCTCTAGTCGTGTAGCTATGTTCATGAATTCCTCTATGGAGGTTGTAGGTAACACTAATTCCTTGATTTTACATTGGGTGGTCACTGGAAGTGGCTTAGCTAACCATTTCTTAACAAAAAAGTCATGTGGAGGATCTGGCAACTTAGCCATTAGTGCCTTAGCCCTAGTTACAAACTCTGGAAATTTCTCACCTGGACCCAATCTCAAGTTTTCTAATTCCTCTATGATGATCTCTACAGTATTTCCATGCTGGAATTGATTTTTGAATGCATCTTTCATTAGGTCCCAAGTTGTAAAATTGTTTTCAGTAAATTGGCTGAACCATTTATCTGCTAATCCTTCTAATGTGGCAAGGAAGAGTATCAAAAAGGCTTAATGTGCCCATTAAGCCTCTAGTTTTGCATAGTGCCAAAAACCTTCTAATATGCTCGTCCGGATCTTCCTGAGCTAGGCTTTTGAAAGAAGGAAATTTTATATTTAATCTTGATAGTAAGGTTTCCAAGTCTATCTGTCCCACCATGCTCTTTACTGATGAGGTTGAAGATAGTGGACTAGAGGATCTTCTAACAGCCTTCCTTCTTTTTTGCTTGCAGGTGACCCTCAATGTTAGGACCGGATTGCTGTCATGGGCTATTCATAGTCCTTCTAGTATGAGATAATTGATAAGAATATTTACCTCTTAGTCCATTGAAGTAGTATTGTCGGCACTTGAACTCTTCTACCCTTTGCCCTTGGCTTCTCCTATGCTCAAATCTCCTTGGAGTCCCACCGGGCGTGCCAAATTTTGTTGGGGGCTTCTTGGACAAGAAGGGATTTGAGTGTTTGTAGAAAAGGGAAAGGCAAGAAGAAAGATATACATTGGAAGCCTCTGTCAATTGATTATAATAAGACAATTACAATGGTAATGCACAATACAATCCAATGCTTCTGTGTGAAATCCCACAGAGTGTGCAATTACAAAATACCAAATACCCAAGGTCTTGTTGTTGTCGGCCTCCTTTGCACCATACCCCCACCTTCTCCAAGCCTGCACTTGTGCACACCTTGCACCAAGCTTCCAATAAGGGGGAGGGATTGGACACCTTCTGTCGGCACGCGCACACTGCAATGTGACCTTGGGATCCTTGGGGGGGATAGCTTAACACTTCTTTGCACACTTCTTAATCACTCTTCATGCACACCTTACACTTCACTTCTCTGCGTCGCACATTGTGTGTCTCTTGCACTTCTCTCTCTTGCCTAGCTTAGACTATGCTCACCTTGCTTAGTCTTAGAATAGTCCAAGAATAGTCCTTGCCTTGATTTGAGTATTGATTCACGTACGCTCCTAACTGCAAGAGTATCTTGGTGCTCACTTTGATGTCCAAAGATTGTCTCCACAAGTGGGCAGTCAACAAATCCCTATTTTGTCCTGTAGTGACTTTAGACTAAAACAAAAATTTTAATTGGGGGGCCATACTTTCACTTCTGTGTACGCTGCCGCTTCACATACCTTCACATTTTCCTTTTAAGTCTTCACTTGTGCACCTAAGAGAGGTTTCACCTGAACCTTCCAAAACGCTTTAAAAACACTTTGAACCTTAGGGAAATTAGAGAAATGCCTCTGCAACCTGCAACCATTTTCTCCAATTCACCCTTTGTGGTTAATTACTTGTGCACCTTGACACCTGCACTTCGAACACTTTGACTTTGCCCTTGTTGACTTTGTCCTTGACCATGTTGACTTTGACTGGTTTGACTTTGATCTTTTGACTTTGACTGTAGTTGACTTTGACTATAGTTGACTTTGACCAATATGACTTTTATGGACTCAACACCTACTTAAGATCAAAAGCACGCATAGATATGAAGATGAAATCAAGAGGAAGAAGCCATAGCTATATTTTAAAGACTAATGGGTGATCAAATTTGAGAAACTGACTAAAGAAATATGTAGACACCTCAAGAAAAAGCAAAATCAAGAAGCTCTCTCCCATATTATTGAAAAAAATGGTGTTGAATGCATATCTATTGTTGAGAATTGCAAGTCCATCATCAATCACTTCAACTAGCTACTTGGGGTTTTTGCTAGGTTATCTCCTTTAAGGCATGAGTACATGATCACCACTTTGAGGGTTAGATCTAGGTTATCATTGTCGATGGGTTGAGTTGCCTTGTTCACAATCAATTTTGTTCCAAAAATATTTGGGTTCCCCAATCCCCCATAGTCAAGACCCAATGATCCTCAGACTCATTGTTGATGACACCAATGCATTTTTGTAGAATGATAGTGAGTTTGTCTCTCATTTCTAGAATTGTGTCAATATTTTTTGTGAGGTCTCTAGATCAAGAATCAACCATTTAAAGATTGCATGTAGACCCCTAAATGGGGCTTCCATGTAGTTTCTTTGAATGCAAGGATATCAAGAGCTTCCTAGTGGCCAAGTATTTTGGCTCTTTGGCATCCCAATGAGGTTTGGTATTTTGATGGATCAATGGTGGGATGGGGTTCTTGCCAAGTTGGACAACAAGCTCCAATACTAAAGGATATGCAATTTAACATGATTGGCATGCAATAATGATCAACATAATCCTTATATACTTTATCTTCTACTTCTTGGAGTGTTGGAGATCGAGTAATAAAGAGACTAAAGTTGAAATGGATATGTGAAAACTTCAGGGGATCCCAACAAAAGAGGAGTTTTGAATATTAAATGGAAAATATGCTCTAGCCTAAAGGAGAAGGGTGATCTAGGCATCCTAGATGTGGGGGCCATGGCCAACAAGGTGGTGGCCAAATGGATGATTAAAGCTTGGAATAATAGTGATTCTATTACTTTACTTTCTTTGATGAACTCAGATTTAGCTGCTATTCTTGACATGATGATATTTTTGTTGGATGGTATGAAACCTTCAATGTTATTCATGATGATTTGACAAGCCCCTCTGATGTCTCTAGGGATTATGTCCATTCCCCTAGATTGTTCTTGCTTCTTCAGCTCTATCTGTTTTTCTTCTTGTCCTTTCTCATTCTCTTCTCTTGAATCTAAGAGTTTATCCTCTAGTTTATTATCAACTTGTTGAACTTCAACTCTTCAAATTGTTGCTCCTCTTTTTATGTCTTATTTGATTCTTCCTCATTTAAATTAGATGCCTCTTTCATTTTTATATCTTGAGATATGTCTTCTCCCTTAATTTCATCGAATACATTTTAAATTTCATTTTCTAATCCTATATCTGCTCTTGCTTTTACCTCTTCCCCTTCTATATTAGTTGGCTTAGCTGAATATTCTGATCCTTATAGGACTTTTGTGTTTTCTATTTTTGGTTGCGATATTGCAACACATTCTTCTCTATCTGTCCTTTGTTCTGTTACTACTACCACTTCTTCTATTTTCTCTAGAGTAGCTTGAAGTGCTACTTCCTTGATGGCTCTTCTATCTTCTTCTTTGTCTTCCTCTTGCTTTATTGCTAGAACAAGTCCTTTCCCTTCTTTATCTTCTATGGCATTCTTCATATATGCAATTTTCTTTTTTGATTCACATATCTTCTTTAATCCTTTCATCTCTTTCATTTGGATAGCCATGGATTTAATTGGAGTATTTGGTGTTGAAAAATTCAAGCTTCTAAGTAAGAACCCTTCTATATTCGTATTTGTGTTACTATTTGATTCGGCCCTTGATGATCCTAGCATTGCTTCTAATACCTTTGGCTCTTTCTTGTCATCTTCAATCGGGTGTATCAATGTAGATCCACTAGCCACCACTTTAGATTCAAGATCTTTGTCATTGATTTCCTTTTTCTTTGATCCTTTCAACTTCCTTTTTAACTTTGGTTCCTTCCTTTGTCTTCTCACTATAGCTACTATGGTGGTTCTCTTTTTTTAGGGTCCTTGAAGCCCTTTAAAATAAGATAATAATGTTGCTTCCTTTTTAATGAACACCACTTCAATATCAACACTCATCATTTGTTCATGAAGATCCTCATGGTCCTCCATCTCTTGCTGTGTCCAATCAGTAGCTTTATCAATATAACCTTCTAGCATCTTCTCATATTGGGCTTCTATTGAAGCTCAAGGTCAAGGACAAAGCATGGAAGTGCATCAAGGAAGTGGACACACAAGAACAAGGAGCAAGTAGGGAGCTCCAAGAAGCACCTGTCAAATTTTCAGAAGAAATCCCTATAAAAATAGTGATTTTCATCACTAAAAACCATTGTAAATACCATTTTCCATTTTTGTAACTCCATTTTGTTCAAGTCGAGGAGTCCTCGAGGTTGAGGAGTATTAGAACTACCATCCTACCAATTTTCATAATTTTTAGACTCCGTTTGAGCCCCCAAATAAGCCTTGGAACCTATTTTTTAACTAGGCCGGACACTAGGTCTGACTAGCGTTCTTCTTCCATTTTCTTGGCTAGTCAGAAGGGCAAAGGAAAATGGAGCTCTTCTACTAGTAAGCAGAAATCTGCAAATGCTGCACAATCGAAGAACCAGGATAAAGATGAGAAGAAATCAGAAAAGCAGAAATTGTTCTGCAAGTACTATAAAGGAAATGATCATATTATAAAGAACTGTCCAAAGCTGGCTGCTAAAGAGGCAAAGAAGAAAGAGGCTGGAATGGTTGTTGCAGAGGCCTCTACACCAAAAACAGAGTCTGCAAATCTTGTGCAGGAAGAAGAATGGGCGTTTACTACTGTCTGCAGTTTTGACCCATCTTCTCATGATCAATGCATGTCTGCAGTAGACTCAGATGTTTGGTACTTTGACAGTGGGGCGACCAAACATATTACCTCGCAGCGCAGTTTCTTCTCTTCACTCGAGCCTGCCCCTACAGGGAATACTGTCACATGCGCCAATAACTCCTCTTATCCTGTTATGGGAGTTGGTAAGATCATTCTGACTACTGCTGATGGTAGTTCTTTCACTTTGTCAGATGCTTTATTTGTGCCAGGGATCAAAAAGAACCTGTTATCAGTTTCTGCATTAGCCAAGATTGGCTTGGTTGTGAAATTCGTTGATGACAGGTGTACAGTCCATGATCTCTCAAATGGCGAGGTGATTATTGCTTCTGGCATTTTATGTCGTGGGCTGTATAAGCTCATAGACTATGAAAGATCTGTGAATGATTCGGCATGTGCAGTTCATGATTCTCAGACTATGTCAGATGCAAAGCTTTGGCATGCACGCTTTGGTCATCTGAATTTTGCTAGTTTGTTACGCCTGCAGAAATCTGAAATGGTGTCCTCTTTGCCCAAACTTGAGGCACCCGGAAAACATGTTTGTGAAGGCTGTATTTTGGGCAAAATGCAGCGTTCTTCCTTTCCAAAAGATGGTTCAGTTCGGGCTACGCAAAAATTGCAGCTTGTACATAGTGATGTCTGTGGTCCTATGCAGACACCCTCTTTTGGAAATTACCTTTACTTCGTGACTTTCATTGATGATTTTTCCAGGCATGCATGGGTATATCCACTCAAAGCAAAGTCCGAAGTGTTCATGTGCTTCAAACAGTTTTTGGTTTTGGCTGAAAATCTGTCAGCATGTAAAATGGGCACCCTCCGTTCTGATCGAGGGGGGGAATATATGTCTTCAGATTTTAATGCATTTCTGGCTGAACGTGGGATAAAACACCAGTGTACAGTGCCGTATACACCTCAACAGAATGGAGTTGCTGAACGAAAGAACAGGTCACTCATGGAGATGGCGAGGTGCATGGTCAAAAGTCAGGCTTTACCACATAGTTTCTGGCTTGAGGCTGTCATGTGTGCAGCATATGTACTGAACAGGTGTCCCACTAAAGCGTTGCAGTCTATCACTCCATATGAGGCTTGGCATGACCGCAAGCCATCTGTTGCTCATCTGCGTGTTTTTGGTTGTTTGGCATATGCATTAGTGCCTGAACAACATCGCAGAAAATTGGATGATAAGGCAGTAAAATGTATTTTTTTTGGGTACAGTTCTGAAAGTAAAGGCTATCGTCTGTATGATCCACAGACTAAACGCATTCTGGTTAGCCGTGATGTTGTCTTTGTGGAAGATGCTATTCAGCCATTGCTTTCATGTACTAAGGAGACGTCTGTTAGCTCCAAAGACATGTATGATGATGCAGATCATTCCATTTCTGATGCAGATTTACATGATGCACTTGCTGATAAGAGAGCTGATATTGAGCAGGCAAAAACTATGCCAAAATGGTTGGTGCAGACTTTGCGTGACAGCAAATTAGATGCACCTTTGTCATATCGTACTCGTTCAGGCTCTCATAGTGCCTCCTTTGCATCAGATTGCTATGCTATGGCTTCATCTAGTCTCTGTGATGAGAATGAGCCTGTTTCTTTTGATGAAGCACAGAATTCAGAAAATTGGATGGCTGCTATGCAATCTGAATATGATGCTATAATGAAGAATGGTACATGGTCTTTATGTGACTTGCCTCCTGGCAAGAAGGCCATTGGCACTAAGTGGGTATACAAGCTGAAGCGTAAACCTGATGGTACAGTTGACAGGTATAAGGCTAGGCTTGTTGCAAAGGGTTATGCGCAGGAAAGAGGCATTGATTTTGATGAGACCTTTGCACCTACATGTCATATGACTACTGTTCGGAGCATTTGTGCACTTGCAGCCCATCATGGTTGGAATGTACATCAGTTGGACATTAAAACAACATTTCTGAATGGTGACTTGCATGAAGAAGTGTATGTTTTTCAGCCCCGTGGCTTTGTGCAGAAAGGGCATGAAAACCAGGTGTGCAGGTTAAAGAAGGCGTTATATGGTTTAAAGCAAGCACCACGTGCTTGGTATGAGAAGATACATGCCTATCTGGTTGCACATGGTTTTGAGAACAGTCCAACTGAAAGCACCTTATATGTTAAGCGTGCTAATGATGTGCTTCTGATCATTGTTGTCTATGTAGACGACATGCTGCTCACTGGTCCTATTGAGAAGCATATTGCTGATTTCAAGGCTGATTTGCATGCCTCATTTGAGATGTCTGATTTGGGGCATTTGCATCACTATTTGGGCATTTAGTTTATGCAAGTTGATGGTGGAATGGCTTTGTGTCAAACGAAATATATTGACACATTATTGCAGCGTTTTGGCCTTGAAGACTGTAAGCCTATTGCCACTCCTATGGAGACAGGTTTACGGTTGAGTATTCATGATGTTGGAGATGCATTTGATGATGTTCTCTATCAGCAGGCTGTTGGATGCTTGATTTACTTATGCATTACTCGGCCAGATATTCAGTTTGCTGTCTCACAGATGAGCAGGTTTATGCATTGCCCAGGAGTCACGCATTGGAAAGCGGTTAAGCGCATCTTTCGCTACTTGAGTGGTACTCGGCTACTTGGGTTGTTTTATCCCAAGGGGGGATCACTACCGCCAGATTTGCATGCTTTTTCTGACTCAGATTGGGTTGGTTGCTATGACACTCGTGTGTCCACCAGTGGTTTTTGCTTCATGCTTGGTAGCTCATGTATATCTTGGTTGAGCAAGAAGCAGCCTACTGTGGCCACTTCTAGTTGTGAGGCTGAGTATAGGGCAGCTTTCACAGCGACTGTTGAGTGTGTGTGGCTCAGATGCCTTATGGCTGATTTGGGTGTTGGCCAGTCTTCTGCCACCACCATCTTCACTGACAGTCAAAGCGCATTGGCAGTTGCGAGGAACCTTGTGTTCCATGCTCGCACTAAGCACATTGAGGTGCATTATCACTATGTCAGGGAGAGGTTCTCTGCTGGGGAGATCAGCTTGGCATATGTGCCCACGCAGGAGAACATTGCAGACCTTTTCACGAAGGCTCTGCCTAGGGAGAAGTTTGAAGCCTTCTGCAAAGCTTTGGGCTTACTTCCTTTTGTGGAGTGATTTCCACATAGCTCGGCACTTCCTTATACATGAGTGCCAGCTCCTTGTTCACCGCATCACTCCCAGGGGGGATTTGTTGATATATTTAGGTAGTGATGTGTGTGAACACTCTAGGACCGCCGGGGCACTTTTTTCCCTCTTTAGGAGGTTTTTTTCCCCCGGCTTGTACATACGCCTATTGCCCTAATGGGCTACTTATCTTTGTACATTCTCTAGTAATACATTTGAGTCTAGTGTGTTGTGCTTCAAGCTTCTTCTTCTTCCTTGTGCTGTTTGCGTGCTTCCGCAGACGTCTAACTCCAACAGTGACTACACCTTGAAAATCAAAAGCATATGTGAGTCACTTGCATCTATTGGAATGATGATAAGGTGGAAGTGTGTCTTCGTGGTTTAGGAGCTGCATATAAGAAGTTCAGAACTTCTATATAGACCAGTGAAAATATTCCAAATTTTGTTGATCTCGTATCTATGTCGATTATTGAAGAAAAGAATCTTGGTGAGGACTCAAACTCCCAAGGAAAATCTAGTTCTGAGCAAGTATTCTACTCTGGCAGAGGAAGAGGTAGAGGTAGAGGTTTCAGACGTGGAAGAGGAAATAGTAACCAAGACCAAAGTCAACAACAGAATCATGCAGGAGGAAGAGGACAATTTCGAGGCAGGGGGAGCCAAAGAGGGTGCAGAAATTTCCAAAGAAATGATTCAGGTAATGAGAGTAAAGGATGTTGGAATTGTGGTAAACCTGGTGTCACTCTAGCACAATGAAAAGTACCAACGTGAGAAGCTTCACCTCATAAATGTCAATCCGTGGAGACGTGAGGACCAGTATGAAGACCGTGAGCAAGTGATGGCACAAGTGTGTGAGTGCATGCACACACATACACACACACACGCACAAAGCAAGAGCAAAGAGTGGAACAATGGAAGGACTTCAATTGCAAAAGATCTCTCTTACAAGGCTGAAATCTACAACAAGCTAACCTCAAAAATGAGCTCTCCAGCCCTTTTTATAGTTTTTTGAGTGGTTTTGGCCCTCTCTAGACCTAGTGTCCGGCCTAGTTAAAAAATAGGTTCCAGGTCTTATTTGGGGGCTCAAACGAAGTCTAAAAATTATGAAAATTGGCAGGATGATAGTTCTAATACTCCTCAAGCTTGAGGACTCCTCGTCTTGAACAAAATGGAGTTGCAAAAATGGAAAATGGTAATTACAATGGTTTTTAGTGATAAAAATCACTATTTTTATAGGGATTTTTTTTGAAAATTTGACAGGTGCTTCTTGGAGATCGCTACTTGCTCCCTCTTCTTGTGTGTCCACTTCCTTGATGCGCTTCCATGCTTTATCCTTGGCTTCTTGAGTGTCAACACTCCCCCCCATCTAGAGTCTGTCATCCCTGTCAGACCCTTGTTGTAGTGTTTGTTCCATGTAGTATGTTGAGAGGTAGTGTCCTTCATGGATCCACAGGAGCGGTCCATCTTCTCCATGTAGCTTGGTCTAGTTCTTCAGTTTTCCACTGCTAACGTATGCAAGAGTGGGTCCCCTTGTAGGTGCTTCTTCCTTGGACTTGAGCTGGATGAAGTATTTTTGTACTCTCAAAGATTGCTAGTTGCTCAAAAGAGGTTGTCAATATTGATCTTGAGCAGTTGTCGATGCTGAAGTGCTTCATAGGTATTGATGTTATACTCTTAATTTCCTTTGGAGCTTTGAAAATGATGTAATGTGGCCCTATGTATGCGTACTGGGGGAATGCATTGGAAGAAGTGTGGTGCAACAAATGGGGTCTTGAGTAAAGTGCTCAAGGGTATGCTAACGAAGGGGTTTCCTAATCTATCATGGTTATATTGTTGGAGAATACAATTCTTACCATGGTGAAAGGTCTGTCAATAGTCGTCTCTTCGCGTGGTACTCCCATCATGGTAATTGACCATTGGCTTGTTTTTCTTGTCGATGGATGTCCGTTCTGATGGTTCACTTTATGAGATTCTTCAAGCGCATAGTCTTCTCTCTCTCTCTCTCTCTCTCTCTCTCTCTCTCTCTCTCTCTCTCTCTCTCTCTCTCTCTCTTTTTGCAATGGCATAAAACAAGATGAAAAGAGGTTAGTATCAATAAAATATTTTACATATTGCAAGTGTGTCTCAGGTGCCTGGGATTTCTCAATGGTGTCTATGCACGACCGTGTAATGTGGCCCTATGTTGATGCATACTTTGGAAATGCATGACCTGAATGGTGCAAAGACAAGGTTATGCCAAAGGCACATGGTTGTTGCATGTCGTGGCTTTCAATGTTCTTGAAAATGTTGATGCAACCTCTGTTGGGGGGATCCATTGGATGTCAAAAGGACAACTCATTTTAGGGACCCATTTCAGAACAGTGTTGGGTTGTGTATAAGTCCTTGTTGACTTCTTCATCTTTGGTTGGTTGCTTATATTTTGTATCCGGAGTGGTTCGTTCTTTGGTGCTATGGATGTGATTGGTGCCGTAGGCTTCCAAACCCATATCCTTGTTGATTGTCTTCTTACTTTTGCCGAAGGGTTGAGTTTATCTTCTTTTGGTCTTTGTGCTTTGTTCTTACCCTTTTCTCTCCTTGGTTTCTTTGTTGAGACCTTTTGCATGGTGGGGAGCATAGGCCGTTGTGTATGTAAGAGCTTCTTAGGTACCCACATCTGTAATTGCCCTTGTTGAGCTGCAGCTAATTGCTCGGGCACCCAGCTTTTTTGGAAATCTTTTGGTTGAGGTGGTCCTGGTTGCTTGTTTCTTGTCTTCGCATGGAGGGCTTGCCTGAGCGGGAATTGTGTTGGCAAGGCTGGTGGTTTCTCTCCTTTTTGTATCCAAATCTTCTTCATGTCCGGAACTACTTTCCTCTTGAAGTCTCTTTGTCTATTTGATATAGCGGTTGTCATGTACTATTGTGCTTGCCTTTTTGGTTGAGTTGTGGTGACAGCATTAGTCTTTGCACAAGAGGAGGAGTTCGCTTGTCTTTGAGCATATTCTTCCATGATTGAGTTCTTCTAGAACACAGAGCTTTTGACACATACATCTTTTTTGCTAAGATTAGTCCTAGAAGAACTAAGAGAATGTGTAGCTCTGGATTTGTGAGCATGCAATTCTCTAATTCTACTGTGATGCATTGTTCTTGTACCCAAACTTGAAGAAGTTGACTCCTTAAGTTCAAGTTGACTGCATGGTCATAAATCCAATCTTGACCCAAGACAAGTGGCTTTGTAAGGTCTTCATCGTGACACACTAGCATTTTGACTTTCATTGGAACATCTTGAAGGTAGATGGGAAGCTCCTCCTCACCCAAACAAGGGGTTTCCACACCTCCCAATCCTATGAGATATGCTTCTATGGGCTTGATGTCCAATTGCAGGTCTTGGCAGTATGAAAGGCTAACTGCACTAGTGGCTGCACCTGAGTCAACCAATGCTCTCACAGTCCGTACACTCTTTCCTTGTCCTACCTCTATGGTCACAAAGGGGCATCGGTCAATGATTTGAGAAGTAATTATGCCCAACTTTTGGCACATGTCCAAGCAGGTTGTCAATGACCTCATTCAAGAAGTGCGTACCTCTATCACTGACCAACTCGATTGGTAACCCGTATCTGGTGAACACATTCTCAAATAAGAACTTAGCCATCGTTTGAGCATCATTCTTTGTTGTGGCTTTTACTTCCACTCATTTTGTAAGGTAGTCTGTGGCTACAATAATGTATTCTGCATGGGAGTTTCTAGCTGGGGGGTTAATAGGACCTACAAAGTCTATGCCCCACTTCGAAAATGCACGTCCTCCCATCATTGGTCTCAAAGGCATTTCATCTTTTCTTATTGGATATTGTGCACGTTGGCATGTGTCACACTTCTTCACATAAGTATGTGCATCCATATGAAGAGTGGGCCACCAAAGTCCTCAAAATAGAATAGTCTTGATTACTCGATCAGGCCCAAAGTGTCCACCTGCAACACCGCTATGTGCAGTTTCTAGGATTTTCAAGCAATTGGATTCATGAACGCACAGTCTTAAGTATCCATCTTTGCCTCTTTGGTACAGGTTGTCTCCTACTAAGGCGTAATCTTGAGCCTCTTGTTCCAACCCTCGTTTCCTTGCAAGGCTAGCCTCCTTGGATAATGCTTGCAATCTCATAAATTCTACCAATGGAGCACTCCAGTCTGGAATTAATGACACGCGATAAAGGGTGGAATGCTCCATTAGGGGTCTTTCTTTGCACATTGAACAATTCTTAATCCACTCATAAATTTCTTTTTCCATACTAGGCCAATACACTCCTAAACGTTTCAGATTTTGCAATGTTCATTGTTTAGAATAGTGATTTACCAGCAATCCTTCATGGGCTTGTTGCAACCAACTACTATGTTCATCGTCCTCAACACAACAAGCTAATACACCCTCTATATCTTGTTTGTACATGCTTCCGGCCAATATTTGATATTTTTGTGATTTTACAATTTCCTCTTTGTTTGTTTTTATATTCTTATTTGCAGGCCCAAAGGTTAAGAGAGGTACCAACTTATTTCCCCATTTAGGAACAACTTCTAAATTGAACAAATAAGCATCGGGCAATTCATCAGACACTCCTTGCAGTGGCTCTCCTGAAGTGATGCGAGAAAGATGGTCCGCCCTAAGGTGGGTCCTACCTTTCCTGACAACAACTTCAAACTCGTATTCCATTAGTAAGAGGAACCATCTTACTAAGTGGCCTGTATTGCAAGGTTTGCCCAAGAAATAGCGCAGCACACCAAGATCTTTCATGTCGAATTTCTGCATAAGAAGTTTCTTTACCTCTTTGATGCTTTCTTCATTATCACCACCTACAATCAGGTCATCAACATAAATAGCCACAATAGTGATGCCATCATCAGCCTTCCTTGCATATAGTGAGTGATCTGCATCACAAATAGAGAACCCAATGTTGGTTAAGTAATCAGTGATCCTTGCATGCCATGCACGAGGGGCTTGCTTCAGCCCATACAAAGCCTTTTGCAACCTGCAAACATATTCTGGATGCTTTGAATCTTCATATCCTTGTGGCTGGTCCATATCTACTTCTTCCTGTAACTCACCATGTAGGAAAGCATTCTTCACATCCATCTGATGTAAAGTGCATCCTTTTGCTGTAGCTAATGCAACAAGTGTTCTCACAGTAGAAATTTTAGCTACAAGGCTGAATGTTTCCTCATAATCAATGCCATATGTTTGTGCATAACCTCTAGCTACCAATCGTGCTTTATACCTGCTTATGCTACCATCAGCATTATGCTTTACGTTGTAAACCCATTTGTAGCCTATGGGTTTCTTTCCTTGTGGCAATGGAACCAGCTTCCATGTATCATTTCCATAAAGTGCAGCCATCTCCTCATCCATAGCTTTTTCCCAATCTGCATTACCAATTGCATCTTCAAAACAAGAAGGTTCAACATCTTGTATTAGCTTTTTCATGTAAGCACAATGGCAAGCCATGTAACTATCATATGGTAATCGTTGCACTGAATTACGCATCCTCCCAGATCTTCTTGGTCCTGGGTCACTTCTCCTTGTATCATCTGCATGTGTCCTTCTTACTCCTGGAGTCTTCACAGAGGGCAATCCAAGTTCCTCATCAAGACTCTTTTCTGAACCACTTGAATCTCCATCAACATCTTCAAAACCTGCACATGTTTTACTACCAGCAAAAAGCTTTTCTTTACCTTTCTTGGATGTATTTGATGAATTTGCTGGACTGAAACTTCCATGCAATATTCCACTCCATGGATTTGAGTTGGAACTATTGCTTGGTGATGCATCTGGTCCACTCAAAACTTGAGATTTTGCACTTGATTTTTCAGCATTTTCTTTGTCATTTGGTTCAAGATTCAGTCCTTCTTTGGCATCTACATAGAAGCTTGACATTTCATCAAATACCACATCTCTGCTCACCTTCACCTGTCGTGTGAGTGGGTTATAACATTTGTACCCCTTTTGCTCAAGGGAGTATCCAATGAAGACACATTTTTCTGCTTTCGGATCAAGCTTCATCCTAAACTCATCTGGAATATGTACATATGCAATACAGCCAAAAACTTTCAGATGTGATAAGTTTGGCTTTTTACCTCTAAACTTCTCTTGAGGTGTAACTTGATGTACAACAGCAGTCGGAGTTCTATTCATCATGTATACAGCAGTATGCACAGCTTCTGCCCAATAACAATGAGGCATATTCTTCTCAGCCATCAAGGCTCTTGCTATTTCTGCAATATGTCTATTTTTGCGTTCAGCAATGCCATTCAATTGTGGTGTGTACCTGCATGAAAACTGACGCCGAATTCCATGATTTTTTAGAAAACTGCTAAACTCATTTGACATGTATTCACCTCCTCCATCAGATCTTAATGTCTGAATGTACTTCCCTGTCTGCTTTTCCACCATAGCTCTAAAATTCTGGAAGTGAGTGAACACCTCGCTCTTCTCTTTCATGAAATATACCCATACTTTCCGTGTATGGTCATCAATGAAAGTAACATAAAACCTGCAACCACCCATAGATGTGGTCTTTGCTGACCCCAAACATCTGTATGTACTACTTCTAGTACATTCTCACTTACATGCTTGTCATGTGGAAATGATGCTCTTGACTGTTTACCAAATTGACATGCTGCGCATACCTTTTGCAATTCAGCAACTTTTGGTAGTCCATGGACAATCTCCTTTGACTGCATCAGTTTCAGCCTTTGCAAGTTTGCATGTCCAATCCGTTTGTGCCATATCTCTATATTTGCAATAACTCCTGCACCTTTTGCAAACATGGCTGAATTCATTTCAAGAATTTTCACATTTAAGGTGAACATCCTACCCACTTTGTTTCCTTTGGCAACCAATCGTCCATCCTGCTTGTACTCTTCTACATATAATCCATCAGCATTGAACCTCACTTGTAATCCCTGGTCAACCATTTGTCCAACAAAAACCAGATTCTTTGTTATATTTGGAACATGCAACACATCAGCAAGATGTTTTACCTTCCCGTCCTCCATAGACAATGCTATGTTTCCTGTATGCTCAATAGGATGTGATGTATCATCACCTATTTCAACATATCCAAGAACTGGCATTTTCTACAAACTACTAAACCATTTTGCATGACTAATCATGTGATTTGAAGCACCTGAATCAACATACCAGACATTATCATTCGATTTTGAAACAACAACAGACATCGTATTCATCATGTGATGTTGAACCATAAACAGCTTCTCAAAATCCTCTGCAATTGTGGATGCATAGTTGTTTTGTTGCCTTCTGTTATTTTGATTCTTCAACCTGCAATCACGTTCAAAGTGTCCAGGTTTACCACAATTCCAACATCCTTTACTATCATTACTTAAATCATTTCTTTGGAAATTTCTGCGACCTCTTTGGTTCCGCCTACCTCGAAACTGTCCTCTTCCTCCTGCATGATTCTGTTGTTGACCTTGGTCTTGGTTACTGTTTCCTCTTCCACTTCCAAAACCTCTACCTCTGCCTCTTCCTCTGCCAGAGTAGAATACCTGCTCAGAACTAGGCTTTCCTTGGGAGTTTGAATCCTCACCAAGATTCTTTTCTTCAATAATCAGCATAGATACCAAATCAGCAAAATTCGGAATATTTTCCCTGGCCTGTATGGAAGTTCTGAACTGCTTATATGCTGCTCCTAAACCACGAAGGCACACTTCCACCTTATCATCATCATCTACATTCACATCAATAGATGCAAGTGACTCACATATGCTTTTGATTTTTAGAGTGTAGTCACTTACCGACATGCTCTTGTTTTCCAATGTATGCAGCTCGTTCTTGAGTTGCAATTTCCATGCCTTTGTATTAGTCTCATACAAAGTGACCAAACTGTTCCAAGCCTCTTTTGGAGTCTTGGCATCTTGTATGTGTCCAATCATGCTATCCTGTATGCTAACAGATAGCCAGTACATTACCTTTCATGCTCCTTGATTCCATTCCTCATATGCTCTTAACTGGTCTGCAGTCTGGTTCCTTTCTGGTAACTGCGAAACATTTTCATTCTCTCCTTTGATGTACTTCCAGTAGCCTTTTCCCATCAGGAAATTCGTCATTCTGAATCTCCAAGCATGGAAGTTGTTCTTGTCCAACTTATCACTCATAAGCTGACTCATTCCATCTGCCTTTGCCATTTTTGCAACAATTCACAACACTGCAAAACACTACAAGCAGCACTTCTGCTTGAACACTGTCACACTATGACGTGATAGTTCGATCTCAGAAAAACATAGTTTTTGTGTATCAACAGTACACGAAATCGCTTGAAATTCTGGATCTGGAATATATGAGTGCTGCCAAATACAATGCAAGTTATAGTTTCTGAAACTGACCTGGTTTTTCTGTGGGCCCCACCTTACGGGCTTGAAACGGAGGTCGAGATGGCTCCACATTTGTGAAATCGCGTTTTCTCCACGCCTTGCCACGTAGTCTTCACTGTCGCCTTCTCTACGAGCTCTCTACAACCACGCTGGCTCTGATACCATGTCATGAGGAAGGAGATAAGGAAGAGAGCTCACACACACCCTCTCACTCTGAAGGAGAAGCACACACAGAGATTGAGGCAAAAGGAAGAATGATCTTCTTCTTCTTCTTCTATTACATAAAAGGAATGTACAAGAATGACCTAAAAACAAGAATACAACAAGTGCAATATATAAAGATCAGTACATAAGGAAAAACCTAATGTCCGCAAATGAGTGAGCTAGCAAGAAACAAATGTGCCATCACTCTCGGTAGATAAATATAATAAAGCTCAATGAAGTATCCCTGACATATACCGGCGTGACCACTATACATATCAGAGAAACAAAAAACTCGTACGTGTCATCCTGGATCATCACATGTTGAGCTTGATATCTCAACATATATGTGTGTGTGTATGCATGTGTATGTGTGTGTTTGTGCGTGTATATATGTGTGTGTATGCATGTGTATGTGTGTGTGTAAATTTGCGTGTATGTGGCTATGTGTGTATGTGCATGTGTGTGTCTATGTGTGTATGTGTGTGTCTATGTGTGTATATATGTGTGTGTATGCATGTGTATGTGTGTGCGTAAATCTGTGTGTATGTGTGTGTATGTGTCTATGTGTGTATGTGTGTGTGTCTATGTGTATATGCATGTGTGTATGTGTGTGTGACTATGTGTGTATGTGTGTGTCTATGTGTGTATATATGTGTGTATATATGTGTGTGTGTATGCATGTGTATGTGTGTGTGTATGCATGTGTATGTGTGTGTGTAAATCTGTGTGCATGTGTGTGTGTCTGTAAATATATGTGTATGTATGTGTATGTGTGTGTGCATATGTGTGTATGTGTGTGTGTGTCTATGTGTGTATGTGTGTGTGTGTGTGTGTCTATGTGTGTGTCTATATGTGTATAGATGTGTGTGTATATGCATGTGTATGTGTGTGTGTATGTGTGTGTGTATGTGTGTGTGTCTATGTATGTATGTGTGTGTATCTATGTGTATATGTTTGTGTGTCTATGTGTGTATATGTGTATGTGTATGCATGTGTATATGTGTGTGTAAATCTGTGTGTGTGAGCGTATCTTTGCCTCTCTCTAACCGCCACTAGGAGATTGTGTGTGCGCTCTCTCTCTCTCTCTCTCTCCCTCTCTCTCTTGCGTCTCAATCTCGACACAAATGTGCTGAGAGAAATCGATTTTTTTAAACATTCAAGAGCGTCGCTTATGCGTCGCTTTGAAATCTGAAAACATTGCATATGCGACGATCAAGCATCGCAATTAGTTTGGAAACATTAATAGGAGTGTCGATAGTGCTAGTCAGAAATGCATTAAAGTCAGAAGACATATATCCCCCCTCCTTTCGATCAGAACACCGGGTGCCCATTTTACATGCTGATAGATTTTCAACCAAAACCAAAAAGTGTTTGAAGCACATAAACACTTCGGGCTTTGCTTTCAATGGATATACCGATGCATGCCTGGAAAAATCATCGATGAAAGTCACGAAATAAAGATAGTTTCCAAAAGAGGGTGTCTGCATAGTACTATAGAGATCACTGTGAACAAGCTACAATTTTTGAGTAGCCTGAACTAAACCATCTTTTGGAAAGGAGGAATGCTGCATTTTGCCCAAAATATAGCCTTCACAGACATGTTTACGGGGTGCCTCAAGTTTGGACAAAGAGGACACCATTTCAGATTTCTACAGCTGTAGCAAATTACCAAATTTAGATGACCAAAGTGTGCATGCCAAAGCTTTGCATCTGACATAGCCTAAGAATCATGTACTACACATGCTAAATCATTCACAGATTTTTCATAGTCTATGAGCTTATATAGCCCACGACATAAAATTCTAGAAGCAATAATCATGTCACCATTTGACAGATCATGAACTGTACACCTGTCATCAACAAATTTCACAATCAAGTCAATCTTGGCTAAAGCCAAAACTGATAACAGATTCTTCTTGATTCTTGGCACAAATAAAGCATTTGGCAAAGTGAAAGAACTACCATCAGCAATAGTCAGAATGATCTTACTAACTCCCATGATAGGATAAGAGGAGTTGTTGGCGCATGTGACAGTATTCCATGTAGGGGCAGGCTTGAGTGAAGTAAACAAACTGCACTATGAGGTAATATGTTTGGTTGCCCCATTATCAAAATACCAAATATTTGAGTCTATTGCACACATACACTGCTCTTGAGAAGATGTTTCAAAACTACAAACAATAGTAAATGCCCATTCTTCATTTTACACAAGATTAGGAGAATCTGTTTTCGATGTAGAGGCCTCTGCAACAACCATTTCGGACTCTTTCTTCATTGCCTCTTTAGCAAGGAGTTTTGGACAACTCTTAATGACATGATCATTTGCTTTACAATACTTGCAAAACATTTTCTACTTTTCTGATTTCTTCTCATCTTTGTCTTCCTTCCTCGAATGTGCAACATTTGCAGATTTTTGCTTACTAGTAGATGAGCTCCATTTACCTTTGCCCTTCTGACTAGCTAGGAAATCTTGATCTGTAACATGCATAATAGACCAGTTCTGTGTAGACTAATCGTCCTACATCAGATCAGAAACTAACTCTTCAAATGTTAAGGCATTTGGATTGCCTTTCATCATCAAACGAAGAGTAGAAGCAAAACTCTGATATGAGTCAGGAAGACGATTCAGAACAGTCTACACAAGTGAACTATCAGGAAGGACTTCATCAGCAGAAACCAATTGTTCCTTCAAATCCTTGATCTTTGTCAAAAAACTGTCCATAGAATCACCTTCATTCGTATGCTCACTCTCCAACTTTTTTTGGAGGTAAGAAACACGAGCCTCATTCCTAGCCTAGTACAATGTGGTAAGTGTATCCCAAGCATCCTTAGCTATTCTGCAACAGCGAATGTGAGGAATAATGGCACATTTGATAGACAATGCTATCAATGCATGTGCTTGAGAATCTCTACCATCCCAAGGAATTTTCTCTACAATAGGTGCAATAGGAACCACACCATGAATAAGAATTTGTAGAATATCACCATCTTTGATGCCATTAGCATCAGCTTTAGTACATGTATTTGCAGGTGTAATAGGATGTTTTTCAACAATCTACACAATATTCCACAATCCTTTTGTGGCCAATACATGACACATCATATAAGCCCACAATGGGTAATTCATACCATCCAACTTATCCTCAATAGCCAACATACAGAAAACATCATTGATTTCAACCATGGCCACTGACTAAAATACCTTGATGCAAAAAATCGACTGTATCTCAAAAAGTTGAATAGAACTACCATGTCGAGTTCTACTAAACCTATAGTAGACATTGAGATGCTTATACTAGCAAACCGAAATTTGTATATATCTTTGGCATAAAAAGACAAAATAGCGTGCACAAGTGCTACAATAGTGCGTGTTGAGGCCGAAACGAGCTCAGATCGTGATTTTGGCATCGGACAACAAAGCTGTTTTGATCTCCTAATCAGCCTGAGCATGCTCACTAAATTTTGTGCTATTCTGAGACTACAACCGGTGGGGTGTCAACGACGCCCTAGATGAAGCGACGACCTGCTCTGATACCAGTTGTTGGAGTTAGATGTCTGGAGAAGCACACGAACAACACAAGGAAGAAGGAGAAGCTTGGAGCACAACACTCAATACTGAATGTATTACCACTAGAATGTACAAAGATATGTGACCTGTTAGGGTAATAGGTGTATAAACAAGCCAGGAAAAAAAACCTCCTAAAGAGGGAAAAAAGTGCCCCGACGGTCCTAGTGTGTTCACACACATCACTAATTAAATATATCAACAAAAAGCTAATCTTAGACCAAACCTGGATAAAAAAACACAAAATGTTCATTAATTTTTATAAGAAAGTGGTGAATGTAAAAGTTAAAGACAAAAAAATGAGAATTTTGTTTGTAACAAATGATGTGCATGAACCAAAAGAAGACATACACAACTCAAAATGGAAATCTTCAAATTTCCGTTAGAAGAAAACTTAATAGGGCTAAAGCAATCTGTGAAGATAAAATCTGTACAAGATTAGATGAATACATCATTAGAATATAAAGCACACTCAGTTCAGGATTCAACGGTACAACCACTTAGTCAAAATAAGAAGAAGATGAAACAAATATGGAGACCAACGAAACATTGGAATATCGAAATCCAATCTATAAAGATAGCAAAATGAAGCAGATTTGAAGGCCAAAACAACCAACAACAAGAGAAAATTACGTAGCTTGATTACATACAAACAAAGATAGACCTTTATAACAATCCGAAGAACAAGGAGACAAATCAAGCAAATCTAGACGGGTTTGGAGGAAGAAACCCACAGTAAAAGTACGAAACAAAATTCAAAACCAATTAAGAAAAGCACATCGAATCAATATACAACCTCATCATCAAAAAATCACTTAAGTACATTACTTAAGACCCTCCTTCTACACCATAAAGAACATTGCATAACTAAAGTATGCATGTGTAGGGATACATTACAAAGCTATGCATTCACAAGGCATGAGAGATTCAAACACCCATGCACAAAGAGAAGTTCTTATCACAGGAGAAAAAGAGCTAGGAGGAGACGAAAATCAAGAAAATCCTGTTACCATCATTATTGCTATTATTAAAAAAAGGAAGAGAAAGATTCAAAATAATTGAAAAAAATATGGAAAAATTATAGAGAAAAGAAAAAAATTAAATATAAATATAAATAAATAAATAAATAAATAAATATATATATATATATATATATATATTTTCTCTTGAAGCACAAAGTAAGAAATAGGAGTGTGTGAGTTGTAGTTTTTTCTTTGTAATTAATTCTCAACTTTGTGTTATTTCATTCTTTATTTTTGCTTATTTTTTTCTTCCAAGTGCACTTAGAAAATCAAGTAAAATAGGTCTTGCTTCAATGTGATGAGCACAAAAAAGAATCTTTGAAAAGTGAAGTGATAATAGTATGTAATGATGTGTGGTGTAATTTTTTTTAATCTTCTTGTGATGATGCAGTGAATGATTGTTTGGAGCCTCTTATTGACTAGTATAAATCCTTCTGGAAGTGGATTTAGTGTCATTGTTAAGAGCACATTGGTTCCTTGATAGTGAATCAATAGAGGAAGTGATGGAGTTGGATTCTAAACACCCTGACAGAACCTTGTTGTAGTGGTTGTTCCATGTAGTACGTTGAGAGGTAGTGTCCTTTACATCCAACAGGAGCGATCCATCTTCCCAATGTAGCCTGGTCGTTTATCTGGTTCTTCACTTTGCCACTGCTAGCTCTTGCAGTTTGTAGTCCCTTTGTATGTACTTCTTCCTTGTATTCCATCTTGATGGTGCATTTATGAGCTGTCCAAAACTGCTAGTTGCTCAAAGGAGGTGGTCAATGTTGATTATGAGCAACTCTCAGTGGTGGATGGCTTCCTTGCTCTTGTAGTGGTCACCCTGATGTCCTCTGATTTTTCCAAAGATGGCTTTCATAGTTTTCATGCCAAGTACTTGTAACCCATAATGTATGATGGGTAAGTGCATTAGTGCATGGGTTGAACAAAATATGTGCCTTGTGCATGGCCTTGTAATGTGGCCCTACGTATGCATACTTGGAAAATGTGTGGCAAGAAGTATGGTGCAAGAGATTGGGTCTTGAGCTAAGTGCTCAAGGGTATGCTGACAAAGAGGTTTCCTAATCTATCATGGTTATAGTTTTGTTGAAGCATACACGTCTTACCATGGTGAAAGGTCCATTGATCTTCATCTCTTCGTGTTGTAGTTCCATCATGATATTTGACCATTGGCTTGTCTTTCTGGTTGATGGACGTTCATGTTGATGGTTCAGCGATAAGTGTCATCGAGCGCGTGGACCTGTTTCTTTTTTTTTTTTATTGTTGTTGTTTTTGTTGTTGGAACAATTACGAAACAAGAAGAAGGTTGTTAGTATCAAAAAAATATATTACATATGCCAAATGTGTCTCATGTGCCTAGGATTTCTCAATAGTGTCTATGCACGGCCATGTAATGTGGCCCTATGTTGATTTACACCTCAACGGTGCAAAAGAGAAGGTTATGCCAAAGGCACATGGTTGTTGCACGTCGAGGCTTTTGATGTTACTCAAATAGTTGATGCATTCTTTGTTTGGAGGTGTCGATTGGATCTCGAAATGATTGGACCTTTTGCATGGTGGGGAGCATAGGTTGTTGCATATGTAAGAGCTTCTTAGGTACCCACATCTGTAATCGTCCTTGTTGAGCTCCAGCTAATTTTTTAGGCACCCAAATTTGTACCTTATTGTGGTCGGCCTTTATCAATTTCTTCGGTACCCAAATTTGTTGGATTCTTTGTGCTTGAGCGTGTCGTAGGTTCTTGGTTCTTGTTTTCCAATGGTTGACTTGCCTGGGTGGGAATTGAGTTGGCAAGGCTGGTGGTTGCTCTCCTTTTCGTACCCAGATCTTCTTCATGTCCGGAACTACTTTCCTCTCGAAGTCTCTTTGTCTGTTTGATATAGCAGTTGTCATATACCGTTGTGCTTGCCTTTTTGGTTGAATTGTGGTGACAACATTAGTCTTTGCACAAGAGGAGGAGTTCGCTTGTCTTTGAGCCTGTTCTTCCATGATTGAGTGCTTTTGAAACATAGAGCCCTTGACACATACAACATCTTTTTTACTTAGATTAGTCCTATACTATGAGGAGGTGTGACATCTAGATTTGTGAGCATGCAGTTTTCTAACTCTAATGTAATGCATTGTTCGTGTACCCAAACGTGAAGAATTTGACTTCTTAAGTTCAAGTTGACTGCATGGTCATAAATCCAATCTTGACCCAAGACAAGTGGCTCTGTAAGGTCCTCATCATGACACACTAGCATTTTGACTTTCAGTGGAACATCTTGAAGGTAAATGGGAAGTTCCACCTCGCCCAAACAAGGGGTTTCCACACCTCCCAATCCTATCAGATAGGCTTCTATGGGCTTGATGTCCAATTGCAGGTCTTGGTAGTATGAAAGTCTAACTGCACTAGTTGCTGCACCTGAGTCAACCAATGCTCTCACAGTCCTTACACTCTTTCCTTGTCCTACCTCTATGGTCACAAAGGGGCGTCGGTCAGTTATTCGAGAAGTAGTTAGGTCCGATTTTTGGCACATGTCCATGTGATATTTGGGAGCTTTTGTGTTGACATCTAGGCCTAATCGTCGTAACTTATTTCTTCTGATGCGCTCTCTAGCCTCTGCTTGTGCTTCTTCTCTAACCCTTAACTCCTCTTCTTTTCGCTTCTTAGCAGTGTTGAGTCTCATTAGCATTTCCTCTGTAAGAGGTTCTTGATATAACTTGACTCGACAACCACTGATATAGTTCGGCAAGATATCACCTTCTAAAGTCGCCAATTGAACTGCACCACTAGTGGAGATTCTATTAATGATCATGGGTCCATATCCTCGTTTCTCCAATTTGCGGGCATGTTGCTTTAGCGTATAAACCAACACTAGATCTCCTTCTTTCAATCCTTTGTCCTTTACATGGGCATCAAAGTATGCCTTTTGTCTTTTCTTTGCAGCATAGATGCCTGTTGCCGCTCGTATCCTCGTCTCACTAAGCATTCTAGATCAAAGATCCTGGAGGACAACTCATGTCCATTCCACTCGTGCTCTTGTGCCACTTTCAAGGCTGGGATTAGGAAGTCCAATGGTAGCACAACATTCTCTCCAAAGACCATCTGAAATGGGGTGGCATTGAGTACCGTTTTGTAGGCAACTCGGTATGCCCAAACAGCATGATGAAGTTGTTTGTCCCAATCAGAGCGTTTATTATTTACAAGTTTTGTCAATACATTACATAGGATCTTATTCGTGCTTTCGGCTTGTCCATTAGCTTGTGGATGATAGGGAGCAGAATTCTTGTGTATCACCATGAATTCTTGAAGAGAGATTTCCAATGACCTCGTTCAAGAAGTGTGTACCTCTATCATTGACCAACTCTATTGGTAACCCATATCTCGTGAACACGTTCTCATATAAGAACTTAGCCATCGTTTGAGCATCATTCTTTGTTGTGGCTTTTACTTCCACCCACTTTGTAAGGTAATCTGTGGCTACAATAATATTCTCAGCGTGTGAGTTTCTAGCTGGGGGGTTAATGAGACCTACAAAGTCTATACCCCACTTTGAGAATGCACGTCCTCCCATCATTGGCCTCAAAGGCATCTCATCCTTTCTGATCGAATATTGTGCTCGTTGACATGTGTCACATTTCTTCACATAGGTATGGGCATCCATATGAAGAGTGGGCCACCAAAGTCCTGAGAATAGGATGGTCTTAATTACTCGGTTAGGCCCAAGTGCCCACCTGCAACACTGCTATGTGCAGTTTCTAAGACTTTCAAATAGTCTGATTCATGAATGCACAATCTTAAGTATCCATCTTTGCCTCTCCGATATAGGTTGTCTCCTACTAAGGCATAGTCGTGAGCCTCTTGCTCCATGCTTCTTCTTCATGCTAGGTTAGCCTCATTGGGTAATGCTCCTGATCTCATGAATTCTACCAATGGAGCACTGCAATCACGAATTGATGAAATGTGATAAAGAGTGGCATGCTCCACTGGGGGTCTCTTCTGGCACAGTGGACAATTCTTAATCCACTCATGTATTTCTTTGTCCATGCTAGGCCAATACACTCCTAAACGTTTTAGGTTCTGCAATGTTCATTGTTTAGAGTAGTGATTTCCTAGCAATCCTTCATGGGCTTGTTGCAACCAACTAGTATGTTCATCATCCTCGACACAACAAGCTAATACTCCCTCTGTATCTTGTTTGTACATGCTTCCTACCAATATTTGATATTTTTGTGACCTTACAATTCCTTCTTTGCTTGTTTTTATGCTCTTATTTGCGGGTCCGAAGGTTAGGACATGTACTAACTTATTTTCCCATTTAGGAACAACCTCTAAATTGAACAAATAAGCATCAGGCAATTCATCAGACACTCCTTGCGGTGACTCTCCTGAAGTGATGCGAGAAAGATGGTCTGCCCTGAGGTGGGTTCGACCTTTCCTAACAACCACTTCAAAATCGTATTCCATTAGTAAGAGGAACCACCTTACTAAGCCTCCTGTATTGCAAGGTTTATTGACCAAGTATAATAAAGCTTGATGGTCGGTGAAAAACTTGAACTTGTTGGCCAACAAGTAGTGTCTAAAATTTTTCACAACATATACCATGCCTAAGCCTTCTCTTTCGGTTGTTGTATAGTTTCGTTCAGCCGCATTTAATTGCCTACTAGCATATGCTATCGGCAAATCTAGGTTTCCTTCACCCGTGGGTTGTGCTAGCACACATCCAATGGCATGATTGGAGGCATCTACATGGACATGAAAGGGTTTGCTCCAATCTGGAGTGGTCAATATTGGTGCTGTGCACAAACGTCTTTTCATCTCATTGAAGGAATTCTCACATTCCTCGTTCCACTCAAAATTTGTCAACAACCCATAAAGAGGTTTAGCTATGATAGCATACATGTGGATAAACCTACAGTAATATCCAAAATGGCCCATAAAGGCTTGTACCTCTTTAACATTCCTTGGTCTTGGCAACTCTGCTATGGCTCTTACCTTGTCCTCATCTATTCATATTCCATTTTTAGAAATAATATGACCTAAGATTTTACCTTGTCGTACCATGAACACACACTTCTCTGGGTTCAAACAAACTCGATATTCTCTACACTTGTTGAAAATTTGCCTGAGCTCAGGAATGTGGTATCTTCTCTGTTGGGAATGCGCACATAAATCATCCACATATACTTCTAAGCTCTTCCGCAAGAACTCTTTGAAGACATGACACATGAGCCTTTGGAATGTTGTAGGTGCATTCGTGAGACCAAATGGCATCACATGAAATGCAAAGATTCCCCATTCTGTGGCAAAAGCAGTTTTGTGTTGATCTTCAGGGGCAATGGCTACTTGGTTGTAACTTGAAAATCCATCAAGGAAGCTATAAACTTCCTTGCCTGCAACACGCTCCAATAAATGTTCGGTGATTGGAAGTGGATAACTATCCCGAATCGTAGCAGCATTAACCTTTTTAAGGTTAATACACACTCGCAATTTTCCATTCTTCTTGGGCACCACTACAATGGAGGACACCCATTCAATATGCTCAATCTCATAGATATATCCAGCTTCAATCAACCTATCAATTTCTTCTTTTATTTTAGCTGCATAAGTGTCATTATATGTGTAGGGCTTTTGTTTGGTGGGCTTGGCATCAATGGTCATGGGGATTGTATGAGAGCAAATTTTTGGATCTACTCCCTTCAAGTCTCTATAGTGCATGCAAACACGTCCCTATATTCCCTTAGTAGATCTACAAGCTCTGCTTCTTCTTTTGCTCTTAGGTCATCTCCTATGTATGTACATTGTTCTTCGTTCCCTTCAATGGTTACCACAATTTTCTTTGTTTTTTCTTTATTATCATATGATTCTCCTATGATGGCCTCTCTTTTAGGCATTCGTACCAAAATTTTCCGATCTTCAACTTCATATTTCTTGAAATTTTCTGGTACTTCAAACAATGATTCCTCCTCTTCTTGTTTCACTGCTTTTCTTTTCTTTTTCTTTTGGTCTCCTTCACTTCCTTCCTTTGAATTTACAGTTTTAATGCTTGTGAGGGGTTCTTCGTCTTTTTGGGTTAACACTCCTATATCTTCTAAATAGTGTTCCTCTGAGTCAAAGTAAGTATCCATAACAATGGATTCTAGATCGTCGTCATTCTCTTCTTCTTCTATGACCTCACTAGGATCACATTCTTCCAACAAGGGCTCAGGCAAAACTCTGATATGAATCAGGAAGACCATTCAGAACGGTCTGCACAAGTGAGCTATCTGGTATAACCTCATCAGCAGAAATCAATTGTTCCTTCAGGTCTTTGATCTTTGTAAGAAAACTGTCCATAGAATCACCTTCATTCATGTGCTCACTCTCCAACTGTTTTCGGAGGTAAGCAACACGAGCCTCATTCCTAGCCTGGTACAAAGTGGTAAGTGTATCCCAAGCATCCTTTGGTGTTCTGCAAGAGCGAATGTGAGGAATAATGGCACGTTTGACAGACAAAGCTATCAATGCATGTGTCTGGGCATCTCTGCCATCCCAACGAATCTGCTCTGCAGTAGGTGCAACAGAAACAGCAGCACGAACAGGAATCTGTGAAATATCATCCTCGACACCATCTTCATCAGCTCCAACACCTATATTTGCAGTACCTGTCGTTACAGGTGTAACAGGACGTCTTTCAACACCTTGCACAATGTTCCACAATCCTTTTGCAACCAGTACATGTCGCATCATATAAGCCCATAACGGGTAGTTGGTACCATCCAACTTATCCTCAACAGCCAACATACGGAATACATCACTGCTTTCAGCCATGGCCGGTGACTAAAATACCTTGATGCAGAAAATTGACTGTATCTCAAAAAGTTGAACGAAACTGCCCAAACGAGTTCTGCTAGACCTGTAGCAGACTTCGAGACGCTTAAACTGGCGAATAGAAACTGGTATATACCTTTGGCACAAAAGGACGAAATAGCCTGCATAAGCGCTGCGATAGTGCGTTCGGAGGCCGAAATGAGCTCAGATCGCGATTTCGGCACCACACAGCAAAGCTGTTTTGATCTCGAAAACACCCTGAGTATGCTCACCAAATTTCGTGTGAATCTGAGACTGCAAACGGAGGAGTGTCGACGGCGCCCTAGAAGAAGCGACGACCTGCTCTGATACCAATTGTTGGAGTTAGACGTCTGCGGAAGCACGCGAACAGCACAAGGAAGAAGAAGAAGCTTGAAGCACAACACACTAGACTCAAATGTATTACTAGAGAATGTACAAAGATAAGTAGCCCATTAGGGCAATAGGCATATGTACAAGCCGGGGGAAAAAAACCTCCTAAAGAGGGAAAAAAGTGCCCCGGCGGTCCTAGAGTGTTCACACACATCACTACCTAAATATATCAACAGTCACTTATCGACATTCTCTTCTTCTCCAATGTATGCAGCTCATTCTTGAGTGGCAATTTTTGTGCCTTTGTATTGGTCTCATACAATGTGACCAAACTATTCCAAGCCTCTTTTGGAGTCTTGGCATCCTGTATGTGTCCAAGCATGCTATCCTGTATGGTAATAGATAGCATGTACATTACCTTTCATGCTCCTTGATTCCATTCCTCATATGCTCTTAACTGATATGCAGTCTGATTCCTTTCAGGTAACAGCGGAGCATTTTCATTCTGTCCTTCCATGTACTTCTAGTAGCCTTTTCCCATCAGGAAATTTGCCATTCTGAATCTCCAAGCATGGAATTATTCTTGTCCAGCTTATCGCTCATAAGCTGACTCATTCCATCTTCGTTGGTCATTTCTGTAGTAATTATCAACATTGCAAAACACTACAAGCAGCACTTCTGCTTGAACACTATCGCACTATGATGTGACAGTTCGATCTCAGAAAAACATAGTTTTCGTGTATCAATAGTACACGAAATCGCTTGAAATTCTGAATCTGGAATATATGAGTGTTTTCGAACACAATGCAAGTTATAGTTTTTGAAACTGGCCTGGTTTTTCTGTGGGCCCCACCTTACGGGCTCGAAATGGAGGTCAAGATGGCTCCGAGACTTCGATCTGACAAAAACAAACGACCCTAAAGGAATAACTCCCAAAAATATTTTGAGGTCTTCTACCTTCACGCCGATCTTCGTAGCAAATGGAGGTCATTTGTGAATCGCATTTTCTCCATGCCTTGTTGCGTACTCTTCACCATCGCCTTCTCCATGAGCTCTCTATTGCCATGCTAGCTTTGATACCATGTCACGAGGAAGGAGAGAAGAAAGAGAGCTCACACACACACTCACTCTCAAGGAGGAGCATGTGTATGTGCATATGTGTGTGTACATATGTGCATGTATATGTGTGTATGTGTGTGTATATGTATATATGTACATATGAATATGTGTATATGCATGTATGTGCATGTGCATGTGTAAGTGTATATGTGTATGTATGTGTATGTGCATGTGCATGTGCATGTGTATCTGTGTGTATATGTATGTATGTGCATGTGCATGTGTAAGTGTATATGCGTATGTATGTGTATATGCATGTGCATGTGTATGTGTGTGTATATGTATGTATGTGCATGAATATGTGTAAGTGTATGTGTATATATGTGTATATGCATGTATATGTGTATATGTATGTATGTACATGCATGTTTGTATGTGCATATGTGTGTGTATGTATGTGCATATATATCTGCATATATGTACATATGTGCATATGTATGTGTATGTTTATAAACATATACAAATGTATATGCATGTGTATATGTATGAAACATGCATGTGTATATGTATGAAACATGCATGTGAATGTGGATGCATGTCCATTTGCATCCATGTGTATATGCATGCATGTGAATGTGCATGCATGTGGATGTGCATATACATGTGTTTAAGTATGTGTTAATGTGTCAATGTGTATCTATATATGCAATAATGCATGCATGCAAGTCTTTTTATGTGTTTGTAGAAATGTTTGTGCATATGCATGTGTATGTGTGTGTATGTGTAAGTTTATGTGCACATGTATGTGTCTGTATATATGTTTGTGTATGTGCATGTGTATATCTGTATATGTGTGAACGTGCATCTTCATGTATAAGTTTATAGTGCATATCTATAAGTGTGAGTATGCTAATTAATGAAAATAACACAATTCCAACGATATATAAAGAATGGAAATTGTACTTACAATAGTTAGCCATATTTTTTGCTTGGTTAACTTCTTGAATAACCTATAATAAAGAGAGAGAGGGAGAGAGAGAGAGAGAGAGATAATTCAAAGAGAGAAAGAGGTAGAAAGAGAGAAACAGAGAGAGAGAGAGAGAGACAATAAGGTAGAGATTAGACAAAACAATAATTCAGCAAGCGATTGTTTCAGCTCGTAAGCACAACATAATTGTGAACATTAAAGAGCTCTTCGATCAGATGCGTGTAGATTCCGATCGAAGAGCCTCTAACATTTTTATTCTTTTCGTCAAAAATCCATCATGTAATCGATGCTAAAGCATCGTAAAGTCTATCCAGATAACGTCACATAAGCAACGCTAATTAGTGTCGCTTATGCGATACAAATAAGCGTCACTTATGTGATGCAAATTAGCATCACTTATGTGATGCTTTTTTAAATTGTCGATTTAGTGGCACTCAATGTAACCATCACATATTAGGTCATGCCACACGTCGATAAAAACGTCGAAGTTTTTGTTGTTTAACCGATGTTTTGTGCTCGACGCTTGTTGCGATGCTTTATGCAATTTCATAGCGATGAAATTGTGTGGTGTTAATCATCGCTATGTGCCCGTATTCCTTGTAGTGGTTGAACGTGGGATAAACCATCAGTGTATAGTGTCGTACACATCTCAACAGAATGGAGTTGCTGAATAGAAGAATAGGTCGCTCATGGAGATGGTGAGGTGTATTGTCAAGATTCAGGCCTTACCACATAGTTTTTGGCTTGAGGCTATCATGTGTTCAACACGGCAATCTATCACTCCATATGAAGCTTGGCATAGTTGCAAGCCATCTGTTGCTCATCTACATGTTTTTGTTTGTCTCGCATATGCGTTAGTGCCTGAACAACATCACAAGAAATTGGATGATAAAGCAGTAAAATGTATTTTTGTTGGGTACAGTCTTGAAAGCAAAGGCTATCGTCTGTATCATCCATAGACTAAACAAATTTTGGTTGGCCGTGATGTTGTTTTTGTGGAAGATGCTATTCAGCCTTTACTTTCATGTACGAAGGAGACATCTGTTAGCTCCAAATACATGTATGACACTTTGCTGCCTCTTTTTGCAGGCGGACAGTCTAGTGCTTGTCCTAATGAGGCAACTTCTCAACCTTTGCAGGTTTCATGTGATGATGCAGATCATTCCATTTCTGATGCATATTTACATGATGCACTTGTTCATGAGAGAGCTGATATTGAGGAGGCAAAAATTATGCCAAAATGGTTGGTGTAGACTTTGCGTGATAGCAAATTAGATGCAAGTCTATCATACTATACTCGTTCAGGCTCTCATAGTGCCTTTTTTGCATCAGATTGCTATGCTATGGCTGCCTCTAGTCTCTGTGATGGGCATGAGCATGTTTCATTTAATGAAGCACAAAATTCTGAAAATTGGATGGCTGTTATGCAATATGAATATGATTCTATAATGAAGAATGGTACCTGGACTTTATGTGACTTGCCTCCTGGCAAGAAGGCCATTGGCACTAAGTGGGTATACAAGTTGAAGCATAAGCCTGATGGAACAATTGATAGGTATAAGGCTAGGCTTGTTGCAAAGGGTTATGCACAGGAAAGAGGCATTGATTTTGATGAGACCTTTGCACCTACATGCCAAATGACTAGTGTTCATAGCATATGTGCACTTGTAGCTCATCATGGTTGAAATGTACATCAGTTGGACATTAAAACAACATTTTTGAATTGTGACTTATATGAAGAAGTGTATGTTTTTCAGCCCCATGGCTTTGTGCAGAAAGGGCATGAAAACCAAGTGTGTAGGTTAAAGAAGGCATTATATGGTTCAAAGCAAGCACCACGTGCTTGGTATGAAAAGATACATGCCTATCTGATTGCACATGGTTTTGAGAACAATCCAACTGAGAGCACCCTATATGTTAAGCATGCTAATGATGTGCTTCTGATCGTTGTTGTGTATGTTGATGACATGATGCTCACTGGTCCTCATGACAAGCATATTGCTGATTTTAAGGTTGATTTGCATGCCTCATTTGAGATGTTTGATTTAGGGCATTTGCATCATTATTTGGGCATTCATTTTATGCAATTTGATGGTGGAATGTCTTTGTGTCAAACAAAATATATTGACACATTATTGCAGCATTTTGGCCTTGAGGACAATAAGCCTATTGCCACTCCTATGGAGACACGTTTAGGATTGAGTCTTCATGATGTTGAAGATGCATTTGATGATGTTCTCTATCAGTAGGATATTGGATGCTTGATTTACTTATGCATTACTCAGGTAGATATTCAATTTCCTATCTCACAAATGAGCAGGTTTGTGCATTGCCGAGGTGTCAAGCATTGGCAAGCAGTTAAGCGCATATTTCGCTACTTGAGTGGTATCCGACTACTGGGATTGTTTTATCCCAAGGGGGGATCACTACCACCAGATTTGCATGCTTTTTTTGACAATGATTGGGCTGGTTTCTAGGACACTCGTGTGTCCACGAGTGGCTTTTGCTTCATGCTTGGTAGCTCATGTATATCTTGATTGAGCAAGAAGCAGCCTATTGTGGCCTCTTCTAGTTGTGAGGCTAAGTATAGGGCAGCTTTCACAACGA
Organism: Ceratopteris richardii; assembly: GCA_020310875.1. Classification (NCBI taxonomy): domain Eukaryota; kingdom Viridiplantae; phylum Streptophyta; class Polypodiopsida; order Polypodiales; family Pteridaceae; genus Ceratopteris; species Ceratopteris richardii. Next base: position 19,962,763 of record CM035432.1, on the reverse strand, counting down.
CGATTGAGTGTGTGTGGCTCAGATGCCTTACGACTGATTTGGGTGTTTGTAGCTCAGTGATGAGTAGCACCTCCTTTAATATCAATCCGGGAAGACGTGAGGATGGTATGAAGACCTCGAGCAAGTGAAGGCCCAAGTGCGTGAGTGAGAACCACACTATCATGCACACACATACACACACACGCGCACACACAGTAAGACAAAGAGTGAGAAGCAATGGAGTTCTTAGATTACTTTCAAAAAGCTCATACAAGTTCAAAACTATTACAAGCTAACCTCAAAAATGAGCTCTCTAGCTCTTTTTATAGTTTTTTACTAGTTTTGGCCCTGTCCAGACCTAGTGTCCGGCCTAGTTAAAAATTAGGTTCCAGGGCTTATTTGAAGGCTCAAACGGAATCTAAAAATTACGAAATTTAATATGTAGGTACTCCTAAAGCTCCCCAAGCTCAAGGACTCCTTGGCTTGTACAAAATGGAGCTACAAAAATGTGAAATGATATTTACAATGATTATTAGTGATAAAAATCACTGTTGTTGTAGGGATTTCTTCTAATGATCTGCCATACATATCTTCGAGCTCCCTACTTGCTCTTCCTCCCTGCGTGTCCATCTCTTTGATATGCATTAGTGTCTTGAAAAAATATTGGCCTACTTGCCGGATCGTCGTTGACTGCCTTGTCTGCTTGTGCTTTCTCTTCTCTCGGACTCTCTTCTTGTGCTTCCTTGTCTTGTCAGTCCTTCAGCTCCAGCTCCAACACCCCCCCCCTCTCTCCCGTCTGTCGTCCCTGACAGACCCTTGTTGTGTGGGTTTTTGGATGTAATACTCGACGACATCTTGAGCCAAGTGATGCTCTGCAATGCGCAACCCTTTGGCCAAATCCGTAAGTAAGGAGTCCCAATCTACCGGCCCTAGAACCTCTGGATGTGGTATACGTAGCTTTTCGGAATGGAGAGCTTGTTCCACGGCAAACAACTGCAAGAGATGGGATGGTCTGGGAATGAATATCTCGGAGTGATATTCCCAGAATCCCGTGACAAACATCTCTTCAAACGTTTGTTTGAAGCAGGCCGGTAGATATTTGATGCGAGCGTGCCATGCATACACAACATTAATCGATGGGGTGGTGCTCATGTCGTATACAAGGTCCTGATTACCTTCATTAAATCCTAGTGCAGAGAGGTGCGGTTCCTTGACATTTTTGAAGGTCCTGAAGGTGACCAACATGAGTTCGAAAATCTTCAAGCACATCTGAGTCATGATATCAGGTACATTCTTGAATCGAGTCCCCCAGTGTCGAATTGTCGAAATCATATATCCAATAGTAGGTGGGCCCTTAGGGGGTGCGAAGTACACATAATTGAGCCACTTCTCACATCCTTTAATCGTCAACATTGTTTGTGTGTACTCCGGCCATGATCTCCTTCGGAATACAGGGCAATAACATGGGTTATATTTGATATACAAGGGCATGTTGTTCCATGTTCTTACCATTTCCGGGTAGGTTTCAAGCAGCCTAATTCTCCAAGTCGGTTGGCGAATATTTCCCTGCTTGGCACTTTCTGGGATGTCGTCAGGTGCAAACTGTGTGGCAGAGGTTGGTTCCCTTGAGGTGTGGTGCTTTATCTCTACATTATAATCTGCCATTAAGACGCAAAAAGGAACATACAGGTCGTCCGATGGGCCGATCCACCTATGATGTGAGAGATTCTTAAAATAATCGGATTTTATTACAACCTCCTCCAATTGTGACATCAATGCGATTTGGACTGCCACCCTGTCATCATGTGTCATGGCTACTTTCTCTAATTTTTGCATCCATTCAGGTGCCTCAATTTCAATTGTGTCCATGCCCTGTTCGGTTCGCTTGCCCCCGGGTGTTGGCATCGGGACATAGGGATCCTCGAATGTTTCTTCTACTTCAATTGGCACAAGATCGTCAGGCTCGGGCTCTACCAGAGGGGAGGGCAGACGCTCGTATTGCATGACCTTGCTACGTAATTCCTCAAGTTCTGCCCGGAGTTTAGTGACCTCTTCAGATGTATCTTCTGCGGGTGTGATTTTGCTTGGTGATGCCTGTTGGGTGGCCAACTGCCTTAGTAAATCATCTCTCTCTTTTTCTAAAGCGGCATGGGCTTCCATTAGATCTGCATGAGTTTCTAACACCACTTTCATATTCTCAGAGGGAATTGCCTTGAATCGCTCTGGGTCAATCTCCTGTGGGGAACCCTCCATGGCCGCCTCCAGATTTTCTTCGTTCTGTTTCTGTAATCGTTTATTCTCCTCTAGCGCTGTACACATATGCTTGCGTAGGAGGCCCAAGTTCCGTCGGAGCTTAAGGTTTTCTGTGATCTGAGAATGTAGCAGCTCGTCCATGTGTCGTCGTTCTTCATCATCTGCTTGGGGTGGGTTGGCTACTAATTGTGCATATTGTTCCTGTAATGTCACATGCTGTTGTTGTAGTAGCTGCTTCTGCTCTTCAAGATCCATACATCGTGCTTGGAGATCTGCGTGGCTTCGGAAGAGCCTTGTATGTTGGTTGTCAAGGTGTTGGTAGTGTTGCTGAAGTTGGGACATGCATTGATACATATTATTAAATACATTATTAAGAGGAATGGAGGGAGAAATGGTGTTGAATGCAGAGGGGAAGGGAGAGGGAAAGGGAATTGTGGATGCAGTACCGGAGAAGGGTGAGGGGGGAGGTGGGGGAATGGGAGATGGTGGGTAAATGGGGGGTGGGAGAGGTGCAGAGGTGGGTGATATCTCCATGAATTCAGAAGTGGAGGCCGTGATGGGAGTGACTGTGAACATGGGGAGTGTGGTTGCGGTGAGAGTCGTGAACGTGTATAGAGGTGTGTGTAATTGTGAACTCCCAGGAAGTGTGATCGGAGTAGTGGGGTTTACCGTGGCTGTGGTTAGACTTGTGGTTTCAGCGGAAATAGAGTATGTGGGTTGACTGATGGTTTGTGCATCGGTGTGTGTAGTGGGCTCGGAGGTGGTGACAGTAGAGGGTACAATTGTAGAGGGAGGTGAATGGGGTGGATGTGGAGGAGAAGGTGGCAAGGGAGGTGATGGAGGTGCACTCGATGTGTGAGCTTCCTCGGTGTCGTGAACAGTGTGTGCTGTGCCAGTGGTGGTGGGGGTGCCTTGTGGTCCTGATCCTAATACATTCATTTGTTTCCCCGTTCGTGGGGGGCGTCTGCCATATCTTTTCTCTGTCCTTCGTGATTGCACTAGTGCAGTATGCACCGTTTCAGGTACTCCCAAAGCGTCCGATATCATTTCCAAGGTGGCACGGTATTGCTCGTCCACACCTTCCTCCTCCAGAATCTGGTTCATGAGGGCTTTACCTGCAGCTAATGATACTCTGTGTTGCTCTTGAACTCGGTTCATCGTATCGTAGAGCTTCTTTAATGCGTTAGTATAGGCTGGGGTGCCTTCCAGTACTTGCAGGGCTTCCTGATCACACTCTTGTTCTTCTGCTTCTGATTGTCCACCTTGTGCCTCCTCATGTGCTTCTTCTTCATCGTCCACATTGACTACGTCCGGTTGGCTGGGCTGGGCTTGGTCTGGGGCAGTTTGCTGTCCACCAGCTTGCTCTTCCGCGACTTCTGCATTAACTGCTTCAATTATTCTGGCCACCTCTTCATCGGTTAGGTCTTCTAGCGTGAATCCGTGTGGGAACTCGAGATCCGTTGGTACAGGTGGGAACACCAGATTTGGTCTGTCGGTGCTGTGTCGTGGCAGTCTGATAGTGAAGGGTTGCACCCTCCTAGGGAGTCGTGGCGTTGTCTCAGGTGTCAACTCAGCGCGGCCTTGTGCACAGGGCATTTGCATAGCTCCTCTCATTTTCTTGGATGGTGGTCCTGCAGCTGATAACCTTCGTTGAAACTCCTGTACGCGGTTCCAGATGAGTGCCCTTTGCACTGGCACGTCATACGCCAAACATCTATATACAATCCTTGTGAGGGCACAGCAACCATACAATACAGACCTTTGCTTCTTGTACCATCTTTGATGAGCCAGGTGAATTTGATCAATAATCCAATGAGGCATATTGACTGTCAAATCAAAAGCATCTGCCAAATAGAGACTAAACCATATTTTCTTAGGAGGCATGGTGAACCTTTCTTGTGCTGGGAACGCAAAATGCTGCATGACCATTCGCAAATGAATGGTGATCGTAGGCGTCATTGCCACCATGTCCTTTAACTTCGTCAAATTCCTGTTCTTCATACTATCAGGGACCATAGTTTCTTTTTCCGTAGGGATGTGCATACCTTTCATGTCGAGGGCTTCTCTTACTAAGTTGATGGTCAGGCGGAATCGCTTCAGCTCATTGCCCCTTGTCAGCGATGGAAGTGCAAAGGAGCTATATCCCTTTTTATCTTTGCTTGGAGTGAGAGTGCTAATCAAGTATGAACACCTCAGGAAGTCTAGCTTTGGTAGTTGGAACTTGAAGTAATCATAAAGCCCAGCCTTCTTCCATATCGGCTTCAGTCCTTTGTTATTTTGCAGCTTTTCAAACTCCCTTGTAAAGAAGTGGTACCTGCCCCAACGTCCGTTGAATTCTATCTTTGACTCCCACATGTATGTGCCTTCACCCAGGGGGCCTGCAACATCACTGAACCAGTGTGAGGTTTTGCCCACAGGCATCGTGTGACCCTGTGGAGGATTCTGAATTGGTATGGCATGTAATGCTCTTAGTGCCGCTGGCCGCTCCTTCAATTCCTCCTCCACGGGAAGACTTTCTATGTCCACGATGTGGGGACTTGTGCCTGTCTGGGAGCTTGGTCCTGCCGTATCTGCCATGTTACTTCTTGCCTTTTGATTCTGAGAGAATATAGAAACAGGTGTTAACATTGTACAGGACAAGAGAGAACCGTTGTTGTCCCCATTACAACATTAACATGAGGGTCGGGAGAGATTAATGGGTTAGTAAGTGCTCGGTGCTAGTGTGTGTGTGGTTAGGAGTTCGGTAGACCTAAGAGCTAAGTGAAATGACGTCGTGTGATAGTGATGTGGTTAGTTGGTGGATATGGATGTACAACTGGGGTCAGGGGGTTTATTACAGGTCTTAGGCTTCCAAACATAGTGAATGGGTTTTGCTCGTGATGTTGTGGAGACTCTAGAGAGTGGGATAGGAGTATCTGCCTGAGAACGAGACTGTTTTGGTATCCATTTACAAGTGAGTCTTTGTGTACTCGTGGAAGAATGTGTGTCCTTGTGTGTTGTTCGAGTGGGTGAACTAGGTAGCACTAGGCGTGGCCTTGGTGTCGTTATTTGAGCCCGCAAGCAAGCCTTAGGCACCCAGATTTGTCTTGATTGTGGGCTAGCCTTCATCGACTTCTTGGGTACCCAAATAGATTTCACTTTCTCAACAGAGGTTTTAAGAGTCCTCTTATTAGTATCAAGTCGTTGATTACTAATAGGGAGTTGAGACCGTTGTTGCGACTTGATTACGGTCAGCAGCTCGTCTTTTCGCACCCACATTTGTTTCATCGGTTGAGTTGTTCTACTGCGCGCGTTCTTCCGTGATGGATCTGCCCTTAGTTGATGTCTCCTTCTGGCCTTTGGAAAAGAAGAGAGTTCCATTGTGGTTTCGACTCCTTTTTTGAGATCTTCATTCTTCTGCATCACATAGCCTTGGACAAGAACAGCATGGTCAACTTCATGTGTACCCCTGGAGGGACCAGGAGTTCGTGCCTGTCCTAGTTCCTTGAGTGCTTCATTTTCCAATTCAACTATAATTCGACTATGATTCACCCATACCTGAAGAAGTCCACTTCTTAGGTTCAGGTCAACGGCATGATCGTAGATCCAGTCTTGACCCAAGATAAGAGGCTCAGTGAGGTCCTCATCTTGACACACTAGCACTTTCACTGTCATTGCTTCATCTTGAATATAGAGGGGAAGTTCCACCTCGCCCATGCAAGGGGTTTCCACTCCTCCCAATCCTATGAGATATGCTTCTAGAGGATTGACAGTTAATTTCAACTCTTGACAGTAAGACAATTTAATAGCACTCGTGGCTGCACCTGAGTCAATCAAGGCTCGCACGGACTGTGCACTAGTCCCTTGTCCTACCTCTATGGTCACAAAAGGTCGTCGATCAATTATTCTAAGGGAACTTGTTCCTGCGACTTCACACATTGCCATATGATATTCTTGATCTGCATAATCATTTGTTCTAGGCTACTCTCTGCCTTGTCTTCTCAACTTCATTTTCCTGATGCGTTCCAATGCTTCTGCTTGGGCTTCTTCTCGAATCCGCTTTTCTTCTTCCTTGCGTTTCTTGGCGATATTGAGTCGACTTAGCATTTCCTCTGTGAGAGGTTCCTGATATAACTTGACTCTGCATCCACTTATGTAACTTGGGAGAACGTCACCCTCTAATGTGGTTAGCTGCACTGCTCCACTCGTGGAGATCCTATTTATGATCATAGGTCCATAGCCACGCTTCTCTAATTTTCTTGCATGTTGTTTCAAAGTGTATACTAGTACTAGGTCTCCTGCCTTCAAGCCTTTATCCTTAACGTGGGCATCAAAGTATGCTTTCTGCCTCTTCTTAGCTGCATAAATTCCTGCTGCAGCTCTGAGTCTCGTTTCACCTAGTCGTTCAAGGTCAAAGATTCTAGATGAGAGTTCATGACCTGTCCACTCGTGCTCTTGTGCTACCTTCAATGTAGGTATCAAGAAGTCCAATGGTAGCACTGCATTTTGACCAAACACCATCTGAAAGGGGGTGGCTTGGAGTACCGTTTTATAGGCGACTCGGTATGCCCAAACGGCATGATGTAGCTGTTTGTCCCAATCAGAGCGTTTATTATTCACTAATTTCGTCAGTACGTTGCATAAGATCTTATTGGTGCTCTCGGCCTGGCCATTTGCTTGAGGGTGATAGGGGGCAGACTTCTTATGAACTACCAAGAATTCTTGGAGCAGATTTTCAATTACTTCATTCAAGAAGTGAGTGCCTCTATCACTTACTAACTCGATAGGTAGCCCGTATCTTGTGAATACATTCTCAAACAAGAATTTAGCAGTCGTTTGAGCATCGTTCTTCGTTGTGGCTTTCACCTCTACCCACTTTGTTAGATAGTCTGTCGCAACAATGATATATTCAGCATGGGAACCCTTAGCTGGGGGATTAATAGGACCTACAAAGTCTATTCCCCACTTAGAGAATGCACGTCCACCCATCATAGGTTTCAGTGGCATCTCATCTTTACGTATAGGATACTGAGTTCGCTGACAGACATCACACCGTTTCACATAGGTATGTGCATCCATGTGAAGGGTCGGCCAATAAAAGCCTGCAAATAGGATCGCTTTGATCACCCGCTCAGGTCCAAAGTGTCCTCTTGCTACACCTTGATGAGCAGTTTCCAAGATCTTAAGATATTCACTCTCATGGACACATAGTCTCAGGTAACCATCTTTACCACGCTTGTATAGATTAGCACCAATGAGTGAGTAATCCTGGGCTTCTTGTTCTAAACTCCTCTTTCTAACTAGGGTCATGTCTGGAGGGAATGTTTTCGTCCTCAGGAAGGATACTAGGGGTTCACTCCAATCTGGCACTATGGACACTTGATAAAGTGTGGCATGTTCCACAGGGGGTTTAGTGCAGCAGCTTGGGCATTCCTTGCACAACTTCTGAACATCAGCTTCCATCGTTGGCCAATGCACTCCGAGTCTCCTTAGTGTCTGTAAGGTTCGTTGCTTTGAATAGTGTTGCTCTAATGCACCCACATGTGCTAATTGCAACCATTTAGCGTACTCGTCCTCTTCTACACAACACGCCAAGATCCCTTGTTCTGTGTGCTTATACATGCTTCCTGCCATGATGTGATACTTTTGGGTTCTCACTACCTCTCTATTTTGTGTGTTTACTACTGGATGGTTAGGCCCGTATGTCAATACTGGCACTAGTGGCTTAGCCCACTGTGGTACCACTTCCAAATTAAACAAGTAAGCATCAGGGAGGTCATCTGACACTCCTTGTGGGGCTTCTCCAGATGTGAGCCTAGAGAGATGGTCTGCTCTCAAGTGAGTCTTCCCTTTCCTTACCACCACCTCAAAGTCATATTCCATTAGTAAGAGAAACCATCTTACTAATCTTCCTGTGTTGCATGGCTTGTTTACTAGATATAGCAATGCCTGATGGTCAGTAAAAAATTTAAACTTATTTGCAAGCAAATAATGTCTAAACTTTTTAACTGCATATACCATGCCTAGTCCTTCTCTCTCCGTAGTGGTGTAATTTTGTTCAGCTGCATTCAATTGTCTACTAGCATAGGCAATTGGAAGATCCATATTACCTTCACCAATAGGTTGTGCGAGTACACATCCAATAGCATAGTTGGATGCATCCACATGAACATGAAAGGGTTTATTCCAATCTGGTGTAGTCAAGATTGGGGCTGAACATAATCTTCGTTTAAGCTCCTGGAAGGAGTTCTCGCATTCATTAGTCCACTCAAAGTTAGTCAAAAGTCCATACAGAGGCTTTGCTATGATGGCATACATATGTATAAACCGTCGGTAATAACCACAATGCCCCATGAAAGCTTGTACTTCCTTGACATTCTTTGGCCTAGGTAGCTCTGCTATGGCTCTCACTTTCTCTTCATCCGTGGATATGCCATTTTTTGACACTATGTGTCCTAGGATCTTGCCTTGCCTGACCATGAAAACACACTTTTCTGGGTTCAAGCAGACTTGATATTCTCTACATTTGTCAAAGATTTGCCTGAGTTCAGGAATATGGGTTTGTCTGATGTTGGAATGAGCACAAAGATCATCAACATAGACTTCTAAGTTCTTCCTCAGGAACTCTTTAAATACGTGACACATCAACCTCTGGAAGGTAGCTGGTGCATTGGTAAGCCCAAATGGCATTACTCTAAAGGCAAATATGCCCCACTCCGTGGCAAAGGCCGTTTTATGCTGATCCTCTGGAGCTATGGCTACTTGATTGTAGCCCGAAAATCCATCAAGGAAGCTGTACACCTCCTTGCCTGCCACTCTTTCCAGTAGATGCTCTGTGATAGGAAGCGGATAATTATCTCGAATTGTGGTTGCATTAACCTTCTTCAAGTTAATGCACACACGCAGCTTTCCATTCTTCTTGGGCACCACTACGATGGGGGATACCCACTCAGTGTGCTCAATTTCATAGATAAATCCAGCTTCAACCAGTCTATCTATCTCTTCTTTGATCTTAGCAGCATAGTTATCGTTATATGTATATGGCTTTTGCTTAGAGGGTTTGGCATCTGAGGTCATGGGGATAGTGTGTGAGCATATGTCAGGGTCCACACCCTTCAGATCTTTGTAACTCCAAGCGAATACATCTCTGTATTCTCTTAGCAAGGCTATTAATGCATGCTCTTCTTCCTCTGTTAGGTCATGGCCTATGTACGTGCATCTCTCCTCTCCTTCTTCTAGGGCCACTACTATTTTCTTGGTGGTTTCTTTGTTATCATAGGCCTCCCCTGATTGTGCCTCTCGTTTAGGCATTCTTATCATGACTCTCCTGTCATCTATCTCATACTTTTTAAAGTTAGCAGGGACCTCAAACAAAGATTCTTCTTCCTCTGGTGTGACAGATTTCTTCTTTCTTTTCTTTCCTTCTTCCTTCGGGGTCACATCTGTGGCTAGTCTTACATCATTTGTAAGCTCTCCATACCTCTCGGGTTGAAATTCTACTTCATGGAAGTATTCTTCATCCGATGCGAAAGGCGGGTCCATAATGATTGACTCTAGATCGGAGTCACTTGCATCCTCAAATGCATCAGGGCTAGGTTCACACTCTTCTAACACTGCCTCTCCCATGATTGGCTCTATGGAGAAAACTGAAATGTCATAGCCATCCTCATCACAGTGAGGTGTCCATTGTTCTTCATTGATGGCTACATCCATTGTTGCTAGGATTTCTGCCCAGCCATGGGGTTCAAATTCTTCATCAGGAAAGACTATAGGCGCATAGGCTGGGTCTTGAATTGATCTATGTGTTTCTTTTGCACCTACCTCTCTGGCTTTCTCTCTCTTCTCTTCTTCTACTGCTACTTTGCACATCCACAATTGGGTATCTTCATGCATCCATGAGGATCCTGATCCTATGGAATGCACCGATTCTGTATCATCTTTTGCTCTATGGATGGGATTCCATTGGATAGGAGGGACATCTCTATGAGAGTAATCCTTAAGGTTTACCTTGGTCGTGACACCTAGGTGTTGCAAATACAAGGAGTTGGTTCCCCAATCCTGGACCACTTGCAACTGTCGCATAAATGGTCTTCCCAAAATCATCTCATAGGCATGATTTTTGCTAAAATCACATATAGCAAATGTGTGCTCGAACTCAACACCACAGGTGGTGAGAGTTATTCCTTCTAATAACCCTAGGGGTCTCTCTATGTGGCCATCGGCCATCTGCAATTTCATTCTCGTGGGCCTGAGTGCTGGCTTGCCCCAATGCTTCCATAGGGAAGTGGTGGCAATTGCAACTCCTGCACCTGAGTCCAAAATTGCCTTGGTGGTGTGCCCCTGATAGGTGATGGGAAGATAGGTGTTCCCTTCTTCACCTTCACACATGTCTCCTATCTTATCCAAGGGTATTTCTGGCACTGTCCTCTGGGATCCTACTCGTGAATGTGATTTTGCAACTTCAGTTACTTGACTGGCTACCTGTTTCCGCGCTTCTGGTCTAACCTTAGACGGTTCTTCCAAAGTGAGATCGCGCTGCACCTTGGTGTTCTTTACTACCTTCGTGTTCTTAAGTATGACTGAGTCGTCATTCCTTACCATGACTGTGGGTGCTCTCATGCAAGTAGACTTGGCTTCCCATGGGCCTGTGAAGTGGGGTAGTCCTTGGAGAGAATTAGACTCAAAGTCTAATCTCTCTTGAGACTGAGTACCCTCATGTTCCCCGTAAATAGACGGGATGTCTTGTGGGAATTGTTCGTGTGCATCATCCACAAGTTCAAAGGGAGGGGCGACTTCACTTTCGTTATCCCATTTGTCTTCTTGAATCTCTCATAGGAAGTCTGGTGCAAACCGATTCATAGAAGAAGAAGTGTCTGGCTCCGTAGAATTAGGTACATAAGCAACCTGGGAGGGAGGGCTTATTCTATCGTTGGCTCTCTCCTCGTTCTCATAGATGGCTGGAGCACAAGCTTTCTGGGGAGGATTACTTATTCTATTACTTTTCCGAGCAGGCTCATATGCTCCCTGAGAAGGAATGTAGGCAACCTGTGGGGGTACGTAAGCTTTCGAGGGAGGCTTATCTGCCTTTTGGGGGGAAAGATAAGCTTCTTGAGGAGGCACATGGGCTTCCTGAAGAGGCTGGCTTATCCATTCTCTTGCCCTTTCCTTTCTTTGAGGGGCAGGTTCCTTTTCTGATTGTGCAATTAGCCTCTCTATTCTTTCTAGCAGTCCATCAAAGTGTAACTGCGTCTTAGCTGAACTAGAGATGTTGAAGAGGCGACTGGCTTCAAACATGGTCTGAGCCAATTCCACCATCTTAGCACAAATTTTGGTCCGTTCTAGCTCTAATTTTGCTCTAGGGTAACACTTCTCGTGATCAGTTACGTTTGGCCCTTCTTGGATTCTGGCCTGATATGCTTTAAGCATCATGTTTAGGTCCTCAGGAGTGGGATCTGCTAGGACTGATCCTACTCTAGGGGGTGGTGGGATTAGGTGAGGTGGGTTGGAAGGTGGCGGTTCGGATGGAGATGGGAATGGGGGTGGTGGGATAGTGTGAGAGGGAGTTTGAGATGTAAGTTCAGTTATCCTGGCTTTGGTTTCTCTTATGCTTTCCTCAAGTTCACTCATCTTTTTCGCCCATTGTCTTTTCATTCTTTCCCGACTATCTTTCCAAGCTCTAGTCCTTTTCTTTGTTATGCTCTCAGTTTCACTAGTGTCTGGGTTCTTTTCCTGGCCTACCCCTTGGTTTTGCTGTAATGCTTGAGCTCTAGTGATTACCTGTACTGGTGCAGTGGAGGTCACACTCCCTGTGGAGTCTACAACTAACCCAATAACGTTAATTGGGATGATTTTTGGCATGTTATTAGGATTCTTAGGGCAATCTCGTAAGAGATGCTCTTTTCCACAGTCTTGGCAAAAGCCCTGGATCGTTACTGACTGGGGTTGTGTAGGCGGAGGCAAGGGACAATCACGGATGAGATGATCTCCTTGACATCTGTAGCATGGTCCTCTAGGGAATGGAGGTCTTACTTGCCTAGGTTGAGGTCTAGGGTTGGGGTTTGCGTACATGACATGTGTGTAATCTGACTCCCAACTGGGTTCATTTGGCTCTTCACTATAGTAGGACTCACCATGTTCAGGAGATTGCATGTAGTAAGCGTGGGGGCTATCTACGTGTGTGGAATCAAAACTTTGATCACTCGGTTCATTCTCTGAAATTAATGGAGTCACTGGGACTATGGCTCTATTCAGGTTTTCTTCTGCAGCTGTGTACTTTACAGGGACTACATTAGCGGGGTTTGGAGGCTGTTGAGCTAGCACCGGTTGGGGTCTCTGTTGGGCCTGATATTGTGGTTGGTAATTTTGTTGAGGTCTAGCATACTGCTGTGGTGGGTACTGGTTTTGGTATCTGCCTTGTTGAGGGTATGGTTGTGGGTATGTCTGCCTAACGGTTTGCTTATTGTAAGGGCAATCTTGCGCGGTGTGATTGGTGTACCTCCGTTCTATGGTGCAGTACTGGCTACTAGGATTTACTTGGGGTTGAGCCATAATGGGACAGACATTCGCCATATGGTCGCCCCCACAAGTATAGCATCTTTTTACAGGGGCAAACCTTGGGATCTGTTTGCTAGAGACACCTAGTTTTTGGGCCACTTTCTCAGCGAGTTCCTCAATTGATGTGGATTGCGTGGAAGAGTGACTAGATGCACTATCTGAATCTTTGTAGATTTTGGAAAGCTCTAGTTCTTCCCCTAGGTTATCTTCAATGTCAATGCACATGCGTACACACTCTTCTATAGTCCTAGGGTCCTTCAGATACACATAGGATCTCAATTTCGTACTCAGCAATCCATCAAGGAATAAAGCTACTTGTTTGGCAGGTGTGGGTAGCTCCGAAACAGGGCATCTCTCAAGATATTGCCTGAATCTTCTTCCTGCAAGTCTCACAGTCTCTTGAGGGGTCTGCTTGAAGCTATGTATTAGTGAGGAGGTATAATGCCTTATGCCACTCTTAGAGAATTCGGTGATGAAAGCCTCTAGGAGTTGGTCTATGTTCCTGAACTGTCTCTCATTCAATGGTTGAAACCACCTAAGGGCTGTGTTCCTAAGGGTTAGACCAAAGGCATTGTACTGCGTGAATAGATCCTCCACTTGTTCCGCTCTCAAGACTTGCCTAAACTCGGCCACGTGATCGTAGGGGTCTCCTGTGCCATCGAAGTAATTCTTCATGGACTTCACTAGCTGAGTTGGTCTCAGGGTCCTTGTGTGCTCTCTAAGTCGTGGTAGAGGAAACTCATCCGCATTTCTTTGATTCCTGTGAGCTCTTAGCACCTCAGGCTCTACTCTATTTGTTTCCGTCCTCGTTCTTTCCCTGCCCACTGGGTTGGCAAAGCTTACTTCAGGTCTATCTCTATGTCTATCTCTTTGAGATCCATGGCCATGGGATGTTCCAGCACCTGGATGACCATAGGACACGTTCGATCTTGATTTGGGGAAGATGAATTCACCTTTCCAAGTGTAAGCATGCCTATCATTTTCTGTAACCACAAAGATCCTCTCTGAAGCGTGATCTAGGTAGGTCACTCTGCCTGGGCTATCTGGATCTTTAAACTCATAGATCATGATTGTTCCTATATCAATAGGCTTGTTTGATTTATACCTCCAAAAAGCTTCATCGGTTTCTTGGTTTAGCAGCGATCTATACTCTTATTGTCCTGTGGGATCCACTCGAGATTGATGATCCTTGTTAGCACTGACTTTCCACGAGGGGTCCTAGGCTCTGCTCCCATGTTTCCTTGCTCTAGGTCACCTAAGTCCGCTTCTGGGATCACGTTACCGAACTCGTCTGTACTCTCAGGATGACTAGTGACCACGTATATGGTTCCTTCTTTGTCTAGGTATGCTCCGTTTTCAAACTTTACAGCGGGGTGCTCCAGTCCAATGGATTGGTCAGGGTTTTTAATCTGGACCACAGCTCTTCCTAGGCCGTCCTCATAGATGCTTGCACCTAATCGGTTGGTCCTAAGATATTCCAACTGTGTTTTGTAATGGCCTTCTACCCTGTGCAAGTATGGCACTCCTGAACTTCCCGTAGGTCTGTCCATGCCTTGAGACATCTCTGATTCACTGGTCTCAGGGCTAGGGTAGTATGAGTGGTGGCTCAACTGCTGGGCCCAAGACCTAGCAGTGTGGTTGACACTAGCCTCTGAAGACCTAAGGCTTTGTCTATCCCTTACAAGATGTCGTCCTGATCTAAGGTTCATATGCCTATTCAAGTAGCCCAATTTTTGCCCAGAGTACAACCTCGTTGTCGTTCCTTTGTATCAGTTACTTGATTCTTTTTAGTTGATTACCGTGTTTATACTCTTGTCTGATATCGCGTCGACAGGTGTACTTGAGTGTATTTCCGCACTGTAAAATTGATCATTCCACGTTAGGTTCTTTCCCTTAAGGTTACCGACAGTACAAAGAGATTATGTTTAATCTTGAACTTGAGTGCCTCGGTAGTCTTCAATTTGATTGATTCCTATCGTTGCCTTGACTTACTCCTAGCAATAGTCGTTCTTAACCTAAGCTAGGAATTGACAAAGGGAGTTGAGAGTTTCCAACCTTTTGTTTCCTACTTGGTTGCCCTTGAATGCCCAGGAAGTGTGTTCCCAAGCTTGCACTTACGCTTGCTCAGAACGCCTTGCGATGCTCTCAATAGATCTGTAAGAGTTCCAAACTTAGCTCAAGACTTAAACTCCAAAGACAGAACCAATGATTTTCATTCAGGTAGCACAAACACCACTTTTCACTATGATTTTTTTTGGAAAGTAATTCTAGAGATCCCTAACTTTGATCCCCCTGGGTATGGTCAACTTCAAAATACCCTATCTGAAAATCAACGCATTATCTTTATAAAAAACAGTTGAGGGCGTGTAGTATATGCCACGAGCTTTCCGACAAGCCCAAGAGCTCAAAAAATGGATTTCGTATGAAAAAGTTATGACTATTCAGGGTTTAGGGGGTTAAAACAGGATTCAATCTGGCTGACAGATCCTAGAGTTTTCTCCCAATTCACAAGTGTAGGAACCTCAAAAATGCTAATGGATTGACTATTGTGCCCCAAAATTATCCCAAATTTTGAAATAAAAAACCCTAATTTTTTTTGGCCGAAAAGCCTGTCAATCGCGATCGACAGGTCTGTCAATCGCGATTGACAGAGGTGTCCGTCGGGCCTGTCAGTCGCGATCGACAGTGTCAATCGCGATCGACAGAGTCGATCGTGGCTGTCAATCGCGATCGACGGTGTCAATCGCGATCGACACGTTTTCCGGGTTTTTCGCCGAAATTTCAGTCAATCGGGGGCCTATCAGTCGCGATGGACACGTGGCTACGCGCAAAAGTCAATCAATCGTGGAATTTCAGTCGATCGCGATTGACGGTGTCAATCGCGATTGACAGAGGTGTCGGTCGTGGCTATTCAGGGTTTAGGGGGTTAAAACAGGATTCAATCTGGCTGACAGATCCTAGAGTTTTCTCCCAATTCACAAGTGTAGGAACCTCAAAAATGCTAATGGATTGACTATTGTGCCCCAAAATTATCCCAAATTTTGAAATAAAAAACCCTAATTTTTTTTGGCCGAAAAGCCTGTCAATCGCGATCGACAGGTCTGTCAATCGCGATTGACAGAGGTGTCCGTCGGGCCTGTCAGTCGCGATCGACAGTGTCAATCGCGATCGACAGAGTCGATCGTGGCTGTCAATCGGGATCGACGGTGTCAATCGCGATCGACACGTTTTCCGGGTTTTTCGCCGAAATTTCAGTCAATCGGGGGCCTATCAGTCGCGATGGACACGTGGCTACGCGCAAAAGTCAATCAATCGTGGAATTTCAGTCGATCGCGATTGACGGTGTCAATCGCGATTGACAGAGGTGTCGGTCGTGGCTGTCGATCGCGATCGACGGTGTCAATCGCGATTGACAGGGTCCTACGTGGCAGTCAGTCGGTCGCGGGAGTCTGTCGGTCGCGATTGACAAAGGCTGTCGGTCGCGATTGACAGAATCTGTCGATCGTGGCTGTCGATCGCGATCGACAGTGTCGGTCGCGATTGACAGGAAAACACGGAATTTTCGAAAATTTTTTGGTGATCTAAGATGTGCTCCTTGTGCTTGTTCTAATGGTGCACTTAGTTTTGTCAAAAGTTGAAATTTTCTGTCAGTCGCGATCGACAGAGACGTGCGACCGCGAGACAGTTTCTGAGATTTTCGTACCTGCGCGCAGCGTGCTGGGGATGATGATGATGGCAGTACCTGCAAGAATCACAACAAACATGCAAAAACAGTGCAAGCAATATCGCTCTCTCGCTCTCTCTCACAAGTGGAATGGAGGAAATGAGGTGGAGATGGTGATATGATCAAAACTGAAAATTTTCGCGATGATGGAGATGGAGGTGGGAGATGGTGATGATGATGATGGTGATGAAGATGGTGAAGAAGAAACAAGAAAATAGATGAAAGTGAAGAAAGTACCTACAACTCCAACGCGTAAACTCTACGTCTTACCATCACACGCTCGTCCTCAAAGCTCGATCCCCGGCAACGGCGCCAAAATTTGGTGTAGCTCAGTGATGAGTAGCACCTCCTTTAATGTCAATCCGGGAAGACGTGAGGATGGTATGAAGACCTCGAGCAAGTGAAGGCACAAGTGCGTGAGTGAGAAGCACACTATCATGCACACACATGTTAAGGAAACACTCACGAATTTGACACAATAAACAAGACAGAAACGGAATCTTCAGAAAATCGGTGCACAGGTGTACAGTATGCGAAGTTAGTGCGCGGTGTCCGCATAACAGAGCAATTAACTGCGGCGGGCGCGTAAGGCGCGCATAACGCGAATTGAAGAATGACAGAGCAAAGGAGCGCCAAAGAAAGTGTATATATATACAACAAAGGTTGAAGAAAGTATGTGTGTGCGTGTATGCGAGTGACGCAGATATACACGGAGAGGGAATCCTAGATGATACACAGAGGAGAACGAGAGACTGAGAGAAGACGCCATAGATTGCGTATGAGTGAAGAGATTTAGAAGTTCTCAGAAGACGCCATAGATCGCGTATGTACAGATGAATAACACAAGCCTGAAGTGTCGGGTCTTTTCATCTGAAGAGAGATGGTAATAAGAAACTACTCACTGTAGGAGAGTTTCTGTAACTTGAGCTAGAAGAGGCCAAGCTTACTTGTACACATCTTCTCTAATCGAAAACACATGTTCATGTGGATGTCTGCGCGCAATCTTTACTTGTGAAGAATCTGAAGTTATTTCGTGTTACGGTAGGAAGCTTAGTTTATCGTTTGTTGTCACGACTCGTTACTAAACGTGCTCCAGTACTTTCTCTGTAAACGCATGTTTCGGTGAATAACAGTTTTACGCAGTAAACATGTTTCAGTAATTTTCTGGTCAGTTACAGTTTCTCAGAAAATAAGTGTTTTTCGGTAGAACAACGAAGTATAACTCGCAGCAGAGTTCGAAGCTTTGTATGAGAGATAGCTCATCTTGTAGCTAGACGTCTCTACTTTAAGCTGGTCACAGTTTCCGGTGGAATGAAGATGTACACACAGTACAAAAGTTAACCGGAAAGTAGCAGTTCAGAACTGTGAAGTTTCCAGAAGGAAGTTCATTCGGTGAAGGAAGCTCACACACTACTTCCTTACTTCACATAAGTTCATCTGAAGCGATTACGAGCAGAACTAAGTTTATTTCGGTGAAGTTCCGGCACAACTACGGTGTCAGTCCAGTAACAGTCTGGTGAAGTTCCGGTGGAACTTGTGTCGCTGGATAACGCAGTTAAAGCGACGTTAATTAGGCTGAGCTACTGTTGATTACAGAGGTGTTCTGAATCACTCTAGTTTAGCATTCTACTACGGTGGCGCGGCAATTTCCGCAGGCCTGATAGAGTTCAAGCCTTGTCGCGAAACTCACCTTCAGGGCGAAAGTATTTCCGCAACAGTAGGCGTTAGAGCCGAAGTTTTCGCCAACAAATCCCAACAATTGGTATCAGAGCTGGTTAGTTTTCCAAGAATCGGTATAAGAGCCGGATCATTCCACGAGAGGAAGAAGATCATGGCAGATCATGTCCAAATTGATAAACTGGACAGAGATAATTATCCTGCATGGGTAATGCGCATGGAAGCCTTACTTATGAGTAAGGACTTAATGACGTACGTGACCGGAGAAGAAAAGAAACCCACTTTCGAAGATGATAGTCAACCAGAAAAGGAAGAACTAGACGCCCTAAAGCTATGGCAGAAGAAAGATGCAACGGCAAGAGCCTACATCTACAACACTGTGTCAGATCATCTACTACCGCACATTAGAGGTCTGGAGAAAGCGGAGGACATATGGAGTGCATTGGAAGATCACTTCCAAAATACTACGAAAGCTAGGAAGGCCAGCCTATGGTCCGAGTTCACAACGTTCAAAAAGAAGCCGAGTCAAAGCATCAGTGACTACGTCACTAAAATGAAGGATCTAGCAGATAGCCTTGGATCCATAAATGAAGAAGTCGAAGATCATAGATTGATAGCGCAAGTGCTCACAGGTTTGAGAGGAGATGAAAGGTGGAAACCTTTCGTACTATCAACTGAACTCTCCCTAAATCATTTTGTACCAGAATTAAATCAGTTGCTTGGTTTGATGCTCACATATGAGCAAGACCTGAAAGGAGACGCAGACAAAGGACATAGCTCAGCAATGTATATGAAGAACAAGAAGAAAGAGAAGGGTAAGTCAAAGGACGAAGAAGAGTCGAGTTCTCAGGCCTATTACGCAAGAGGTAAAGGCACTGGCAGAGGAAGAGCAAGAGGAAGAAGTCGCCAGAATACCACCAAGAAAGCTTGCTGGATTTGTGGACTAAGTAACCATCTGGCGCATGACTGTTGGCACAACCAACAGGGATCAAATCAAAGTCAGAACAACAATAGCAGAGGCAGTAGCGGAAGAAATCAAAGTAACTTCCAAAGAGGAAGACAAAGCCAAAGAGGAGGCTACGGTAGAGGTGGAGTAAGAAGTTGGGGACAGAGCCAATCCTACAACACCACCTACAACAACTACGCAAATGACACACAGAATGAAAGTCATACATCATTGATGATGAACTCAATCAGCACATCAGAAAATGAAGACCTAAAGGTATTTTACATTGATTCTGGATGCTCTAATCATTTGTCAGGAAATATAGAACTAATGACAGAACTAGAGAAAGGTAGTTCTAGTCACACTGTTCAAACAGGTGACAATACAAGACACAAAGTACAATCAATCGGGAAAGTGAAATGCAAGAGTGGAGCAGATTTGCTAACCAATGTTTTGTATGTTCCAACAATACCGAAAAATCTGATCAGTGTGGGACAGATAGTCGAAAAAGGTTTTCAGGTCAGATTTACAAACAAAGGAGTATTTGTGGAAGATCCCAAGAACGGATATTATCAGATCGTCTCTGGTAAGAAAGAAGGCAGACTCTTTACCTTAAGAGTACAAGGAAACATTGGCCAAGCGCTGCTCACGCATGATGAAAAGGTAATTACAGAACTTGATCTCTGGCACAAGAGATTAGGTCATTTTCACGAAAAAGGAATCAAAGCTATGATAGCGAACCAGTCTGTACTGGGATTACCGAACGTACAGAACCAACATATGATTCACAAATGCGAAGCCTGTCAAATGGGAAAAGCCCACAGGTTACCTTTCCAGAAGAAAGGATTCAAACATGATGGCGTGCTAGAACTCATACATACAGATGTATGGGGACCAACGAAAGAAGGATCAATCAGCGGATCAAGGTACTATGTTTTATTCATTGATGACGCCACAAGGTGGATAACTCTTTATGTTTTGAAAGAGAAATCAGAAGTGTTCGGAGCTTTCAGACATTTTCATGCATATGCCGAAAGACTCACCGGACGAAAACTTAAAAGACTGAGGTCTGATGGAGGGGGAGAATACTTCTCCCGAGAATTCAATGACTATCTTTGGAATGCAGGTATTAAAAGAGAAATAACCTGCAGGTATACACCACAACAGAATGGTGTAGCAGAAAGGAGAAACCGAAATCTAGTAGAGTTTGCACGAGCTATGCTAAAAGAAAAGAATTGCCCGGATTATCTTTGGGCTGAAGCTGTAAATACAGCTACATACTTGGTAAACAGGTTACCATGTACAGCGCTAGAAGGAATGACCCCTTATGAAGCCTGGTGGGGAAAGAAGCCAACACTTGATCACTGCAAAGTGTTTGGATCAGTAGCGTATGCTTATGTACCGTCTCAACTGAGACATAAGCTTGAACCGAAAGCAGAGAAATATGTATTCGTCGGATATGATGAAAAGCAGATGGGTTACAGGTTATGGAGCCCTCTAACCAAACATTTTACTGTTTCGAGAGATGTGACATTTGATGAACAGAAAAGCTGGTATGCAGATCAGAGTCATACAGCTGAAGAATTTGAAGAAGAGATAAAAAGAAGAGAGAAAGGTAAAACAATCGTACAGGTAAACAAAGAAGACGAGGCAAGTACGTCCAGGACCAGAACAGGTATAAGGAACGAAGATGAAGACGGGTACTCAGACACACACGAAGAACATGAGCTAAGAAGGTCAAACAGAGTAAGAAGACAACCGGAAAGATACTCGTATGATACATCATATATAACTCAACAAGATTATGCATATATGGTTAAAGAAGAGGAAGAGCCTCAAAGCTATGACGAAGCCAAAGGCAAGAAGCAATGGCAAGAAGCAATGAAAGAAGAATTCACCGCACTGGAAGAGAACAAGACATGGGAGCTTGTTCCTAAACCGAATGGTAAGAAAGTAATTGGAAATAAATGGGTGTTCAAAGTTAAGAAACTTGCAGATGGAAGGATAGCCAGACATAAAGCGAGACTGGTTATCAAGGGCTATGCTCAGACGCATGGCATAGACTATGACGAGACGTTCAGTCCGGTGGCAAAGATGTCAACCATAAGAACAGTAATTGCTATAGCAGCATCAAAAGGATGGAAGCTAAGTCAGCTAGATATAAAGAATGCATTCCTGAATGGATATATATCAGATGAAGTCTATATGGAACAACCGGAAGGGTTTACAAGTTCCAGATACCCAAATTTTGTTTGCAGGTTAAGAAAAGCTCTTTATGGACTGAAGCAAGCTCCAAGAGCTTGGAACTACAGACTCGTGAAGTATCTGAACGAACTTGGATACCAAAGTTCGAAGGCAGATGCAAGTCTACTCATCAAAAGGACAGAAGAAGGAATGATCTACATTTGTATCTATGTAGATGACATAATAATTACAGGAACCTCAGATACAGGAATCACAGAGGTAAAGAAACTGCTAGAAAAGGAATTCAAGATCAGTGACCTAGGAAAGTTATCATACTTTCTAGGAATGGAAATCTCATATACAGATCATGGTGTACATGTCACACAAGAGAGGTATCTCCTGAACTTACTGAAGAAGTTCAACATGGAAAATTGCAGAGAAGCTTCAACACCGCTTGAAGTAAACCATAAACTCAGCAAATATAGTGGAACAGAGTTTAAAGATATGAAGAAATATCAATCGTTAGTAGGAAGCTTAATATATGCTACGCTAACAAGACCGGATCTTAGTTTTCCGGTGGGAGTTCTCTCACAGTTTATGCATTGTCCGACAGATCAACACTGGGTTGCAGGACAAAGAGTTCTCAGATATATCAAAAGAACCATAAAGGAAGGATTATATTATCCTTTTACGTCAGATATAAAGCTCAGAGCATATAGTGACTCAGATTGGGCAGGAAGTCAAGATGACCGAAGATCAACGCATGGGTATATGATATACCTAGGAGATAAGCTGGTAAGCTGGTGTTCGAAGAAGCAACACACAGTAGCCTTATCATCAACAGAAGCAGAATACAAAGGACTGGTAGAAGCAGCAAAAGAAGTAATATGGATGCAGACGTTACTTAAAAGCATGGGTATAGATCAAAGTATACCAATCATACATGGAGATAATATGAGCTCGCTGTATCTTGCAGCGAATCCTGTATTTCACGCAAGAACAAAACACATAGAGATTCAGTATCATTTCCTAAGAGAAAAAGTAATGGAGAAAGAGATAGAAATAGTCTACACTCCTACGAAAGATCAGATTGCAGATATTCTGACAAAGAGCTTGGATGGAACAAAAACAAACAGATTCAAAGAGATGGCAGGTATAAAAGAAAGAAAGATATATGAAAGACCGGAAGAAGTCAAATTAGTGATTGAGGGGGAGCTGTTAAGGAAACACTCACGAATTTGACACAATAAACAAGACAGAAACGGAATCTTCAGAAAATCGGTGCACAGGTGTACAGTATGCGAAGTTAGTGCGCGGTGTCCGCATAACAGAGCAATTAACTGCGGCGGGCGCGTAAGGCGCGCATAACGCGAATTGAAGAATGACAGAGCAAAGGAGCGCCAAAGAAAGTGTATATATATACAGCAAAGGTTGAAGAAAGTATGTGTGTGCGTGTATGCGATTGACGCAGATATACACGGAGAGGGAATCATAGATGATACACAGAGGAGAACGAGAGACTGAGAGAAGACGCCATAGATTGCGTATGAGTGAAGAGATTTAGAAGTTCTCAGAAGACGCCATAGATCGCGTATGTACAGATGAATAACACAAGCCTGAAGTGTCGAGTCTTTTCATCTGAAGAGAGATGGTAATAAGAAACTACTCACTGTAGGAGAGTTTCTGTAACTTGAGCTAGAAGAGGCCAAGCTTACTTGTACACATCTTCTCTAATCGAAAACACATGTTCATGTGGATGTCTGCGCGCAATCTTTACTTGTGAAGAATCTGAAGTTATTTCGTGTTACGGTAGGAAGCTTAGTTTATCGTTTGCTGTCACGACTCGTTACTAAACGTGCTCCAGTACTTTCTCTGTAAACGCATGTTTCGGTGAATAACAGTTTTACGCAGTAAACATGTTTCAGTAATTTTCTGGTCAGTTACAGTTTCTCAGAAAATAAGTGTTTTTCGGTAGAACAACGAAGTATAACTCGCAGCAGAGTTCAAAGCTTTGTATGAGAGATAGCTCATCTTGTAGCTAGACGTCTCTACTTTAAGCTGGTCACAGTTTCCGGTGGAATGAAGATGTACACACAGTACAAAAGTTAACCGGAAAGTAGCAGTTCAGAACTGTGAAGTTTCCAGAAGGAAGTTCATTCGGTGAAGGAAGCTCACACACTACTTCCTTACTTCACATAAGTTCATCTGAAGCGATTACGAGCAGAACTAAGTTTATTTCGGTGAAGTTCCGGCACAACTACGGTGTCAGTCCAGTAACAGTCTGGTGAAGTTCCGGTGGAACTTGTGTCGCTGGATAACGCAGTTAAAGCGACGTTAATTAGGCTGAGCTACTGTTGATTACAGAGGTGTTCTGAATCACTCTAGTTTAGCATTCTACTACGGTGGTGCGGCAATTTCCGCAGGCCTGATAGAGTTCAAGCCTTGTCGCGAAACTCACCTTCAGGGCGAAAGTATTTCCGCAACAGTAGGTGTTAGAGCCGAAGTTTTCGCCAACAAATCCCAACAATTGGTATCAGAGCTGGTTAGTTTTCCAAGAATCGGTATAAGAGCCGGATCATTCCACGAGAGGAAGAAGATCATGGCAGATCATGTCCAAATTGATAAACTGGACAGAGATAATTATCCTGCATGGGTAATGCGCATGGAAGCCTTACTTATGAGTAAGGACTTAATGACGTACGTGACCGGAGAAGAAAAGAAACCCACTTTCGAAGATGATAGTCAACCAGAAAAGGAAGAACTAGACGCCCTAAAGCTATGGCAGAAGAAAGATGCAACGGCAAGAGCCTACATCTACAACACTGTGTCAGATCATCTACTACCGCACATTAGAGGTCTGGAGAAAGCGGAGGACATATGGAGTGCATTGGAAGATCACTTCCAAAATACTACGAAAGCTAGGAAGGCCAGCCTATGGTCCGAGTTCACAACGTTCAAAAAGAAGCCGAGTCAAAGCATCAGTGACTACGTCACTAAAATGAAGGATCTAGCAGATAGCCTTGGATCCATAAATGAAGAAGTCGAAGATCATAGATTGATAGCGCAAGTGCTCACAGGTTTGAGAGGAGATGAAAGGTGGAAACCTTTCGTACTATCAACTGAACTCTCCCTAAATCATTTTGTACCAGAATTAAATCAGTTGCTTGGTTTGATGCTCACATATGAGCAAGACCTGAAAGGAGACGCAGACAAAGGACATAGCTCAGCAATGTATATGAAGAACAAGAAGAAAGAGAAGGGTAAGTCAAAGGACGAAGAAGAGTCGAGTTCTCAGGCCTATTACGCAAGAGGTAAAGGCACTGGCAGAGGAAGAGCAAGAGGAAGAAGTCGCCAGAATACCACCAAGAAAGCTTGCTGGATTTGTGGACTAAGTAACCATCTGGCGCATGACTGTTGGCACAACCAACAGGGATCAAATCAAAGTCAGAACAACAATAGCAGAGGCAGTAGCGGAAGAAATCAAAGTAACTTCCAAAGAGGAAGACAAAGCCAAAGAGGAGGCTACGGTAGAGGTGGAGTAAGAAGTTGGGGACAGAGCCAATCCTACAACACCACCTACAACAACTACGCAAATGACACACAGAATGAAAGTCATACATCATTGATGATGAACTCAATCAGCACATCAGAAAATGAAGACCTAAAGGTATTTTACATTGATTCTGGATGCTCTAATCATTTGTCAGGAAATATAGAACTAATGACAGAACTAGAGAAAGGTAGTTCTAGTCACACTGTTCAAACAGGTGACAATACAAGACACAAAGTACAATCAATCGGGAAAGTGAAATGCAAGAGTGGAGCAGATTTGCTAACCAATGTTTTGTATGTTCCAACAATACCGAAAAATCTGATCAGTGTGGGACAGATAGTCGAAAAAGGTTTTCAGGTCAGATTTACAAACAAAGGAGTATTTGTGGAAGATCCCAAGAACGGATATTATCAGATCGTCTCTGGTAAGAAAGAAGGCAGACTCTTTACCTTAAGAGTACAAGGAAACATTGGCCAAGCGCTGCTCACGCATGATGAAAAGGTAATTACAGAACTTGATCTCTGGCACAAGAGATTAGGTCATTTTCACGAAAAAGGAATCAAAGCTATGATAGCGAACCAGTCTGTACTGGGATTACCGAACGTACAGAACCAACATATGATTCACAAATGCGAAGCCTGTCAAATGGGAAAAGCCCACAGGTTACCTTTCCAGAAGAAAGGATTCAAACATGATGGCGTGCTAGAACTCATACATACAGATGTATGGGGACCAACGAAAGAAGGATCAATCAGCGGATCAAGGTACTATGTTTTATTCATTGATGACGCCACAAGGTGGATAACTCTTTATGTTTTGAAAGAGAAATCAGAAGTGTTCGGAGCTTTCAGACATTTTCATGCATATGCCGAAAGACTCACCGGACGAAAACTTAAAAGACTGAGGTCTGATGGAGGGGGAGAATACTTCTCCCGAGAATTCAATGACTATCTTTGGAATGCAGGTATTAAAAGAGAAATAACCTGCAGGTATACACCACAACAGAATGGTGTAGCAGCAAGGAGAAACCGAACTCTAGTAGAGTTTGCACGAGCTATGCTAAAAGAAAAGAATTGCCCGGATTATCTTTGGGCTGAAGCTGTAAATACAGCTACATACTTGGTAAACAGGTTACCATGTACAGCGCTAGAAGGAATGACCCCTTATGAAGCCTGGTGGGGAAAGAAGCCAACACTTGATCACTGCAAAGTGTTTGGATCAGTAGCGTATGCTTATGTACCGTCTCAACTGAGACATAAGCTTGAACCGAAAGCAGAGAAATATGTATTCGTCGGATATGATGAAAAGCAGATGGGTTACAGGTTATGGAGCCCTCTAACCAAA
The DNA here is from genome assembly GCA_020310875.1 of Ceratopteris richardii. Classification (NCBI taxonomy): domain Eukaryota; kingdom Viridiplantae; phylum Streptophyta; class Polypodiopsida; order Polypodiales; family Pteridaceae; genus Ceratopteris; species Ceratopteris richardii. Next base: position 19,936,570 of record CM035432.1, on the reverse strand, counting down.
CATTTTACTGTTTCGAGAGATGTGACATTTGATGAACAGAAAAGCTGGTATGCAGATCAGAGTCATACAGCTGAAGAATTTGAAGAAGAGATAAAAAGAAGAGAGAAAGGTAAAACAATCGTACAGGTAAACAAAGAAGACGAGGCAAGTACGTCCAGGACCAGAACAGGTATAAGGAACGAAGATGAAGACGGGTACTCAGACACACACGAAGAACATGAGCTAAGAAGGTCAAACAGAGTAAGAAGACAACCGGAAAGATACTCGTATGATACATCATATATAACTCAACAAGATTATGCATATATGGTTAAAGAAGAGGAAGAGCCTCAAAGCTATGACGAAGCCAAAGGCAAGAAGCAATGGCAAGAAGCAATGAAAGAAGAATTCACCGCACTGGAAGAGAACAAGACATGGGAGCTTGTTCCTAAACCGAATGGTAAGAAAGTAATTGGAAATAAATGGGTGTTCAAAGTTAAGAAACTTGCAGATGGAAGGATAGCCAGACATAAAGCGAGACTGGTTATCAAGGGCTATGCTCAGACGCATGGCATAGACTATGACGAGACGTTCAGTCCGGTGGCAAAGATGTCAACCATAAGAACAGTAATTGCTATAGCAGCATCAAAAGGATGGAAGCTAAGTCAGCTAGATATAAAGAATGCATTCCTGAATGGATATATATCAGATGAAGTCTATATGGAACAACCGGAAGGGTTTACAAGTTCCAGATACCCAAATTTTGTTTGCAGGTTAAGAAAAGCTCTTTATGGACTGAAGCAAGCTCCAAGAGCTTGGAACTACAGACTCGTGAAGTATCTGAACGAACTTGGATACCAAAGTTCGAAGGCAGATGCAAGTCTACTCATCAAAAGGACAGAAGAAGGAATGATCTACATTTGTATCTATGTAGATGACATAATAATTACAGGAACCTCAGATACAGGAATCACAGAGGTAAAGAAACTGCTAGAAAAGGAATTCAAGATCAGTGACCTAGGAAAGTTATCATACTTTCTAGGAATGGAAATCTCATATACAGATCATGGTGTACATGTCACACAAGAGAGGTATCTCCTGAACTTACTGAAGAAGTTCAACATGGAAAATTGCAGAGAAGCTTCAACACCGCTTGAAGTAAACCATAAACTCAGCAAATATAGTGGAACAGAGTTTAAAGATATGAAGAAATATCAATCGTTAGTAGGAAGCTTAATATATGCTACGCTAACAAGACCGGATCTTAGTTTTCCGGTGGGAGTTCTCTCACAGTTTATGCATTGTCCGACAGATCAACACTGGGTTGCAGGACAAAGAGTTCTCAGATATATCAAAAGAACCATAAAGGAAGGATTATATTATCCTTTTACGTCAGATATAAAGCTCAGAGCATATAGTGACTCAGATTGGGCAGGAAGTCAAGATGACCGAAGATCAACGCATGGGTATATGATATACCTAGGAGATAAGCTGGTAAGCTGGTGTTCGAAGAAGCAACACACAGTAGCCTTATCATCAACAGAAGCAGAATACAAAGGACTGGTAGAAGCAGCAAAAGAAGTAATATGGATGCAGACGTTACTTAAAAGCATGGGTATAGATCAAAGTATACCAATCATACATGGAGATAATATGAGCTCGCTGTATCTTGCAGCGAATCCTGTATTTCACGCAAGAACAAAACACATAGAGATTCAGTATCATTTCCTAAGAGAAAAAGTAATGGAGAAAGAGATAGAAATAGTCTACACTCCTACGAAAGATCAGATTGCAGATATTCTGACAAAGAGCTTGGATGGAACAAAAACAAACAGATTCAAAGAGATGGCAGGTATAAAAGAAAGAAAGATATATGAAAGACCGGAAGAAGTCAAATTAGTGATTGAGGGGGAGCTGTTAAGGAAACACTCACGAATTTGACACAATAAACAAGACAGAAACGGAATCTTCAGAAAATCGGTGCACAGGTGTACAGTATGCGAAGTTAGTGCGCGGTGTCCGCATAACAGAGCAATTAACTGCGGCGGGCGCGTAAGGCGCGCATAACGCGAATTGAAGAATGATAGAGCAAAGGAGCGCCAAAGAAAGTGTATATATATACAGCAAAGGTTGAAGAAAGTATGTGTGTGCGTGTATGCGAGTGACGCAGATATACACGGAGAGGGAATCATAGATGATACACAGAGGAGAACGAGAGACTGAGAGAAGACGCCATAGATTGCGTATGAGTGAAGAGATTTAGAAGTTCTCAGAAGACGCCATAGATCGCGTATGTACAGATGAATAACACAAGCCTGAAGTGTCGGGTCTTTTCATCTGAAGAGAGATGGTAATAAGAAACTACTCACTGTAGGAGAGTTTCTGTAACTTGAGCTAGAAGAGGCCAAGCTTACTTGTACACATCTTCTCTAATCGAAAACACATGTTCATGTGGATGTCTGCGCGCAATCTTTACTTGTGAAGAATCTGAAGTTATTTCGTGTTACGGTAGGAAGCTTAGTTTATCGTTTGCTGTCACGACTCGTTACTAAACGTGCTCCAGTACTTTCTCTGTAAACGCATGTTTCGGTGAATAACAGTTTTACGCAGTAAACATGTTTCAGTAATTTTCTGGTCAGTTACAGTTTCTCAGAAAATAAGTGTTTTTCGGTAGAACAACGAAGTATAACTCGCAGCAGAGTTCGAAGCTTTGTATGAGAGATAGCTCATCTTGTAGCTAGACGTCTCTACTTTAAGCTGGTCACAGTTTCCGGTGGAATGAAGATGTACACACAGTACAAAAGTTAACCGGAAAGTAGCAGTTCAGAACTGTGAAGTTTCCAGAAGGAAGTTCATTCGGTGAAGGAAGCTCACACACTACTTCCTTACTTCACATAAGTTCATCTGAAGCGATTACGAGCAGAACTAAGTTTATTTCGGTGAAGTTCCGGCACAACTACGGTGTCAGTCCAGTAACAGTCTGGTGAAGTTCCGGTGGAACTTGTGTCGCTGGATAACGCAGTTAAAGCGACGTTAATTAGGCTGAGCTACTGTTGATTACAGAGGTGTTCTGAATCACTCTAGTTTAGCATTCTACTACGGTGGCGCGGCAATTTCCGCAGGCCTGATAGAGTTCAAGCCTTGTCGCGAAACTCACCTTCAGGGCGAAAGTATTTCCGCAACAGTAGGCGTTAGAGCCGAAGTTTTCGCCAACAAATCCCAACAATTGGTATCAGAGCTGGTTAGTTTTCCAAGAATCGGTATAAGAGCCGGATCATTCCACGAGAGGAAGAAGATCATGGCAGATCATGTCCAAATTGATAAACTGGACAGAGATAATTATCCTGCATGGGTAATGCGCATGGAAGCCTTACTTATGAGTAAGGACTTAATGACGTACGTGACCGGAGAAGAAAAGAAACCCACTTTCGAAGATGATAGTCAACCAGAAAAGGAAGAACTAGACGCCCTAAAGCTATGGCAGAAGAAAGATGCAACGGCAAGAGCCTACATCTACAACACTGTGTCAGATCATCTACTACCGCACATTAGAGGTCTGGAGAAAGCGGAGGACATATGGAGTGCATTGGAAGATCACTTCCAAAATACTACGAAAGCTAGGAAGGCCAGCCTATGGTCCGAGTTCACAACGTTCAAAAAGAAGCCGAGTCAAAGCATCAGTGACTACGTCACTAAAATGAAGGATCTAGCAGATAGCCTTGGATCCATAAATGAAGAAGTCGAAGATCATAGATTGATAGCGCAAGTGCTCACAGGTTTGAGAGGAGATGAAAGGTGGAAACCTTTCGTACTATCAACTGAACTCTCCCTAAATCATTTTGTACCAGAATTAAATCAGTTGCTTGGTTTGATGCTCACATATGAGCAAGACCTGAAAGGAGACGCAGACAAAGGACATAGCTCAGCAATGTATATGAAGAACAAGAAGAAAGAGAAGGGTAAGTCAAAGGACGAAGAAGAGTCGAGTTCTCAGGCCTATTACGCAAGAGGTAAAGGCACTGGCAGAGGAAGAGCAAGAGGAAGAAGTCGCCAGAATACCACCAAGAAAGCTTGCTGGATTTGTGGACTAAGTAACCATCTGGCGCATGACTGTTGGCACAACCAACAGGGATCAAATCAAAGTCAGAACAACAATAGCAGAGGCAGTAGCGGAAGAAATCAAAGTAACTTCCAAAGAGGAAGACAAAGCCAAAGAGGAGGCTACGGTAGAGGTGGAGTAAGAAGTTGGGGACAGAGCCAATCCTACAACACCACCTACAACAACTACGCAAATGACACACAGAATGAAAGTCATACATCATTGATGATGAACTCAATCAGCACATCAGAAAATGAAGACCTAAAGGTATTTTACATTGATTCTGGATGCTCTAATCATTTGTCAGGAAATATAGAACTAATGACAGAACTAGAGAAAGGTAGTTCTAGTCACACTGTTCAAACAGGTGACAATACAAGACACAAAGTACAATCAATCGGGAAAGTGAAATGCAAGAGTGGAGCAGATTTGCTAACCAATGTTTTGTATGTTCCAACAATACCGAAAAATCTGATCAGTGTGGGACAGATAGTCGAAAAAGGTTTTCAGGTCAGATTTACAAACAAAGGAGTATTTGTGGAAGATCCCAAGAACGGATATTATCAGATCGTCTCTGGTAAGAAAGAAGGCAGACTCTTTACCTTAAGAGTACAAGGAAACATTGGCCAAGCGCTGCTCACGCATGATGAAAAGGTAATTACAGAACTTGATCTCTGGCACAAGAGATTAGGTCATTTTCACGAAAAAGGAATCAAAGCTATGATAGCGAACCAGTCTGTACTGGGATTACCGAACGTACAGAACCAACATATGATTCACAAATGCGAAGCCTGTCAAATGGGAAAAGCCCACAGGTTACCTTTCCAGAAGAAAGGATTCAAACATGATGGCGTGCTAGAACTCATACATACAGATGTATGGGGACCAACGAAAGAAGGATCAATCAGCGGATCAAGGTACTATGTTTTATTCATTGATGACGCCACAAGGTGGATAACTCTTTATGTTTTGAAAGAGAAATCAGAAGTGTTCGGAGCTTTCAGACATTTTCATGCATATGCCGAAAGACTCACCGGACGAAAACTTAAAAGACTGAGGTCTGATGGAGGGGGAGAATACTTCTCCCGAGAATTCAATGACTATCTTTGGAATGCAGGTATTAAAAGAGAAATAACCTGCAGGTATACACCACAACAGAATGGTGTAGCAGAAAGGAGAAACCGAACTCTAGTAGAGTTTGCACGAGCTATGCTAAAAGAAAAGAATTGCCCGGATTATCTTTGGGCTGAAGCTGTAAATACAGCTACATACTTGGTAAACAGGTTACCATGTACAGCGCTAGAAGGAATGACCCCTTATGAAGCCTGGTGGGGAAAGAAGCCAACACTTGATCACTGCAAAGTGTTTGGATCAGTAGCGTATGCTTATGTACCGTCTCAACTGAGACATAAGCTTGAACCGAAAGCAGAGAAATATGTATTCGTCGGATATGATGAAAAGCAGATGGGTTACAGGTTATGGAGCCCTCTAACCAAACATTTTACTGTTTCGAGAGATGTGACATTTGATGAACAGAAAAGCTGGTATGCAGATCAGAGTCATACAGCTGAAGAATTTGAAGAAGAGATAAAAAGAAGAGAGAAAGGTAAAACAATCGTACAGGTAAACAAAGAAGACGAGGCAAGTACGTCCAGGACCAGAACAGGTATAAGGAACGAAGATGAAGACGGGTACTCAGACACACACGAAGAACATGAGCTAAGAAGGTCAAACAGAGTAAGAAGACAACCGGAAAGATACTCGTATGATACATCATATATAACTCAACAAGATTATGCATATATGGTTAAAGAAGAGGAAGAGCCTCAAAGCTATGACGAAGCCAAAGGCAAGAAGCAATGGCAAGAAGCAATGAAAGAAGAATTCACCGCACTGGAAGAGAACAAGACATGGGAGCTTGTTCCTAAACCGAATGGTAAGAAAGTAATTGGAAATAAATGGGTGTTCAAAGTTAAGAAACTTGCAGATGGAAGGATAGCCAGACATAAAGCGAGACTGGTTATCAAGGGCTATGCTCAGACGCATGGCATAGACTATGACGAGACGTTCAGTCCGGTGGCAAAGATGTCAACCATAAGAACAGTAATTGCTATAGCAGCATCAAAAGGATGGAAGCTAAGTCAGCTAGATATAAAGAATGCATTCCTGAATGGATATATATCAGATGAAGTCTATATGGAACAACCGGAAGGGTTTACAAGTTCCAGATACCCAAATTTTGTTTGCAGGTTAAGAAAAGCTCTTTATGGACTGAAGCAAGCTCCAAGAGCTTGGAACTACAGACTCGTGAAGTATCTGAACGAACTTGGATACCAAAGTTCGAAGGCAGATGCAAGTCTACTCATCAAAAGGACAGAAGAAGGAATGATCTACATTTGTATCTATGTAGATGACATAATAATTACAGGAACCTCAGATACAGGAATCACAGAGGTAAAGAAACTGCTAGAAAAGGAATTCAAGATCAGTGACCTAGGAAAGTTATCATACTTTCTAGGAATGGAAATCTCATATACAGATCATGGTGTACATGTCACACAAGAGAGGTATCTCCTGAACTTACTGAAGAAGTTCAACATGGAAAATTGCAGAGAAGCTTCAACACCGCTTGAAGTAAACCATAAACTCAGCAAATATAGTGGAACAGAGTTTAAAGATATGAAGAAATATCAATCGTTAGTAGGAAGCTTAATATATGCTACGCTAACAAGACCGGATCTTAGTTTTCCGGTGGGAGTTCTCTCACAGTTTATGCATTGTCCGACAGATCAACACTGGGTTGCAGGACAAAGAGTTCTCAGATATATCAAAAGAACCATAAAGGAAGGATTATATTATCCTTTTACGTCAGATATAAAGCTCAGAGCATATAGTGACTCAGATTGGGCAGGAAGTCAAGATGACCGAAGATCAACGCATGGGTATATGATATACCTAGGAGATAAGCTGGTAAGCTGGTGTTCGAAGAAGCAACACACAGTAGCCTTATCATCAACAGAAGCAGAATACAAAGGACTGGTAGAAGCAGCAAAAGAAGTAATATGGATGCAGACGTTACTTAAAAGCATGGGTATAGATCAAAGTATACCAATCATACATGGAGATAATATGAGCTCGCTGTATCTTGCAGCGAATCCTGTATTTCACGCAAGAACAAAACACATAGAGATTCAGTATCATTTCCTAAGAGAAAAAGTAATGGAGAAAGAGATAGAAATAGTCTACACTCCTACGAAAGATCAGATTGCAGATATTCTGACAAAGAGCTTGGATGGAACAAAAACAAACAGATTCAAAGAGATGGCAGGTATAAAAGAAAGAAAGATATATGAAAGACCGGAAGAAGTCAAATTAGTGATTGAGGGGGAGCTGTTAAGGAAACACTCACGAATTTGACACAATAAACAAGACAGAAACGGAATCTTCAGAAAATCGGTGCACAGGTGTACAGTATGCGAAGTTAGTGCGCGGTGTCCGCATAACAGAGCAATTAACTGCGGCGGGCGCGTAAGGCGCGCATAACGCGAATTGAAGAATGACAGAGCAAAGGAGCGCCAAAGAAAGTGTATATATATACAGCAAAGGTTGAAGAAAGTATGTGTGTGCGTGTATGCGAGTGACGCAGATATACACGGAGAGGGAATCATAGATGATACACAGAGGAGAACGAGAGACTGAGAGAAGACGCCATAGATTGCGTATGAGTGAAGAGATTTAGAAGTTCTCAGAAGACGCCATAGATCGCGTATGTACAGATGAATAACACAAGCCTGAAGTGTCGGGTCTTTTCATCTGAAGAGAGATGGTAATAAGAAACTACTCACTGTAGGAGAGTTTCTGTAACTTGAGCTAGAAGAGGCCAAGCTTACTTGTACACATCTTCTCTAATCGAAAACACATGTTCATGTGGATGTCTGCGCGCAATCTTTACTTGTGAAGAATCTGAAGTTATTTCGTGTTACGGTAGGAAGCTTAGTTTATCGTTTGCTGTCACGACTCGTTACTAAACGTGCTCCAGTACTTTCTCTGTAAACGCATGTTTCGGTGAATAACAGTTTTACGCAGTAAACATGTTTCAGTAATTTTCTGGTCAGTTACAGTTTCTCAGAAAATAAGTGTTTTTCGGTAGAACAACGAAGTATAACTCGCAGCAGAGTTCGAAGCTTTGTATGAGAGATAGCTCATCTTGTAGCTAGACGTCTCTACTTTAAGCTGGTCACAGTTTCCGGTGGAATGAAGATGTACACACAGTACAAAAGTTAACCGGAAAGTAGCAGTTCAGAACTGTGAAGTTTCCAGAAGGAAGTTCATTCGGTGAAGGAAGCTCACACACTACTTCCTTACTTCACATAAGTTCATCTGAAGCGATTACGAGCAGAACTAAGTTTATTTCGGTGAAGTTCCGGCACAACTACGGTGTCAGTCCAGTAACAGTCTGGTGAAGTTCCGGTGGAACTTGTGTCGCTGGATAACGCAGTTAAAGCGACGTTAATTAGGCTGAGCTACTGTTGATTACAGAGGTGTTCTGAATCACTCTAGTTTAGCATTCTACTACGGTGGCGCGGCAATTTCCGCAGGCCTGATAGAGTTCAAGCCTTGTCGCGAAACTCACCTTCAGGGCGAAAGTATTTCCGCAACAGTAGGCGTTAGAGCCGAAGTTTTCGCCAACAAATCCCAACAATTGGTATCAGAGCTGGTTAGTTTTCCAAGAATCGGTATAAGAGCCGGATCATTCCACGAGAGGAAGAAGATCATGGCAGATCATGTCCAAATTGATAAACTGGACAGAGATAATTATCCTGCATGGGTAATGCGCATGGAAGCCTTACTTATGAGTAAGGACTTAATGACGTACGTGACCGGAGAAGAAAAGAAACCCACTTTCGAAGATGATAGTCAACCAGAAAAGGAAGAACTAGACGCCCTAAAGCTATGGCAGAAGAAAGATGCAACGGCAAGAGCCTACATCTACAACACTGTGTCAGATCATCTACTACCGCACATTAGAGGTCTGGAGAAAGCGGAGGACATATGGAGTGCATTGGAAGATCACTTCCAAAATACTACGAAAGCTAGGAAGGCCAGCCTATGGTCCGAGTTCACAACGTTCAAAAAGAAGCCGAGTCAAAGCATCAGTGACTACGTCACTAAAATGAAGGATCTAGCAGATAGCCTTGGATCCATAAATGAAGAAGTCGAAGATCATAGATTGATAGCGCAAGTGCTCACAGGTTTGAGAGGAGATGAAAGGTGGAAACCTTTCGTACTATCAACTGAACTCTCCCTAAATCATTTTGTACCAGAATTAAATCAGTTGCTTGGTTTGATGCTCACATATGAGCAAGACCTGAAAGGAGACGCAGACAAAGGACATAGCTCAGCAATGTATATGAAGAACAAGAAGAAAGAGAAGGGTAAGTCAAAGGACGAAGAAGAGTCGAGTTCTCAGGCCTATTACGCAAGAGGTAAAGGCACTGGCAGAGGAAGAGCAAGAGGAAGAAGTCGCCAGAATACCACCAAGAAAGCTTGCTGGATTTGTGGACTAAGTAACCATCTGGCGCATGACTGTTGGCACAACCAACAGGGATCAAATCAAAGTCAGAACAACAATAGCAGAGGCAGTAGCGGAAGAAATCAAAGTAACTTCCAAAGAGGAAGACAAAGCCAAAGAGGAGGCTACGGTAGAGGTGGAGTAAGAAGTTGGGGACAGAGCCAATCCTACAACACCACCTACAACAACTACGCAAATGACACACAGAATGAAAGTCATACATCATTGATGATGAACTCAATCAGCACATCAGAAAATGAAGACCTAAAGGTATTTTACATTGATTCTGGATGCTCTAATCATTTGTCAGGAAATATAGAACTAATGACAGAACTAGAGAAAGGTAGTTCTAGTCACACTGTTCAAACAGGTGACAATACAAGACACAAAGTACAATCAATCGGGAAAGTGAAATGCAAGAGTGGAGCAGATTTGCTAACCAATGTTTTGTATGTTCCAACAATACCGAAAAATCTGATCAGTGTGGGACAGATAGTCGAAAAAGGTTTTCAGGTCAGATTTACAAACAAAGGAGTATTTGTGGAAGATCCCAAGAACGGATATTATCAGATCGTCTCTGGTAAGAAAGAAGGCAGACTCTTTACCTTAAGAGTACAAGGAAACATTGGCCAAGCGCTGCTCACGCATGATGAAAAGGTAATTACAGAACTTGATCTCTGGCACAAGAGATTAGGTCATTTTCACGAAAAAGGAATCAAAGCTATGATAGCGAACCAGTCTGTACTGGGATTACCGAACGTACAGAACCAACATATGATTCACAAATGCGAAGCCTGTCAAATGGGAAAAGCCCACAGGTTACCTTTCCAGAAGAAAGGATTCAAACATGATGGCGTGCTAGAACTCATACATACAGATGTATGGGGACCAACGAAAGAAGGATCAATCAGCGGATCAAGGTACTATGTTTTATTCATTGATGACGCCACAAGGTGGATAACTCTTTATGTTTTGAAAGAGAAATCAGAAGTGTTCGGAGCTTTCAGACATTTTCATGCATATGCCGAAAGACTCACCGGACGAAAACTTAAAAGACTGAGGTCTGATGGAGGGGGAGAATACTTCTCCCGAGAATTCAATGACTATCTTTGGAATGCAGGTATTAAAAGAGAAATAACCTGCAGGTATACACCACAACAGAATGGTGTAGCAGAAAGGAGAAACCGAACTCTAGTAGAGTTTGCACGAGCTATGCTAAAAGAAAAGAATTGCCCGGATTATCTTTGGGCTGAAGCTGTAAATACAGCTACATACTTGGTAAACAGGTTACCATGTACAGCGCTAGAAGGAATGACCCCTTATGAAGCCTGGTGGGGAAAGAAGCCAACACTTGATCACTGCAAAGTGTTTGGATCAGTAGCGTATGCTTATGTACCGTCTCAACTGAGACATAAGCTTGAACCGAAAGCAGAGAAATATGTATTCGTCGGATATGATGAAAAGCAGATGGGTTACAGGTTATGGAGCCCTCTAACCAAACATTTTACTGTTTCGAGAGATGTGACATTTGATGAACAGAAAAGCTGGTATGCAGATCAGAGTCATACAGCTGAAGAATTTGAAGAAGAGATAAAAAGAAGAGAGAAAGGTAAAACAATCGTACAGGTAAACAAAGAAGACGAGGCAAGTACGTCCAGGACCAGAACAGGTATAAGGAACGAAGATGAAGACGGGTACTCAGACACACACGAAGAACATGAGCTAAGAAGGTCAAACAGAGTAAGAAGACAACCGGAAAGATACTCGTATGATACATCATATATAACTCAACAAGATTATGCATATATGGTTAAAGAAGAGGAAGAGCCTCAAAGCTATGACGAAGCCAAAGGCAAGAAGCAATGGCAAGAAGCAATGAAAGAAGAATTCACCGCACTGGAAGAGAACAAGACATGGGAGCTTGTTCCTAAACCGAATGGTAAGAAAGTAATTGGAAATAAATGGGTGTTCAAAGTTAAGAAACTTGCAGATGGAAGGATAGCCAGACATAAAGCGAGACTGGTTATCAAGGGCTATGCTCAGACGCATGGCATAGACTATGACGAGACGTTCAGTCCGGTGGCAAAGATGTCAACCATAAGAACAGTAATTGCTATAGCAGCATCAAAAGGATGGAAGCTAAGTCAGCTAGATATAAAGAATGCATTCCTGAATGGATATATATCAGATGAAGTCTATATGGAACAACCGGAAGGGTTTACAAGTTCCAGATACCCAAATTTTGTTTGCAGGTTAAGAAAAGCTCTTTATGGACTGAAGCAAGCTCCAAGAGCTTGGAACTACAGACTCGTGAAGTATCTGAACGAACTTGGATACCAAAGTTCGAAGGCAGATGCAAGTCTACTCATCAAAAGGACAGAAGAAGGAATGATCTACATTTGTATCTATGTAGATGACATAATAATTACAGGAACCTCAGATACAGGAATCACAGAGGTAAAGAAACTGCTAGAAAAGGAATTCAAGATCAGTGACCTAGGAAAGTTATCATACTTTCTAGGAATGGAAATCTCATATACAGATCATGGTGTACATGTCACACAAGAGAGGTATCTCCTGAACTTACTGAAGAAGTTCAACATGGAAAATTGCAGAGAAGCTTCAACACCGCTTGAAGTAAACCATAAACTCAGCAAATATAGTGGAACAGAGTTTAAAGATATGAAGAAATATCAATCGTTAGTAGGAAGCTTAATATATGCTACGCTAACAAGACCGGATCTTAGTTTTCCGGTGGGAGTTCTCTCACAGTTTATGCATTGTCCGACAGATCAACACTGGGTTGCAGGACAAAGAGTTCTCAGATATATCAAAAGAACCATAAAGGAAGGATTATATTATCCTTTTACGTCAGATATAAAGCTCAGAGCATATAGTGACTCAGATTGGGCAGGAAGTCAAGATGACCGAAGATCAACGCATGGGTATATGATATACCTAGGAGATAAGCTGGTAAGCTGGTGTTCGAAGAAGCAACACACAGTAGCCTTATCATCAACAGAAGCAGAATACAAAGGACTGGTAGAAGCAGCAAAAGAAGTAATATGGATGCAGACGTTACTTAAAAGCATGGGTATAGATCAAAGTATACCAATCATACATGGAGATAATATGAGCTCGCTGTATCTTGCAGCGAATCCTGTATTTCACGCAAGAACAAAACACATAGAGATTCAGTATCATTTCCTAAGAGAAAAAGTAATGGAGAAAGAGATAGAAATAGTCTACACTCCTACGAAAGATCAGATTGCAGATATTCTGACAAAGAGCTTGGATGGAACAAAAACAAACAGATTCAAAGAGATGGCAGGTATAAAAGAAAGAAAGATATATGAAAGACCGGAAGAAGTCAAATTAGTGATTGAGGGGGAGCTGTTAAGGAAACACTCACGAATTTGACACAATAAACAAGACAGAAACGGAATCTTCAGAAAATCGGTGCACAGGTGTACAGTATGCGAAGTTAGTGCGCGGTGTCCGCATAACAGAGCAATTAACTGCGGCGGGCGCGTAAGGCGCGCATAACGCGAATTGAAGAATGACAGAGCAAAGGAGCGCCAAAGAAAGTGTATATATATACAGCAAAGGTTGAAGAAAGTATGTGTGTGCGTGTATGCGAGTGACGCAGATATACACGGAGAGGGAATCATAGATGATACACAGAGGAGAACGAGAGACTGAGAGAAGACGCCATAGATTGCGTATGAGTGAAGAGATTTAGAAGTTCTCAGAAGACGCCATAGATCGCGTATGTACAGATGAATAACACAAGCCTGAAGTGTCGGGTCTTTTCATCTGAAGAGAGATGGTAATAAGAAACTACTCACTGTAGGAGAGTTTCTGTAACTTGAGCTAGAAGAGGCCAAGCTTACTTGTACACATCTTCTCTAATCGAAAACACATGTTCATGTGGATGTCTGCGCGCAATCTTTACTTGTGAAGAATCTGAAGTTATTTCGTGTTACGGTAGGAAGCTTAGTTTATCGTTTGCTGTCACGACTCGTTACTAAACGTGCTCCAGTACTTTCTCTGTAAACGCATGTTTCGGTGAATAACAGTTTTACGCAGTAAACATGTTTCAGTAATTTTCTGGTCAGTTACAGTTTCTCAGAAAATAAGTGTTTTTCGGTAGAACAACGAAGTATAACTCGCAGCAGAGTTCGAAGCTTTGTATGAGAGATAGCTCATCTTGTAGCTAGACGTCTCTACTTTAAGCTGGTCACAGTTTCCGGTGGAATGAAGATGTACACACAGTACAAAAGTTAACCGGAAAGTAGCAGTTCAGAACTGTGAAGTTTCCAGAAGGAAGTTCATTCGGTGAAGGAAGCTCACACACTACTTCCTTACTTCACATAAGTTCATCTGAAGCGATTACGAGCAGAACTAAGTTTATTTCGGTGAAGTTCCGGCACAACTACGGTGTCAGTCCAGTAACAGTCTGGTGAAGTTCCGGTGGAACTTGTGTCGCTGGATAACGCAGTTAAAGCGACGTTAATTAGGCTGAGCTACTGTTGATTACAGAGGTGTTCTGAATCACTCTAGTTTAGCATTCTACTACGGTGGCGCGGCAATTTCCGCAGGCCTGATAGAGTTCAAGCCTTGTCGCGAAACTCACCTTCAGGGCGAAAGTATTTCCGCAACAGTAGGCGTTAGAGCCGAAGTTTTCGCCAACAAATCCCAACAATTGGTATCAGAGCTGGTTAGTTTTCCAAGAATCGGTATAAGAGCCGGATCATTCCACGAGAGGAAGAAGATCATGGCAGATCATGTCCAAATTGATAAACTGGACAGAGATAATTATCCTGCATGGGTAATGCGCATGGAAGCCTTACTTATGAGTAAGGACTTAATGACGTACGTGACCGGAGAAGAAAAGAAACCCACTTTCGAAGATGATAGTCAACCAGAAAAGGAAGAACTAGACGCCCTAAAGCTATGGCAGAAGAAAGATGCAACGGCAAGAGCCTACATCTACAACACTGTGTCAGATCATCTACTACCGCACATTAGAGGTCTGGAGAAAGCGGAGGACATATGGAGTGCATTGGAAGATCACTTCCAAAATACTACGAAAGCTAGGAAGGCCAGCCTATGGTCCGAGTTCACAACGTTCAAAAAGAAGCCGAGTCAAAGCATCAGTGACTACGTCACTAAAATGAAGGATCTAGCAGATAGCCTTGGATCCATAAATGAAGAAGTCGAAGATCATAGATTGATAGCGCAAGTGCTCACAGGTTTGAGAGGAGATGAAAGGTGGAAACCTTTCGTACTATCAACTGAACTCTCCCTAAATCATTTTGTACCAGAATTAAATCAGTTGCTTGGTTTGATGCTCACATATGAGCAAGACCTGAAAGGAGACGCAGACAAAGGACATAGCTCAGCAATGTATATGAAGAACAAGAAGAAAGAGAAGGGTAAGTCAAAGGACGAAGAAGAGTCGAGTTCTCAGGCCTATTACGCAAGAGGTAAAGGCACTGGCAGAGGAAGAGCAAGAGGAAGAAGTCGCCAGAATACCACCAAGAAAGCTTGCTGGATTTGTGGACTAAGTAACCATCTGGCGCATGACTGTTGGCACAACCAACAGGGATCAAATCAAAGTCAGAACAACAATAGCAGAGGCAGTAGCGGAAGAAATCAAAGTAACTTCCAAAGAGGAAGACAAAGCCAAAGAGGAGGCTACGGTAGAGGTGGAGTAAGAAGTTGGGGACAGAGCCAATCCTACAACACCACCTACAACAACTACGCAAATGACACACAGAATGAAAGTCATACATCATTGATGATGAACTCAATCAGCACATCAGAAAATGAAGACCTAAAGGTATTTTACATTGATTCTGGATGCTCTAATCATTTGTCAGGAAATATAGAACTAATGACAGAACTAGAGAAAGGTAGTTCTAGTCACACTGTTCAAACAGGTGACAATACAAGACACAAAGTACAATCAATCGGGAAAGTGAAATGCAAGAGTGGAGCAGATTTGCTAACCAATGTTTTGTATGTTCCAACAATACCGAAAAATCTGATCAGTGTGGGACAGATAGTCGAAAAAGGTTTTCAGGTCAGATTTACAAACAAAGGAGTATTTGTGGAAGATCCCAAGAACGGATATTATCAGATCGTCTCTGGTAAGAAAGAAGGCAGACTCTTTACCTTAAGAGTACAAGGAAACATTGGCCAAGCGCTGCTCACGCATGATGAAAAGGTAATTACAGAACTTGATCTCTGGCACAAGAGATTAGGTCATTTTCACGAAAAAGGAATCAAAGCTATGATAGCGAACCAGTCTGTACTGGGATTACCGAACGTACAGAACCAACATATGATTCACAAATGCGAAGCCTGTCAAATGGGAAAAGCCCACAGGTTACCTTTCCAGAAGAAAGGATTCAAACATGATGGCGTGCTAGAACTCATACATACAGATGTATGGGGACCAACGAAAGAAGGATCAATCAGCGGATCAAGGTACTATGTTTTATTCATTGATGACGCCACAAGGTGGATAACTCTTTATGTTTTGAAAGAGAAATCAGAAGTGTTCGGAGCTTTCAGACATTTTCATGCATATGCCGAAAGACTCACCGGACGAAAACTTAAAAGACTGAGGTCTGATGGAGGGGGAGAATACTTCTCCCGAGAATTCAATGACTATCTTTGGAATGCAGGTATTAAAAGAGAAATAACCTGCAGGTATACACCACAACAGAATGGTGTAGCAGAAAGGAGAAACCGAACTCTAGTAGAGTTTGCACGAGCTATGCTAAAAGAAAAGAATTGCCCGGATTATCTTTGGGCTGAAGCTGTAAATACAGCTACATACTTGGTAAACAGGTTACCATGTACAGCGCTAGAAGGAATGACCCCTTATGAAGCCTGGTGGGGAAAGAAGCCAACACTTGATCACTGCAAAGTGTTTGGATCAGTAGCGTATGCTTATGTACCGTCTCAACTGAGACATAAGCTTGAACCGAAAGCAGAGAAATATGTATTCGTCGGATATGATGAAAAGCAGATGGGTTACAGGTTATGGAGCCCTCTAACCAAACATTTTACTGTTTCGAGAGATGTGACATTTGATGAACAGAAAAGCTGGTATGCAGATCAGAGTCATACAGCTGAAGAATTTGAAGAAGAGATAAAAAGAAGAGAGAAAGGTAAAACAATCGTACAGGTAAACAAAGAAGACGAGGCAAGTACGTCCAGGACCAGAACAGGTATAAGGAACGAAGATGAAGACGGGTACTCAGACACACACGAAGAACATGAGCTAAGAAGGTCAAACAGAGTAAGAAGACAACCGGAAAGATACTCGTATGATACATCATATATAACTCAACAAGATTATGCATATATGGTTAAAGAAGAGGAAGAGCCTCAAAGCTATGACGAAGCCAAAGGCAAGAAGCAATGGCAAGAAGCAATGAAAGAAGAATTCACCGCACTGGAAGAGAACAAGACATGGGAGCTTGTTCCTAAACCGAATGGTAAGAAAGTAATTGGAAATAAATGGGTGTTCAAAGTTAAGAAACTTGCAGATGGAAGGATAGCCAGACATAAAGCGAGACTGGTTATCAAGGGCTATGCTCAGACGCATGGCATAGACTATGACGAGACGTTCAGTCCGGTGGCAAAGATGTCAACCATAAGAACAGTAATTGCTATAGCAGCATCAAAAGGATGGAAGCTAAGTCAGCTAGATATAAAGAATGCATTCCTGAATGGATATATATCAGATGAAGTCTATATGGAACAACCGGAAGGGTTTACAAGTTCCAGATACCCAAATTTTGTTTGCAGGTTAAGAAAAGCTCTTTATGGACTGAAGCAAGCTCCAAGAGCTTGGAACTACAGACTCGTGAAGTATCTGAACGAACTTGGATACCAAAGTTCGAAGGCAGATGCAAGTCTACTCATCAAAAGGACAGAAGAAGGAATGATCTACATTTGTATCTATGTAGGTGACATAATAATTACAGGAACCTCAGATACAGGAATCACAGAGGTAAAGAAACTGCTAGAAAAGGAATTCAAGATCAGTGACCTAGGAAAGTTATCATACTTTCTAGGAATGGAAATCTCATATACAGATCATGGTGTACATGTCACACAAGAGAGGTATCTCCTGAACTTACTGAAGAAGTTCAACATGGAAAATTGCAGAGAAGCTTCAACACCGCTTGAAGTAAACCATAAACTCAGCAAATATAGTGGAACAGAGTTTAAAGATATGAAGAAATATCAATCGTTAGTAGGAAGCTTAATATATGCTACGCTAACAAGACCGGATCTTAGTTTTCCGGTGGGAGTTCTCTCACAGTTTATGCATTGTCCGACAGATCAACACTGGGTTGCAGGACAAAGAGTTCTCAGATATATCAAAAGAACCATAAAGGAAGGATTATATTATCCTTTTACGTCAGATATAAAGCTCAGAGCATATAGTGACTCAGATTGGGCAGGAAGTCAAGATGACCGAAGATCAACGCATGGGTATATGATATACCTAGGAGATAAGTTGGTAAGCTGGTGTTCGAAGAAGCAACACACAGTAGCCTTATCATCAACAGAAGCAGAATACAAAGGACTGGTAGAAGCAGCAAAAGAAGTAATATGGATGCAGACGTTACTTAAAAGCATGGGTATAGATCAAAGTATACCAATCATACATGGAGATAATATGAGCTCGCTGTATCTTGCAGCGAATCCTGTATTTCACGCAAGAACAAAACACATAGAGATTCAGTATCATTTCCTAAGAGAAAAAGTAATGGAGAAAGAGATAGAAATAGTCTACACTCCTACGAAAGATCAGATTGCAGATATTCTGACAAAGAGCTTGGATGGAACAAAAACAAACAGATTCAAAGAGATGGCAGGTATAAAAGAAAGAAAGATATATGAAAGACCGGAAGAAGTCAAATTAGTGATTGAGGGGGAGCTGTTAAGGAAACACTCACGAATTTGACACAATAAACAAGACAGAAACGGAATCTTCAGAAAATCGGTGCACAGGTGTACAGTATGCGAAGTTAGTGCGCGGTGTCCGCATAACAGAGCAATTAACTGCGGCGGGCGCGTAAGGCGCGCATAACGCGAATTGAAGAATGACAGAGCAAAGGAGCGCCAAAGAAAGTGTATATATATACAGCAAAGGTTGAAGAAAGTATGTGTGTGCGTGTATGCGAGTGACGCAGATATACACGGAGAGGGAATCATAGATGATACACAGAGGAGAACGAGAGACTGAGAGAAGACGCCATAGATTGCGTATGAGTGAAGAGATTTAGAAGTTCTCAGAAGACGCCATAGATCGCGTATGTACAGATGAATAACACAAGCCTGAAGTGTCGGGTCTTTTCATCTGAAGAGAGATGGTAATAAGAAACTACTCACTGTAGGAGAGTTTCTGTAACTTGAGCTAGAAGAGGCCAAGCTTACTTGCACACATCTTCTCTAATCGAAAACACATGTTCATGTGGATGTCTGCGCGCAATCTTTACTTGTGAAGAATCTGAAGTTATTTCGTGTTACGGTAGGAAGCTTAGTTTATCGTTTGCTGTCACGACTCGTTACTAAACGTGCTCCAGTACTTTCTCTGTAAACGCATGTTTCGGTGAATAACAGTTTTACGCAGTAAACATGTTTCAGTAATTTTCTGGTCAGTTACAGTTTCTCAGAAAATAAGTGTTTTTCGGTAGAACAACGAAGTATAACTCGCAGCAGAGTTCGAAGCTTTGTATGAGAGATAGCTCATCTTGTAGCTAGACGTCTCTACTTTAAGCTGGTCACAGTTTCCGGTGGAATGAAGATGTACACACAGTACAAAAGTTAACCGGAAAGTAGCAGTTCAGAACTGTGAAGTTTCCAGAAGGAAGTTCATTCGGTGAAGGAAGCTCACACACTACTTCCTTACTTCACATAAGTTCATCTGAAGCGATTACGAGCAGAACTAAGTTTATTTCGGTGAAGTTCCGGCACAACTACGGTGTCAGTCCAGTAACAGTCTGGTGAAGTTCCGGTGGAACTTGTGTCGCTGGATAACGCAGTTAAAGCGACGTTAATTAGGCTGAGCTACTGTTGATTACAGAGGTGTTCTGAATCACTCTAGTTTAGCATTCTACTACGGTGGCGCGGCAATTTCCGCAGGCCTGATAGAGTTCAAGCCTTGTCGCGAAACTCACCTTCAGGGCGAAAGTATTTCCGCAACAGTAGGCGTTAGAGCCGAAGTTTTCGCCAACAAATCCCAACAACACATACACACACACGCGCACACACAGTAAGACAAAGAGTGAGAAGCAATGGAATTCTTAGATTACTTTCAAAAAGCTCATACAAGTTCAAAACTATTACAAGCTAACCTCAAAAATGAGCTCTCTAGCTCTTTTTATAGTTTTTGACTAGTTTTGGCCCTGTCCAGACCTAGTGTCCGGCCTAGTTAAAAATTAGGTTCCAGGGCTTATTTGAAGGCTCAAACGGAATCTAAAAATTACGAAATTTAATATGTAGGTACTCCTAAAGCTCCCCAAGCTCAAGGACTCCTTGGCTTGTACAAAATGGAGCTACAAAAATGTGAAATGATATTTACAATGATTATTAGTGATAAAAATCACTGTTGTTGTAGGGATTTCTTCTAATGATCTGCCATACATATCTTCGAGCTCCCTACTTGCTCTTCCTCCCTGCGTGTCCATCTCTTTGATATGCATTAGTGTCTTGAGAAAATATTGGCCTACTTGCCGGATCGTCGTTGACTGCCTTGTCTGCTTGTGCTTTCTCTTCTCTCGGACTCTCTTCTTGTGCTTCCTTGTCTTGTCAGTCCTTCAGCTCCAGCTCCAACAGTGTTCGTCAGTCGTCTACCACCACCAAATTCACTGACACTGAGAGTGCATTGGCAGTTGTGAGGAACCCTGTGTTCCATGCTTGCACTAAGCACATTGAGGCACATTATCATTATGTCAAGGAGAGGTTCTCTATTGGAGAGATCAACTTGGCATATGTGCCCACGCAGGAGAACGTTGTAGACCTTTTCACGAAGGCTCTGCCTAGGGAGAAGTTTGAAGCTTTCCACAAAGCTTTGGGCTTACTTCCTTTTGTGGAGTGATTCCACACAGGTTGGCACTTCCTTATACATGAGTGCCAGTTCCTTTTTCATCGCATCTCCTAGGGGGATTTATTGATATATTTAGGTAGTGATGTGTGTGAACACACTAGTCCACCGGGACACTTTTTTCCCTCTTTAGAAGGTTTTTCTCCCTTGGCTTGTATATATGCCTATTGCCATAATGCATCACTTATCTTTGTACATTCTAGTGGTAATATATTTAGTATTGTGTGTTGTGCTCCAAGCTTCTCTTTCTTCCTTGTGTGTTCATGTGCTTCCGTAGACGTTTAACTCCAACACTTTTTAAGCATTTATCAAGCCATTCCTCACATTCAACTATGGATTCTTCCTGTCCTATTTTAAGAATAATTTTCTCTATTGATAATGTTGGAAGTATTTGTCCATTTTTTTGTTATGATCAATATATTACTCTCTTTTTTCCTCTTTTGAAGTTAGCTTAGGATTTTCGATCTAATTAGGTTTACTTGGGATCTTGTGTCTAGTAAAACCCTAATTTTAGTTCCTTTGTATTGCATTTCAATTACTGGCAGATGTTTTTTGCTTGCCTTTGATTCTCCCTCACAAGACATTAAATTTTTTATTTCTTTATGTCTTTGCTTATCTACATAGGTACTCATAACAGCCTGTAATCTAGAAGTTCCCGATTGTTCCAACTCCCAAATTCTATAAGATATTTCATGTCTTGAATTGATTTCCTATCTTCATAGTAGGTACAAGAAATTCCATGGGTAGAATCGAGTTTAGTCCATAGAATAAATTGAATGGAGTGGTCCCAATTGAATTTTTATATGCTACTCTATATGTCCATATGACATGATATAGTTGCATATCCCAATCTATTCTTTTAGTATTCACTAGTTTAGATAGTACAATGCATAACACTTTGTTGGTACTTTCTACAAGACCATTGCCTTGAGGTTGATAGGGTGCAGATTTCTTATGTGTAATCATGTAATAATCTATCAATTTTTCAATCACTTGATTTAGGAAATGAGTACCTTTATAAACTTACCAATTCAATTGGTAGCCCATATCTAGTCATGACATATTCATTTGAAATTTTACAGTTGTTTGAGCATCATTTTTTACAGTGGCTTTTGCTTCGGCCCATTTACTCAAGTAATTTGTTGCCATTATAATGTATTGTACATGAGAACTTTTAGCTGGTAGATGTATAGGTCCAATGAAGTCTATGTTGATATATTAACATGAGAACTTTTAGCTGGTGGATGTATAGGTCCAATGAAGTCTATGTGATGTGTGTGAACACTCTAGGACTGCCAGGGCACTTTTTTCCCTCTTTAGGAGGTTTTTTCCCCTGGCCTGTATATATGCCTATTGCCCTAACGGGCTACTTATCTTTGTACATTCTAGTGGTAATACAGTCAATATTGCGTGTTGTGCTCCCAACTTCTTCTTCTTCCTTGTGTTGTTTGCATGCTTCCACAAACATCTAACTCCAACAATTGGTATCAAAGTAGGTCACCGCTTCATCTAGGGCATCATCGACACCTCTCCAGTTGCAATCTCAGAATCGCATGAAATTTGGTGATCATACTTAGGGTGTTTCAGAGATCAAAACAACTTCGCTATGTGGTGCCGAAATCATGATTTGAGCTCGTTTTGGCCTTGGAATGCACTATTGCAACAGTTATGTAAGCTATTTCATCTTTTTGTGCCAAAGGTATATACCAATTTTGGTTTGCTAGTATAAGCATCTCGAACTCTGCTACAGGTTTAGTAGAATTTGTGTGGGTAATTCTGCTTAACTTTTTGAGATACAATCAATTTTCCGCGTCAAGGTATTTTAGTCACTGGCCATGGCTGAAAGCAGTGATGTATTATGTACATTGGTTGTTGAGGATAAGTTGGATGGTACCAACTACCCCTTATGGGCTTATATGATACGACATGTATTCGTTGCAAAAGGACTGTGGAACATTGTGCAGGGTGTTGAAAAATGTCTTATCACACCTGTAACTGTTACAAGTGAAGGTAATGAAGCTAATGCAGAAGGTGTCGAAGATGGTGATATTTTGCAGATTCATGTTCGTGCTATGATTTCTGCTGCACCTATTGCAGAGCAAATTTGTCGGGATGGCAGAGATGCTTCGACACATGCATTGATAGCCTTCTCTGTCAAATGTGCCATTATCCCTCACATTCGCTCTTGCAGAATAGCTAAGGATGCTTGGGATACACTTACCACATTGTATCATGCTACGAATACGGCTCGTGTTGCTTACCTCCAAAAATAGTCGAAGAGTGAACACATGAATGAAGGTGATTCTATGGATAGCTTTCTAACAAAGATCAAGGATTTGAAGGAACATTTGACTTCTACTGATGAAGTTCTTCCTGATAATTCACTTGTGCAGACTTTATGAATGGTCTTTCTGATTCATATCAGAGTTTTGCTTCTACTCTTCATTTGATGATGAAAGGCAATCCAAATGCCTTGTCATTTGAGAAGTTAGTTTCTGTTCTATTGCAGGAAGATCAGTCTAAACAAAACAGTTCTATTATGCATGTTGCAGATCAAGCTTTCCTAGCTAGTCAGAAGGGCAAAGGTAAATGGAGCTCATCCACTAGTAAGCAGAAATCTGAAAATGTTGCACATTCAAAGAAGGAAGACAAAGATGAGAAGAAATAAAAAAAACAAACATTGTTTTGCAAATACTCTAAAGCGAATGATCATGTTATTAAGAGCTATCCAAAACTAATTGCTAAAGAGGCAAAGAAGAAGGAGGCTGGAATGGTTATTGTAGAGGCCTCTACATCGAAAACAGAGTTTGCTAATCTTATGAAGGAAGAAAAATGGGCGTTTACTATTGTTTGGAGTTTTGAACCATCTTCTCATGAGCAGTGCATGTTTGCAGTAGACTTAGTTGTTTGGTACTTTGATAGTGGGGCGACCAAACATATTACCTCGCAGTGCAGTTTCTTCTCTTCACTCGAGCCTGTCCCTACAAGGAATACTGTCACATGTGCCAACAACTCCTCTTATCCTGTCATGGGAGTTGGCAAGATCATTCTGACTACTGTTAATGGTAGTTATTTCACTTTGCCGGATGATTTCTTTTTGCCAAGGATCAAGAAGAATATTTATCAGTTTCGGCTTTAACCAAGATTGTCTTGGTTGTGAAGTTTGTTGATGACAGATGTACAGTTCATGATCTATCAAATGGTGATGTGATTATTGCTTTTGGCATTTTATATCGTGGGTTGTATAAGCTCATAGATTATGAAAAGTCTCTGAATGATTTAGCATGTGCAGTACATGATTCTCAGGCTATGTTAGATGCAAAGCTTTGGCATGCACACTTTGGTCATCTAAACTTTACTAGTTTTCTACACCTACAGAAATCTGAAATGGTGTCCTCTTTGCCCAAACTTGAGGCACCCGGTAAACATGTGTGTGAAGGCTCTATTTTGGGCAAAATGCAGCATTCCTCATTTCCAAAAGATGGTTCAGTTCGAGCTACATAAAAATTGCAGCTTGTTCACACTCATGTTTGTGGTCTTATGAAGACTCCCTCTTTTGGAAATTATCTTTACTTTGTCACTTTCATTGATGATTTTTCTAGGCATGCATGGGTATATCCATTGAAAACAAAGTCCGAAGTTTTTATGTGCTTCAAACAGTTTTTGGTTTTGGCTGAAAATCTGTCAGCATGTAAAATGGGCACCCTCCGTTCTAATCGAGGGGAGGACTATATGTCTTCTGACTTTAATGTACTTTTGGCTGAATGTGGGATAAAACATTGGTGTACATGCCATATACAGCTCAATAGAATGGAGTTGCTAAATAGAAGAACAAGTCACTTATGGAGATGACGAGGTGTATCGTCAAGAGATAGGCTTTACCACATAGTTTCTGGCTTGAGGTTGTCATGTGTGCATCATATGTACTTAACAGGTGTCCTACTAAAGCACTATAGTCTATCACTCCATATGATGCTTGGCATGGTCGCAAGCCATCTGTTGCTCATCTGTGTGTTTTTGGTTGTCAGGCATATGCATTAGTGCATGAACAACATCGCAGGAAATTGGACGATAAAGCAATAAAATGTATTTTTGTTGGGTACAATTTTGAAAGCAAAGGCTATCATCCACATACTAAATGCATTTTGGTTGGCCGTGATGTTGTTGTTGTGGAAGATGCTATTCAGCCTTTACTTTCATGTACGAAGGAGACATCTATGTGATCCAAAGACATGTATGATACTTTGCTACCTCTTTTTACAGGTGGACAATCTAGTGCTCATCCTAATGAGGCAACTTCTCAGCCATTGCAGGTTTCATGTGATGATGCAGATCATTCCACTTCTAATGTAGATTTGCATGATGCACTTGTTGATGAGGGAGTTGATATTGAGGAGGCAAAGACTATGCCAAAATGGCTAGTGCAAACTTTGCGTGACAGCAAATTAGATGCACCTCTTTCATACCATACTCGTTAAGGCTCTCATAGTGCCTCTTTTGCATCAGATTGCTATGCTATGGCTGCATCTAGTCTCTCTGATGAGATTGAACCTGTTTTGTTTGATGAAGCACAAAATTTTGAACATTGGATGGCTGCAATGCAATCTGAATATGATGCTATTATGAAGAATTGTACCTAGTCTTTATGTGACTTGCCTCCTTGCAAGAAGGCGATAGGCACTAAGTGGGTATACAAGTTGAAGCGTAAACTTGATGGAACAGTTGCCATGTATAAGGCTATGCTTGTTGCAAAGGGTTATGCACAAGAAAGAGGCATTGATTTTGATGAGATCTTTGCACCTACATGTCATATGACTACCGTTCATAGCATCTGTGCACTTGCATCCCATCACGGTTGGAATGTACATCAATTGGACATTAAAACTACATTCTTGAATGGTGACTTGCATGAAGAAGTGTATGTTTTCCTGCCCCATGTCTTTGTGCAGAAATGGCATGAAAACCAGGTGTGCAGGTTAAAGAAGGCATTATATGGTTTAAAGCAAGCACCACGTGCTTGGTATGAGAAGATACATGCCTACCTGATTGCACATGGTTTTGAGAACAGTCCAACTAAAAGCACCTTATATGTTAAGTGTGCTAATGATGTGCTTCTGATCATTGTTTTTTATGTTGATGACATGTTGCTCACTGGTCCTATTGAGAAGCATATTGCTGATTTTAAGGCTAATTTGCATGCCTCATTTGAGATGTCTGATTTGGGGCATTTGTATCATTATTTAAGCATTCAGTTTATGCACGTCGATGGTGGAATGGCTTCGTGTCAAACGAAATATATTGACATATTATTGCAGTGTTTTGGCCTTGAGGACTGTAAGCCTATTGCGAGTGGCCACTCCTATGGAGACGGGTTTACGATTGAGTCTTCATGATGTTGGAGATGCATTTGATGTTGTTCTCTATCAGCAGGTTGTTGGATGCTTGATTTACTTATGCATCACTCAATGAGATATTCAGTTTGTTGACTCACAGATGAGCAATTTTATGCATTGCCTAGGAGTGTCAAGCATTGGTAGGCAGTTAAGTGCATCTTAAGATACTTGAGTGGTACCCGACTACCTAGACTCCCAAGGGGGGATCACTACTGTCAGATTTGCATGCTTTTTTTTACAGTGATTGGGTTGGTTGATATGACATTCATGTGTCCACTAGTGGTTTTTGCTTCATGCTTGGTAGCTCACGCATATCTTTGCTGAGCAAAACGTAGCCTATTGTGGTGACTTCCAGTTGTGAGGTTGAGTATAGGGCAGCTTTCAGAGTGACTGTTGAGTGTGTGTGGCTTAGATGCCTTATGGTTGATTTGGGTGTTGGTCAGTCTTCTGCCACCACCTTCACTGACAGTCAGAGCACACTGGCAGTTGCGAGGAACCGTGTGTTCCATGCTCACACTAAGCACATTGAGGTGCATTATCATTATGTCAGGGAGAGGTTCTCTGCTAGGGAGATCAGCTTGGCATATGTTCCCACGTAGGAGAACATTGCAGACCTTTTAATGAAGGCTATGCTTAGGGAGAAGTTTGAAGCTTTCCGCAAAGCTTTGGGCTTACTTCCTTTTGTGGATTGATTCCACATAGCTTGGCACTTCCTTATACATGAGTGCTAGCTCCTTGTTCACCACATCACTCCCAAGGGGCATTTGTTGATATATTTAGGTAGTGATGTGTGTGAACACTCTAGGATTGCCAAGGCACTTTTTTCCCTCTTTTGGAGGTTTTTCCCCCGGCTTGTATATACGTGTATTGCCCTAACGGGCTACTTATCTTTGTACATTCTAGTGGTAATACATTCAATATTGTGTGTTGTGCTCCAAGCTTCTTCTTCTTCCTTGTGGTGTTCACCTACTTCCGTAGATGTCTAACTCCGACAGTCTAATCCCCATGTGCTAAAGACTCTTGCAAATATCAAAGGTGTGGTTTTGTTCTTTGGCAAATGTCACATCTTTGTGCAAAAAAGTTTGCATATGAGAATAATGTAGGCCAACAAAATCATGAATATAGGAATAGTTTAGCAATCCTCTCACCTGAGAAGTGATGTCCTCTTACACTTGAGTGAGCCAATACTAGCATTTCCAAGTATATTTTTCAAAAACATGGATCCTTAAGTATCCATCCATAGCTTTCTTATACAATTGATCATTAATAAGTACAAAATCCTTACTTATTTCCTGCACATTTCTTTTTTATGTGTCCTCTTTCCTTGGTTCTTTAAGAGCATCGTGCTTCAAATGTTCCACAATATGATTAATCCACTTAAGGTTTTCTTGAAACCAGAACAGAGTTATGAGATCTCTTTGATGATTTCTCTAACACTTTTAACATTGAGTCATATATGACTCCACATCTTTTTCTTTGGTTGGCCAATGAACTCCCATTCTTGCCAAGTTATTTGGAGCATGAAAACAGGGATTCCAAAGATGTGCCTTCTCTAAATAACTACCTTGTTCTTCTTCTGGAACACAGTATTCCAACACCCCAATACTATTCACATGATACAAATGTCTTGATAAAAGAATAAAGTTTCTAATTTTCAAAACTGTGTAGGAGTCCTCTTTGATATTTTTGGTCCAATTGATAGTATAGGTACCAAAGAGGTTGCCCATCCTAGCATGCTTTCTATATTGAATAGGTATGCATCAGGAAGCTCATCATCAATTAGATGTGATTTTTCCCCAATAAGAATCCTTGATAAGTGGTATGCCCTCAAATGTGTTCTCCCTTGTCTCACTACAGCCTCAAATTCAAAATCCATGAGGAGTAAGAACCACCTCACTATTCTTCTTGTTTGACAAGGTTTATTTACTAAGCATAAAAGGCTTGGTGATCCACAAAAAAATTGAACTTGTTAGACAATAGATAATGTCTATATTTCTTTACAACAAACACAATATCTAACCCCTCTCTTTCAATTGTGGTTTAGTTTTTCTCACCTTGATTCAACTGTCTACTGGCATAGGCAATGGGAAAGTCTAACTTGCTTCCTTTTATAGGTTGTGCTAAAACACATCCTAGGTCAAAATTTGAAGCATCCACATGTGCATGAAATATTACATCCCATTGTGGTGTTTTCAATATGGGTGCTATGACTAAACAAGTTTTTAGGGTTTATCACATTCATTGGTCCACTCAAATTTAGTGATCAATGCATACAGAGGTTTAGCAATGTCTGCAAACTTGTATACAAATTTCTTGTAATACCCACAATGTCCCATAAATGTTTATAATTCCTTCACATTTGTTGGCTTGGGAAACTTGACTATGGCTCTATTTTTTTCTTCATCAGTTGATATTCCATTCTTGGAGACTATGTGTCCTAATATTCTTCCTTGTCTAACAAAAAAGACACACTTTTTTGGGTTTAGAGAAACTCGATAAAGTCTATACTTTTTTAATATATTCTCTAGGTCTTGTAGATGTTGCACTCTTTAATTTGAAAATGTGCATAAATCATCCACATAAATTTCCATTATGTTCCTTAGAAAATCTTTAAACACATGAAACATCAACCTTTGGAATGTGGCTGGTGCATTTGTTAGACTCAAATGGCATAACTCTAAATGCATAAACACCCCATTGAGTTGCAAAGGCAGTCTCATGTTGGTCTTCTAATGCAATAAACACCTGATTATAGCCTTAGAATCCATCCAAAAAACTATAAACTTCTTTTCCAGCAACCCTTTTTAGCAGTTGATCTGTTATTGGCAATGGATAGCTATATCTAATAGTTGCAACTTTAACCTTTTTGAGATTGAAGCAAACCCTAAGTTTGCCATTCTTTTTTGGGACCACAAGTATTGGAGATGTCCATTCTATATATGCAATTTCATAAATGAAATTTTCAACCCATATTTTTATATTTTCTTCCTAAATCTTTTGTAGAGAATTTGTCATTGTATGCATAATGCCTTTGCTTACTAGCTTTTGCATATATGTGCAATAGGTATTTTATGCACACAAATATTAGGATATATGCCCTTCAAATATTTGTAGCTATAGGTAAATACATCTCTAAATTCTCTAACTAACTTGATTAAGGATTTTTCTTCCTCTTTTTCCATGTCATTTGCAATTATAATATGTCTATCTTCTCCCCCCTCTTGGGTTATTACAATCTTTTTTGTTTCTTCATAATTGTCATAAGAATCTCCTTTTTTCTTCCCTCTCATGGGTTTCAAGTTAAGCAGTAGTCCTTCTTCAATCTCATACTTTTTGAAATTTGATGAAACATCAAATTTTTCTTGATCTTCTTCCTGAGTACTTGGTCCTTTGTTTTTTTATTTCTTTTTTGGAGTATGTTTTCTTGAATCTTATTTGTGTTTGCGTTTAGTGTATTTTCTTGAGATTTTATCCTTGATTACATCACTAGCTTTCACTTCTTCTAAATACAAATTTTTATTGATTATTTCTTGTTTTTGTTTCTCTATTTTGGATATACTATTTTCTTTTTCAACCATTATCATCCTTAACCCTATGTAGAAGATATCATACCCTTCTTCATTTTGAAATTTTTTATTCCCACATGTTCTTCATTGGCTATATCTAAAGTAGATAATATTTGACTCCACCCATATGGTTCAAAATGTTCATCATTAAATTTCTCTGTCATATATCTTATATCATCTATTTTTCTCTCATTTATGCAATCTTCTTTCTTAGAAGAAATTTTTTGGGTAATTTCTTGTTTGTTGAAGAAAATGTCCAAAGTGGTGCTTCATTATCCCTATCATCATTTGATTATCCATACTTCCATCTTCATGATGAACTTTGTTCAATTCTCTTAGAGATACATTATAATAGATTCTCTTCTTAGATTGACTTTAGTGACATTCCCTAGGTTTTGAAGATAAAGGCAATTTTTTCCCTAGTTTTGAACAACTTGAAATTTTCTCATAAAAGGTCTTCCTATGATGATCTCATATGAGGTGAGTTGAGGAAACTCTACTATTGTAAAAGTGTGTTCAATCTCAATTCCAAAAATTACTATGATTACTTTTTCCCATATTCCCAATGCTGTTTCTATATGTCCATAAGTGGTAGTTTCATTTTAGTAAGTTTGAGTGGTTGAGCCCCCCACTCTTCCCAATTTATCCTTGTTATTATGGCTACACCATCTCCACTATCTAAAATAGCATTTGTTTGCTTATTTCCAAAATGAATTGAAAGTATGGTGTTACCTTCTTCACCCTCACAGTATCCTCCAATTTTATCTATAGGCACCTGCATAATTGATTCTCTATTTATTTTGGTATCAAGGTTTTCTAATTATTTTTTCAAGAGGCTCTCAAAATGAGGGTTTTCACCAACTATTTCGTTTAACGTACATTGACACAATATCTTGCATTGATCAATTAGTTTAACCTCCATTTTCAACAATACCTCCTCCTCATTAGTCAAATTGTTGAAGTGTTCCTCTTGTTGAACATTTTGTTCACTCTATTGTTTCTTCAAATTATTTTCCAAACTTTTCCCAGACTCTTTCTCGTACATTTCCTAAATTTTTGGATTGATTTTTCAAATTCTCTTCTTCCAATAATTATTGAATATTTTTTATTATTTCCTTATATAATTTCATTCTTTCTTCTTCCAATTTAGGCATTGGATATATGTTTTCCTGATCTGTTGGGATTGGTCCTTCTTCTATCCTAGCTTTGTATGCCTTTGTTAAAGTATCCAGTTGTCTTGATAAGCTTTGCATGTGACTACACTATTGATTTTGTTTTGAAATTTGTTCTTGCAATTTATTTTGAATCTTGTTCTGCATTTCTTTTTCCAATATCTTCTACTTTCTTCTCCCATTTAGGCTTTTGTTTGGCTCTCCTTTCTTTCTATGAAGTATTCATTTTCTTATTCACTTTGATTCTCTTCAGGTATTGTTTTTTGTTGTCTAGCTTATGCTCTTGTCACTACCTATATTGGTGTCATTTGGTTTTGCTCCCTTTTTATGTTCTAAAAAATTTCAACTGATTTCAAAGGTATATGAGAGTTTGTTTTGTTTTAGTGTATTTTTTGGAAAATTTTTTATTAAATTTTCCCTTCCACAATCTTAACAATAGGTTCCTTCTACTCTCAAAGTAGGTGGTTGAGGGCATTATCTCACAAAATGGTCTCCCCCACACCTGTAACAAGTCACTTTTTTTGTTGTTTTAAATTGAGGTTTCATGTTGGACATATAATTGTTTGTTATATACATGAAGGTGGTTGTATCCATTTCAACTCTCCCATTTCCTAAATCCAAGGCTTGAAGATCAGGCTCCTTGTCATAAGTCTATTCTCAACTATTTTATTCAAAATAACCATCTGAGTGACTGTTGTACCCATCAGGATATTCTCTAGATGGTACCAATGATCTTTCTAGATTTTGCTCTATAGGTGTGTACTTTATTGGAACCACATTAGTTGGTATGCATGATTGTTGTCCTACGACAGGTCTAGGTTGTTCCCGACAGTCTCTATCTCTCTATTGACTTGGTTGATTTTGATAATCCCTTTCCCTCATAGGCTGTTTGTTGTAAAAACACTCTTCCCTTGTATGATTTGTCTAGTTTTTCTCTAAAGTGCAATACTTGAGTGTTCTTTTGCCTTGTAAATGTTGCGGTTTTTTATAATCACACATATGGGAAGGATGATTCTCTCCACATACATAGTATTTTTTTATTTGTGCCATTCTAGGATGATTCTCTCCACATACATAGTATTTATTTTTATTTGGCTGCTTCCCCAACACTTTCATCCTGTTTTGCCTAAATGTGTGAATCAATGTATTTGTATTATGTTTAATTCTAGTTTTGGAGAATTCTCCTATGAATCATTCCAGAAACCTTTCTATGTCTACAAATATCTCCTTTCTCAATGGTAAAAATCATGTCAAAGAAGCTCCTGACAATGTTAATCCAAAGGCATCAAATTGTATCTTATAATCTTGTATTTCTTCTATCGTAGGATTTGTTTGTATTCAACCACATGGTCATGAGGATCTAAAGATCCACCATATTGATTTTTCATGCACTTTCGTACTTAGTATGGTCTCATGGTTCTCCCACTGTTATTCTACTCATTTCTCCTTCTTATAGGAAACTCATGTATAGCTTCTCCTTCCCTTAGAAAAGGATTAGGCAAATTCTATTGTCTCCTATCTCTATGCGGCTCTACTGGAGTGTGATGTCTACTACTCCTTGGGATTTCAGTTTGTTCTAAGTTTTGATCCCATGCTCATTTCTCTTAGCATTGACCCAAATCATTTGTATTGTCTAGGTTATTGGTGGACATAAATACGTCCTTGTCCATCTTCATATCTACCATCTTTAAGCTGAGCCACTGGCATTAAATTTAAAGGAATTTCTAAGTTTCTGAGTCTAATAAAATTCTTATGCATGCCATCCTGATACACATGGGCTCCAAACCTATTTGTATACACGTATTTTAGGATGTTTCTATAATCTCCCTTATCATAAGTTTTTACTTCATCATTTATTTTTTCCACCATTTATTTTTTCCATGTTTCTATGTGATGAATATGTATTTTCTTCCCTTCCACTTGTGTTTTGTTGTGCCTAGGACTCTTTAGATCTTTGACTATAGTTTTTAACAAACCCTGATCTCAATCTTATTAACTTTTGTACACTTTTCCAAAAAAAACCTAAACCCTTGAGATAACTAAAGTTAATAAATGTATGGTTTTTGCATGTGCCTCAAAAGCTTCAAATTTTCAATTCTTCTGTAAAAAACATGATTCTAGCTTAGAATCACGTTTTTCTCATGGAATCATGATTTTCAAAGTGTATCATGATTTTCCTCACTTTTTATGGTGATTTTTCTCATTTTCTTATATTTTAGGTTGATTAGGAGTTCAAACGCACTATCTGAGCTTGTTTTAGCCTTCGAGCACTCGAGCACACTATCACAGTTTCTATGCAGGCAATTTTGTGTTTTTATGACAAATGTATATATAGATTTCATTTTTCCAGTACAAACGTCTCAAAGTCTGCTACATGTTTAGCATAGCTCAATAGGGTGAGGTTGTTCAACTTTTCGAGATACAATCATTTTTTTGCATCAGGCTATTTTAGTCAATGGCCATGACTAAAAGCAATAATGTATTTCATATGTTGGCTATTGAGGATGAGTTGGATGGTACTAATTACACGTTATGAGCATATATGATGCATCATGTATTGGTAGGAAAAGGGTTGTGGAATATTGTGCAAGGTCTTGAAAAATATCCTACTACACCTACAAATACAATTATTGAAGGTGATGCAGATGGTGTTGAAGATGATGATCTTCAAGTTCTTGTTCGTGCTTTGGTTCCTATTACATCCACTACAGAGTAACTTTGTTGGGATGGTAGAGATGCTCACACACATGCATTGATAACCTTATTTGTCAAAGATGCCATTATCCCTCACACTCACTCTTGCAAGACAACAAAGGATGCTTGGGATTCACTTACAACCTTATATCACACAAGAAATGAGGCTCGTGTTGCATACCTCCAAAAACAATTGGACACTAGATACATGAATGAAGGAGATTCCATGGAAAAATTTTGACAAAGATCAAATTTTTGAATGAGCAATTGATTTCTGTTGAAGAAGTCTTGCCAAATAGTTCATTTGTGCAGATTGTTCTTAATGGTCTTCTAGATTCATATCATAGTTTTGCTTAGACTCTTCGATTGATGATGAAATATAATCCAAATGCCTTAAGATTTGAGGAGTTATTTTTTGTTTTGTTGTAGGAAGATTGGTCTAGGCAAAATAGGTCCATTATGTGTGTTGTAGATTAAGCTTTCCTAGCTAGTCATACGAGCAAAGGTGAATAGAGCTCATCTACTAGTAAGCAAAAATTTACTAATGCTACAAAGTTGAAGAAGGAAGACAAAAATGACAAGAAAACAGAAAGCAAAAAAATTTGCAAATGTTGTAAGGGAAATGACCATCTCATGAAGAGTTGTCCAAAATTGGTTGCAAAAGAGGCAAAGGAGAAAGAGTTTGGACTAGTTGTTGCATAGGCCTCTACATCTAAAACAGAGTCTGCTAATCTTGTTCATAATGAAGAATGGGCATTTACTATTGTATGCAACTATGACCCATCTTCTCATGAGCAATGTATGTTTGCAGTAGAATCATATGTTTTGTACTTTGATAGTGGTGCAACCAAACATATTACCTCACATTGCAGTTTCTTCAATTCACTTAATCCTGTCCCTATAAGGAATACTATCACATGTGCTATGAACTCCTCTTATCCTATGATGGGAGTTGGTAAGATCATTTTGACTACTACCAATGGTAGTTCTTTCACATTGTCATATGCTTTGTATGTATTAGGGATCAGGAAAAATATGCTATCAATTTCAATATTAGCCAAGATTGGCTTGGTTGTCAAGTTTGTTGATGAAATATGTACAATTCATGATCTCTCAAATGATGATGCTATTATTGCTCTTGGAATTTTATGTTGTGGGTTGTACAAGCTCATAGACTATGAAAAATTTGTGAATGATCTAGCATGTGCAGTTCAAGATTCTCAAACTATCTCATATGCAAAGTTTTGGTATGCATGATTTGATCGTCTGAATTTTGCTAGTTTACTACACTTGCATAAATATGAAATGGTGTCCTCTCTGCCCAAACTTGAGGCACCTTGTAAACATGTTTGTAAAGGATATATTTTGGCAAAAATGCAGTGTTCTTCCTTCCCTAAAGATGGTTCAGTTCGAGCTACCCATAAATTGCAGCTTGTTCATAGTGATGTTTATGGTCCTCTGCAGACACCTTCTTTTGGGAACTAACTTTACTTCTTGACTTTCATTGATGATTTCTCTAGGCATGCATGGGTTGGTTGAGCATGCCTAGAGAAATCATCAATGAAACTCAAGAACTAAAGTTAGTTCCCAAAAGAAGGTGTCTTTTGACTTTAATGCATTTTTGGTTGAGCATGGGATAAAACATCAATGTACAGTGTTGTATACACCTCATAAAATGGATTTGTTGAAAGAAACAATAAATCTCTCATGGAGATGGTGAGGTGTATGGTCAAAAGCTAGGCTTTACCACATAGCTTTTGGCTTGAGGTTGTTATATGTGCAACATATGTACTTAATAGGTGCATGATGCTATTATGAAGAATGGTACTTTGTCTTTATGTGATTTGCCTCCAAGAAAAAATGCCATTGGCACTAAATGGGTATACAAGTTGAAACATAAACCTGACAAAACAATTGACAAGTATAAAGCTAGGCTTGTTGCAAAAGGTTATGCTCAAGAGAGAGGCATTAATTTTTATAAGACTTTGCTCCCACATGCAGAATGACTATTGTTCATAGCATTTGTGCACTTACAACTCATCATGTTTTGTATGAAGCGAAAATCAGATATGTTCTCTATATTCAAGAGATTCAAAACTCAAGTTGAAAAAGAAACAAGAAGATCCATCAAAACATTAAGGCCTCACGATGGAGGGGAATACTTCTCCAAAGAATTTTTAGAATTTCTACGAGAGAATGGGATTGATTGAAAGGCAACTTTCTTGTATGTATACACCTCAACAAAATAGAGTAGTTGAGAGGAAAAAAGTTGCAAGGTGCATGCTTAACGAGATGAAGGTACCATTATACTATTGGGCTGAAGCTACCACAACTTCCATTTACTTGATCAATAGGTGCACAACATTGCGAATGCATCACTTGACACCAGAGGAGGAATATTCAGGTAAGAAACTTGATCTTACACACCTCAAAGTTTTTAGATATTTTTGCTTTGCTTACATTCCATAAGAAGTTAGAACAAAGATGGAATCAAGGTCATAAAAATGCATTTTCTTCGACTATTCGATAGAGCAAAAAACAAGGCATAGATTATGATGAAGTCTTTATCTTGATTGCAAATATGGGAAGAATGAGAACTTTAATAGCAATTAGTGCTTCAAGGAGGTGGCCATTATACCAAATCGACATCAAAAACACTTTTCTCAATGGAGAACTACAAGAAGAGGTGTACATGAGTCAACTAGTCGGATTTGAAGATGAAAGGCATCAAAATTTTGTTTGCAGGTGTTGGAGCTTAAGGTCTACTGAAGCACGCAAACACCACAAGGAAGAAGAAGAAGCTTGGGGCGCCACACACAATACTCAATGTATTACCAAGAGAATGTACAAAGATATGTGACATGTTAAGGTTATAGGAGTATATACAAGGGGGGGGGAACCACGTAAAGAGGAAAAAAAGTGCCCCAAAAGTCCTAATGTGTTCACACACATCATTACCTAATATATCAACAAGTCCCCCTTAGGAGTGATGTGGTGAACAAGGAAATGGCCCTCATATATAAGGAAGTGCCAACCTATGTGGAATCAATCCACAAAAAGGAAGTAAACCCAAAGCTTTGCAGAGAGCTTCAAACTTCTCCCTAGGCAGAGCCTTTGTGAAAAGGTCTGCAATGTTCTCTTGTGTGGGCACATATACCAAAATGATCTCTCCAGCAAAGACCTCTCCTTGACATAATGATAGTGCACCTCAATGTGCCTAGTGCAAGCATGGAACATAGGGTTCCTTAAAATTGCCAATGCGCTCGGACTATGAATGAAGATGGTGGTGCCAAAAGACTAACCAACACCCAAATCAGCCCTAAGGCATATGAGCCACACACACTCAACAATCACTATGAAACGTGCACTATACTTAGCCTCACAACTAGAAGTGGCCATAGCAGACTGCTTCTTGCTCAACCAAGATATGCATGAGCTACCAAGCATGAAGCAAAATCCACATGTGGACACACGAGTGTCATACCAACCAGCCCAGTCAAAGTCAAAAAAATCATGTAGATTTGGCGATAGAGATCCCCCCTTGGGATAAAAAATCCATGTAGCTGGGTACCACTTAGGTAGTCAAAGATGTGCTTAATTACTTGCCAATGCTTGACACAATGCATAAACATGCTCATCTGTGAGACAACAAACTGAATATTTGGTTGAGTAATGCATAAGTAAATCAAGAATCCAACAACTTGCTAATAGAGAACAACATCAAATGCATATCTAGCATCATGAAGACTCAATCGTAAACATGTATCCATAGGAGTGGCAACAGGTTTGCATTCTTCAAGGCCAAAGTGCTCCAATAATGTGTCAATATATTTTGCTTGACACAAAGTTATTCCGTCATCAACTTGCATAAATTGACTGTCCAGATAATGATGCAAATGCCCCAAATCTGACATCTCAAATGAGGCATACAAATCAGCCTTAAAATTAGCAATATGCTTCTCATGAGGACCAGTGAGTAGGATGTCATCAACATAGACAACAATGATCAGAAGCACATCATTTGCATGCTTAACATATAAGGTGCTCTCAATTGGATTGTTCTCAAAACCATGTGCCATCAGGTAGGCATGTATGTTTTCATACCAAGCACGTGGTGCTTGCTTCAAACCATATAATATGTTTTTCAACCCGCAAACTTTGTTTTCATGCCCTTTTTGTACAAAACCATGGGGCTGAAAAACATACACTTTGTTATCAGGATCTTTAGTGCACGCACACACAGATGTAGATAGAAGACGGAACAGGAATCATAAACAGAGAGACAATCAACACGATATTGGATGCAATCTCCCCTCATGTACTCTGATGGATGAGTCTATCAGAGTACCCATATTTATAGGTTTATTTCTATTACGTCCTGAAAATAGAAGTTACATGAGAGCCGTCGCTTTTAGAAGCGACTTTTAGGAAAAACTACTTTATTTACAAAAGGCGTCGCTTTCTAAGAGAACCACTACTTTTACAACAAGTTAAACCTAAATATAACTTATTCTAGAAGTCTTTGATTTAATCTTCGAATTTATTTATTTATACGCATCCACTTGTATCCATGCCCTCATGCTTCTTCAGCTGCTAGATCAAACACAACCACATTAAAACCTTTTGGACATTTAAAAAAATTAAAAATCCATTTAACCTTCCATGATTCCATAATATACAACACAGTTCTTCATGCAAGTCACCATTCAGAAATGAACTTTTAATGTCCAAGTGATGTACATTCCAGCCATGACGAGCTGCAAGTGCATAGATGCTATGAACAATAGTCATTCAGCATGTAGGAGCAAAGGTCTCATCAAAATCAATGCCTCTTTCTTGAGCGTAACCCTTTCCAACAAGCATAGCCTTATATTGCCAACTATTCCATCAGGCTTACACTTCAGTTTGTATACCCACTTAGTGCCAATGGCCTTCTTGCTAGGAGGCAAGTCACATAAAGGCCAAATACCATTTTTCATAATAGCATCATATTTTGCTTGCATAGCAGCCATCCAATTTTTTGAATTTTGTGCTTCACCAAGCTCATTCTCATCACAAAGACTAGAGCTAGCCATAGCATAACAATCTGATGTAAAAGAAGCGTTACGAGAGCCTCAATGAGTATGATATAACATAGGTGCATCTAATTTGCTATCTTGCAAAGTCTACACCAGCCATTTTGGCTTAGTTTTTGCTTCCTCAATATCAGCTATCTCATCATCAAGTGCATCATGAAAATCTGCATCAAAAATGGAATTAGCTGCATCATCAGATGAAACCTATAAAGGCTAAGAAATTGCCTCATTTGGACCAACACTAGATTGTCCACCTGTAAAAAGAGGTAGGAAAGTGTCATACATCTCTTTAGAGCTAATTGATGTCTCCTTAGTACATGAAAATAATGGCTAAATTGCATCTTCCACAAAAACAACATCATGGCTAACTGAAATGTGTTTAGTCTATGTATGATACAGATGATAGCCTTTGCTTTCATAACTGTACCCAAAAAAAATACATTTCACTATTTTATCATTCAATTTCTTGCATTGTTGTTTAGGAACTAATGCATATGCCAGACAAGCAAAGTCACATAGATGAGCAACAGATGGCTTGCGACCATGCCAAGCATCATATGGACTGATAGACTTCAATGCTTTGGTGGGATACGTGCTAAGTACATATGTTGCATACATAACAACTTCAAGCCAAAAACTATGTGGTAAAGCTTGACTCTTGACCACACACCTTGCCATCTCCATGAGTGACGTGTTCTTTCTTTCAACAACTCCATTCTATGAGGTGTATACGGCACTGTACACTGATGTTTTATTTCATGTTCAGCCATAAATGCATTAAAATCAGAAGACATATATGCCCCCTCTCGATCAGAATGAAGGGTGCCCATTTTACATGCCGACATATTTTTAGCCAAAACTAGACACTATTTGAAGCACATAAACACTTCAGACTTTGCTTTAAATGGATACACCCATGCATGCTTGGAAAAATCATCAATAAAGGTCATGAAGTAAAGGTATTTTCCCAAAGGAGGGTATCTGCATAGGACCACAGACATCGCTCTGAACCAGCTTCAATTTTTTAGTAGCTCGAATCAAACCATCTTTTGGGAACAAGGAATGTTGCATTTTGCCAAAAATATAGCCTTCACAAACATGTTTACCAGGTGCTCCATGTTTGGGTAGAGAGGACACCATTTCAGATTTTTGGAGGTGTAGCAAACTAGCAAAATGAAATGACCAAAGCATGCATGTGAAAACTTTGCATTTGACATAGCCTGAGAATCATGTACTGCACATGCTGAATCATTCATGGATTTCTCATAGTTTATGAGCTTATACAGCCCATGGCATAAAATGCCAGAAGCAATAATGACATTTCCATTTGATGGATCATCAATTGTACATCTGTCATCAACAAATTTCACAACCAAGCGGATCTTGGTTAATGTTGAAACTAATAATAGATTTTTCTTGATCTCGACCGCAAATAAAGCATCCAACAATGTAAAAGAACTACCATGAGTAGTAGTCAACATGATATTACCAACTCCCATGACAGGATAAGAGAGTTGTTAGCACATGTGACAACATTCTCCATAGGGGCAGGCTCAAGTTAAGTGAAGAAACTGTGCTGCTAGGTAATATGTTTGGTTGCCCCACTATCAAAGTACCAAACATGTGAGTCTACTGCAAAAATAAATGCCCATTCTTCATTCTGCACAAGGTTAGAGGCCTCCAACAACCATTCCAGCCTCTTTTTTTTTCCTCTTTTGCAGCTAGTTTTGGAAAACTCTTTATGACATGATCATTTCCTTTACAGTATTTGCAAAACATTTTCTGCTTTCCAGTTTTCTTCTCGTCTCTGTCATCCTTCTTTGATTGTGTAGAATTAGCACAATTCTGCTTACTAATAGATGAGCTCCATTTACCTTTGCCCTTCTGACTAGCCAAATGGATTATTCACAAGAATGGTACTTGGGATTTAGTACCTTTGCCAAAGGGTAGGAAAGCTTTACCATGTAAATGGGTATATAAGCTAAAATTCACATCAGATAGTGCTTCTCCAAAGTATAAAGCACGACTTGTTGCAAAGGGTTTTAAGCAACAACATGGTGTGGATTTCGAGGAAATCTTCTCTCCAGTGGTCAAGACGACTACCCTGCACATGTTGCTTGGATTCATTGCAATGGAGGACTTAGAGCTAGTCCAAATGGATGTGAAAACTACTTTCTTGCATGGAGATCTTAGAGATGAGATCTATATGGAACAACCAGAGCGTTATGTAGTTCTTGGCAAGGAAAGTCTAGTTTGTAAGCTTAAGAAGAGCTTGTATGGACTTAAACAATTCCATAGACAATGATACCAAAAGTTTGATGCTTTTATGAAGTCTCAAAGCTATTCTCGAAGTAATGAGGATCATTGTCTCTACACAAAGAGATGCTCAAATGGTAGCTTGATATGCTTGATACTTTATGTGGATGATATGTTGATTGCTGGGAAGTCCTTTTATAATTTGTCAATTCTCAAAAAGAAGTTGAGTTAGACATTTGATATGAAGGATTTGGGGGATGCCAAACATTTTCTTGGCATGCGCATTACTCGTGATAGGAGTAAAAGATGCATATACTTGTCTCAAAGTGAGTACATATCCAAAGTACTTCACAGGTTCAATATGCAGGGTGGAAAGGCATTGAGTACACCTTTACCCACATATGTGAAATTAAGCAAGGATGATTGCCCCAAATCAGATGAGAAAAAGGAATTCATGACCAAAATTCCCTATCAGTCTGTTGTTGGTAGTCTCATGTATGCTATGGTAGCTACAAGACCAAACATTGCATTTGCAGTGGGAGTTGTGAGCAGGTATATGTCTAATCCTGACAAGAAACATTGGGAAGCAGTCAAGATGATTTTAAGATATCTGAGTGGCACTACGGACAAGTGTCTATGCTTAGGTAGAGGGAAAGCATCCATTATTGGTTACACAGATCTGACTATGCTGGTTGTGTAGACAATCGTAAGTCTACATCAGGGTACATTTTTCATTTTGATGGAGGTGCTATCTCTTGGAGATCTTGTCTTCAAGAATGTACAGTTGTTTCCACCACAGAAGCAGAGTATGTCGCAGCAAGTGAGGCATGTAAGGAAGTGTTGTGGCTTTCTCGTCTTGCTTGTGATATGGGTTTGCCTCAGCATGTATCTCATTTTCTCAGTGATAGTTAGAGTTATTGTGGTTAAGAATGCGGTCTATCATGCAAAGACCAAGCACATTGAGGTGAGGTATTACTTCATTTGAGATTGCTTAGCCATTGAGCGCCTTATTCTTGAGAAGGTTCACACTCGAGATAATGTTGCAGATGTTTTGACTAAAGCTCTACCACATGATAGCTTTCGACACTGTTGTCACTTGATGGGGGTTACTTGATTCCTGATCTTACAAAGTCATTTGTATACTGTGTAACATGCCCATCAGGTGGGAGGTATAGTTTGTATACTTACACTCAGGTATTCTTTATCATTCTTTATTTTTCTCCCATAGTTACTTTGGCCATATTGGCCTTTAGTGGGAGATTGTTATTGTCAGTGTCCATGTGAAAGGCCAAATGGCCACTGGATACTTCTTTGTATATGTTCTTTAATAAAACATATAGTGGACTAGTCAGTCATAGACTGTAAGTTCGACCGCATTTGTAAGACCTAAGAAGTCTATCTTCATGCTCCTTGTGTACTGTGTTTTTCTGCATATTCTGTAGCTTCTGTACGGAGTACTGTGTGCGGCCTTAGGAGCTCAGTTTTCTAATCCGAGGATATCATCGTGGAGCTCTCGAGAAGAAGAGTGCATTGTGGTGCATCGCTATCGAAATACTTCATATGGCATTGTACACTGATGTTTTATCCCACATTCAGCCAGAAATGCATTAAAGTCAAAAGACATATATTGCTCCCCTCGATCAAAATGGAGGGTGCCCATTTTACATGCTCACAGATTTTCAGCCAAAACCAAAAATTGTTTGAAGCACATAAATGCTTCGGACTTTGCTTTATGGATATACCCATGCATGCCTGGAAAAATCATCAATGAAAGTCACGAAGTAAAGATAGTTCCCAAAAGAGGGTGTCTGCATAGGACCACACACATCATTGTGAACAAGCTGCAATCTCTAAGTAGCTTGAAGTGAACCATCTTTTGCCCAAAATACAGCTTTCACATACATGTTTGTCGGGTGCCTCAAGTTTGGGCAAAGAGGACACCATTTTAGATTTCTACAGGTGTAGCAAACAAGAAAAATTCAGATGAACAAAGCGTGCATGCAAAAGTTTTGCATATGAAATAGTCTGAGAATCATGTACTGCATATGCCAAATCATTCCTAGATTTTTCATAGTCTATGAGCTTATAAATGACAAAAGCAATAATCATGTCACCATTTGACAGATCATGAACTGTACATCTGTCATTAACAAATTTCACAACCAAGCCAATCTTGGCTAATGCAAAAACTGATAACAGATTTTTCTTGATCCTTGGAACAAAAAACACATGACAAAGTTAAAGAACTACCATCAGCAATAGTCAGAATGATCTTACCAACTCCCATGATAGGATAAGAGCAGTCATTGGTGCATGTGACAATATTCTCTGTAGGGGCAGGCTCAAGTGAAGTGAAGAAACTATGCTCTGAAGTAATAAGTTTGGTTGCCCCACTATCAAAATACCAAACATCTGAGTCTACTGGAGACATACACTGCTCATGAGAAGATGGGTCAAAACTGCAAATAGTAGTAAACGCAAATTCTTCATTTTGCACAATATTAGCATACTTTGTTTTCGGTGTAGAGGCCTCTACAAAAACCATTTTGGCCTCTTTCTTCTTTGACTCTTTAGCAGCCAGTTTTGGACAACTCTTAATAACATGATCATTTGCTTTAGAGTATTTGCAAAACAATTTCTGCTTTTTTGATTTCTTCTCATCTTTGTCTTCCTTCTTCGAATGTGCAACATTTGCATATTTATGTTTACTAGTAGATGAGCTCCATTTACCTTTGCTCTTCTTATTAGCCAGGAAAGCTTGATCTACAACACCCATAATGGACCTGTTCTGCCTAGGCTGATCTTCCTGCATAACATAGATTAACTCCTCAAATGACAAGCATTTGGATTGCCTTCCATCATCAAATGAAGAGTAGAAGCAAAACTCTGATATAAATCAAGAAGACCATTCAGAACGGTTTGCACAAGTGAGCTATCTAGTGTATTTTCATCAGTAGAAAATCAGCTTTTCCTTCAAGTCTTTGATCTTTGCTAGAAAACTATCCATAGAATCACCTTCATTCATATGCTCACTCTCCAATTGTTTTCAGAGGTAAGCAACACGAGCCTCATTCCTAGCTTGGTACAATGTGGTAAGTGTATCCCAAGCATCCTTAGTTGTTCTGCAAGAGCAAATGTGAGGAATAATGGCATGTTTGACAGACAAGGCTATCAATGCATATGCTTGAGAATCTCTGCAATCCAAACAAATTTTCTTTGTAGTAGGTGTAGCAAAAATTGTAGCATGAACAAGAATCTGAAGAATATCAGCATCTTCAATGCCATCCGCATCAGCGTCGATACCTATATTTGCAGGTGTAATAGGACGTTTTTCAACACCCTGCACAATGTTCCACAATCCTTTTGCAACCAACACATGTCGCATCATATAAGCCCACAATGGGTAATTGGTACTGTCCAACTTATCCTCCATAGCCAACATACGATTACATCACAGCTTTCAGCCATGGCCACTGACTAAAATACCCTGATGCAAAAAAATGATTTTTTATGAAAAGTTGAACAAAATTACCCTGACGAGTTCTGCTAGACTTGTAGCATACTTTGAGACACTTATATTG
Source organism: Ceratopteris richardii (assembly GCA_020310875.1). NCBI lineage: Eukaryota > Viridiplantae > Streptophyta > Polypodiopsida > Polypodiales > Pteridaceae > Ceratopteris > Ceratopteris richardii. Next base: position 19,892,046 of record CM035432.1, on the reverse strand, counting down.
GCGAACCAATACCTGTATATATCTTTGGCACAAAAAGACAAAATAGCTTGCACAAGCGTTGTGATAGTGCATTCGGAAGCTTGAGTATGCTCATCAAATTTCATGCAATTATGAGATTGTGACCGGAAGGGTATCAAGTGGCAGCCTACTCTGATACCTGCACAAGCGCTACGTCTAACTCCAACAATTGATATCAAAGCAGGTCACCCTAGATGAAGCAGCGAACTGCTCTGATACTAATTGTTGGAGTTAGACGTCTGCGGAAGCATGTGAACAACACAAGGAAGAAGAAGATGAAGCTTGGAGCACAACACACAATATTGACTATATTACCACTAGAATGTACAAAGATAAGTAGCCCATTAGGGCAATAGACGTATATACAAGTCGGGGAAAAAAGAACCTCCTAAAGAGGGAAAAAAGTGCCCTGATGGTGCTAGAGTGTTCGCACACATCACTACCTAAATATATCAACAATCAGGGTATTTTAGTTAGTGGCCATGGCTGAAAGCAGTGATGTATTTCGTATGTTGGCTATTTAGGATAAGTTGGATGGTACAAATTACCCATTATGGGCTTATATGATGCGTCGTGTATTGGTCGCAAAAGGACTGTGGAATATTGTGCATGATGTTGAAAAACATCCTATTACACCTACAAATACAGGTACTGAAGCTGATGTAGACGGTGTTGAAGATGATGATATTCTTCATGTTCCTATTCATGCTTTAGTTTTTGCTGCACCTAATGCAAAGCAAACTTGTTGGGATGGCAGAGATGTTCAAACACATGTATTGATAGCCTTGTCTATCGAACGTGCCATTATTCCTCACATTCGATCTTGCAGAACAACTAAGGATGCTTGGGATACACTTACCACATTGTACTAGGCTAGGAATGAGGCTCATGTTGCTTCCCTCCGAAAACACTTGGAGAGTGAGCATATGAATGAAGGTGATTCTATGGACAATTTTCTAACAAAGATCAAAGATTTGACGGGACAGTTAATTTCTGCTGACCAAGTCTTGCCTGACAGTTCACTTGTGCAAACCGTTCTGAATGGTCTTCTTGATTCATATCAGAGTTTGTTTCTACTCTTCGTTTGATGATGAAAGGAAATCCAAACGCCTTGACATTTGAGGAGTTACTCTCTGTTCTGTTGCAGGAATATCAATCTAGGTAGAATAGGTCCATTATGCATGTTGTAGATTAAGCTTTCCTGGCTAGTCCGAAGGGCAAAAATAAATGGAACTCTTCTACTAGTAAGCAAAAATATGCTAATTCTATAAAATCGAAGAAGGAAGATAGAGAATAGAAAAAAATAGAAAAGCAAAAAGTGTTTTGCAAGTACTGTAAAGCAAATGATCATATAATAAAGAACTATCCAAAATTGGTTACAAAAGAGGCAAAGAAAAAAGAGGCTGGAATGGTTGTCGCAAAGCCCTCTACACCAAAAACAGACTCTGCTAATCTAGTGCAGAATGAAGAATGCGCATTTACTACTGTTTGCTGCTTTGACCCATCTTCGTCCGAACAATGTATGTCTGCAATAGACTCAGATGTTTGGTACTTTGATAGTGGGGCAACCAAACATATTACCTTGCAATGCAATTTCTTCACTGAACTCAAGCTTGCCCCTACAAAGAATACTATCACATGTGCCAACAACTCCTCTTATCCTGATATGGGAGTTGGTAACATCATTTTGACTACTATTGATGGTAGTTCTTTTACATTGTCAGATGCTTTATTTATGCCAAGGATCAAGAAGAATCTGTTATCAGTTTTAGCTTTAGTCGAGATTGTCTTGGTTGTGAAATTTGTTAATGACAAATGTACAGTTCATGGTCTGTCAAATGGCGATGTGATTATTGCTTCTGGCATTTTATAACGTGGGCTATATAAGCTCATAGACTACGAAAAATCTGTGAATTATTCAAGATGTGCAATACATGATTCTTAGGCTATGTCAGATGCAAAGCTTTGGCATGCATGCTTTGGTCATCTGGATTTTGCTAGTTTGCTACACCTGAAGAAATATGAAATGGTGTCCTCTTTGCCTAAACTTGAGGCATCCGGTAAACATGTTTGTGAAGGTTATATTCTGGGCAAAATGCAGTGTTCCTCCTTTCCAAAAGATGGTTTAGTTCGAGCTACTAAAAAATTGCAGCTTGTTCACGGTGATGTCTCTGGTCCTATGCAAACACCCTCTTTTGGAAACTATCTTTACTTCGTGACTTTCATCGATGATTTTTCTAGGCATGCATGGGTATATCCATTGAAAGCAAATTCCAAAGTGTTTATGTGCTTCAAACAATTTTTGGTTTTGGCTGAAAATCTATTAGCATGTAAAATGGGCACCCTCCGTTCTGATCGAGGGAAGGAATATATGTCTTCTGACTTTAATGCATTTCTAGATGAATGTGGGATAAAACAACAGTGTACAATGTCGTATATACCTCAATAGAATGGAGTTGTTGAACGGAAGAATGGGTCACTCATGGAGATGGCAAGGCGTATGGTCAAGAGTCAGGCTTTACCACATAGTTTTTGGCTTGAGGCTATTATGTGTGTAGCATATGTACGTAACAGGTGTCCCACTAAAGCATTGCAGTGTATCACTCCATATGAGGCTTGGCATGGTCGTAAGCCATCTCTTGCTCACCTACGTGTTTTTGGTTTGTCTGGCATATGCATTAGTGCTTGAACAACATTGTAGGAAATTGAATGATGCACTTGTTGATGAGAGAGGCAAAAATTATGCCAAAATGGTTGGTGCAGACTTTGCATGACAAAAAATTAGATGCACCTCTATTATATCATACTCGTTTAGGCTCCCATAGTGCCTCTTTTGCATCAGATTGCTATGCTATGGCTACCTCTAGTCTCTACGATGAGAATGAGCCTGTTTCATTTGATGAAGCAAAAAATTCAAAAAATTGGATGGCTGCTATGCAATTTGAATATGATGCTATAATGAAAAATGGTACCTGGTCTTTATGTGACTTGCCGCCTAGCAAGAAGGCCATTGGCACTAAGTGGGTACACAAGCTGAAGCATAAGCCTGATGGAATAGTTGGCATGTATAAGGCTAGGCTTGTTGCAAAGGGTTATGCACAGGAAAGAGGCATTGATTCTGATGAGACCTTTGCACCTACATGCCGAATGACTATTGTTCATAGCATCTATGCACTTGCATTTCATCATGGTTGGAATGTACATTAGTTGGATATTAAAACTGCATTTCTGAATGGTTACTTCTAGGAAGAAGTGTATGTTTTTCAGCCTTGTGGCTTTGTGCAAAAAGGGCATGAAAACCAAGTGTACATGTTAAAGAAGGCATTATATGGTTTAAAGCAAGCACCACATGCTTGGTATGAAAAGATACATGCCTATCTAATTGCACATGGGTTTGAGAACAGTCCAACTGAAAGCACCTTATATGTTAAGCGTGCTAATGATGTGATTTTGATCATTGTTGTGTGCGTTGATGACATGTTTCTCACTAGTACTCATGACAAGCATATTGCTAATTTTAAGGCTGATTTGCATGCCTCATTTGAGATGTCTGATTTGTGGGATTTACATCACTATTTGGGCATTCAGTTTATGCAACTTGATGGTGGAATGGCTTTGTGTCAAACGAAATGTATTGACACATTGTTGGAGCATTTTGGCCTTGAAGACTGTAAACCTATTGCCAATCCTATAGAGGCATGTTTACGATTGAGTCTTCATGGTGCTCGAGATGCATTTGATGTTGTTCTCTATTAACAGGCTATTGGATGCTTGATTTACTTATGCATTACTCGGCCAGATATTTAGTTTGCTATCTCACAGATGAGCAGGTTCATGCATTGCCCATGTGTCAAGTATTGGCAGGCAGTTAAGCACATCTTTCGCTACTTGAATGGTACCCAGCTACTTGGATTGTTTTATCCCAAGGGGGATCAATACCGCCAGATTTACATGCTTTTTCTGACTCTAACTGGGCTTGTTGCTATGACACTCGTGTGCCCACTAGTGGCTTTTGCTTCATGCTTGGTAGCTCATGTATATCTTGGTTGAGCAAGAAGTAGCCTACTGTGGCCACTTCTAGTTGTAAGGCTCAGTATAGGGAAGCTTTCATAGTGACTGTTGAGTGTGTGTGGCTCAATTGCCTTATGGCTGATTTGGGTGTTGGTCAATCTTTTGTCACCACCATCTTCACTGATAGCCAGAGCACATTGGCAATTGTGAGGAACCCTGTGTTTCATGCTTGCACTAAGCATATTGAGGTGCATTATCATTATGTCAGGGAGAGGTTCTTTGCTAGAGAGATCAGCTTGGCATATGTGCCCACGTAGGAGAACATTGCAGACCTTTTCACGAAGGCTCTGCCTAGGGAGAAGTTTGAAGCTTTCCACAAAGCTTTGGGCTTACTTCCTCTTGTGGATTGATTCCACATAGCTTGCCACTTCCTTATACATGAGTGCCAGCTCCTTGCTCACCGCATCACTCCCAAGGGGATTTGTTGATATATTTAGTTAGTGATGTGTGTGAACACTCTAGGACCACCAGGGCACTTTTTTCCCTGTTTAGGAGGTTTTTTTCCTCCGGCTTGTATATACGCCTATAGCCCTAACGGGTTACTTATCTTTGTACATTCTAGTGGTAATATATTCAGTATTGTGTGTTGTGCTCCAAGCTTCTTCTTCTTCCTTGTGCTTTTCACGTGCTTCAACAGACCTTAAACTCCAAGAGAATGTACAAAGATAAGTAACCCGTTAGGGTTATAGGCATATATAAAAGCCGAGGGAAAAAAAGATCCTAAAGAGAAAAACAAGTGTCCCAGTGATCCTAGTGTGTTCACACACATCACTACTGAAATATATCAACAATATTGCAACGTACATATAACTGTTTCTTGCATTGAACACTCATTGGAAAGCTTATCTTGTTTACTTTCTCTATCTCAAATATCTCATTCAAAGATTCTATATTCTATGAGTTATTAGCCCCATAGTGAAGTTGAGTTCTTCAACATACCTATGTGTATAGGTAGTCTATTTTGGGGAATTTAGTTTCCCAATCAAAACCTATCCAAATGATGTGTTTTTTAGCTTTTAGAAAGGTTATCTTGTGCACTCTTTTTGTCTCAAAAATATCCTTCAAAGGATCTATATTCTATGAGTTATTAGTCCGAGAGTGAAGTCTACTTCTTTAGCATACTTGTATGGATAGGTAGTCTATTTAGGTCAGTTGAGTTTCCCAACCAAAACTTATCCAAACTACATGATTTTTAGCTTGTTGGAAGGTTTATCTTGTTTATCTTCTCTATTGCAAATATCTCCTTCAAAGGATCTACATTGTGTGAGTTATCAGTTCGAGAGTGAAGTTCAGTCCTTTAGCATACCTATGTGGATAGGTAGTCTACTTTCGTAAGTTGAGTTTCGTGACCAAAACTTATTCAAATTGAGGATTTATAGCTTATTGGAAAGCTCTACTTGTCTAGTTTGATGGACTAAAGCGACATGTCCATTTGAGTTTTGAGTTGAGAGCAACAAGCAATCTAAAGTGTAGCTGTTTGTCGAAGTGTTGGACCTACAAGGGCTCACTACATGCTGCTTGTTGTGGATGGGAGAACTCATGCTCCACAAAGAGGATATAAAGGATAGAAGGAGAGTTGCACACACAACTCATCAAGACTTTAACTTTCAACCTTTCTTGAGAGGTTTTTAGGAGCAAAGCTTACATATACCTTAAGGAAGAAGGGGATGCCCTCCTGCTATGAATAGGCGATCCCTTGTCTTATGAATGGTTATCCCTTGATGCCCAAAATGAAAGTGTGTTGATTTGGTCGCTTGAAATTCTACAATACGAAGGCTATACTCTCTTCCATGAAAAGGCTTGAAAATCATGGCCATCTCTCAAAGAGTCCCAATGCTTTACCACTCCACCATCCTCAATGAACATATTCTTTAATTTCTAAAGTAAAAGAAATTATCATTCAATGTAACACGATTGGAAAACACTATTCGATGAGCAATGAACATGTAAGCATAAGTCATTCTACTCATTAGATAAGTTTGGCAACATGAAATTGTGTTAATTTGGCCGCTTGAAATTCTACAATACGAAGGCTATACTTTCTCCCATGAAAAGGCCTGATAATCATGGCTGCCTCTTGAAAAGCCCAATGGTTTACCCATATTCATCAGCCTCATTAAGCATATTATTTAATTTTAAAATGGTTTACGCATATTCATCAGCCTCATTAAGCATATTATTTAATTTTAAAAGTATAAAAATATTATTTAATGTAAGACGGTTGGAAAAAACTTTTCGATTAGCAGATGAACATGTGAGCGTACGTAAGTCAATCCAACGCATATGGAAGTCAAGCCAATACCTATAAATATGGAATTCGGTGATTGGATTATCGCGTGTGTTTCCCTATTTATGCCAAACTGGTTGTAAGGCAAAGGCCCTGGGTCCATATTCTACCACGGTGAGTTGACATCTGTGACTCGGATCGGAGTCCCCTTGAAGGGGGCGTTCTGAACTTGTGATTCCGGAGTGTCTGGGACTCTGAAGGTGGGGACCAAACGAGTCACCGACCTTTTCCTGGAATTTTGAACGCATCTCTCTGGCACAATTCCGGTTCTTTCCGTTGTCACGCATACGAAATCTAATTGGCGAGCCCATACGGGCTCTCAGTCTCTTCTCCTAGGCGTCTTCAAGGATCCGTTCTGTTGTTTCCCTGCGGCCTGAGCTCCGACTTTCTCAACTCTTCGGAGCTTTCCTCGTTGGACCTACGAGAGGGCCTTTGATGAGCCATTTCCATTTCTCTGCAGCTCAACTCCGGAGTCCGGCTTCTTAATCCATCTTGGCTTTCGCTTTGCCGAACTACCGAGATCAGCATTTCCAGGATCCGTCTTCCCTTTAAAAAAAAAAATAAAAAAAATAAAAAATCTTATAATTACAGCTTCAGTTATTTCATCCAAACGGAAAACATCAGATTCTCCATGACGTCTCGGGAGGATTTTCGTGGTTCTGTTGATGGTTTGAAACAGCGGAAGTCTTCTTTGTCTCCTCCACAGGTAAGACATTGTTTTTTCACGCAGACATTCGGAACAGTACCGCGCTAATCTAGTTCTTTTTGTATTGTTGTCTGGAAAGTGATCGATTTCACAAGTAAAATAACCAATGAAGCAACTGATATGTCAAATTTCCTATTTATGGACGCCAACAAGAACAATAATCTCACGTGGGGTTCAGACCGCGCGGTGGAACTCACTGTGCTTATCTGCCGCTCCTATCTGAACCCCCCAAGTATTTTTGTGTGCATGGTCACTGAAAGTAGGACTTCACTTATCATGATTCATTACGTAGACATCATTGTATGAAGATTTTGTTTCTCATTTTTATTCAAGCCAAAAGAATGTTCTTACATTGTTTTCTGTGTTCATATTATTCACTATATAAAACATTGTACTGGAACATCATGTTCATATCCAAATAGTTGCATATGGAGTGGTTGGGTACGAGTAATTGTCACGAGGAAGGAGATACGGAAGAGAGCTCATTCACACACTCTCACACTCAAAGAGGAACACACACACAAATTGAAGAAAGGAAGAATGATCTTTTAAAATCCTAATGTCCGCGAATGAGTGAGCTAGCAAGAAACATGTCAAGCCAAAAGAATGTTCTTACATTGTTTTCTGTGTTCATATTATTCACTATATAAAACATTGTACTGGAACATCATGTTCATATCCAAATAGTTGCATATGGAGTGGTTGGGTACGAGTAATTGTCATGAGGAAGGAAATACGGAAGAGAGCTCATTCACACACTCTCACACTCAAAGAGGAACACACACACAAATTGAAGAAAGGAAGAATGATCTTTTTTTTCTTCTATTACATAAAAGGAATGTACAAGAATGACTTAAAACAACAATACAACTAGTGCAATATATAAAGAACAATACATAAGGAAAATCTTAATGTCCACGAATGAGTGAGTTGGCAAGAAACAAACATATCATCACTCTTGGTACATGAATCTCGTAAAGCTCAATGAAGTATTCTTGACATATACCGGCATGACCACTATACATGTAAGAGAAATGAAAAATTGATACGTTTCATCTTGGATCTTTACATGTTGAGCTTTACATCTCAACCCTCCCCCTCAAGCTCAATGTCATGTCCTGTAATCCAAGCATCTTCCGAAACTTCTCTGCCCCATGTGCTTTACTGAAAATATCATCAACTTGCTCGCTTTTCTTCACATAAACAAGATCAGTATCGCTTGCTAATACCTTCTCTATGATGAAGTGATAATGTACCTCGATATGTTTTGTTCTAGCATGAAAAATAAGATTTCGTGAATGCTGCAAAGGTTATCACAATAAAATGATGATCGGCTTTTGCACTTCCACACCTAGATATGCAAGTAACATCTCTAACCATGATGCTTCACATGTTGCCATTGCAACACCTCTATACTCGACCTCCGTATTCGACAAAGGAACAATGGGCTGCTTCTTGCCCCTTTATGTAATAGGGGCAGTTTCAAGTGAGAATAGAAAGTCACTAGTAGATCTTCTATGTGAAGTACTTCCAGTCCAATCTTCATCAGTGTATCCATGAACCTTCAATTCTGCACAAGCTTCATAAAACAATGCATAAATTGACTTTCAAGTCCAACCGCGTAGCTTAGATGAGGCCCTGTAATTGTGAGATATATCAAACTTCCCACAATTTTCTTGTACATAGTAGTATTTTCCAATGCTTGACTTGATATAGTATCCAACTTCAAATTCTGATCTAATGGCAAAGATATTGGCTTACAATCAGCCATATCATACTTTTGGAGCATACTCAAAGCATATTGTCTTTGTGACATCCATATACATGTTTCTGTATTTATATATACTCAATGCCCCAAAAATAGCTCAACACACCAAGATCTTTCATGTCAAATCCCTGCATAAGGAGTTGCTTTACCTCTTTAATGCTTTCTTCATTATCACCACCTACAATCAAGTCATGAACATAAATAGCCACAATCGTGATGCCATCATCACCCTTCCTTGCATATAATGAATGATCTGCATCACACAAAAGCTTGACATTTCAGTGAACACCAGATCTCTGCTTACCTTCACATGTCGTGTGAGTAGGTTATAACATTTATATCCCTTTTGCTCAGGGGAGTACCGAATGAAGATACATTTTTCATGCTTTTGGATCAGGCTTCATCTTCAATTCATCTCGAAGAACCAGATACTTTCATATGTGATAAGTTTGGCTTTTTACCTGTAAACTTCTCTTCAGGTTTAACTCGATGTATGGATGTAGTTGGAGTTCTATTTATGATGTATACAGCAGTGTGCACAACTTCTACCCAATAACAATGAGGCATATTCTTCTACATGTGCAATACAACCAGATACTTTCACATGTGATAAGTTTGATGCTCGATAGGATGTGATCTGTCATCGTCTGTTTCAACATATCTAGGGACTAGCAATTTCTGCAAGTTATTAAACCATTGCGCATGACAAGTCATGTGATTTGAAGCACGTGAATCAACATACCAGACCTTACTATTCAATTTTGCAACATGACTAAAGATTGTATTCATCTTGTGATGTTGGACCATGAACAACTT